>JAPQRN010000011.1:54362-65870 GCA_037367275.1 Coranthus polyacanthus
GGGATCATACGGATCATTAAAAAAAATGAACAACGGTATTTTGTGTAGCACTTAGGCATTGCACCAACCCATGGGATTGCAGCATTAATGTCGCTAGGTTAGTGAGTTTATTTCAGTCCAATTATAGCGATACTTTACTTCTGTCTGCACTCAGGAGTTTGGTTTTAGTTGCTGCTGCTGAAGAAGTCATGACAAAAGAATTACCGTAAGTCTGTTAGCTGTGGGTCTGGCTTCTCAACTCCGACATGTAGTGAGGTTGATTTACACAGATGCTTAAGAGTAATGTTAAGAGTGTCTCAACATTTTAGATTCATTATAAAACTCTGGCAGGACAAACTAGGCCACAGTCTAGGAAATTCATGAAAACACTGCAGCATCACAGATGGATGTGCAGTAAGGAAAACGTGCACTAGTGTTAATTTTTTGTATCTAGATAATGTCAAAATGGTCCAAAATGATGTAAAAATGCAGAGTTTCTAGTCAGATAGAAGAACAAAATGGCATCACACACAGCCTCCAGAAACCAGAGAAAACTAGAGGACAACTTGTTATAGTTTGGTTGTGACTCAGTGGGTGACATCATGGTGGATACGTCACTTCTTTTATGCGGTCAAAAATTTGTCCGTCTGAGTGAGCTATGACTGCATTAATTTGTCATAGAAAGTCCAAACGCAGTAAAGTACAAACATTAGAGGACCTCACTGTGTCTGTCTCTCCAGTAAATCAATGTATAATGGCCCTTTGGCTGATAAGACCTTGTGTGTTCACAGCAGTCTGTCCTATTTGTTTATTTATTAAGGGACGGGAGCTGATGGGGTAAAGAACGGCTCGATAAATGTCTGTGGGAAGACTGACCTCTGACATTCTGGAAAGGCCAGACTCTGAAGACAGCATGTCTGCCACAGATGGCAAATGCACAAAACAATATCGAACTAGTAGGAGGGAAAGCAAGTTGATGTAACATGAGAAAATAGGCTTATGCTTTGACTCGACTTACATTTATTAATGGTTTTATCTGTAAAATGTCAGAACAGTGTGAAAGAACTGCCAACAACAGCTCATTGAATTCAACAATCCATAGGCCGGATATCCATTTGACCACGAGAAAAGACAAAGGAAAGCGAAAAATTGTCTCTAAGACAATTATTAAAACAGGTTATGATTTCTTTCATTTCACACAATTTTTTCGAAGGCAGGCCCAGCTCAGCTCAGTGATCAGTTTGTCTATTAACCAGTTATCAAATGTGGGTTAATTGTCTATTGAGTTACTAGTTAATCCTCAGCACTGGATTAATATAAAATACAGCAGACGTCACCATGATGGAAACGACAGCCTGACCTCACCAGGACAGAGGAGGCGGATGGGAATGGATGCGGAGGAACGAGAAACTCTGTGGCCTGAAACACAGGAGATCAGTGTTTCAAGGCTGTGCTTTTAAATGCTGTTTATTTTTGTAACGTTTCCCAATTAAATTTCTCATTTCAGCTCTAACTAAGGTTGCTTTTGTGCCTAACCCCAACCTAAACCTTAGCAACAGATTTTAGGTTTAAACAACTATATTTTCACCTGAAATAACTATATTCCATGACCAAACAATACCTAAAACAGCTATCCAGCTTAGTAACAACAGCTAGCATTAAATTGCTTCTGTCTAACATTGTTTCTTTACATACAAAGTGATGTTGGTAACAGGTGATGTTAAACCTTAAAAGGAAAATCTCTTCCTGACTACTTCCTAAAACTCTTGAAACTATATTCTGTGATCCCAACAACATTCACGTTACTGTGCTTCCTCCTAAAGTTGCCATTCCCACCTACCAACGTATGATGACAAAGAATATGTAACTGTGAGCATTAAAATGTCAAGACGTGCTGCAAAACGACCTCAGCAGAGCAAGGCTGTGATTGTGTGTTAATGTGTGAATGTGTGCGACGGCCTGTGGCTTTAAGAGGAAGGTGCCTATGGTTCCCTTGACAACAGTCCATCATGTGAGGTGTGACCTTGCTTTGTCATACAAGCAGTGCAACATGCTAAGCACAGATCAAAAAAAAGGTTCCGTCGTCGACCTTCATGCGATGGAATCTCATTTGTGTATTTTCCTAGCGGTTAACCTGTCCTCTAACGTTTTCTTCTTTTCACGGCCTCCTTCCCCTTCTCCTTCTTCTTCTGCTCCTTCTTCTTCTCCTTCTCCTCCTCCTCCTTCTCCTCCTCCTTCTCCTCAAAGGGCCTTACCTCCTCTGTTAGTTAAGGACACCTCCTGTCATTCTGGCTCACTTACGTAACCGTAACTCAACTCCTCTCCTTCCCGATAGCGGCCGCTCCACCCCATCTCATCCTTAAGCAACGCGCCGTCCCCTCCTCCTCCTCCTCCTCCTCCTCTCTGTAATCGTGATCAATGACATCGGTGGCTTCGACGCTGACAGAAAGAGTAAGACTCTTACCCTCATTCTTTATTAGTTTCCTCTGCTGCTCTCCTCCAAACTCATTATCATTCCATTACATGGATTAGTCTGTCCTGACACACGGGGTCGGGCCAAACACCGCTCGATTTGGACACAAAGTCACTCCAACGCACACACAATGAGATCCCACATGTAGACACACAATAGCATTCAAGAGCTACTTCTGAAGACAGAAAAACACATCACAAGTTCTTACACATCCTCACATTAAAACATTTCTTATCTGTTTATATGTGTCCATGTTTAACCTCTAAAATTCTCAGTAAGTCTGTTTATAATAAGCGAGTGAGCTCTAACACACTGTCCAATCCATATCTGACATCTCTCCTTTTAGTTTTTTTGGCTTCAGAAAAGTGAAAAACACAACTCCCTCCTCTGCACTTTGAGCTTACAGAAGGGTCAGTTTACTGGAATACTTGTACTGTATAAGAAAAAGTAAGCCTTCGTGTTTGAGAAGCTGAATCGAGGAAATGTTCGGCAATTTTTGGCCCCAAAACAATAAAATTTAAAGGATTAATCAAGTTGCAGCTGTTAGACCAATCTATTAATTGTTGTAGCTTGTTTACAAAAAAAGACAAATATTGTGACTGTGCTGAACTGAATTTCCTATTATGGTTTTTTTCATTGTAGATATTCCTTGAAGTTAAGTGTGGGTCCATTTTTCCTCTTCTTCCCATAAAAATCATTGAACTGCACTACCTCAAAATAATTCCATCACAAAACAAAACAACAAAAGATGACAATGTTGCTCATTGTGAAGGATTACCTCCAGCATCACAAGCCAAGTTTAAAGACAGGAGCAGACTCTGAGCCGTTGTTTTTGCAGCTTTAGTGAACAGTCTGTGCACAGCAGAGCTTCCGCTCATGCTGTGTTGTCAGTCTAAACCTCCATCATCTGTTGTTCTCAGGACAATGATGCAGAGGGAATAAGAACCACATTTGACAGTTCAACACACACCGACAATGTGACTGAGGGCTTTCTGACAGATGACGTGAAAGCATCCAGTGTCAGTAGTGGATCTCCAGTAGCGTCGGAGAAGAATGAACGGAATGATACTTTTTCTTTTTAGCACAGCTATTTCTAATTTGTAATTAATCACATTATGGCCACTTTGAAATTCGTGGACTGCACTGCAAGATATGGGTGCATCTTTGTGTAAAAGGTCATGTCCATCACAGTTTTTTGTATTTTATCCTAATGTTTTTTAGTCAGTTAAAGGGGCAATTTGTAATATTTTTAGTTTGAAACATTCAACAATTGACTAAAATTATCAACAGAGCATTAAGAAATAACAGTTTTGACATCATGTCAAAGACGTCAATGTATTGTGTTGCAGAGATATCTACTAGCATGCTAAGCAGCTAGCCTTGAGGAGGAGGAGGAGGAGAATTGCCCAGAACACAAAGAGTGTCACAGAAATAACTATGAATTAGCATTTTGAACAACCTGGTTCCCTCACCTCAAAGGCAATGTTCTTTCATTTTAGTTTTAATGCATAAAAGATAAAAATGTGTCAAAAACTAATTAACAAAACAAAGGCAACACAAAAAGAGTAAAATATGTAACAAGACAAAACAAGGTAAAAGACAAAAAATGACGTAAGACGTAACAAGACGAAAACAACAGACACGCTTTAACAAGATGAAAATGACATAAAAGACACAACAATACTTTGAGTACATTTCAGAGCCTGTACTGTTTTACTTTTACTGCAGTAAAGAAGTTGAATCAGTACTTCTTGTGTCTCTGTGTGTGCATAGTCACAGTTAAAAAAGAAACATTTCGCAGAAGGAACGTTCCCACAGAATTCAGACCAGGCCAGTGGAGACAATGCTGATGACCATAAAACCTCAAAAACGCTGGCCGTTCGGGTATGTCTGTGTTTGTGTTTCAGAGTGAGGAGGTGGGAGCTGCTGTGGCTTAAACCCTCACATGGGCTGCTTTTGATCCCGAGGTCCTGAATAAAAGCCTATCGGTGGATTCACACATTAACCCCTCCTGCATGCACTATTCTTATGCAAACTTAATTTGAGCATTAAATCATTAAAGCACACAGTCGCTCTACAGACAGAATGATATAATAGAGACAGTCAACAATCTTTAGTGTTGTGGACTCTTACAGGGAGCAAAAATAACAAGCATTTGCTTCCTCACTAACAACAGTCTTAAAATAGCTGTGGGCTGAGTGGAGACAAGCCTGTAAAGATGTCAACAGTTTGGCAGAGCAGCGTCGAGTCATTCTTTCTCATCTTACTTTTATAATAAGATGCAAACAGAGTTATTCGTCTGCAAACAGATCTGAAGCTTGAAATTTGCATTATTAAATCTTGAAGACTGACAGCACAGCTGGAGCACAAAGCTGGCGAGGTGTTACACAAGATACCATTGGAGGAAAAGAGATTACACTGTTTATATATGCAATTTGTAAGCCATGTAGAGAAATGTGTATGGAGCCTTCCAAAATGTCAACACAAGGTAAGCTGCTTTAGATGTGAACATTTCTGCCCAACGTATCAGAATGTCTGGGCAACATGATCCGTGAGCCCAATTAGTGTGATAAATAATTCATTAATTTATTGTGTTATTTTCCTCAGTTCAATACCTTACAGTCATTAAAATCTAAAGTTACTAAAGATGACAGAAAGGCTGCGACAGCCACACGTGGAAACTAGAACTGCAAGCAACTATAACGGGTCCAAGCAAAGACCCAAAGTCACGCCAACCCAAATGAAGAACCCCCATGCATGACTGTCTTCTTTGGCAAATATGTCACTCTAAGGCGAACATCCACAGACTAGTTCGAAAATGTTCAGGTTTTTCCATTATAGGCGGAATGAAAAACCCAATAACATATAGGCTGAATAACATTAAAGGCTGACATGGGCGTGGCCTATATCAGCAGATGCAGCTCTTTGGAACATGTGGATATAAAGATGAACAGTTCATGGGGGCAGCTGTGGCTCAAGAGGTGGAGCGGGTCTGGTTCGATGCCTGGTTCCAGTCCACATGCCTAAGTGTCCTTGAGCAAAACACTGAACCCCAAGCTGCTCCCGGTGACTGTTTCACTGGATTGTGAATGTGTGTGTTTCTGTGTGCGAATGGGTGAATGTGACACATTGTAAAGCGCTTAGAGTTCCGCCACTATAAAAATGTAAGTCCACTTACCATTAATTATTCAACAAAACACATTATTCAAGCTTCCCCTTGAGGGGGAGATTTTTCCAGAAGAAAATTTTCAGGCCCCATTATCTTCTGTTAAAGTTTTATTGTCAGAATAATAAAGTCAGAGTAAAAACAATAGGGTCAGAACGGGATTGGTGCTTGGACCCCCAATGAATATATCAGCAGTCACCAAGGTGTATGTAACGTGGTTTCTAATCACATTTTCTCCACACTATCCAGAGATGATGGAGGACCATATCATCCAGGAGCAGATGACCTCAGGTTGTCTTTATTTTATCCATCTGCAGAGCAGAATGAGCCATAAAGCCCAGGAGTCTGCTCTGCTTCTCAGCCATGACCTTCTGACAGCTGTGGCAGCCAATGGGCTTCGGGAGGGGCGGGGCTTTAACCGCAGAGAGGGAAGGGATGAGGCGTGGCATTAGATAGCCAAAACATCAATCAGAGAAATCGTGTTAGGGTTGGAGATGAGCTCGGAGCTGAATGGAGACACAGATGCGTAGGTGTGTATATGGCTTTTTCCCCCCTCCAGTCCAGTCTTCCACATGATTAACATGCTGGTCACATAAGCAGCCAGACTCCACCGAGGCTGAGGCTTCTTCCTTCCTCGCCCACAGTGGTGTGAGACCAACTCTCCAGTGCTAAGAGAATGAACAGGCAACACAGCAGAGCAGCCTGGCAGACACTATCAGCGAGGGAAAAAAACAAGACACTGTGTGAATGTGTTTCTGCATGAAGGCGTGACTGTGTGTGCTTGAATGGTTGACTAGAAATCATCAAGAGCACAGAGAGATGAGCGCCGCTGTTGGCCATCTCACGGCTATCCTCAGGTTTGGGATTGATGTTGAAATCAGTTTTTGCTTGGGTTACATGCAAGAGGCAACAACCGCGACTTGAAAGTGAAGCCTAAGCAGTATGTTATTGGGTTTCCTCCATTCAACCGGGAGCCTTTTAAAAGTTCTTGGGAAAACAAATCTAACCGGATCAAATAGAGCAATTGGACTTGACTATTATGGGGGAAAAACATTAATATTATATGATGATATCGATGATTTGATATTAGTTAAAGTTGCACCTAGAATCACCTGTATGTTTTGCAGTCAGCTTGATGTTTAGTTCCAGATATTATTGCTGCATTTATTTAGGTATTTATTGCTGTGACTTGCTAATAAGTTCCATCCAGTATCTAAAAGAGTCAAAGACTGTTGTTTTTTGAGGGGTAATACCGGCCGATTTATCAGCTGTCAGCCAAACTATCATTCTATAAAGTCTATAAAAACTATATCTGCCTTTAAAAATCGGTCGACCTCCGCGATGAAATATATACCATATAACAAAAACACCAACTTTGGTTTGGACCTTGGTTCGAACTTTCAGGTGTGCAGATGAAATGTTAAGCCTGTTGTTCAAGGATTTGTTTTTGCTTAAAGTTGAGTCTTGCCAGTTATCTTTCAAGCCTACATGGAGTAGGTGTTAGTACTGAAAAAGTCAAAAATGTTTGATACTTGAAAAGTCGATTCTGGTTGGCAGATCTCTAAAATGACTCAGTCAAAATAACAAAGCGCTGTCACACAGGTGCAGCTATGCTTCTCGTTGGCAGCCGGAGTTAAAATCAAAACATCTCCTGCGCTGTGAGTCACAATGCCTCCCACTTGCAGCTGATACTGTTTTAAAGGAAAAGATGACTGACAAGCTGCAACTTCCTTCTAGCCTAAATTAAATCCGGTAAATGCAAGCCCTCAAATGTAACCCCGGGCCGTATCGGTGGCGTCCTGATTCAGATCTTATCGCTGTGGGTTCAAACAAAGCGCAGCATCCAATCCCACTGACACAATCTCGATAGCGCTGCCCGGCCACGAGTGAAACTTGGTAAGCAACCAAACAAACAAACGCGGACAGAGCAAGCTAATAGTGTTTCAGCTGATCAATATGCAGATGAAGGTACGGGGACACAGAGTGGAGTGGAAACGGACACGAACGGAGACGAAGAAACAGAAGAAGAGCAGCAGCAGGAAGGACAACACGACTCCAGTCCAGCAGCTTTTAATAAAGTGTACATCGATCCAAGCTGCATCCCTCCGGCTAATTTAGGGAGTCTGTCGGTCTGTCTGTCAGTTATAGAGGAACTTTTACCAATATCCAATATGAAATGATCTCCTCGGGCATTTCGGATAATAATGACACATCCTATTTTCCATTCACTGTACTAATCTGCAACACAAGGACACTAAAACACCCCAATGCTCTACACGCATGTGCTTTTATCTAACAAATGTGTCTAACCTTTACCGTTTAGCCTCAGAGAAGATTTTCACTCAGCTCTTAATCTAGATGGATTTCACCTCATTTCACCTTCGTATAGCCATGACATTTCATGGCCTACGTTGTATGGTTCAGTTCAAAAATTAACTCCTTTTATCAACAGAGAGGGCAGTATTTCAGAAGAAAGTCGTGGCGTTGTTGTCCACTGACAAACTGCTGAAACATACACTTTACCTTGCCCTTTGCGACGTGAAGTGAAGCCTCGAAGCTCTCTTGAAAGCCACCAGACTCCTTTGTCATCTCACCTCACGGAACACGGGGGTTGCTGGTCTACCGCTGTCTCGTTTGTTTTGTCACAGACCCAAACTAACAAACAAACTGGCTTTGAAGAGAGAGCTTAGCGCTGATTTTCATCAACACCATTTGGAAGGTGGCAACTGACTTAATGCCACCTGAACAAAGTAATGTGGCTAAAACAAGTCCAATCCCACACATTTTTACAGACCGAATGTCAAAAACGTTTCCTCGACTGTTTAAAGGACCGACAACACCATTTCAATGACCGTTCACAACCTTTAAGTGCATGAGCAGAAGTGGACTAAATTAAGTAGCTTTTAGTAGTTTTTTCCCCTCATTTTTTTCATATTCTCTACAAATACCCAGAAAAACTCTTGAGCTAATAAGTTATTTTAAAAGGAAATTATGCAAAAATGTATTGTGTTTAATAAAATAACAACAGAAGCCATCCCAGCACCTGAACCCTCCACACGTCGACCTCAGGGAAAACCCGGAGGTCGACTCCATTTATAAAAGCTTTCTTCAGTGTCTACATCTGACAGTTGACAAATAGGCAACAATTTAGAGCGGAACGTTGTTGAAATATCAGCTTGAAAATGTGCATTTGATTTTTTCATCAGGATAGGGAACCCTAAAATTAATACTTTTACTGCCGCAAAAGTGAAATGCTTGACTTTGAAACCCACCTTTCCGAAATTATTGTCTGGATTTCACTGCATTTTACTGGAGGCATCCTGTAGCCTAAAAGTGAGGAGTTTGCATCCCTAAAAATGTAATTCCATGACTTTTCCAGGTTTCTCATGTGGCTATATCTATATCAAGCTGTGGATATCTCTGCAAAACAATACATTGACATCTTTGACATAACATCTACGCTGTTATTTTTAGCTCATTTTTTAATGCTTTAGAGCAGAAATGTTACAAATGAAACCTTTAAAACATGCTGCTATTAATAAAATAAATACATGCCTTATTTGAATGTCGCAGACGGGGTTCATGGGATTAACCAGGGCTAACTGTTTATTTACTGGCATTAGTGCATCCCAGACTTGCACCCTGCATTACATATGGGTTTCAGTGAAACGTGGCTATCATTTGAGACTCACTGTCAAATTAATGTGCACTGTAGATCCATTCAGTCTGTCGCTGGTTTATTCGGTCTATATTTCTCTCTAATAGAGGCTGCTGGAGGGATATGAGTAAGCAACACCTGAAAAGCCACACAAGTCAGAAACATAATTATCTCCTGCTGAAAATAAATCTGCTTTTCTGAAAATGCTGTCTTTGCTTCCCGCTCCTCTGATCTCTTGCTTTTCACATCGGCACGAATGAAAGCGACGAGACACAATAATAAGAGATTCACCTTGACATACAGGGACGACTTTTTCAATAAATAATAACAACAAAGAATAGGCGGAACACTGAGCCACCTTTCATCAACTAATGGCTTTGGGAGACGTTGGCCCTCCTGTCGCCCTAATCTTTTCTGTCCACGTCTGCTTTTGTTGTTTGGGTTTCGGGAACACGAGAGCTTTCATTGCAATCGAGGAGAAGTGCTTTGTAAGTTAGGAGCTATAATTAAATGTTCCGCGAGACGCGAGTGCGGCGCGGCGGCCGCAGAGCCTCGGCTCCATGATAAAAGAGCCGTTTGGTTTTTGCCAGAATATTCTGTTCAGAGAGATTAGACGTGAAATGAAGCCATCCTGCCACTCTCTGTTCCTTCACTGTGACATTTCCCTTTTCCACAGTGTGTGCGCGCGTCATAGACAGTCAGCGATTACAAAGCGAATCTAATAATAATCCTGCCGCTGTTGGCTGGGGATTGTATCTAAGTATATGCGTGAGGTGGGAACTAAGTACAAATACTTCATTACTGTACTTTACTTTTCAGGTATCTGTGCTTTACTTGAGTATTCACAACTTTTTGTGCTTTTACTCCCTACATTTTAACGCAAACATCTGTACATTCTACTCCTTCTAAACAGGCTGGTTACATTAGTTTTAATGCATTTAAGGGGAGTTATCCATTATTTTTGTTTTGCATGATTTCTCACCTTCACAACATCAAGACCGATTTCAACCTCAATGGACGGAAAAGACAGAGGAAAGAGCATCCCTTGACGAATATCACGCACAAGACAAAAACTACATAAAAAGGTAAAAGACGGAACAAGATGAAAATGTTCTATAGTTAATATTCAAGACGTAAAAGATGTATCGAGACAAAAACAAAAAAAGCAGATGACTTGTACATTAGAGTGAAGTTAATGTTTGCGACGTAAAAGACAAAAATTACGCGACAAGACGAAATGAAACGAAACTGATGTGAAAGACGTGGCGCGATGATAACAACATAAAGACGTAATGTTGAAAATGACACGATGAGACAGAAACAGTCTAAAAAGACGTAACAAGACAAAAACTATGTAAAATGGTCTTCACATTATATTAATATGACATGAGGTTCAGCCGCTCGAAATGTCCTTCAAAAGGTCGACTTTTGACTTTTATACTTTGAGGACATTTCAGAGCCCGTAGTTTTTCACTTTTACTGCAGTAACGAAGTGGAATCAGTACTTCTACTTGCACCGCAGTCTGTTTCTGAACTTCTACTGGAGGAAACTACATGTGGTTGTGGTCTGGTGTGTTAGAGAACATGACTAAATAGGTTGATTATCAATTTTAAAGCTGTGTCACCTGCATTAAAGGATGGCAGGCTTTTACAACAGGGTCACTGTCACAGTGACACGATGCATTAGGACCTCCTCTACAGCCTCATTGTCTCCTCGCTCTTCAATTTCCTCCTTTTCTTATCTCTCCCGGTAACACAAGCTGCCCGGAGCTGAGGGCCAACTAAACGCACACTATATCTCTCTCTCCTTCCTCCTCTCATCTCCTGCCCACTCCCTTCTTCTCCATTCAAGGCGGTTTTCCATTTGTCCGCTGGCAGTCGGCGCAATTCTCCATCCTCTCCATCTGTCTCATCTGATAGTGCCTCTGTGTTTCTCTCCCGTCACATCCTGGGTTTGTTTTTCCCTCTCCAAGTTCTGCCTCATTTGTATGCTGCGCTTTACCGTTTGAAAATCCGTTTGCTTCACCTGGATGGCCATCGCGCACAATATCACTTCCGACCTCTGTGCAGCTAAGCATGCATTTGGTTGGCAACTGCCTCTACCACATACTACCACCATCCTACTTTAATGGCACCGGCTGAATTGTTCACAATAGAATACCACATTTCGATACCTAAGGAGTAAATGTCATCATTGTCTTTTCATGCAGGGTGCTGCTACCAGTAATTGCT
>JAPQRN010000011.1:68638-79419 GCA_037367275.1 Coranthus polyacanthus
TGTTTTAAGTTAAGTTAAGTTAGGTAGTTTGACCTTGTTAAAGATGCACCAGTAGCATTGACTAACGTTAGCTGTGTGTAACATTTTCTTTCTCAGTACACAGTTGTTAGCAACCAGACGAATGAATCTCTGTTAATGGTGTTTGTTTCATGTGATATACAGTATTTACTCAGCCTCAAATGGTTCACAACTACTCAACTTAAAGTTAAAACATAAATAACTACTATTAATATCCATCCGTTAGCATCTTCCCTTGGGGCAAACAGTAGTTTTTGTTGGTTAAAGTAACGCTACATTGTGAATGTAGATCTCAAATGCATATAGTACTCCTTTCCGTCCATTTCTCTCTGGTATTTCACAACTATTATGGCAGAAATGTGCTGTTATTTCCTTTGCCATTTAAAGGCTATACAGGTGAGCCTCACAGTGTGATGATAACAGAAGTGAGTTGTTGAGGAGGTTGGGAAAAGAGCAAGTCACTCTGGGAGCTGAATAAATATATGAATGTGTGTGTGTGTGTGTGTTTTCCCCGGAGGATAGTGATGCCATCTGCGCACCAACATGTAGCTTTGCTCTACATCTCAGCTGTAAAAAAAATAAAAAATTAAAATCACATCTAATATCTGCTACAAAACACAGTAATACACTGATCAGTCTGTTATGTAACCCTCTGAACAAATGGCTTGCAGAAATGCGTAAGCACAAAGTGGGGTTTTTTTTTTCCCAGTAACAGTGACAAATAGCAGCCTATGGCCTGAATTAAATCTGTGAAACAGACAGAACATTGTAAAGCAGGACGGCACACACCTTATGGTGCTTTCATGTTGCATTTTCTGTGTTCACCAGAAAAGGTCACAACCCAACAATGTTTATCAGTCGGAAATTTCTAGGGTGGAATGTGCTTCGGTGTCACACGTGACACAAAGCGTAAACTTCTAATATGTTTAAGTTCTGTTCACAGTGGGGTTTTCGGCACAAACACGGGCACAGATGCGGGATTTACAACAGAAAGCACCTAAGAGCACAACATACTCTGCTTTCAACTTCAAATCTCCACAGTGCAATCAGTCACAGACCACTTGAAAGCAGCAGTTGCAGCATATATGGACCCTTTGGGACTTTAAGGGGGTTTTGAGCTGGAAAATAACAGCCCTGGTGTGTTACCGGACGTCATGGCTGACCTCTATGAAAAATCAAATTAACACTATACTGTGTAGCTCTCAGATGCATATAGCAGTTCTTCTCTCTGATATTTCTACTATTATTATTACAGATATTTGGTGTTGTTTATTTTGGAATATCTCTGATTAAATAGAAAACACTACATTCACAATACAGCATTAATTTGATCATCACTTACTTATTGGTTACCCTGTAGGCTGGTAAAATCTCAAAATGATACTCTATAACCCCTGTGACTCATGAATTCAGTAATGAAATGAATCAGAAAAGATTGCTGGCAGAGAATGCAGTGTGTGGGCCAAGTCTTTAAAGGGACTACCATTACAAGTGTGGGAGTGAAACACAATAAATAAGACAAAGAAGTATAAAAGACAGCCTTGGCCTGCTTGTTGGTTTTAAAAAACACTACTCTCAGGATTGTGTACCCTGAATTGTTCACACTCATATGCACTATCTTAACTACTTAAATTAAAGCGTCAGAGCACATAGTTTCAAGGTATTCCTGGAAATGACTGTTTGGCAGAAAAGCATCTGAGTAGCACATAAAAACTCCACAACACAAAACTAATCAAGTAAACCTATGTAAGGCCAATAGATGTTTAAACGTTTGTACGTTTTTACCTTTAAGGTAAGTGAATGTTGATTATGCTGTCAAGTATTCAAGCAATGCTTTGGTCTTAACGGGTTGAACTGCTAGGACTTCAGTTGGTAGTTCCAGGACGCAGCAGAGAGCACATGATGTTACCAACACAGTGACAGCAGGTGAACTTGCACCAACGCACACAGCTATAATGACACCTTGGGTGTTGCCTGGTCCACAAACAATGGCAGCAGAGCTGAATCCACAACAGATCCATCAGTGGTGTTCGTTAAAGGAGTATGTGACAGCAGGGCAGAGTCATAACGGTGGCAGTGGAAGAGAGAAGGCCAACAGGAGACGGTACATCAGATGAGTTATACACAGGACAGAGGCAGTGCCCGAGACAAAACATCTTCCATTTAGCTGCATGTCGGCTTCGGCGGTGAGGTACGACTCAGCGGGGAGGGGAGGAGAAAGGAGAGTTAGCTGAGAGAAACAGGAAGGAGAGGAAAAAGATGAAAAGAGAAAAATAGCATGAAGGCGAGGAGGAAGCACATGTGACAGTTCCTAATTCCTCCTCAGCTGACGTCTCGGGGCCATATCTGCTGTGTTTCGCCCCAGCTGCTCCCTTCCCATTCAGCCAATCACCCTGGCTTTGATGTCGTCCTTTTCTGATAAAGCCTCCCTTCATCACCCCTCCTCCCACTCTTTCTCACCTTCATCCACTCGAGCCCATTTTGCTCTTCTTCAAAGTCTAATCCTTCATTTCCCTGCTCTCATCCCCTTCCCCTTGACTTCTCACAGTGAACTCTCCCCCTCCTCCTCCTCACATCAGCCTCGTCTCCATGACGCTCCTGAGCCTGAAGATCATTCTGTTATCACACTATTATTCAGTGTTTATTCATTCACTGTTCCAGTATATTTCATTGGACCCCCCCCCCCCCCAGGTGCAACAAAACCCTTCCCCTGTGAAGCTGAAACGAACCCTAGACACACTATTCTATGGTTCGAGTTAAGATTAATGTGTTATGAGCAGTGAGCTCAAATTCACAAAATATTTTATTGTATCTTTGTCTGTCTAATAATCACATAACATTGTCCATAAATGTTATTCAAATGGCTCCGTTACTTCTCTAACTTCTGTCATTTACAAGAGCGCCATAAATCCCCGAGATATGTGGGGCAGTGCGAGGTCTGAACCAGGCTCGCTCCAGTTCATCATTTTCTGCTGTGCTGCCGTGAAGATGCCTCAGCCCTCTCTCCTCATCTCCTCGTGTCTTTCTCGGTTATGCGTCTGTACAGAGCAACAGTCACCCTGCTGACACGAGCTGACACTTAGCCTCGAGCAACAACACACACACACTAATGTACACACAGCAAAGGCACTGTTTGATGTAAGCCGCTAGGTGAGGCAAGACGATTTGTACAAACAGTGATAGAGAGGCACAAACATGGGCAGAGCGCGACGACAAACACACATGCAGTCGCGAAGCGTTTAAAGACAAGGTCGACCGGGACACTGTTTCAAGAGCTGCCAATCACATAATGAACATCAATCTGCTAAAGGTGGCTTTAACTGGCAGAACGCTGCACCAACAAACACAAATTCAGACACCATCTGGTGTAGTGTGAAGGTGAGACAGGCCAGACTCAAGAGCAGGCGAAAATGGACTTAGATGGTACTTAAAGTCACTAATCCATGTGAAAAGACTGCTACAAGCACACACCTCTATACAGCAGGAGGCACAATGAAGAATAAAACACAACACTAGATTACGGAACTTCAGTACTTTTAATGGCACCGATTCAACATTATCAAGTCCTGAAAAATGACTCATTTGACATCGAATGTCAATACCTAAGGAGTAAAACTCATCCGTGTCAGTATGAAGCACGATCGGCTTTTATACATTTTTATTAATGACATTATGTTAACAGACAACTTCAAGCTTCTAAAACTGAAAAACAAGAGCTGAATTCATCTGCATTTTGAACGTGGAAAGGCTGATGCAACAGTAGTTTGAAGCAGGAAAAAGTTGACAGCCGATTAAACGACACCGCCTGAAATGAACTCTCTCCGACTTTATTAGAAATTGAACAACTGCTGAACTGAGATAACTTATAGCTGACTCAATTATTAATTGCTTTGAGTTTGGTGTTCAGTTCAACAGTTAATGAAGAATAAAGAAAAGACACGCTGGGTGCTGGATAAAATAACACAAACTAAGATGGAAGAAACATCCACACACCAATGTAGCCTTATTTGAGATTGCATGTCACCACAGAACTCTGATGCTAAACGGTATATTCTGCAGCCATAATGCACATAGTCATCGCCTGATGCAAAGTGCAACTGAGAGAGACTGACACGCCGCTTTTAGTTCTGCAATAATACATGAACACACCGACACATTCAGCAGCAGCACCTTGTCACAGGCGATCTGAGCCGAGGCCACGGCGGTTCAAGTGCTTGTTGTGGATTCACTGCAGTGCTGTTTAAAACGCCACTCGACGTGACAGCAGCGCAATCACACAATAGCACACCAGCTCCATTTGATGCACGGTGTAAGGTGAAGTGACAAGAAGCATAATCAAGAGCAGATAAAGGTGAGGAAAACAAGTCGCACTTCTGTGGTGTTGTATGAGCCGTATATGTGCAACTGAAGTCCTGGAGAGCTGCGTGAATATTCAGCAAACAGGGATGGATGTGGTTTCAATAGACTGTGGATATGTGACTATAGGACGGATCCAGAACCACCACTGTATGACACCGGTTTCTGAATGTGACTGTGTTAATGTAGGACTGGGCAATGCGGCCACAAATGTTGTCATGACATAAATGTTCAGCTGGCAGCGATAATTATCACTAAAAAAGGTCAGATGATTATTTCTTTCCAGTTTAAAGGCTGGCTTTTGGTCCTGAGTGAAAGTTGAAGAAACCAGATTGTTATGTCTGCTTTTAAATTATTCATGACAGATGAGACAACAACCATGTGTAAGACGCAACGAGATGAAAACGACATAAAAGATGCAAGATGAAAATGACAAAGGACGCAGCAAGACGAAAACCATGTAAAATAAATAAGATGAAAACCAGATGAAAATGACGTAGGAGATGGTTCTCCGTGGTTTAAAACTCTTCTTTATGGTCAGAGCAGCAGAACATTCCACAAAACCAGAGGCAAAACTACGATAAATGGCGCTTTCTTGGCCAGGTCAGAGATTCTTAATTTCAATGAGGATTTCACCTGGTTAAATAAAAGGATATAATTTAATAGAATATAATATAATAATAAAACGCTTTGCCAAAATGCCAAAAGAAAGCATTTTCGGAGCATGTGCGTACATCTACGTAGACGTGTGTGGTCTGGTGGGGATTCACTGACCTCCTGCTCTTCCACTCGCTTTTCTCTGCACGTCTTCCCTCATCTCTCTCTCTGTCTCCGTCTCTCCGTCTCCGTCTCTCTGTCTCGCTCTACTTTCTGCAGCCAGAGGCAAGGACACACTGAAGCCTGTTACTTCCTAAGGAGGACGTAATCAACCTTTACACACTACGCATACACATACACGCCGCACACTGAACTCTGTCTAAGGATATCACATGTGTTTATTGGGGAAAAAAAAACCCATGCGTGTGCCTGACAAATTGAGGTTAGCACATGTTGCAGTGTGTATCAGCTGCATATGACAAACACAGTGAGCTCGAGCGTTTACTCTTAATGTATGACTTCAGTGTTTCTTGTAAATTGCACAGGTTTGTGGTAACGTGCTTATAAAGATGCATGGACGCATCTAAAAATATAAAAGATGTATGTCTATGCCTGAAATAAAAACTTAAGGTGACGTTAGCTAGCGGGCTAAATGCAACTGTTTTTTTTCAGTGCTTAATTGGAAAATGATGCTTTGACAAAAACACATTAGTTAAGACATGATAAATGCCGCTATCATTGGCTAGCGAGCTAAGCACAGCTTGTCAGTTCAATCGGACTGAAGGGAAATCACAAAATAAGACGAAGTCATCGTTAAAACCTACAAGATTCGGGGCTTTTGAGAAAACATTTGGGGCAGGAGCCTCAGTTTATTTAACTAATAAAGATAATGTAGATAATCCAGCTTTTCTTCCACTTTGCTTATGCAGTGTTGTATCTTGTAAAAGAACTTAATGTCCACAACATCCATTACGTTTGGAAACTTTGAGCCTGACTCGATGCGACTGGACCTGATCAGTCGTCATTTCCAAATGACATTCATAACGGGCCGAACATTAAAGCTGCAGTGCCTGATAGTGTTTTAGCATCACTGGGCAAAAAATCCATAACTACCTTTCAACAGACTATACTGTAATTCATGTGGTCTGAGTGGACAAGACTTCTGCATCTACTCCTTGCCTGTGTGTTCAGGCTGTATAAGATCACAATCAATCAACCAACATTTAAAAGATCTGATGTGCTTCATTGTGGAGATACATCAGGCCAGCTCTGAAGCACATAAGAAAAAATTATTTTTACAGTTTTTTTACAAGCTATAATTTGGCAAATATGCAACTGTGGATCTTCTTTTAGAGAAGTTAAAGACATCTTGTACCTTAGAACAACTCCTGAAAATTCCATGCATCTGTCATTAATAGTTCAAAAGTAATGACTTCTTGAACTTAGCATCTTTCTCGTTTTTACAGTAAAATCAGTGTTGCCCAAGTATCTGAAAAACCGATGAAGATGAAAGGGTGACACTTTGTACGGGGTTTACTAGGACTAATAACATTGTTATCGGAAAGTATGAAGCAAATCGGAGATGGTCGGTCGGGGACATCTTCTGAAATCTGGTGATCTGAGGTGGATTTACCCTGTATTTCATTACCGCTGGATTTAATTAATGCGTCTACACATTGTGCTGGTGCTCCTAAAATGTTCAGTAGGTCACACCAGTGGAAAAAGTTCTGCCCTGAGCACCAGTTATCGTTTCTGTCAACTTTGCTAATCATGTTTCCGCTTGTTTGCACTTTGTTATCCAGAGCACAGGGCTGCTGGCTGGCCTCCCTCCTTCCCCGTCTAGACCAGCGAACTGAGCATGTGACGAGCAGTGTGTGAGTGTGTGTTTGTGTGTGTGAGTGTGTGTTTGTGTGTGTGAGAGAGAGACAAGATAAGATAGTGCTTGTGCTGAGGAAAAAGTGGAAAAATGTTGAGACTGTTGCTTGCAGGCCTACTCTGCAAATGTGTCTGTGTTTCATTATATTGTATCTCCCTACAGGAGCATACGAACAGATCTTTTTGTTTTCACACACACACACACACACACACACACACACACAACTGACCCTTCGTTAAAGCGATTACGGATTAATGAGCACAGCACCCGCCTAATCCAGTTTAGTTCGAGACGGGAAGACGATGCCATCGGGGCTCGTTGTCCGCCGCTCTGCACAACTGCACGTCGCTGCGCTGGACGCAGAGGAATGGAAAACCATTATCTTAGAGGGCAGTCACATTAGCTTCCTGCTTATCAACCAATCACAGCCTTCTCTGTCTATAAACAGCCATTAAAATGAGCTGAGAGGAACAAGCCAAGACGTGGGGAAGGCGCACAGAAAGAACACTAAGTATGCGGATGTTTTTATACAGCATGTCTCTTCATGAAGCACTATCTTACTTAACTGCTCACCCTCAATTTCAGTCAATTACCCATCAACTCATCACTTTAGTGCTTTCAAATGTGCGCCCCTAATTGTTTTTAATGTTGTGTGTGAGGTTCTTTACCAATGTGGCCAAACAAACAGCCTAAAAAAACTGTTGCGCGCAGTTTAACTTGAGGATGTCTGAGATCTTGTGAAGGGGTTTTTACATTATGTTTTAATATTAGATTAACTATGAGTCTAATAAAAACTCCTTTGTTTGCTCCAAGGTTAGACACTTGTCATTACCCAATCTGTACCGGAAAAGCAACTTGTTTTACACATGTGCAACAACGCAGCTACTTCCTGTTGCCAGTATGTCTAAACTTCCTTAGTTTGCTAGCTAACGTTAGCTACGGCTATAGTTCAACCACTCGCTAATATTCGCTGCTGTTAGCTCCCTTGATGGTCTGATCCATAATAAACATATATTTGATTAAAAACTGTAATCTCCTTAATCTAAAACAGATTAATGAATTACATCAACATAATATTCAACCATCTTTGTTGTGCTAAGCTAGCTGATGTTAGTTAGCGTCTTGACTTGGTGTAAAGAACTTTGATTGATTGAAACTCAGCTAGCTAACATTAGCAAATGTTACTGGTGTATCTTTAACGTGGCACAACTACCTTAAACTAACCTAAATAAAAACATATAACTTTAAATTAAAGCTACTACTCAACCGTCTTTGTTTGCTGTCAGTTAGCATCTTACCTTCGAGCAGACAAAGGAGCTTTTACTGATCATATTAAAGCTATATTGTGAATGTAGCTCACGTGTAAATATAATATTGTTGATAACGCCATAGAGTGCCATGCCAGGTGCAAAAGTTTTAGGTATACCACCAGTAACCAAGGGGAGCAAAGGATCAATATAGTCATGAAATGAATCAGAAAAGAAAAATAAACTGTTTTATCAAGCTTGCTTCAGTGTGTCTCTTTACATAGCAGTATCTTACTTTATTAACTGCTTACCATTAACTGTAGGGAAAACAAACATTGCATAAACAATCAATTACCAATCGATTTTGCTGTGATTTATTCGTTGGGATCATTATGCTAGGTGTAAATTTGAGCATTGTCAATAATTTTGCGTGAGTAATCCTTACACACAGGCACCGTGTCAAGGTTAACCTGGGGTAAGTGCATTACCAGCTTGTGTTATGACCCGGGGGAAACAGTGTGTAACCTGAGCTGCAGAGGATTACAGACGTGCGAGCACATTATTTGCATGGGCATACAGTAGCAGCGGCCCGGTGGCACATTTAGACATGGAGCTGCTGTTGCGTTGTTGCAGTTTCCAAATCTCAACAGTGTGATTTGTGGTGCTGTTGGCATGAGCGACGTTCCAGACCGCTTCCTCCCAAGGTGCTTCAAATTAGAAACAAACGGAGGGAGGTGCTGGATAAAAAATGAAATGGTAACCACAGGATCTGCTTTCACAAGCTCTGAATGTGATTATGGAGAAAATGCTTACTAATGCTAACACGATACAATGGGAGTGATTGTGTACCTGTTGTCAGTGTGATTTGTGTTCCCCACGCAGCCTGTCCTTTCATGTAACCAGACGCCACTGTGTCCTTGTTCATAACACACTAGATGAAAGCGCAGCATATGTCAGTGACATTGTCCGTGAATAGGTGTCACTACACCTGAAGAGATGGAAATGTGCAGTCAGCAGCCAGAACGGAGTCTATGATTTTACAGCAGGTGGACCGGTGCCAGGGGACGGAGGCACCGGAGGTCTCAATAACACACAGATACATTCAAATACAGCAGCAGAGCCAGAGGCAGCCCCGTCGACTGCAGCCTCTTCACTGCAGCAGCATTAAATCCATCCTAAAGCCCCGTGTGAGAGAGAAGACATCAAACACCGGCCAAAGATTTAGGAATCTCTGTCAAGTAGCCACTCATCACCAGGACGCTCCTCTCTCTTCGACCCTCCTGGCTGTCAAATGAACAAATGTTTAAACAGCAGCAAAAACACCCAAACACGGGTATTTTAACCAGCACTCACTTAATATGGGCTTCAGAGTCTGATTCGGTGACATTTAAAACTCCCTGGAGTGGCTTAGTAACTTTTTAAAGCTGGGTGAGAGGATTCAGTGAAGGTTTAACAGGCTGCTGCAAATAGTCTTTTTTTTAAAAAGTGCAGGTCGTCCATGTCAGCTACAATTACAACACTATAAGCTGCTGCCCACCAGCTCTGAACCAAGATTTTACCTTCCTATCTTTCATTTCTCTTTCACACGACTAACCCTTCACTGAATCTCACCCTGCTTGGTTACTGTTTCTACACTTCTTTTCGTTCCGATATATCAGAGAGAAGTACTCAGAAAGGACCATCGTATGTATTTGAGAGCTACATTTCCAAATTTCTAGGATGCAATTAAAATGAAGCGTGTCACATGACAAACTTTTCACTTCTAATATGTTGATATCCTGTTCGCAGTGGGGTTTTCAAGCACAAACACAGGCACAGTTGTGGAATTTACAAGAGAAAGCACCTAATGTACAATACACTCTGCTTTCACTTCAAAACTCCGCAGTGCAATCAGTCAAAGACCTCTTCAAAGCAGCAGTGTTGGAAAATAACAGCCCAGGTGTGTTACTCTATGTACATCATGCAATGGGGCTGATCTGAACAAAAAACACTCACGGACAGATACATGAAACTCAAAAATCCACAGGAATAGTTCTTAATCAGTTTCTATGTGTCCACGGTCAATACTGAACTTCTAAGAGTAACATGGATGAATTCAGCGGTCAATGACCTCGAACACTTTAAGTTTTTAGCTTCAGAAAAGCAAAGCATACAGCACACCTCTGTGAACCTACATGTGCCGTCAGATTTGGAGATTCCATACGCACAAAATAGAAGCATTTTCACTTCATGTATTGGTCAGTGGCTGATGTTAGGAGAGGTTTAGCGAAGGGTCGGTGATACAGTCTCCATCGTCCGGTGGTGAGAATATGTCTGAAAAGATTAACTAAAAGTTTTAGTCTCACTAGATACTCTACTGCTTCTACAAATCCTGGCTGTGTGTTTTCTCGTGTCTCTCCGGGGCTTGAGGCTGGAAGGCTTTCATGAGAAGTAGTAAATAATCATGGAAAGTCTGGGGATGAAGAAGAGGAGGAGGAGGAGGAGGAGGAGGAGGGGTGAGTTTTGTGCTTCATCTCCATCAGGCGAGTGGAGCCGCAGAGGAAACTTCAGACCTCTCGGCCACTCAGCTGTGCGGAAGAATGAGCAGCGCCAAGGCGAGTGGCGACGCCAGAGCTTCTTAATGAACACACTGCTGCCCTGGGTGTGTGTGTGTCTGTGTGTGTGTGTCTGTGTGTGTCTGTGTGTGT
>JAPQRN010000011.1:98493-111974 GCA_037367275.1 Coranthus polyacanthus
CTATAAATCAAAGCTTTTCTCGTAGTACATGAAAAAACTCAAAACTAACTATAACTAAAGACAAACTCAGCTGAAACTAGTCAGTTCTTCAAAGCAAACCTAAAATTACTCATGCACTTGTAAAACTAACTCAAAACTGAAACCGAACTAAACTGAACTGAAAATCCAAACTGAAAGACTCCATGACATGAAGGCCATAAAACGGTAACAATCAGCTAAAACAAGGAAACACATGGAAAACAACAATGCTGCATCTTAGAGGTGTTTAGTCTAAACAGAAACTTACATCTTTCTTAGACATCTGACTATCATCATCTTCTTCCGTCTCTGACAAGACGGGAGCAGAGGAGTTGGTCATGTCCATGTCTGCGTCGTCGTCTTCCTCTTCTTCAGACACGAGAAGACGAAAACATCAAGAGTGTGATGGGAAAACATTTGCAACTTTAGGCGCCAACAAGGACTAACCACTAAACATTAAGAGACACATTTAAGTGCCAGAGCTACAGAGAAGGTGTTTTGTCTTAAAACATGGTTTCTTTCCTAGTCCGAACCTGTGGGGTCTGTGAGCTGCTCCTGTCTGATCTCCTTCAGCTGCAGGATCTTCTCCAAAGCCTGAGGAATCTTAGGTCCAGTGACGCTCACCTCCTCATTCTGCCACGCCTTGAGAGGAAGAAAAACACAGCTGTTAAGACCATTTAATGCATAGTAGCGTCTCAGAGGAACTACTTCAAGTGAAGACTTAAGTAAAATTACGCCAACTTCCCAACTTCAAACAGATATAATAATAATAATGTTGTTTACCTCTCTGTTGTCCTCTCCAGGAGGAGGAGGCACTCTCTGTTTCTGACTGGGCAACATACTGACACCAGGAGGCAGAGGACCACGAGGATCCAGACCTGCACACACAGTTTTAAGTAAGATGAACTTCTTGTTTAGAGAGCAGGGGTTACACAGGTTAAATGTAATACTTTTGAGACCATTGTGTATGCATTTTAAGACCTGTTTCACATCCATATCTGCATAAAACGTATGAAGGATATGAAGTAAAACTCTACATTTGTAGATGTGAATCCAGAACAATATCGGGTGAGGGCAGGGGTTTGCTGGTGGCCTTTTGACTGAAGTTAATGCAGTTAATGCAACTTTATAAAACTTTTAAAAGATTTTTTTAAGGATATGCAGAAACCCTGCAGAAAATTCAGAATATAAAGTGATCTTTTCAAACTTGCTGCACATCTCTGGATAAAGCCATGATTTGAAAACACATTTCTCTTTTTTTCCATACTTATCCAGACCTAGAAAGTACTACCATCTAATTCTGTGTAGGAACCGTGTATAGTAGTTGAGATTCTGTGCAGCAGGAAAAAGAAATGAATGCATATGTAAATCATTAGTGTACCTCGCACTGCACTGACAGGAGGCATGGGTCTGGATCCTGGACCCTGCTGCATCTTAGCCATCTCCTGCTGCCGCTCCTGTTCCAGCAGCACTGCAGCCTGAGAGGCAACGAGGAGGAGGAAAACACATCAGCCAAGAACATAAGAGGAGTCAAGAGCGAAGGAACAAAAAATGCAAAAGTTGCCAGAGGGATTATCTTATTCCTCTTACTCTTTTCTGCTGTTCCAGAAGATCCTGCTCATCCATGACACGAGAGTCCCCCTGTGACACACACACATTTAACAGTTAACTCTGAAATATCACTTCATTTTAAGCCCTGTTTAACACTGTTCTGTAGTAACTTCTTTTCACCTGCTTGGCCCTCTCCTCCTGCTGCAACACCATGGCTGCTCTCTGCTGAGCCATCTTCAGCTGGTCTTCCTGGGACAGACCGGGGGGAGGCAGCCCTGGGGGTTCCATGCCCATGTGGATGCCAGGGGGAGGGGGCCCGCCTGGCATCATGCTCATGGCCTGAAGCATGCCCATACCAGGAGGCATGGGAGGCATGGGCATCGGGGGTAGGGGAGGGATTCCAGGCATCTGGAGAGGCAACAACACAAGACTATGAAGAGTGTAGAGGACATATGGATGCGAGTGGAGATGGTGAATTCACAGCATTCTTCATAATGCACTCAAATTCATTAAATGTTGTGCAGGGAAATATTTAAACTGTGCTTTTAGGGCCATGAGGCTGCTCCTGTACAGCAGTGGGAGACAAACATGTGCATATACTCAAAGACAGAAGGCAGTGGTTTCTATGCGAGTTAAAAGGAACATGTACCTGTGAGCCCATTGGTTTGTCATCATTAGGTTTACTGAGGAGAATCCCAGTCTGCAGAGGAAATACAGACACACACATGAGCAAAGGCTTTAGCAAAATGAAAATAAAGACTTCATCAGAAACAGTTACGTCTTAGTTGATCCTGTAAAACCATGACATTTAACCATCAAATCAGAGAGCAGATTACAAGGAGTTTTCCCTGCCTCTTATCAAAACGGATGGCAGTTATCTCAAAATGCCAAATACTCAGAAGATCAATCGATCTATATATACTATTAGATGAACTTGTCTAGTTGCATATAGCGTGGGGAAGTAAGATCTGATCAAATGCATTCTAATACCAGATTTGAGCAGACACACTTAGAGGCAGGAGTAAAGGCAATGTATGGTTTGGCAGAAACACTCAACAATAAAACCTGAAAATACCAGTTAAACTAAACATAAAGGCGGTGGATCCATTTACCTGTATCATGTAGCCCTTCAGTCTGTCGATCAGCTCCTCTCTGGGACCTGGACACAGAGAATAAACTGAATTTAGAGCAAAGTTTAGTCACAAACATCGAGTTTAGTCATACCATAAGAACGCTCTATTGTTTAAATGGGAGGAAGCGGTTTAGAAAAGAAAGAAATTTAGCCAACACTAAGAAACTAGCGCAGCCAAAGTAAACTCTGACAAGTGCTACCTTCTACTGAAGTTAGCCTGCTAGCAAATACCTGGACACTTTGACCCAAATAAGGCAGTTAATGTTGCTTTAACACACCACATTCTTGACTTTTACACATCCTCTGCCAAACAAAAGTTTAATAAGGTATTTAACACAGCGGAAACATTTAGCAAGCCATGTTAGTTCATTGTAACCCGTACAAACATTGCCTGTCTGTTTTAGCTTCAACTAGCAGGAAGCTAGCTTGAGATAGCTAAACCGTGAGCTAAACGTAGTCGTCTCCTCAGAACGCCTCGCGCCTTTCCCGGTTATTTTCTTACCCATATTGGGCGCTCCAAGCTCCGCCAGCTTGGCCTGAAGCTCCGGGTTGCTCCATGTGTTCAAAGCTGCAATAGCGCTGCCCAAATCGGACGGGAGGGAATCTGTTCCAGGCGGTCCGTCGGATGCCATGTTTAAGCTCTCTCAATGAAACAACGGCGGCGGCGAGGAAGACACGCGAGCAGCGAGAACGGGATTGTCGCAAAGCATGACGGATCACGGGAAGCGCAGTGCCGCGCTGCGTGATGGGAAATGAAGTTCAAAACCAGGAAAGACGCATTTACCGAGCCTGGTCCTTAGATGTCAGTGTTGATACGTTCTTATTTAACATTCAGAGGTATTCTTTTGGGTTTTGTAAAGTAAAATGTGCTATTTCAAGTCCAACTGAAGACATTAACGTTGAACTGAACTGAAGCAAAAACAGAGTTTGAAGACTACTGCCATGGATACTGAAACCTCCTCTACAGTGTCTATTAATTTGGAAACTTCTTATGTTAATGGTGTGGTAAGCGATTCTAATGCACAACTGTACATGTTTAGCATGTAGCTGAAATTACTCAGCTCCACCCTCTTGTGCTCCAGCCACAAATGTTTTCTCAGAAGGCCTGAATCTTTTAGGTTTTTAAAATAATTTCAACTGTCTCGACTCTCCTCCATAACCGTCTTTGTCGCTACTGAATGTTAGCTGCTGTAGGGCTCACAGGCTAATGCTAGCTCATATTAGCTTGCTAAATTGCTAATGTGTAAAGAAAAAAAAAACAGATTTGTATGATTAAGAAAATGTATTTTTTTGATTTTACCAAAAATACCATTATTTTATTAAAATCCCAGAACCTGTGTAAATTACTGGTGGCAGAAAGTAGCTGCATTTACACACATTTGTACAACACATTCTCAGGATTTACTTAGTCCGCCTTTAAAGGTCCCATATCAATTTCAATTAAATTCAGTTAGCTTTATTGGCATGACTATTTACGCGTAACTTTGCCAAAGCACATATGTACATTTCTAATCACAAAATTAAACAAAAAACACAAGAATACATACACAGAAATTGATTGTGATTGGTTATGGATATTGTTTCCGCTTACTACATCACAAGCAGGGGGGGGGTTTCTACGTGGCTTGGTTTTGTCTGGAGGTCAACTTGTGGTGGAGGACTGAGAGTACTGAGGAAGCTTTTATTTTACACCGCAGAGTTTTTACAAACCCAAAAAAAAAAAACCCAACAAAAGTGCATTTTCACAGTAGGCAGGGGGACCTTTAAGTTTAACATTCTTAACCAAGAAGGATGCCGGCAGTGCGCAGGCGCAGACCGAAGGGGTCTCATCAGATCCAGTAGACCAGGGTTGAGACAGAAGGGCGTTTCGAGTCTAAATACTAAGCCTGGAGAGGAGAGAAGGGGAGGGGACGAACGGACCTACGCTAAACATGGCAGAGAAAGGAGAAAGTTAAGAAGCGTACTGGATGTCTCAATAACCACCCTTTAAAGGACACATCCGATACAGGTAACTATTAAATTCATTCAGTACCGCTGGTTTTACTTGAGGTCTTTGTGTCAGGACTGTTTAACCCGCTCTCGACATCCCACTGTGAACTTTTTTTATTTATTTTTTTTTGTCATTTGTTAGAGGTGTATGAGGAAGCTGTATCTAAGCCGAACTGTGGAAACTGTCGCGTTCAAGTCCGTCGCGACGCGATTAAAAAAACAAAAAAAACAACCCCACGAAACCCGCACTTTGGGATTTATTTGTATTTCCGTCCTGATCGGCGTTCGTGCGTCGTGTTTGCAGACAGTGAGGGGTAGGAAGTGGTTTGTGCAGCTGCTCGTGTTTGTCAGCTCGAGAAGTTGACAACTTCCACAGCAGTTTGACAGCTGGACATCGTGGACGCTGTTTATTCCCACTCCCACCATCAACACTTAATGCTTATCTGTGGCAGCCACATGTTTCTGTAAAAGCTGGATGCGAGTGGGTAGACCTTCACGTACAGTTTTTTTAGATGTACATCGTGTTTTCGTGTGTATTTTTTTCATCCTACACTGATGAAAATCACTCCCAGAGTCAGCGTTTATCTCCTCCACTGGTCACTGTGAGTGTCTAATTTCTCTGCAGGTCTATTTTCTCCACGGCTTTAATGCAAAGACACTGTGGCTATTTCATTTCACAGTATAAACAGTGTTTGGAATACGAAGCCTTGCTGCCCGCATGCAGAAATACACTGGAGGCAGCAGCCAGAATGCTTACTCACAGCATAAACACTGGACTTCACACCCCCACGGGCGTTGCTTACAGTCACACTTGGCAGGCGTTTCACCAGTCCTGGTTCCTCACTGTGTCGAGAGCTGAAAACCACTACCACGTCAGACTCGGACTCACGCAGACAGCACTCAAGACGGCAGAGAAGCAGCGGTGACACACACTGTGTTTCGACTGGTTCCGATCTCTGTCATGGTGTGTTTTGCTGCCCATACAGTGTGGCACGCCGCAGTCAACCCAGCACCATGAGCGGCTGAAGCCAGAAAGCATCGAGATGAGGATGTGTCTACGCCGAGACTCGCCTCCTGAGGTTAAAACCGAGGCTGTGTCTGTAGGGAGGCACATCCCCCCTACATTCAAACACGCTCCAACTCAGTCTATTAATCCAAACCAGTCAATGATTTGAAAGAATCGTTAGCAAATGGAATTAAACTAAACTTAAGGAATAGGCGTTAGGCCACTGGTTACAAGCCATTCTACTTTATTTTCCAAATTCTTCATGTTCACAGAAGAGTTTTGAAATTATGTTTCAAAAAAACCAAGATGGCGGCGGCCAGGGAGAGATGTACAGTATATATATTATTATATATATATCAACTGAATTACTTCATTAGTAAAAGTCAAAGTGATCGTGATGGTTTCCATATGAAAGCTCATGCCGATGCCTTACGAGTTATTTCATGTGGTGCATGCAGTTTCCACATAGGACGTTATTTCCTCATTATATTTGATTATCTCCTGCACAATCTGAGCATGTATCTGTATTATATTGTCTTCTTATTGTCCGTGCTTTGGCTCAAGCTGCTGGTGAAAGACTCTGGAGGCTTTTCCTTATGTGTCTGGCCACGTCGTCTACCGCCTGTCATTTCTCATGGATGTCTCTACCTGCAGCGAGGTGGAGGATATCTGTATGTGTGTGTGTGGGTATCTAAGTATATTTCTCATGTGAGGTGAAATAAAATATTAATTATAGCCAGAATGAGCTCATGTGGGCCAGAGTGCTCACTGATAACACGCAGCACAGGCTTCAGATAAAACCAACTAATAGTCTCAGTGTTGTGGTAGGAATTTCTTGTGACTAAAGGTACAATTTATTTACATTCATAGCTTTTAGTTTAATAAAAAGACACCTAAACCGCAATTTAACCGACCTCTTTATGTGATTATTTAAGTGCTTGACATTTTGTGCTTCAGGCATTTTATAGTCGAAGATTAAACAGTTCTGGGTTTGGTTTTTGTGATAGTTCTTGCTCTTGTAAATGAGCAGTGTCTGGTGTGAAACAACAGGCTAAACGCTGGTGTTGTTGGTGCATGTTCTGCTCTGTTCTGGCTCCGTCAGCAGAACATTCTTCAGTCATTGAACTGGGTCGTTGTGAATGGGTGTGGCTCTCAGCGAGCTGTGGAAACTCTTAACACGGCTCCGGTGCGCTCGCTGAACCAGCACAAGCCAAACTCCGCTCAGGCTCCGTCGTGACTTTGACTTCAAACGGGAAGAGTGCTCGGTTTGGATAGTGGAGAGTTGTAAATCTGTATCAAACACACGGAGTTGAGTGAAACGCTAAAAATAAACCTTCCTTTTGTGGGTGTCGTTTCTCTGCGGCAGATCGAGGGAGGCAGGAAGACACAAAGTAAGCACTAAAAAGACTGAACAACTCGGATGAACTGTTTCCTTGGTCTAGTGTAGCACAAGTGACAGTTTACACTTCCTCCTCTCTGCTTAATTAACGAGTCGGAGAGAGCTTTTGCTTGTTCTGGGCTTTGTGCTGCCTCCATTGTTCATGAGATTCACACAAGGCTGCACCCTCTGTCAGCCTGGTGAAAAGTACACACAATAAATACCCAGGCGTCTACAAACTGATGCCAACACGGAAATGCCAAAACCTGCGCTTCCTCGAACGGCCACTGGAGGCTGGCTCCAAAAGCCAGTAACCCCCGTGGACCCCCGTGTTACAGCACCCAACTTGTTTAGGCTAAGTTAGATACACTACGTATGTAAGTTGAAATAAAGTGAAGGAGACAAGTGTGATAACATGTTTAGACTCCTTATTTCTAGAAGTTCAATGTAAGTCTATGGAAGCCAGCGGACGGTGTTTTCCGTACGTTAACAATAGCGTTAAGAAAATTCACTCCTCGTCTTTCTCCAGCTCTGCCCTGTTGTGTGAATACGGTCAGTCCTGGCTCCAAAAACCCAGCGTGGCGACGGCCAAAATGCCAAACCTTCCACTTCCCTTTTATGTAGTCTACGTAAATACCCCCAGCGCACACACACAATCACATAAAACTACCATCCGCCGTGTGGTAATCTACCTGTCTGATTAAACATTGACTTTTAAAGGTTTCTCGCTGACAGTGTGACCCAGTATTCTGCACCTCACAGGAAGAGTAGCACTGATATGCCTTTTGTTCCTAATCTCCAAGCTATGCATGCTAGCACTAATCCACGGTTGACTGAAGAGAGATGGGTAGGGCTCGTTTGCCTTTTAAACCCCACTGTGTGCGCAGTGGGCGTATGCTGCCGCTTCTTTTGTTTGTAATGCAGGTATAGAGCAATGTACGGACCTGCAAATGTTTTCAAAGTGTATTGTATCTAAACTAAACTGTTTTTCAGGGTGGGACAGAAAAGGCCCCTGTTCTCCTGCTGCGTCTGGACAGAAAAGCTGCTTCAGACTGTGATTGGTGTTCACTGGGACGTGTTGAGGAGGAAATCATACTCGTTTTGAGCCCCTGCATTTGTGATTGTGATTGTATCTGAAGCTCCAGCCAAACTACAAGTACCACAACAAAGCAGCATCCTGGACTCATCAATGTTTAATAGCTTAATGGCTGCGGATGTTTCATTCTGATTTATGATTGAGCCTCAAAGCCATTACCACCTCACTTCAGATTTACATCGAGCTGCTGCGGTGCTACATTAAAACTGCAGCTACAATAGGTCACAGTTGCCTCATTCATTATTTACACGCTTACATCTTATTGTAAAAAAAACAACCGAGTGTGACCCCGAGCTGATAACCCCACGAGCTCAGGATGGTGGAGCCTATCTGTGCCACGGGCATGGCTGCCAGGCTGAGGAACCAGTGGGATCGGAACGACGGTCTGGGCCAGAACTACAACGCGGTGAAGTTCCTGGGTCAGGACTTTGAGTCTTTGAGAGCCCAGAGCCTCCGGAGCGGCAGACTGTTTGAGGATACCCTCTTCCCGACCGCAGCCTCGTCTCTGGGATTCAACGAACTTGGCCCGAGGTCCTCCAAGACCTATGGAGTCCGCTGGATGAGACCCACGGTGAGAAACGGGGGGGGTTAGGGGGTTCTATAGATTTGTGTAACTCTGCTCGAGATGTATTTTAGTTTTTCAATCACAGTTTTGACTTAAGTACACAAATTGGTGGTTTAAACAGTGGAGCTGTACTTCTAAAACGCCAAATCAACCACTTTCTTGTTGTCTCGAATTATTTTTACCTTAAGAGGGTTGAGATGTTGGAAACTTTGCTAAGAGCTTTGTGAGGGCATGTAAATAATCAAACTTGCTGTGAACGTAGTATCATGATAAGAAACAGCTGCGGAATGAAACGCCTGTAATTCAGTATGAATTAACAGCTGGTCGTCAAGGAAGAAGTCTGGTTTTCTTCCGGAAGAGGGTTCACATGAAAAGGGAGGGATACATAGTGACTGATACGATCTAATCAGGCAGCGAATGCAGGTGTCATTGTTTCCAAAAGTTTCAGTTTCTTTCTGTCCACATTACACTGGAATACAACAGGGTCAGCGGTGTTTCCAAAACCCTCCGTGTCAGTGATTCTAAAATACCAGAGTAGTTACGACACCAGATGAAACTGTAACAAAAGTTCTGCATTCCCAGGATGTGAAGCTGCTCCTTTAAAAGTGTTACTATTCGAGGACGTGCAACGTTCATGTCGTAAACATTCCGGGAAAACAGTGTTGCCTTCTGGTACTTCGCGGTCGCGTCCTGTGTCCCGGCGTTCCCTGTTTCGTAAGCCATCCTCTACTCAGCATGTCGAGTACTGAACGTGGAAAACCTCACACGAAGCTATAAAAAGAAATGGTTCTCCTCATGTCCCATAAACACACGCACACAGCTGCACACATGCACAAATACAATTCGACCCATGGTTGAATTCACAAAAACATTTACCATCGCACACACACACACAAACACACAAGGTAACAGTTCTCCTTTTCAGAGAGCACAGATTTTTGGGAAACGTGAACGGCATGAGGCCTGTTATGCAGTTATTACAGATCCTGCAGCGAGGCACATGCATTATAAAACACGAGAGTTTTCGTTTTAGGTGAGACGAGTCCTCAGGAAGCATCAGAAGTCATACATACGTTAGCAAACCAACGCGGCCGTCGTCACGCGCTCGGATGGAGGCAAGTTCACGACCTGTGTGCTTTTAAGAGCGCGACTTTCCTCGCTGCTCCGTTACAGCAGCAACAGCCGGTCACGTACGTGCAAAGCTAGCGTGAGAAGATGCTGTGTTCAGGCCTGCCGTGATGACTCCGAACGAAGACACTTCGTTCTCCGGTGGCAGATTCGGCTTCAGGAAGCATCCTTTTGTATTAATGCAGTGATGAGAGACAGAGAAACAAAGGAATACAGAGACAGGCGAGCAGGAAAGGATGTGTGTTCGAATATGAATATGAATAGATTGCTTCCTTGACGAGAAGCGGACACAACTGCAGTTGCTGTTAAAGTTTCCGTAAGCCTCAACCCAGGCAGGTCACGTGGCATGTCCTCCGACCACATCTCCACCGACCAAATCAACAGAGACACGAGTCACAGTGAAGGCGCACACTCAAAAAGCTGTCAGGTTTCAGATTGTTGAAAAACCTTTCTTTTCCCTCTGTTGTCGTGGGCTTTTGGACAAAGGCTGCTTTGGAAATCACTCCTTTAGGCCTTTTCCACCACATTAGCTCTGGTTCTTGAACTGGTTCCTTTCAGCCAACATTTCCACCATTTTGGTAATAATATATCACCATTGTAATATATTCCAACATCCAGCTCCACATTTCAACGACTCAAACGGTTCCGGTGAACCAGAACGGCACTGGTTCCTCGATGGTGGAAAAGGGCTAACAGTGTTCAGTAAAATCATACTTGTGATCGTTTTTTAAATGTTGAGCTCCACATAAAACAGACTAATAAGTAACTAAGATTGAGTCAGTTTGCTTTGCGTGTGACTTGTTTGCCCAAAGGCGAGCATGTTGTTAATTTGTGTGTTTTGTTTCTGCGTGAATGTGTGTGCATGTTCAACAGGAGCTGTGCAAACGGCCCGAGTTCATCGTAGATGGAGCGACTCGCACAGACATCTGTCAGGGAGCTCTGGGTAAGTCCCGCCGGGAGAGTTCCCGACCGTTTCACTGTCTCTACTGCATGACTCAGCTATTAGACCAGAGCAGACGAGAGGAGAGGGCTGACTCGGATTAGATCGACGGGAGATTCAAAGAGCAAACATTCATCATGAGCAGCGTTAAATAAGAGAGCACGGAGGGCCTCTTAAAGCTTTCAATCAAACAGAGGAGGGTTCGTTCAGTAGCAGGTTACTGCTCGAGATGTTTCCTGCTCAACACGGAGCTGCATCCATAATTCATGCTTTGTTTCTCAGCCTCACATCTGTAAACAAGGCCGCCCTACCTCCGTGTGAGGACCTCAGGCAGCTCAGCACATGAAGCAATACTTCACCCCCCTCCCACCTCCCGCTCGTCGCACAGGAGCAGCTGTATTACAAAACAATAACCCAAAAATGTTAAGCCACAAGACGTTCTGCGCTTCTCTGTTTGACGGCAGAAATGCACCCGGACTAGTACAGTAGAGTTCATCTGTTAGACCGGCTGCTGTTTGAAGCTATTTATAGATGACACGATGGAGATTCCAACTTTTATTTCATATATTTGGACTTTCATTACCTATACTCAAACTTCATAATATATATGATTCCCTGGCAACATTTCATGCCGTCGATATGTTATAACGTGCATATCATGTTATAAATATATAAAACCTCCCGCTCGTGCCTTCTTGACATCGGTTAATGTTTCAGTCCTCCTCTGCAGAACACGTGCAGTGCGTCATTTTGCGAGGTCGATGCGATGAAAGACAAAGTTTCGAGATTCAAGACCTGGCGCAGCTTTAAAAAGAAAGAAGAGGCCATTTCCGTACGTGGAGCCAGTCCCACCCAGAAGCCTCTTCAGCTCAGATAACACCACAAACATGGCCGTGTTTGTTTATGGTGAGGTTGTTTCCCGGCGCAGGCCTGGTGGTGACGTTGCGCAAGGAAAGACACTCACACGATGCCATAACCTCGACTCTTTTGCAATAGAGTCGGCCGTAATAAACCGCCATCGTGATTCTCAGAACCAGCAGTGGTGACTTTCTGTGGAAGTTTCAGTCCTTCTGTTAGTCCAGTGGAACATGTGCCTCTCCCACTTCCCACAGGAAAAAGCATGTTCAGACACAGTTCCCAGTTGCTGAATAAGACTTTGCCAAAGGACGAATGTTCGAGATGTTCGACTCTGTGCTAATATGGAAATGAATCGAGAGTTTGAATCTGCAGGAATGAGTTGTTTGAAATAAGTTTGAGGTTCTTTCAGAGGATCGAAGTAAAATGCTTCATTAGTTGTACTTCAGTAGAGTTTTCACGTATCTCTTCTTTACTTGAGTGTTTATTTTTCTGTCGATCCTTTTTCTTTTACTCCTTACGTTTTAACACAAATATCCATACTTTCTACTCGGACTCTACAAAACGGACTCGTTACTTTAGTTTTAATGCGTTTAAGGGGAACTTAAAGTGTAAAATGTAATATAAACTTAGCACTTAAAATGATGAAAACAATGTAAAAGAACCAAAATAAAGCAAAAGGTTTAAGGAGATGAAGATGACGTGAAGTACTTAAGAAGAACAAGAGGAAATCGACATGAAACAAAGGAGACTGGATGGAGGAGAAAAGGCGTCATGAAGTGAAGCTAATGTCATTATTTTCAGTCTATTGTTATTGATTTGATTGTTTTTGACACGTTATATTGAATATGATGTGAGGTTCAGTTCACTTTACACACAAACAGCTGCTGGAAATGTCCAACCTTTGACTTTTATACCTTGAGGACATTTCAGAACCTGTACTTTTGAAGATGTTGAATCTTGTACTTGGAGGAACTGGAGGAAACTGTGTGTGGACTTTCACGATTGTAGTTTACTGTTACGCCATCATGTATCGCGGTAGGGCTGATTTTAAAGTTTTAATATTCAGGGCTGATCCGGGTAATAAAGCTGTGTGATGTGTGGTGTGTCGTCAGGTGACTGCTGGCTGCTGGCCGCCATCGCCTCGCTGACCTTAAACGACGACCTCCTCCACAGAGTGGTCCCACACGGACAGGGCTTCAGGGACGGATACGCCGGCATCTTTCACTTCCAGGTGAGAAGCTTCACGTCCGACGTTCAGATCAGATGCGGCCACGCTCTGCTGTCACTCTGAACGAGGTTTACTGCCGCGTCATCTGCGGTTGCGGTTCATGCTTAAAGTGGCAATTTGTAAAGTTATGACTCTCGTTATCAGCATTTTAGGCAAATGTTGATGAAAGGCAGCATTTTATTAGAAGGTCGTGGTGTTGGTGTAACTGCTGAAACTCTGAGAACCAGTCAAGAAAACACTGCTATCTTAAAATCTTTAAAAACAGCCACATAAAAACCATATTTCAGTGCCAGTTGGAATCCTTTTTTGTTATAGTTTGTGCTGTCATTTGCCGTAAAGATCCATTTTGAATTGTCCAAACGAGGTCAGTACGACTGGTTTGTTTGCTACAAATTGCTCACTGTGGTAGATAATTGGTCTGAAACAGGTATCAACAAACTGCTATCTTATGTATTAACACTGTCAGTCATGTTATACATTTAGCTATCTTCATAAGCTATCGCTACGTAGCCAAGAAGTGGTATTTATTATGAGACAGGACGGGGCTAGCTGCTTAGCTTGGTAACTACAGTAGATATATCAGTATCACAAG
>JAPQRN010000011.1:144971-155461 GCA_037367275.1 Coranthus polyacanthus
TGTGTGTGTCTGTGTGTGTCTGTGTGTGTCTGTGTGTGTGTAGCTGGCACTGTGGTCACATTGAACCACATTCCACCACTGCAACACTGCAGCAAAAAAATGTGTTCTGCAGCTCTCTGTATTTGCTTATGTCTGTATGTAAATATGCATGCGTTTGTGGAACATCTCATTCAGAATTCATGGGCCTTAAGTGTTAATTCTTCTTGAACCGTCTCCACAACGTTTTGGACTCCAGCTGGAAGGATTTGCCCCAAATCAGCTCTGGGGCTAAATGGATTTTCAGTTGGTGTCAGTGTTGAGGGGGTGTGGTGGCGTCTGATTCTGAATGATGTATGCTTAGCGTATACAAAAAAGGTGTGGTTTTTTTCCCTTTTCTTGTGCTGAGCGGTTTGAATTGTTGTTGTTGTTTTCTTTAAATCTTAATTGTAAAATTGAATAAACAGAACTTGGGGGGGCATGCATAGTGTTTTTGAAAATGTGCATATTTACCTGTTAAAAACCTGAATCTTGTGTGCTGAGCTGTGTGCGTCTCTGACTATAAGTACGTGTGGACACTAAACGATGGTTACGAAGGTTGTTGATGTAAGCTGTGAGTTCAGCACATTAGCGACAAATAACAGTAAGTAAACAAACAAATAAAAAAAACATTGGAATCAACTATTGGCCCAGAATGTAGAATCAGTGCAGGATGCACACTCACTACCACCGTACACAGACTTTAACTCCTTTTTTTTTAAAGTGACTGGTCTCCTCTAGTGCATCTCCTGCCCTTGTGTGCATCCTCCGTCTGACACGTCCTCCTCCATCCGGGTGCCTCGTTGGGCCGCCGGCTAATGACAGACATCGCTGCACATGTTGGCGGCGCAGACGGAGGGAGAGATGCCTGTGACCTTTCCTCTGCTGACAGCAGCACTTTATACAAGGCCGAGTGTGTCTGAAGGAGAGCTTTAGGGTGTGTCTGGACGCATGCTCCTGAGCCTTAGCCGTGGGTGTGCGTTTGCTCCATATCGAGGGGTAATCTTTATAAAGGCGTGGCCATTGGCATTCCAGTGGTAAGTTCATGGAGGTGACCAGCTAAGTGGTTAGCAAAATACATGTGGGGGGAAAAAAAACACACCTTGTGGTTTGTGGATGCCCAAAAAAAACCCACAGACACCTGGAAAAAGATGTTGCCCACTTGAGGCCCGCGGTGACTCACGCGGACTCAGCCTTTAATGATAAGTAAGAGGTTGTTTGTTTGGAGGCTAAAAACTGTCAAGACAAACGCATTCGGGACAAGAAGTCTTGCAATTATGAGTCTTGGGAGCGGCTGCATCAGCAGTTGGCTCACGTTTGCGCTGTAACCTGCTGCTGTGAGTCAGTGTGTTTATGTCTGCACATGAGGCTGGATGGCTAAAGTCACAGGGTGGCAAAAAAAAAAGCATGTAAGAATATCCTCGAATAAGCGCGAAGGCGAATATGTGCAGGGAAAAGCCAGCAAATGTGATGTAAATCCGCGGCCATTGATAAATGTGCGCTAATGAAAGCAGGAGGGGAGCCGTGTGTAAATCACATTGGAGAAAAGAAACCCCCTAATCGGATCCAGAGCTCTATCCAGCAGCCTCCACCGAGTCCGCCTCATCCTCTCAGTGCTGTAAATGTATGAAGAGGAGCAGAGATTAGTCCCCACTCCCTCTAAACTCCTGCTGGGCGTTAAACGTCTGCTTCGGCGTGTCGCTGCAAGAGGAAGCAACTACTGTACACTATTATGAGTGTGATTTTTTTACATGTGTGCAGTCATGCATGTGCGCAGTGGTTTGCCACAGGCTGGAGTCCTCCAGTGACTCTGTGGAGAATGGATTTGGTGCAACAGAGATTGACTTTCATTGACTGGTTTTTAAGACGAGGAGTGCAAAGCCTGCGTGTGTGTGTGTGTGTGTTAATAGCATTACTCACTACACTCTAGTCAGGTCTCTAATAGGCTTTGTGGTTTTCCCGAGCCTGATCCAGGCTAGTGGCACACTGACTTCAGCTCCTGTGACTTTTGTCCCACTCCTGAACGCCCACTCACTCTCACCACTCGTCATTAGTTGCTCGTATCCCTGATGAAGACATAACCCGAAACCCCCCCATGCCGTTTCACCTGCTATTATTAGCTTGAGGAAAATTTGGTTTGCAGCCAGCCAGGCCAAGTCAATTTATTTATATAGCCCAAACACATAAATTACAAATTTGCCTCCAGGGCCATGTATATAAACAAAGTGGACATAGCCCATTAGTCACCCATTGGTTTGTGGACGAGCATTTTGAGGCCTTAAGTTTAGCATTAGCTGTCGCCATCTTGGAAATATTCACTCTTATTCCATCAGAGTACTTCCAGCCAGGCAGACTACTGGTAAACTTCAAATAACTCTAAGTTTTGTGAGAATGTTTTGTCTGTGGGGATTGACTCACTTTTGGAGCCAGCCTCAAGTGACCACTCAAGGAAACGCAGGATTTGGCACTTATTCATTTTTTGCAGCCCCGCTCGGGTCACTTTACAGTCTGTACACTATACAACACATGCAATGGGTGTCATGTGTACAGAAATAGATATATCGGTGAATATGCAGAACACAATCCCAAGAGATAATATTCACACTTCAAATGTGGAGCAAGTATCGGTTATCTTCTGTTATCCTTATTTAAAGAATAATTGAAAATTTGAAATAAGTACAAATATATGAAATGTATACTGTATTTATATAAAAGACATTCATGAACACGAGAAAACAGTTGTCTTTAGTTAGTGTGACATTCTCAATCTCAGTATTTATTAACACACACACACAGAGAAACACCTTCTAACTTGTTGGTGCCATATTCACAGTGTTCGCTGCTCATCTGCTGCGTTTATGCATTTCCATGGAAGTCAAAGTGCCTCCCAGACAAATATCCACTAACATGTAGCCTGAGGGGAAGCACGTCGCGTCTCCGTGGTTACCATACCAGACAGGAGTCATCGCCATAGCAGCAGGTTTGGGCAGAGAAGCAGCCAAAATAAATGAAGAAACGTAACCGACCCGCTAATGTTTCCAAATCCACACAAGTTGCTGAAGTAACTCGCCACCACGTCTCAACTTTGTTTGAATTACTTTAAACGGTATTAATGATGTAATGTATGTACGCGTAATATATTTATGGAGGTAATGTAATCGCCTGGTTTGTCTGTTGGCAGGACTGCGCAAAATTACTGCACTGATTTCATTTAACTTGTTGTAAGGGTAGGTCTTTGGCCAAGGATGAAATTTGTACCAAATCCATAAAAATGAGTGGAGGCTGAAATGGTTTTTCACTTTTTCCTAACATCGCCAGATAGGCTGTTTGATCGAATTACAGCACTGTGGGGCCTTGGTGGAGGTACTGCATCTACTTACAAATATTGTGCTGCCTTTCTGTTCTTTATTTTTCAATATCTGCCATGTTTTATTCTGAATAGTGGAACAATGAACGATTGCTCCACAGTGACAAAAAGCCTTTCCTGTTCTACATTGCATAATTTTCTGCACTTCCAGATTTCGACAGTATTAAACCCCCCAGTTTTGCAATATTTGTTGTATAAGTGACTCATATCAGTGCATCAAATGATTCATGTCTGATGTGCTTTTCTTGGTGTCGTTTTGTCGTCCAGGTGCAGCATCGCGTGTCGGGTCAGGTGATGGCTCTGAAGATGAACATCCTGGCCAGCAACAGAGCCAACATGCTCAGGGAGGTCCAGCTCATGAACCGACTATCGCACCCTAACATACTCAGGTAACTGACACCTTGATTCCCGTGTTTCTGTCAAAGGAGAGTAGCTGTCTGAGTTTTGAGGTTATGGGAGTCTTAATCGGCGACCAAAACCGCACGGCGATTCTCCATCTTACGGTTTACATTACGTGTCATCCAAAGAAGGAAACCACTTAAAGCTGTTTCTCCTCCAAGCGCGTCTGAAATATTCACATGGAAATTTATAAAAGACTGGTTTTTATGGGTTCTTAGGAATGCTTGCACACCACTGCTTGAAGTTTGTGCTGGAGATACAGTAGGTCTGGCACCATCCTTTATCGTTAAGGAATAGGGGTAAAAACTCGTTGTGCGTTGTTTGCCTGGTTTGTATTTCTGTAAACGAATCACACTCGTCTTGGGTGACGCTAAACACGGGGGGTTGCAGTGAAGGTGTAGAACATCTGCGCATGAGGAAGGATTTAGTATTAAAATGAGTATTAAAATGCCACATAAAAACACGCGCGTCTTTGTCGAACCTTGCCATTTTGGTTGTTGTTGTTGTTGTTCTTTCACATAGCGAGGGGGACTTTCAAAACGGTAACACGCAGAAGGGTCCTCCCGTCCTGCCACTGGGCGACTGGAACAGTGGCCCTTATTCCAGCAGAGTACATCCTGTGAGCCAGACTAACCCCCATCGACAATACACCATCACTAGGCCACACCAAAAGGCTCTCGCGCAACGTTGTGCATGTGTTTGGCCTCAAGTCGAGCATCTCTGAGGTGTAGCGTTACTTGAGCACCACAAAGACAACACTATCATTCTGGTTTGCATCAGTGTGTGGGACGAGCATCTCCAGCAAGGCCTCAAACTGTTCCACGATCGTCTCAGAATACTGCCCGAAGCAACTTTTGGGTGAAAACGGAACACGTCAACGCACACATAGTTGTGACACAGAGAAATTTGCCTGCAGATTTTCATATTTACATATTGAACTGGTGTGCATATTTTCTTCTCTCTGCTTTGTTTGATTCCAAAGGTTTTCCCTGAAATATCTGGTTTAACATTTTGGGAAATACTTGTAAACATTTACCTTGTGGATAAAACGCTGTTTTTCTGTTCCGCCTCCAGGTTTATAGGAGTGTGTGTCCATGAGGGGCAGCTCCATGCTCTCACAGAGGTAAGATGCTCATTAATTTGTGTAAATTACTCACTGGTGGATGATGCCAGATGGATCCTTTCACCCACTAGACACTAAGGAAAAAATACAAACAGAAGCCACATGTCAACTGTGATATATTTGCATTCTTGTGGAAAACATCTCTAAGATCCTGTCAATGTCTTTTTTTTTTTTTTTTTTATACTTTATTGCAATATTTCTTCCTTCCATGAATGTAGTTTTGGTGGACTTGGCTGTTTCCATGTCCTTGTCAGTTGCAATATGTTAAAACAAGTAAAGATAAAACCGGCAGCTCTTATATCTTTTGTTGTTTCAGAGGTTAAGTCAAAAACAGGTTTTTTCAGCTTTCTCCCCTGTCATAATGTTTTCGTGATGGTTGCGTGTGCTTCACTGACTAATGAACCCTGTCCCGACGGTCCAGTACATAAACGGTGGTAACCTGGAGCAGCTGCTGGGCAGTGATGTGTACCTGTCGTGGAGCATGCGGCTCAGGCTGGCTCTGGATATCGCCCGGGGACTGCAGTACCTGCACAGCAAGGGCATCTTCCACAGGGACCTCACCTCCAAGGTGACGACGCACACAAACACGCATGAGCCAAAGCACACAAACACACACACACACACACATCACTGAACACCAGTTACACCATGTTCCACAATAACAGGACAAGGAGGAAAAACATGAGATGGGGCTCACACGCTCAAAAAAAAAGAAAAAAAAAGAAATGAAAATCACCACTTTTGACCGAGAACAACCAACAAGACCTGCCGTTCTGGAGACGACCCATTCGTCTGCTATCACATTTTGGCCCTTTTCAAAGTTGATCAGATCCTTGACTGTTTCCAAAACAGGCCAAAACTGAACTTTGTTACATGTAATTAGTTCCTCCCAACATTAAAAATACAGCAATTCCAATGGTACTTGACCCATTTAAAAGTAAGTACAGCTCTGTAATTTTATATACATCAGAATGCATCTTCAACGTGACATCTTTATGTAGCACCTCGCCGATACTTATACAGTTTCTTAACAGTACCAACGTTGATCTTCAAGCTGTTTTTCTTATGTATTGGTTCGGTAAATATCGGTATCAACCTTTATCTAAGTCTGTGGTATCCCACTCAGTATCGATTCATCCCTAGTTCTGTGTCAACAAAGCAACGGGAAGTGGACTCATGACAGCTTGATGTGAGGTGTGTGATATCCGTCCCTCTCTGCAGAACTGCCTGGTGCGCTGGGAAGGCAGCGTGTGCTCAGTGGTCGTGGGAGACTTTGGCCTGGCAGAGAAAATCCCAGATTACAGGTCAGTCTATATAACCGCCCCATTCATCAAACCTTCTATCAACACACTCCGATTAGATAAGTCACGCTCAATAAATGACATTCCTGCACTTCACTTCCTCGTATGTATCCTCGCTGCCGTATCTGTACGTGCTAATGTCTCCTGCAGCTTTATTCTTGGAGACACTTAGATGAGACGCAATCACACCAGAGTGCGCTGAGGTTTTTCCAAAGTATGCAGCCACATGCTTTAAATGTTGTGGTTGGACCCCCCCCCCTTACTCTCCGTGGAACTATTATTAATATGAAGCCTCATTTCAGCAGGGGGGGGGGCAGGCAGCAGCTTGACTCACAAAGACGGTGTCAATATTTAATCTGACCTGCCATGACGCACAATGGACTCACCGCTCCGTCGCCGTCGTCTCTGTCCGGTGTGTCACTCTTTCGTTGCCTCGAGCTACGTGTTTATTATGCGCTGACATTTAGGTGACTTATTTCATTCACAGCCATCAATTTACTGCTCACAATAAATGACCAGCAGAGTTACAGACGTCCCCTGATGTGTGCTTTCTCTCGAGCTGGACGTCTTCCATAAGTACACGATCTTAGCCAAAAACAGTAAAATAGAGGAAGAAGAAGGGGGGGGGGGACTCAAGATCCTGCTTAAATGTGCTCCATTTTCAACAGTTCGATTTAAAAGTTCAACATGTAAGATTTGCTCATGTGCTTACGTGACGTTTTGTGTTGGAGTCTGGAGGGAGCTGGTTGTTTGTTAGCTAACGCTATTTCTGAGCTAACACTTGTCCGAAGATTACCTAAGAGAATCTTCTTCTTTTTTTTTTTTTTTGTTCCAGAGTCTTTTACTTGTCTACGTCCATGATAGCGGCATGACTTCTTCAGTGTCTCTCTTCTGCTCCTCTACAGCAGCAACAACGTACAACACTAGCTGCTGTTAGCTTAGAACGACCGGCTAGCAGCGCGCGACATCTACGCTAAGCTAACTGGCTCTTTAGCTCCATATTCAAACACACAAAGAAGACTAGAAGCGGGGAATTGCTAGCTGCTAGCTACCGTTAGCACTGTCCTAAACACGCTTAAATTGGAGTGGTAGTGATCTTTTTTTAAATTATTATTATTTATTTAAGAGGGCAAAATAAATGCGTTCCCGAGTCTACCATAACGGATAAGTCGGTACTAGCAGGCTCAGTCAAATGTAGCGGGATGTAACTACATACTTTTTCTCGAGTACTGTACTTAGTCCATCATTTTGCCAAATTAACTCATCACTTTATATTAAGTGTTTCATGGAAATACTCAAAGTACAAGAACCGCGAGCATTTTATCTAGCATTTTGTCTATCTCCATCTTTTAATTTCTTTTTGCCAAAGTAAGTCCATAGCTCTTCTTGTGTCAGTCAACATTTACTTAATACTTGCACTTGCCTGTTGTCAAAATGTAAATTAAACTACCTGCCATTAATAATCATAGTCATACATAAAACCTTCATCTGCACACGACCACATATATACTACTGATGTTTATATTTACTTGCAATGATTTGTCCAAAACTCCGTCTTTAATTTGGTCCAAAATGATGTAGAAAAAGGACTTAAAGAACATAAAATGACCCAGCTTCACCTCATCTAAATACTGTAAAAGTCCTTGACATCACACTTCTTCTGTCTTCTTTATTAATATTGTTTCGTCATAAACGTAAAACAGCAGTTGGCCCTGAATGGATAACAAGTGTTATCCTCCTCCTCCTCCTCTTACACTCAGCAGTCACTTAAACACATCACAGCTGCCTCTGTAAACTGTCCTGTCCTTTTCAGTGTCAGGACTGTGTACATCCTCATAAAGGGGAAAACGTGTTGGCCATTTTCATCCTTTTCGACTAAAAGTCGTTGAGGGACATTTTGGCTGTTAATCCCATCAGATCAGCCGAAAATTAAACATCCATCAAGGTAAAAACAAGGTTGAAAAACATTTAACACCTGCCTGTCATTGTGTGATTTGTGCATACCTGCAGCTATCAAACAAAAAGCGTCTGTTTGCTTCAGCCTCTGTTTCAATAGCAGCTGCCGTATTGTGTTTTTTTTTTTTTTTTTTTTTGGCAATTTCAAGGGCGTGTTTACTTTTTATTTAGTCAAACACTATTGTATCCTGTAGCGGAGCACTAACAGAGAATGGCCATTGTTGACAACCCTTCTCGAGTGCGTGTTTGTGTTGGAGTGCTACCACTGCGCTTGTGGCATGGAAGGAGGGAGGGAGGAAAGGATGGATGGAGGGAAGGAGGAGGGGTGTTTAGGGAAAGCGCTCCAAATAAGGTCAAACTATTCCAGTCCTTCTCCTTTTTTGCTCTGTCTCCCTTGCTGGATCGCTGCTGTCCCTCATATATAACATGCCACTCTTGTCCTTTGCTCCCCTTTGCTGCTGTTGCTAAACTCTCCTCATAATTTTTTTTTTTTTTTTGTAATTTTCTGTAAGCCGTTTTCCCTCTGCCTCCGTCAGTCCACTTCTCCAAATGTTGTTTACGTTGGGAGCCACGACCGTCTCGGCTCCTCATTTCTCCCCCTGCCATCACTTCCCTCGCTGTATTTTCTGCCGTATCATAGCCCACAGTAGCAGATGGAAATAGCACAGAGAGGAAGTATCTGCCAGCAGGGTGTGTGTGTGTGTGTGTGTGCGCATACGTGTGCATATGCAGGCGTGTGTGCAAGCACGTCGTCCTTCCTTTTTAATTCGTCTAAAAATTGTGCAACGATATCGGCGTTAAACTGAAAAACAGCGGTTTCTTAGATACAGAGGAAGTACACGCATAAACACATAGTTGCACTTGCACAGAGCCTGATTTCACCTCATAAAGCCCTCTAAGATTAGGTTCTGCATTAATGAAATGGAGCGTGATGCCTGTTTGCTTGACTGTTCTTGTCTGTCCATTTGTTTATCTGTCATCATACTTTGTGTCTTCCAAATTGCGGCTTTCCTGAATTGGCCTGGAAAATAGTTTTTCACAATTTGTCATGCATGTCCGTGGAAATTTTGCGCCAGTTCATGTGGCTTTATTTGAATGCACACTATCTGTATTTTCTGCAGCTGGTGTGACCGCAAAACCATTTTACACACTATTATTTTTAACAACAAACCTCTAATAAGACCAATTTTGTACCTAGTCAGTGAGTAAATCCCACTTCACATGAATTTTAAAGGTTCAGTGTGTAAGACTTTGGGGGATCTAGCTGCAGAAAAGGAATATATTTGTAATCATGTTTTTATTAGTGTATAATTGTTTTTGTTACCTTTTTTGAATGAGCCATTAATATCTACAGAGGGAGCAGGTCATTTCCAACATGTTACACAGCCATGTTTCTACAGTTGCCGCGTTTCCGCAGAATTGTGTCACGAAGTGCCTCAAAAAATTTCCATCTTGGGTTGAATTCATTAGCGAGCTTGACCTTTGGCCACCAAAACCGAATCCAAAAATTCCTCCTGGAGTCCAAGTGAGCGTAGGTGTCGAAGTCTCAAGGCGTTCCTGAGATACTGCAGTCATTAGAATTAACAGACGTAAGGTCACAGTGGCCTTGACCTTTGACCTTTGGCCCCCAAACTCTTGTCAGGTCATCCTTGCATCCAAATGAATGTGCCAAATGTTGCAACATTCTGTCAAGATATTGCATTTTAAATGTAGTAGGGTCTGACTAACATACAAAACACTTCAACTAGGCATAAAAAGTGGTTTCCTCATTTAGCACCTTGCTAGCAAACGCCTTTATTAAGACTTGTAAAAGCTTCAGAAATCACAAGTTTGGTGTTTGCTTTAGTACTTTATGTTGTAAAAGAAAATCTGAAAATATATTAAGCCTGTGTTATGTATAAATCCATGCATCCAACCCCAAACCCATTCCAAAAAACCCAGTGACTTTGAGATAAAACAACCAGGACTCACTTCCAGGTTTTAAGACTTGTTTCTGCAGCACTTCAGCAGGTTGCATCCAGCGTTACCATCACCTACTATGTTTGAGTGTGGACCAGAGTTAATATCCCAGTAACTACAAACCCCAGAACAGACCAAACAAACACTGGCTCTGACGAGGGCCTTTTGTGGAAACAAGACCCTGTCTGCAATTTACTGTAACGGTTAATGAATGTTTTTCTTCTTTTCCCTCTTCATCCATCCATTGCAGTGACGAAGAAGACCAGGAGCCCCTGGCCGTCGTGGGCTCCCCCTACTGGATGGCTCCGGAGGTGCTCAGAGGAGAGGTCTATAATGAGAAGGTACTGACGGATCGCTTTCTTCATCAACT
>JAPQRN010000011.1:172604-188517 GCA_037367275.1 Coranthus polyacanthus
CTCTACACACCTCTACCTGTCAAACCATTTCTCAGTGCAAATTAACCGTTTTCTTGTTACATTTTGGTTTCTTACTTCGACAAGAGAAAATACGCTCAAGCAGCAGCAACGACGACGCCCTCCATTTGCTGACTTCATATTGTCTTTGTGAAGATCAAGGAAACTTGGAGGAACATGTAATATCACACAGAGCCTTTGTATAACTGCACATTGGAAGTGGAAGTCTGCTAAACTCAATCCGTTTTTATAGACTTCTGTGCAAATTTTAGACGACAAAGCTTTTACTTCACCTTGTCGCTCTGCATAAAATCGTTCTGCTTTTAGCCGCGATAGTGACAGAGCTGAATCATAGTCTTTGTAGCATTGCAGGAGAGGGGTGTGATGTTGTGATGATGATTTAAGAATCAAATAGCAGCTGCAGGAACCAAGATGCTACTGTCAAAAAGCAACAATGTCGTGTGTTCGTCTCCCACGTTCTCTCTCTGTTCACAAGGCTTTCCCCCGGAAAAGAAAGTGCATGTTAGTTTATTTCTCCTGTCTGTGGTTTAGATTCATGAGTTGTCAAACCTTCTGGGAATCTACGTTTTAAAAATGTAAGAGCATAAACCTGCATAAACCCATGCAGAACATGAACTCATTTAAGACCTTGTCCACACTAATGTGTTTTTGTTTTAAAGTGCATAACGTTTGCAGCATTTACTCCCAGCATCCACACTACTCTGCTACTTTAACCTCCTGAAAGCAGAGAGTTTTGGAATCACTTCTGACCCCGTTTTAGTTCGTAAACACCGGGGTTGTGTTGTGATGTGGACGGACAGGAACTGAGACTTTCGGAAACAATGACACGAGCGGCCGCGTTCGCTATCCAATCAGGTCTCATCAGTTGCGACGTATCCTTCCCTGACTCATTGCCCTGCTGTCATGTGACGCTTTCCGGAAGAAAATAAGACATCATCCGTAACCGCGGCTGTTAATTCAACATAGATCCTGAATTGCAGTTGATTCTGTCCTTGTTTCCTCTTGAGGAGATAAATTCTGCTTCTTATCGTGATACTGACTACATTCGCAGCAGGTGAGCTGCTGTTCGAGCAATTTGTGAGAATTCCTGTGCCCCCCCGTCATGTGATCGGCGTTTCAGGAATATTTCTGAAAGTGTGCTAAAAAGGTGGTGTGGACGGAGGTCGTTTTCATTTTAAAAGACCGTGGATGTGATCTATAATCACACACTGGGGCAGTGCAGAGTCAGAATAATGTGGCTCTTCTTTACCTTTTAAAAAGCTCCTCCGTCTTTCTTTCCCTTACCTGGGCAAACTTGTGTATCTGCTCGACCACAGCAGCAAACAGAGCTCCCACACTCTCGTCGATCAGACTCTGCATGTAGTGGACCGCCTCCTCGTCGGACAGGTCCAACCGAAACTTGTCCTGTACCTGAAGGCAAATAAACAGTCATTATCGGAGAGCTGGGGAACTTTGCACATTGGCAGCTCTAAGTGGAAATGTTTCGGCTAATGGAAAACTTGTTAATGTGGGGTTAATCTGCAACAATCAGCCTTACCTTCTTAACAGTCTTGTCAGGCTCGAGGGCGATGTCAGGAATATTGGCATCCACCATGAGAGAGAACAGATTCAGGATCAGGTTGGAGTATCTGAAAACGAAGAGGGGGAATGTGTGCAGTCATGAAAGTGGACTTCTACAGCACTAACGTCGGCCGTGACGCGTGTGGATGGTGTCTGGTACCTCCTGAGGTGCAGGAAGGCGGTGTAGCACTGCTTCCTGAACTCCTGGTACTGCTCGCTCTGCATGCCTCCCATCCCCTCCACCATCTCTTTACTCAGCTTCATGGGCGGAGGCAGCGGCTTGGGGTCACGACCCAGGATGTAGCCGAAGTCGATGTGGAAGAGCTTCCCTGGAAGAGGAGACGTCAGAGTGACTTCACAATCCAAAAATGAAATAAATAAAAGATTCTTAACGAAGCTGTGTGTGTGTGTCTGACCAGTCTTTGTCAGTAGCAGATTGTCCAGGTGTCTGTCTCCTACTCCCAGGATGTAGGTGATGACACAATAACCAGCTGAAAGAAGACACACGCGAGACCTCTGAGGTTACATTTTAGATTCTACGGGTAGAACATAACGACAGAAGTATGGATGTGTTTAAACACACTCACCACAGCTCTTCACATATGTGTCCATCACCTCGGAGCTGATGCCATAGGGTCCTTTTTCACTCGGAGCATGTTTCCTGAAGAAACTCTGTTGAACAACATCCAGTTTTATACTGTTAGACAACCCTTGCATCTCACTAGAAACATGTCTGGCTTTTTAGATCATTTTGAATGTGGCAAACGTTTTCTTGATGGCGAACATTTTTTTTTTCTCCAATTTTTAAGGTTCAACCTCAGCTCCTATAATAAGTCTATAATAATCTTTGCTCCAGTTTACCTTTAAAACAGCTATTTTTAAATTAATCCATTGTGTTTATGTCAGGCTTTCAATCCAGAGCTCCGTAGTGTTTGGAGTTTCACTACTTTGCATGAGATTTGATCATTTTTTAATGTTTGCTCTATGGTGCAAATACATGTTATTTTCCTGGTTTCCATTAGGAGCACTGTTCCTCTGCGGACCAATGTATGCAAATAAAAAGATATGTGTGTATTTACAGTTAGAGAGATTTTTCCATTTAGTAACATACTGGCATATGGTCAAAAACTGGCTTTTTAAACTCTGAAAATGAATGAATATTTGAAGGTAAGTTAAGGTTTGTTTGGTAAGTAGCTGTGTAGTAAGTGGGATGATGTACAGCTACCTGGTCATTATTGTAAAATAATCACCTTCACTGTGATCAAGACGTCGTCCAGGGGTTAAACGGGGTTAAACTAAATGTAAGCAGTCTCTGGATGTGCACTTTATGCCGACCGAGCTGAGCTCTGACGATTATTTAAAATGTGCTTACCTGGATGTTCCCTTCAGTAGCCAGGACCTCTGCAACAGGAACGGACTGGACAAACTGCATGAAACCTGAAACAACAACGCCGTGGTTCGTGTGGTGCTGAAACTGCGTGAGATGTTCGTGTATGTTCGTGGTACGAATGGGATAACAATAACAGAGCAGTGAGTTGTTACCGTGTTTTGTGCTGGTGGCCAGAACTTTGTAAGGAGTCAACTTCAGGTCCAGATTCTCTTTCCTTAACAGCTACATGACCAAAGAAAAACACACATATTAAACATTTATAACAGTTGCATTTTGTGTTCATTGTCAAAGGACATGAAGATGTAAATGTAATATTATCAAAGGTACCTCCATGATACAAAACATTACCACGGACTGAGTTTTGCAGTAGAAACAACAACAACAACAACAACAAATCCTGCACCGATGGCACTCCATGACGTTCGTGCTCTTACTTTGTCCATGAGCGAGATGATCTGCAGGATGAGCTGGTCCTGTCTCAGGTCGTCTCCGTGTTTGAAGATCACGGGGTACATGGCTCCGTCCTCAGCCTTGAAGATCAACTTGGCCGGCATCAGAGCACTCTGAAGCAAAGGATCACCGAGAGAGAAAAGACCACGAATGAAGGGAAGACGAGTCAAAACCAACAAAACTCATCCCAGTTCGAAGTTCTTTTCTCGTAATTATGAGAAATAGGAGAAGCGCTAAAATCCAATCTATTTTACAAGAATATTTTTATGGAAAATTAGCTGCTTTCACGATTCCATGTTATGGGACAATTAATAACCGGGCTTAACTTTTCTCATAATTACGAGACGCTGATGTCACGATTAACCGGGTTTTCTTATAATCACGAGATGGAAATCACAGATAAGGTGCCTCGATTGTAACGCCTTCCTTTGTCATGTGCTTTCGAGGTGATTTCTGAAGGCGATGGTAAATGTTCCTGTACCTTGAAGAGCGTTGCCGTCTCTGGGACGATGCCTCGGATCCGGATCTGGGGCTCCAGAGGCAGAGGGATGGGTTCGATCTCTGACAGGTTCACCTTCTCGTTGTCAGCCAGCAGAGCCTGCAGCCGCTCCGTCTGCTCGGACAGGAAGAGACGCGGATGTCACCACCACAATCGACGAAATGAGTGTGCATGCGGGAAGACGAAGAAGTGCGACCGTGGGATTGCATTTAAAGTAGACCCGGTACATTTCAGATTTATTTTGTGACCGTATCCTGTTGTGTTACCTTCTTCTTGCGGTTTCCGCTCTCTCGCTGCACGGCTTTCATCAGCTGCACCAGTCTGTCTACGAACGTCTGCTGAGCTGCCAACAGCGACCGCATCACCCTCACACTCTTATCGCCCTGAAGGAACACACGACTTACATTAAAGCAAAAGACGGAAAACGTGGCATGTGTGCATTTTCAGTTTGCTACACAACATCTCCAGCCAGGGCATGCATTGCGTCGTGAGCCAGAGGCCTGACCTTGAGTAAAGCCTGGCTGAACCTCCTCATCACATTCAGGTACATCTCGTGGGTTTTGGGATCTCTCTGCTGGGTGTCCTGGTCCTCACACTCCACAATCACGTACCTGAGAAAAGCATTCAGAGCTTTTACCGTCACATGTGCAAACAAACTCATTCTCAGTGACGTATCCTTCACTTGTTTTTTTTTTACTCACCAGTACAAGTAGTTGGCCAGGGTTGAATTCTTGCAGGCTCGGGAGATGAGAAACGTGCATAGGTCTTGCTGTGAGGAGATACAGATACGACGTCACATTTCGTAGCGTTAACACTGCTCTCAAACAGAAACAGTTCTGCCTCTTCTGTTCAGCCAAAGACAGAAAATGACACTGGAGATTTCATGCACCTTTGGGTCATTTCAGACCAACTCACCCAGAATTACAAACTTTTACCAGTTATGGGGACCTTATGAAATCCTAAAAAAATGTTTTCAAGATATTCTGACTGTTTTCCCCAAGAAGGATTATTTGAATTTGCACATACATACGAGTTTTAAAAGGCAGGTTGAGTTAATGATCCCTTTCTGTATTTCTGAGTCTTATTATTGTGACAACTTGTTCTTATTCCAGTGTTGTTTTCAGTGTTTCTTACCTCTAAATTCTCGCTGTCAGCCGATTCCTTGCCTTTCTGCGGTGCGGCAGAGCCTCCAGATGTGCCTGACAGGATCTGTGAACTGCGCAATCAATAAAAACAAAAAAAAAAGAGAGAACAGTATGAACGATAAACAGCCAGAGAACAGTGTGTTTCAAAACAGGAGTGAACTTCTCAGAACTTACGAGACGTCGTATTAAGCACAGTCAGTTTCAGTTCAAATTTTTGTATTTTATTTCAGGTCAGTACGGTTGCAGAGGTCCACATCCTGATTCTGGCCAGAGCTGATCAACACACAGTTATGCCAGTAAAATCAGAATACATAATGAGGTCACTGCGGTTTCGCAAAGAAAAATAATCAAATGTAGGAAAAGCGGCAAATATTCTCTGAGCCAGTGAGCATTTTTGGGGGTAAATTTAGATCCAGGAAGCTGAAAAAACACTTGGTCACTTTTTAGTCTTTTCATCAACTGGCGCTCCGTCAGTGCGGCTGGTAGCTGCGATTTATTTACAATCCACAGCCAGAGTAGCTGTTCTAGTGCTGTAAACGTCCAAGTACTGACCTGTCCAGTGCAGAGTCATCTGAAAGTCCCTGGCTGTCTCTTTTGCTTCCTGGCTCCAGGCCTCCCTGAATATCACTGAAGTTTTCATACTTGAGCGCCTGGACCAACTGGAGGAGGTACATCAGCAGGTCCTGACAGACACACCAGGGGAACATTCAATGACACGCTCACACAACAGTATTCTGTGTAAACCGCTCCTCAGTTCTGAGTGTAAAACTGTTTTTCAGGTAAAATGTCTGTGTTTGTCAAGGGAGTCTGGTGGCTTTGAAGACAGTGATGCACCTTGCTTAGCTGAGTTTTTAGTAATTTAACACCAATTGCAATGTTACAACAGACGTTGTACCCTGAAAGAAGGTAAATTCCTCCGTCTGTGTATTTTTGTACTACTAATTAGTGTATTAGTGGTCTAGCGGTATTAGCACATATTTCAGTGCAGCGGCTGCTAATGAATCAATCACAACCGCGTCGTGAAACAACTGACCACCTCGAACCCTTACCTCGTCGTCCGCCTGCTGCAGTCGTGCCACAGCGTAGCGTCTCACTGTGGGGTTGGTGAACTGGGAGGACAGCAGTTCCAGGGAGTCCTCCACATCCATGGGCCTCCACTTCCCCAGTAGCTCCAGGGCCTGCTTGGCCTCCTGGGGCAGATCCCAGTTCACACACTTGAGGAACTTTGTCAATGCCTGCGGGCAGAAGGACGGATGAGGAGGAAGTATTCAACGTGTGAAAGAAGTATAAAGGAACAGGCAGGTGCATCAACCATGAACATAATAATGGACAGCAGAGTATAGACCCACCTTCTCCTGTGTGGTGAGGTAGTATCTGAACTTCCACACCAGATCCTGTTCTTCAGAGCTCAGCTGCTTGGTTGGTGGGTAGCTCACAATGATCTGTTGGTGCATGATTAACATTTACGACGGAAGCAGAGCGCCTACGCGCAAACTGATGGTTTGCAGAAGGTAAGTGTTCTTTGTGCTCGACATATAAGGCTAGTTTCTTACATTGAGCTGGTCTCGTGTAGCAGCATTGGGCTTCAGGTCGTGGTCTGAGGGCCCACTGCGGAGGCTACGAGCCAGTTTGTGATGCTTGCTCTCCACCAGATTCTCCTGAGAGGAAAAGGAACCCAAACACACAAGTAGTGACTTGTTGTGACACACAAAGCTCTGGGTTAAACCTCAACACAACAACTGCGTCAAAGCCGACGTAAATGCGTATGTGCGTCTTCTCACCATCCCCATCTGCGGGTCGGGAACTTTGACGATGTCACAGCTGGTGAGAACAGGTGATGCGTCGTCTCCGTCCTGAACGAGGATCGAGTCAAACACACCGGTCAGCTGCCGTATTTAAAAACACTACATGCCAGTATAAACCCACGTAGGTGCTTGTGAATGCAGAAATACCTTTTCATAATAAACAATGCTGTATTCCTTGTCGTTTGTTTTGACGCGGGGAAACTCGACCATGAGGTACATGAAGTTAGAACTGCGTTTCTCACTCTGCAAAAACACACGCAGAAAAAAAGGTTAACACAAAGTTTGAAGGAAATTCTACATTTATTTATTTCTACTTCTATGTATTTTTGGATTTCTGTTTCTTCACTTAAATAAATAAATGAATAAATATGTAAATGCAGAGAAGCATTAATAAATACATGTAAATATACATAAAAAAAGGCTTTTTCATTACCAAAATCTATTTCTTTTTCATCTATTTATTACAGTGGCAGCTTTAGTTCTCTGCACTTTCCAAGTCAGAACGCTCATAACTTAAAGTGATCCGGTTCTTGAGTCCTTATAGACTCAGAGTGAGCTTAAAGCATGTGACTACAGCTAGAAGAAAACCCCACCTCGTTGATCATCTCAATTTCTCTAAAGGTCAGACGGTCCAGCCAGTCCACCTTCACCATGTGGCCCTGTCGATGGGCCTTCGTCAGCTGGATGGAGACAGACAGGCAGAGACATGGAAGAGAAGGACAAGGGTTTACCGAGGTATGAAACAAACAGCGATGGAGGTTTTGCTGCAGCACAAGTGGAACAGCGTGGAAAGGGTGTGCAAACGGCTCAACTAATCATGCACAAATTCAGCGCCAGCATCTCCAGTCACACACACTCAGCGGCCAGTCCACTCGTCACTCAGAGTGGGTGTGGGGAATGTAAGCACACACTTGGCCATCAACAGGAAGCCCACAACTCAGCTGGTTAGAATTAGTAGTCTAAAAACAACATATGAACTGGTAGCAGCCTAAAAATAACTTGGATCTGATTCTGCTGACTGTGCTCAGAATTATTACAAACAAAGAGGAACTGACCCTTCGCTAGGACCCTCCCAAGAACGGTTCGCAACCCTCACAAAGCACGGGGTGGGGGGTGGGGGCTGTCAAGCTTTCAGGACAAAGGTGCTGAAGTCCAACAGCAGAAATCCTCAAAGTCTAGAGGGGGGTGTTTTATTTTGTACTTACTACATACTAACAAACTAACATAAAAACTGTGGGTGATGGATTAAATAAACTGAGTAAATACTGTAACCACATAAAAGAAACAGCAGTAACGTTGGTTGAAAGACAAACGTTTTTCTTTGTTTGCTAACGACTGTGTGCTAAGCTAGCTAATGTTAGTTCTTACCTTGGGAGTTTTTATTAATCAAATGAATACTATATTGTGAGTGTAGCTCTTAGATGCATATTGCAGTCCTTTCAGTCTACTTCTCTGATATTTCAGAATTATTATTACAGAAATGTATGATTATTTTCTCTGCAATAAATGGCACTGATAGCACTGAAAACTCCATAGTGACACGACAACCTGGTGGTTTCCTGCTTCCAAATATATATATATAAAAAAAGCATGAACAAATTTGGCAAATAATATAAATCACTATTAAAAAGACTCAACACTGCTGTCTCGTGTCACTTATGAAATACATGCACACACTAGCACAAAATACACCAACATATGGCTACGGCAGAAAACTTAAAAACCAGAGTGTGATGCTTTCAAGAACGCAGCCATACACCTTGACAGACGAGTGTTTGAACCAGCACCCAAGTCAAAATGTATTTGCAAAGGGATTATCCTACTTATGGTTACCCACACAGTACAATACAAACTGTTCAGGGACTTAACAAAGAGGGAAACGTTTCGTAAGTTCAGTGAGTAATTCTGAAATTGTCCTGATGTGGTAACCTTTCCCTTTGTGGTAGGTGACACAAGTGGGAAGACATTGGAGGTTTATTTGCAAATACAATTTGTCTTGTTGTCACACGTACACACATTCTGCAGGACTAACTCTTCCACTTGTACTCACATCACTGAGTACCTCCAGGTCAGGACCCTGGAACAGATGATGGTTTAGATACGGCGCCCTGTCCCAGGATTCCTCTCTTTTACCAACGCATAAACATTATCTCTTGTTAACCCTCTACCCATCCCTCTTTTCCTCCTCTCCCGAATCAACACAACCACATTCCTCTCCAGGTCCTATGTCTTGTTCTTCTGTCCGTGCACATACTGTACCTTGGCCAGCCTGCCCATCTGGTCCTCTGTCAGGCTGCTGCTGGTGCGTCCCGGTGTGGTGGTGGGCTCTCTTCCATCCCCCTCCACACCTGGCCAAACCTTCAGGTCATGCATCCCTTGCCGAAACATGCTGGAACAGGACAGGATGAGGTGTTTTAGAACTACACTACCAGGGTCGGCCATTTGTTGTACTTATATACTGCTTCGAGACAAGACGAGCCAGTTGCACAAAACACCTTAGGATAAGATGTTCCTTAAAGCTGCAGGAGCCAAAATCAGGGTAAAAGTGATTTGGTTAAGGGGATAGTAACTCTACCAGAACAATTGAAAGAAGTTGTTCTGAACTACTAGAGAGATGTGGAGACGACCTGCTCCCTCTGTAGAGATAAAGGGCTAATTTTAAAGTAACGAAAAAACACAATCATTGTTATCTTTTATTGATATTTGCAGGTAGAGCCGCCTAAATCGGACACACAGAACCGTTATGGTCCGAGTTAAGGTTACTTTAGGTTTCAAGGAATCCCCTAAAGTAGGTTGCACAAAAGATCTGGAGTGGTAGACGAGAACTTGAGTGCAAGACAATAAGCCTCAAGTGTCATACTTTAGGAGAAAACATAAGGTGTTCTGTGCAAGTCAAAGATAATCTTTTAACAAAGCGCCGTCGATATCCATCATGCTTCATTGCTAGTGAAGACTCACCCATATTTTCCAAAGAGGGTGACCGTGGTTCCTCCAACGGGGACTGCTCTGCCGGGTCCATAGATGTCCCACACTGTGAGGGCAACCTGGGCACTTTGGGGAAGGTCTGGGTACTTGACCGGCAGCCGCAGCCACTCATTCCAACTGCACACGAAAGCACAAGAAAGGTGAGGAATTAAAGGGTCAAAGACAAGATTCTGTGTCTGTTTAGAAATGCTAAGATGAGGCTGATTTTGTCAGCCACTAATGGTAACAGGAAAGGGTTCTGCTTCAGCCGATGGAACAATAACTATAGTGAAAGTATAGATGAGAAAGAGAAGGTTTGAAATACGGTAGCTAGAAGAACCAGGCCCAAAATGCTGCAAATAACTTCACACCAAATTACTTCTTTACAGGATTTCCGTTTCGAAAAGCCAGACTTAAGGAGCCAAACACCATCGTGATAAAATTAGTGGCTGATATCCAGTCTCATTCAGGTTTCTTTGATATGTAAACAAACACACATAAACACAGACTTCGACTCACTTCCAGCGTGTGCTAAATGCTTTGTATGAGGTGCGAACGGGCAGGGCGAGAGGCTTTCCTTCAGCAAACACCTGACAAGTGACGTAAAGGTCCGAGCAGTTCTCCTGGTAGAGGCCGGAGAACCGCAGCATCGGGTCTTCGAGCAGGGCTTTGTAGCTCTTCTGCTCTCGTTTTCCTTCTAAACTGCCTCTGCAAAAAAAAGGAAAGGAAAGGAGAGGACGAAATTAACTGTTTTGTCGTTTGCGGTTGTAACGAAGAGCTCAAAGTTGTCTCTCACCAAACGAGCCAACCTTTGAAGACGCTATTTGCCTTTTAATCAGGGATGCACAAAATCCTGAAATTCTGGACTGACATCGATACCAGTGTTTCAAATAACTGTTTTTTTTTTATTGTTTTTGTTCATGTTGTTTAGTCACTAACCGCTATCAGGCTAAACACATGATTCAGGCAAGACACTTGAGCCTTTGTTAGATTTATGCAGGAATTAAAGAGTGTAAGCATTTATGTCAAAATATCCACATAATTATTCGGTTTTAGGTCCAGTGTAGGTCCGTGTTTTAACTGACCAAACACATTTGAACACGCAGCTCTGTGGACAGCTCTTTTACTTTTGAGACGGTTTGACAGTTTGCTAATTGTAAAAGATTACAGTCAAACACGTCATAAAGTTATTGATATTGACTTTATTAGGTGAGTTGTTTTTTTTTTAGGTGGTAAAGCAACACAACAACCCAACCTAACCCTTTCAGACCCTCATATGGTTCTGCATGGGCGTCTTGTTAGTCTCAGACCCTGTTCAGACCTGGCGTTGACATACCCATGTCCTGAAATCGGTGCCAGGACGTATTCCTGTTCACACTGCTGAGAGAACGTGGACACGCGTGACCACCTCTGAATGTGTCCCAAGTGATTGCAATTGAATGCAATCCTGGGTGTGTGCACATGTTAATGCAAGGCCTGAGCAGGGTCACTGTCATGCAGATTAACCTGAACGACTCCTTCACCTTCACACCTGGACATTGACAAGACTTTGCAGCACTTTTCAGTACCATGCGGAGTTAGACTCGCTTTGAAACATGTTCTGGGAATATTCTGGTTTCTTTAAAAGCATGTTGGTTCTAGTTTTTATACAATTTTACATCTGCGGGAACGCTCCCTTGAACTTCTCACTTGGTTATTTTAACGACACTTTAAATAAACTTTGTAAAACTTTCACTGAAGGTTCCTGCTCTTGAAAACCTTTATGGAAACCTTAGGCCACACTCCTCAAGGGGTCCCAGATGATTGTTCTGGTGATTGCTCTTGAAAAACCTTTAAGGAACCTTTCTTTTGACTGGGTTCCCACACCGACATGATCAAAAACCTTTATAGAAACTCTGGGAACGTTCCTTTAGAGTTCCCATAAGTTAATCCTGGGAAAAGCTTCGTGGTCCAAACGACTCTCCAAACACTTAGAGCAAACACAACATCCCGTGAAGTCACGAGATGGATTAGTTACGTTAGTTAGACAAAAAAACAAAACATACACGTTAATAAGTACGAAACTTACATTTTAAGTTGAACGTTGATGTCCAGGTCACAGCTGTAAACATAGTTGAATTTGTCAGTGTCCATCTTCCGACGGGGAAACACTTAATTTTAGCCCAAACCTGTCGACTTCAACATGAAACCCCGGACGGCGGCTACGAGCGGCTGGGTTCGCGACAAGGCCTCGGACCAGCACAAAAACACTCCTGGGGTCCCAGCCTAGAGCCCGCCCACGCCAAACAGAGTTGTAAATAGTCCGTAGTTTACACAGATAACTTTAAGCGTCCGTATTTACGACTGAGGCATTATTTTAACGCCTGTCTCGCCGGGCATGATTTGATGTTTTTGTTAGCTGCACAACAACACAGCCGCAGCCGAAATGCACAGCCAGGGAAAAGTCATCGAGTGTCGATAGAGATTGGCTCGCAAGACCGAGCGGACATCGTTGTACCGTGGTTCGATTAGTTTGGTCTGACGGCGTGAAGGCGGAAGTAGAAAACCGTTCTTTTTAAAGGGACACTACACACACAAAAAAAAATCTGTCTAGAGTCCTGTAAACTATAAAGTAATAATAGGATAAAATAGTAAGATATAATTGTGTTGTAAATACAAAAAAGTGAGCTTTACGAAAAAAAAAAAAATAGTGCATTCAAAACCTTACTTCAGTAGTTGCAGCTCATTTAATTTTTTTCTTAATTTTCTCATCATTTTGTCCATTGATCGTTTCACTTTCAGGTTTGTGCAAATTCTGAGAAATTGACAACGAGAGAGCCCGTGTCACACCTTAACAAAATACATTTGCACAACCGAGAGTCCAAACCCCAAAATGATTAAAAGAAAAGAAAATGTTTTTACATGAAAAGTTACTGAAATGATGATCAAAACTACTGTCAAACGACTACAGTGCCCCTGCTGGAGTAATGGGTGGTTTAATTTACAGCAAAACATCAAATTTTGGAAACTTAATATGTTTTGTGCAAATGCAATAAATGCCTAAAGATATGTCCAACTTTCTAAATCACAGCATAGTTTGCAGTGATGTAAAGTTTATGTGAATTGTAATAAACTCGCCTGAAATATAATATAGTTCTTTTAGTAGCTTTAAAGTGTCACCAGAGTCGTTGCAAATTGTTTTAAAGCTTGATAAAGGAGACTATTTTGTTTACAATGTGGAGTTTTTTTTCTTCGTAATTTACTTTATTTTCAACAAGGTTTATTTCTACCACTTGTCTATTTATGACAACGTTCCTAGAAGTATCTGTAAATCTAAAAACCAATAAAAATAAAAATAAAACCACTTGTAAAACTCAAACTCAAATGAAACTGAAATCAAAAACCAAACCGAAAGACTGAATAACAAGAACTGTGAGTTTAATCACGTGTCCACCATCTTTGCATCGAAATCTGAGATCTTGAGTTATGGCCCAAATAGTGTTCTTTGAGGTTAGAGTGGACTCTCGTTAGGGCTAAGTTACGAAGACGTTCCCTCAAGACGTTCCTGAGATATCACATACATAAGAATGGACAGACATGAGGTCACAGTGACCTTGATCTTTGGCACTAAAATCTTTTCCGTTCTTCCCTGAGTCCAAGTGAGTGTCTGCGCATATGTTTAAGACGTTCTGTTTTTCTGTTTCTGAGATGGAGACTCAATGGGGGCCAATCTAACAGACCTTCTTATAGAGCTGTATGGTGGCGTCTAAAAGTAACAACGAATAAAAAAATGTAAAACTTTAATAACTCTGTTAATAATGATACAGTACAACAGTAATTGTTTCACGGAGCCCCCTGGTGATGGGTGGTGGAACTTCAGGGGGTCCCCAAACCCCACGTTGAGAACCACTAGCATAGACGCTACAGTTCTTTCATGTTTTACAGCTTAAAATTATTTCCACCAGGCTTTAACATAACATGGACTGCATTAGCGTGTTCTTATATGGAAGATATTTAGTCAATTAAAAGTAATAAAGTGACACTGAAAAATCCCAAAAAGCAGCTTTCTTCTCAACGATGGAAGATGCTGGTTGATGACTTCACTGCGACAGTGGCCTGACCCAACGAACGCAAAACCTCTCTCCAATTCAAATGCACTTCCCACCAATTAAGTGCATATCCGTGAAGCGCAAGAGGCGTGTGACAGGAAAATCCTCATGTTCTGTTTTGATCAGATCGTCCCTTGTCATCATTGCTGACGACAGCGGCTTATCAAACCAGGGCGTGAACCAGTATCGCCAGCGCTCTATGAGACCCACAGGCTCTGAGAGGTCAGCAACGCCCAAGGTCAACTTATAAAAGTACATCTTCAAGAAGGGGAAACACTTGGTCAGTCCCCAAACTGTCTTTAGTTATCGGGCGGTATTGTAGTGACATGTCACCTGTGCACGGCTTCTATTCATGTTAACAGCATGTCTTCACTGAGGCAACTATGAGTCACACAAGTGGAGTGACAGGAGAAGCAGCCTGACCTATCAACACCGTCAGACTACTGTGGGGGTACCAGAGAGGAGGCACGTAAAACAGCACTTTATGAGGCCCCGGGGTCCCGCTGTGGGAGGCTTGAGAGGATTTTTCCTATGATCTCGTATCTCGGACTGCAGATAACAAACAAGTGGAAGGCGATGAGCTAATGTTTTGTTGCTGTGTTACATCGTCGGGTCAGTTAAACATCAGTCAAACAGCAAATGACATATTACACATCACGTACAGTGTTCGGTGATTGTGGGACATCAGAGAAAACCATATAGTCTCCTGGTTTGACAAGTTTTGGACAGAATACAAACTGCATTTTTACAACATTAGCAACGTAACAAGGAATCTTAGTCCAGAATTAATGGGTTTGTGGATTTTTAGTTTTGATGTTTTGCTTTTTTTTTTATTTGAGCAGTAAGAGCAGATGTAAAGATAAAGTTAAGCAACAATAAATCAGTAAAAGCAATATGGGTGCACACACAAAAACTTTCAAGGCTTTTTCTAACTGTGTAAGAATTGTAATACAGGTCATGAAAAAAGTACTTAAATGCTAAAATACATTGGATTATTGGATTAAAGTCAAGCTAATTTTTTACCACATCGTCCACCTTGTTAGCATCTGTATTGAATGTGGCTAAAATCTTCACTTTGTAATCAAATAATTGCCAAATTTAGTCTCAATTACCGATTTCTAATTTAGACGTTAGAAATTTGGTTTTAAATGTTGAATATTGTGTGCTCATCGTGTTGGAGTGTGCGTTGACGTTAGCTAACTCCATTTGTAAGCTAACAACAGTCTCGGTTGCCTACGTCCATAGCAGCAGATACGCTGAGTTCTATGTAGAGAACTTGGACCAGTTTTACCATCAAAGTGCTTATACTCACTGCTAAGTTCTTCGTCGTCGTCTGCTTCTCTACAACAACAACAGTTTACAACGCTAGCTAACGTTAGCTTAGAAATGGCGCACGTTAGCTTAGAAATGGCGCTGGCTAACGTTAGCTTAGAAATGACGCTAGCTAACGTTAAGAAACAACCGGCTCTGAGACTAAAACACTCTCCAACACTATGAATGAGACATATTAGTGTATTTTATACATCATGAACAGATGAAATGTTTTTTTTCTTCTCTCTTTACTCATATGCTGAATGAATTTTGTTTTCTTTTTGCATCCCATCACCATGTTATCACACTAACACAATTAAAAATGCAGATTAAAAATAGTATTCTTAACAGACTTCCCAACAATTTCAACGTAATGTATTTCTAAATCACTTAAAGTATTCATCCTTTTTTTGTACATAAGTCAGGACTAATATATTGGTTAAAAAGCCAAAACCTTTGATATATCAGTGAAGGTCCATGTTTGTCTTTTTGTGCAACCCTCTGCATGTCCACGGGTCCTTCAGGGTTGGACTTGGACCGGACCCATATGAGGTCACAGAATAAAGTTAATGACATTAAAGTGAGGTAATTCTGCCGAGAGAGGGTCAGAGGTCATAGTAGGCAGCTGGAAAATGCATCGTCACGAAGCTGAAAACGGGACCTGTTTTTCCGAGCTCATGAGA
>JAPQRN010000011.1:196746-208234 GCA_037367275.1 Coranthus polyacanthus
GTCAGAGTCAGAAAGTGTTTATGCTAAGGTCTATTATCGGTGAAGAGGTAAAGGAGTAAGGTCCAACCTGCTGGCAGAGGTGGAAAGGTGGGACATCGGGTTGGTGAACGTTATGAGACACTCCATAAGCTCCCCGGCCAGAAACACTGGGCCTCGGGCCATAGAGGCTACCACCTCTATCATCTGGAACGTTAAAAAACACAACAATGCTACATTACCAAACACAAGAGTCACTCATTAATATGTAGAAAAATGTGCAGTGGAGTCCAAAAAAGGGGACTGCACTGTGTTAACATGAATACCCCCATACGATAGTCAGACAGACAGAAGTTAGCTAAAGTTGTTTTGCTATGCTGACAAAACTGCTGCTGTTTTAAGAATAAATTCAACTCTTACCTCGGCGTCGATGGTATTCCAACGTTAAAAGCAAGTGTAGGGGAAAAGTAAGACAACGTTGGACTCGTTTTCAAAAATATCTACTCATATCTAGGCAGCTAGCACACCAGCTACAGTAAACAAAAAATAAATGCTCTCGATGTTCTCCCGTACGACCGAGAGCGAACTCCGGGAAAATAAAAGTCCTAAAGAAGAAAAATACATACAAGTAGCCATGTAATTTCATCAAAGTAGTAATGATGTTTAATATCCTAGTGGTGGCTCACTTTCATTTAAGCATTTCGTTTATATTAAAAGCTACTGTAAAAATATATAGGAACAAGTTTTGGTCGGCCATTTCAAAAGCGTCCCGTGGCAGAGCCGGAGAAGGACGGGATGTTACTATGGCAACTGGAGGGGAGGCGTAAACTAAAAAATACAAAAATAACCGTCTAATTTGTGAAGTCAACGCAACATATTCAACAGACGTCGCCGCGGGGTGTATTTTATTAGTTTACTTATCAAACTGCGCCAATTCGGTTCATCTGTACGTAAAGTGAATACGTGTTAAAAGAAGTTGTCCCCCTTTTTCATCGCAAATGGTTCAATCTAAGCAGCGACTTTGGTTCGTGTGTCCGTCCTTCCCCGAGTGTAGTCTTTCAGGCATTATTTGCTTCTCTGCCGTCGCGTTTCCAACCCGTCCAACTCTGTCTAAAATCCCAAGGTTTGGATACATAGCCTGGTTGATATTTGGAACTGCAACCTTCCTGCTATCGTAGTGTCTTCCAGCAGAAGGCGCAATGCGGAGGCAGTAAGGCGAAAATTGACGCCTGAGAACCTAAACTGAGGTCCTCCCATACCCAGGGTTAAGTCAACGCTATGCATACTGATCGCTGTGCTAGCAGCAGCAGCAGCTGCTACAGGCTCCGGAGACAGAGGTCGATTTGGAGCAGCAGCAGCAGCGGTGGGATGACGACTTCCCTCCGGTATTAAACTAATCATTTTCACTTTTCGCCGGATGTTGCTACCGAGTTGGCAAGTGAAATGAACGCGTTCTTACGCTTTAAAGCGACTAAAGGTGCTTTAAAGGCGCTAACTTGATTAATGATTAAGGTGTAACTAGTCGGTTTGCTTGTTTGCATAGATGCTTGGCCTTTTTGAATGAACTCAAGATAAATGCGAGCCATTCTGTTGATTTCCTTTTATCCTGTCTGATCCTATTATAGGTGTCCCGGCTAAAGGACTTGGGTCAGTACTTCCTGTTACTCCTCCATCCCAGACTTCCCTGCTGAGCACATTCGGGCTCCATGCTCCAAAGCCGGTCTGTGGCTCCTCATGAGACGGATCTAAAGAGGTCCATGTAGACAGTAGCCGCTTTAGAATGTCTCTGGGGCCTCCTCCCTGAGGGAAAAACCTGTCAGGTGCTCAGCTGTTCTGTCAAGAACCGGTTATCTGTACACTTCTACCGATTTGAACCCCTCTGGAATGACTCCTGATCCACTTTAAGGCTTTTTTCTAGGCCACCTGTAGCTGACTCTGTTGACAAAAGGTGGAAAGTTGGTTTAGTTTAAACACAAAGCGTTTTTGTCCTGCTCTCACACTGCTGGACATTGTGCTAAGATGACAGACTGGGGGGAGAAGTCCACAGCGGACCTCATGAGCAGGTATGTGTCCAAGGAAATGGGATATGGAGTACCCAAAGAGGGCTGGAGGATCTGCCTGGCCCACGAGTTTAAGGAGAAGAGGAAGCCTTTTCAAGCTAAAGATGTGTCGCTTTCCAACATCATGGAGCACATAGGCCTGGGAATCAGGTGAGACTTTATCCTCTGGCTCTTTGCCCAAAGCACAGGCATTAAAATGCATTTGTTTCGCATGCCGCACACTGCGATAATGAACAAATTTCACATCGTTTTCAGTGGTGTAATGTACATTTACCACACGTTCAAGCACACATTTGCGCTTCAGCATTTCTATTTTCTGCAGCTTCATACTTATATTTCACTACATCTCAGACACTATTGTATTTTTGTACTTTAACATAAGTAACGTTTTGAATCCAGGACTTCCAGGAAAAACAGAGTATTTCTATACTGTAGCGGAGATCAGGCACACCTTGAATTCTTACAAAATCGAATAGAAGTCGTACCTGCCCAGTTAGATTATTTTCTTGCCGTCAAAAAAAGGAGCCACAGTTGTAACTCCCAAAAAAAAGTTACCAGCAAATGTGTTTTTAGCAGCGTCCAGGCACAGTATGTAACACGTCTGCACTAAAATATCTAAAAATGTTCTTATGTTCTATAATACGTTGACTTGTGTTCTTACATTATATCAGATGTTTCCAACAATGTTTGAAATTCAAAGAAACGCTTAACTATATGCTGTATAAACTACACTGGTCCATTCCATTTCGTTGCATCTTGAGGCGCTTTCACACCTGCCGTTCTTTGCTCTGGACTTTCAGACTTTCCAGTTTGACCTGAACCAAATGTGCAGGTGTGAAACCTCCTCCAGACCACGGTGCGGACCAATCAGCCGGGCGCTGGTCCGACCAAAAGAGGTGGTCTGGGTCCAGATCAAAGTGAACCATGGTTGAGTTCGTGTACAGTTTAAAAACGCTTGTGTACTTTGGATGGTTCAAACTTTTTCGAACCAAATGTCTGCAAAGTAGCAAACACATGATTAATTAGCGCTACCCTATTTACTAGACTAACTGACAGAGCCAATGCCAAATCTATGCTAACATTTGCATATGTAGCTAAGTTATGCTAATAGGCCTGTATCTGCTGTAACGTTGTCCATTTTAACATGGGGGTCTGTTGGGACTGACTCACGCCTGGAGCCAGCCTCAAGTGGACATTCAGGTTTTGGCTCTTCCGCATTGCCTTCATTTTTTAGACCGCTTTGTAAGGACATGACTTCTTTAAGTGTTTCACTGTGTTAAATGATAAACGCTGCAGTTTATCATTTGATCTGCCAAACAAACCGCGTTATCCAACATCTGTAGTCTCTAGGAACAAGCTCGGGTCCATGAGAACTTGTGACAGCATCAGCCATATGAAGGCAGGATTACCTTTCACACAGTCTCAGGTGTGGACTAAGAAATATGAGCCTTTACGGTAATGCCTCCCCAGGTACTACACTATACAAACACACCTAGTGTTTCAGTGGTATGAGAATTGCTATGGCATATGGAGGTGTAAATGAAAACACCTATTATCCGTATCAGAGAAATATCATGGGTGTGTATGTTTAACCATGGAGCTAATATGTGAACCATCCACATGAGGCAGTTTGCTCTTACAGCAGTCAATAGTACACTCCTTAAAAATGCACCACGCGTATTCTGCAGGTAAAAACAATCTGGGGATCAGGTCTTTTAGCCTGGATGGAAATCTGTGGGTCTGTTCTGCTCCAGGCGTTTTGTGCTCTCAGTGTTTGACGTCGTGACCTGAAAATCTGAACTCAACTGGTCAGAGCGCCGGAGCTGGATCCAGAAGGATGAACGTCAGTCGTTCCATCATTGTGCGTCTCCAGCAATGGTTCAGTGCAACCAGAACTGTCGCTGATTGACCGAGACCAGGTCAATCGGTCAGTCTGAGGTATGGGAAGAAGACATACCTCAGATCCAAATCAGACGCTACTGTCAGTCCACGAGTAGAAGGATTCTGGCAGTTATCGTACTCGTTATTGAGCCGACCCAGAGGTTAGACATTTGTTTTTAACTTCTGTTAACATATATACTACATAAATTACTTATACTCTTGTGGGGTTTTTAGAAAGATTTTCAACTTTTACACCTTGTGTTTCCTTGTACAGAGAAACTTGTTAAACTGTGCATTTGACACTAAGGTCCTTATCTGCATCATATTCTTTCTGACAGTGATGAAGTATTAACAGCTTCATCATAATATCACAAGTATTAACAGCTTGTGACATTATGAACCACAATGTATCAACTACTGAAACAATGTATTTAAGGGAGTTTTTATAAAAGCAATAAAAAAAAAGTTTCCTGCTTGTTCTTATACGCTCCAACCGTGGTAACATTACACCAGCGACTTGAAGAGTAACATTAGGCCTTTTCAACATTCTTCACTGCTGATCTGATCGTGTTTGTTTTCTCAACAACCTGCTGACATCTGAGATGCGAAGTTGTGCAGCTTCAGTGGACTGTTTGGCTCACGGCCATCAACTCTCTCCGTCTCAGTTATCATTTAAATGAGAGTCTTGCGTCATTGAGGGGAGCTGCCTCTCGCTGGTGTTAACACTAAAAACCAATGCTGGATGTAAGTCATGGTTTTATAGCAGTAGAACGGATGACGTGCAGGGGAGGTGCTGAACAAAATGGCAGTTGGGAATACCCACGTTTGATTCAGGTTCGCATACTTGGTGTGTACTCACTGACGGTATCGGAGTGAGGTCCATTGTTTGAATTCCAACTGAGTAGCAGAAAACCAAACTCCAGACAATGGCTTCATGTGGCTTCGAATAACACGCTTTAGCGGATCCCATTCATGTGTCTTTGGAGTGGAGCTGTGTTGACGCTCCATTGTTGTTTCCCTGGACTGGTTATTGTCTGGAATACAGTCAAGCACGGCTGTTTTCCAGCTGCAAAGGATTTCCCTCACAAGTTGAAAACTCTCCGTGGAATGGAATGATGTTCGTTATTGTAATATGGAAAGAAATCCACTAAGTGTTTAATGCTGAATACTGCCCTTCCCTGCTTTGGCTTTTTATGACATACATTAATTACAGTTGCAGGAAAAAGTTTGTCAGCCCTTTAGAATATTCTCTTTTTCTATATAATTCACCAGTCGGTGGTGGCAGATTAGGAATGATCTACTTATATTTATCCCCAAAAATATGGAGCCCACCCAGGCTCAGTTGAGGAAATAAAAGATCAGTGTGCGTTCAGTTTTAGAATCCATGCCAGAGGATTTGTAACAATGGTAAAGTTGGAAGGATATTCAGAGATTTTAAATTCTGGGATCACAAAAAAAGCATCGTAAAACAGCGTGAAACTAACCGTTAAAAGTACAAACGATGCCTCTTTCTACCCATAAGCTAGACAACAAGCTACAACCCGGTTTTCATCAAAGGGGTCAGTCTTCTGAGCTGACAAATAACATCACGCTACCTGCAATTTTTCGGATAAAGGTAAAAAGTGAAGTAAAGGTAAAAAAAAGTGTAGACTGTAAAAGGAGCCAATGTGACGTCACCGTCCACAGCTTGTTTTCCACATTTGGGTTAACACTAACTCAAAGAAAACAAACACTTATATGTTAAACACCTCAAATGATGTAATTTCAACTACATCAAAAAATGTAAAACTTGCTAAGCTAACTCTAACCTGACCACACAAGTAGGAAACGTTACGTGAAACACAAGTAATTTCAGCTTCCTGATAATTGTCAACATTAGCAGTCGTCTGATAACAGCTGTAATGTATAAAAACATTAATTAGCGTTAGCTGGTAGACCGTACAGTATAATACAATACGAAATTACTGCTAACATTAGCTAGAGTAATAGGTAACAGGTTGGGTGTTGTAATAAAATACTGGTAAACTTCATAAAACAACTGTAACGTTTTTTTTTTAACACAACTACAGTAGAGCAGCCTGTCAAGAAGAAATATGTAGAGACCAAACCTCTGTTTTGTAGCAGAGTGTAAACATGTTTATTTATTTCAACATGGTGGCTTTGAGAGCCTCTAGTGGCCATTCGTGGAACTGCAGGTTATGGCACTAATTGGCTAATTGTTTAAAAGGACATTTGCGCTGCAGCCTTTTCGTTGCCGAACAAACAGCTCATCTAATGAAGATAAACATTACACCCGGACCTCGACAGTTCACTCCCTCAGGCTGTGGTGCTCTTTGAAACCTTTGGCTAATTAATATTTTACACGAGCCAGGTCGCACCTAGACGCAAATCCACACTCGTCGCGCAGTATTCCCACTGTGACATCACTCCGATAAAGCCGAGCTGCCACTTTGACTTCATTCCCCGTTCGTTTTACAAGTGCTTCCTTCTTTCAGCTGCACAATCCCCTCTTTTTTTCCCCTCTGACTCCGCTGTGTGTGTGTGTGCGCAGTTTGTTCGCTGTTTGTTCCAGTTTTGGCACATAGCGCTAAAGGCATGAAAACAGCTGCACTGACAGACTAATACAGAAACAAGCGAGACAGAAAATGCTTGTATTTTAATTGCACATGCTTCTTCATAGGACGCTTTTAAACTCGTTTGGAGTCGGAGCATCTCTGATCCTAATCCTGTGACACATGACTGCAGTAATCATGCAGATTGCCTTCACATGTCACAGTGAACTGTATCAACCCACCGTCTGTGCTTGAATATTTGTCCGTTTCCTTCTTGTTTTTGACCTTTGTGACTTTTGCGCTTGTTAAGATCTGTAAGGTAACCAGTGCAACGTTTGTGTGTTCATCTAGGTATCTAAAATGGTGGTACAAGAAGACCCAGGTGGAAAAGAAGGCTCCGTTCATTGACATGTTTCGTGCCCAACCCTTGCGTCAAATATACGGTAAGTTCAAACTATGCTTAACCTTTTGTTAATTAATTATCAGGTAGTTTTCTAAGTTGGTAGCTGGAGTTTAGGACAAGGGGTCAAACATGTACAGTATTTAAATAAATCGGTTTATAACACTGATCAGCTATTTTGAAAAAGCGGCAGCATTTTACCAGAAAGTTGTGATGTCCACCAGAGCTGGTCAACATCAGTTTAAATCTCCGCTATGTGTTTTACCTTGCCATCAGACAGGCCTTTGTGACAGAAACTGAAGCCCTGAAGCTCCCTCAAAGCCATTAGACTCCTTTTTAAGAATAGTTTTAACTTGCAGAACAGGGACTTCCTGGTCTACGGCTGCATCGATCTGAAGAGCAATAGAGCTCTCTCGAACAATGAATCCTTGTTAGAGTATTGCTTTATCAAGATGCAGCATGTGAAAATGTGAGATGTTAATCAATTACACCACCAGTGGTGTTAGCACATACTGTATTTCAACTACAGTTTTTGTCAGTGATATAGCTTGATTAACATAGTTTTTCCGTAACATATCGCTATTTGGAGCATCCTAGAGGACGTATTGCAAGAAGAAGGTAAATGCTTCTGTAACTTCTTCATCAAGACGTAATATGTTAAAGCGAGATGCTAACTGATTAGCATATTAGCACGTATGGTAACTAATGAACCAATCACAACCGCAAAGCAAAACATCTAATTAGTTGGTTCTGGACCACAGACTACAGTGACCGTGAATGCAGACAAAGCTACTTTTCCACCATTTTGGTCTGAAATCAGTTCTCAGAAAGAAACCTCTTCATCTAATCTCTTTGTCTATATTCTTTGCTACTGTCAAACATCTTCCATTGATAAGAAGTAAAAGTTAATCGTTTGTTCTATGGCAACATCAGGAGAGCTACACAGCCGCCATATACAGCCCCTTTGCTTTTATAGTTTGCTGCTATCATTGCATGTAGCTTAAAATACATTTTCAGAGCTAGCATAGAGCGCTGGTGAGCTACCACTACTTTTTCAGGTCATCGTAGATGTCCCAGTGTTACAAAACAGGACCGAAACTTTGCATGCTGATGATAATTTGAGTTTATTTTTTTTTATATTTTGAAGTTGAAATATTACAAATTGTACCTTTAAATCACAGCAATCGCAGACATGTGCATTCAGTTGCTTATCTCATCTCGCGTGACATGACACAACGTGTCTGAAATGTTGTGTAGGACGTGGCTGTGAGCAAACATTCACAGGCTTGGCGTTCTTTTCAGAGAGTTTTGGATTATCCATTAATCTGCTCACCCTTTCTCCTCGCTGTTGACACTAAGGTGCTCCACTCGGCGGCATCGGAGGAGGAACCATCACAAGGGGTTGGAGAGGGGAGTTCTGCAGGTGGCAACTGAACCCTGGGATGTACCACTACAAAACGGTCACAGCCAACCAGGTACACGGTATCCTGAAAAGATCGACATGCATGTGTGAAAGAACAGTAACAGTGGCTCAGTGTGCTGTATTTCCATCAGTTAAACTTACGTGAAACACCACTGAACCATTATTTAATCTCAGAGTAAACTCTGAGGTGTCATTTACATCATACCTGATGAACTAGAAAACAGTGATAAAAACAATAAAAAGGTAATTAACAAAACAATAAAAAGAAACTGGATAAAAATAGTGATAGACTCAATGCAGGGCAATTCAGTAAAACAATAAAACCATTTGTTATGAAGCTATTAAAATATAAGGGGAATTAATTGAACCTCAGCAAACACAGTCCAGTACTGCCTCCAACAGCAATGCCAAGTCAAAGTTTACACTGTTGATAAGCACTCAATCTTCACACAGTAACAGCTCTGACAAGTTCAGGTTTATCATTTACTCAACCCGCAGGATCAGGTTCTGTCACGTACAAAACCAAATGAGAAGAGAGTAAATAGGAAAAGATAGCCATACATATCACGATGTAGCATGTTTTCTCTGAAGTGAACACATGGAAATTGGCTTCTAACCACTGTGCTCTCCTTCTGAATACAGATCAGAACTAATGCAATTCTCTCCTCACGTAGTTCACAGTGTGTTTGCGCCGAGGTGGACAGACCGTTTACCAGCAGGTGTTATCTGTAGAGCGTCCTCCCACGTTACAAGGCTGGAACTGGGGCTACTGCGGAGAGTACGCCTTCTACCACGCCCTGTACCCCCGGGCCTGGACTGTCTACCACCTGCCGGGACAGAATGTGACTCTGACCTGCAGGCAGGTTTCCCCCGTCATCCCCCACGACTACCAGGTAATCAGTCGTCTTTCTAGTTGATAGGGTTCTAATGTGTACAGCTTCGGACAAAAATGAAGAGACTGCAGGTTCTACCACTTCTGGGTGTGTGTTTGAGGTGTTCGATGGGGTTCAGATCTGGACATTTGGACTGGTCTCTTGATTTCTTTTTTTCCAGATCTGTATGTTTGAAGCTTTGTACATGACTGCTTTAAAATATATACTGGGACAACTCGATTCATAGTGTTTACGGAAAAACATTGTAGACGGTGAATGTTGACGTGCTTTGACCACAGGACTCCAGTCTCCCAGTGGCAGTATTTGTGTGGGACATAGAGAACAAGAATGACTACGATCTGGAAGTGTCCATCATGTTCACGATGGTCAACGGGTCAGGACACAAGGACGACAAGAGCGGAGGACACTGGAACGAACCATTCCACCTGGAGAAGGAGGGCGAGGCGGTGTCGGGGGTCCTGCTGCACCACCGTCCTGCAGTCAACCCTTACACTCTGTGCATCGCCGCCCGAGAACAGGTTCGACTTAGCGGCCTCAAAAAGGGGTTTCTTGTGGACATTAGGTGGTTGCCCAGGAAACGAAGTCAGGACTTGTAACTTAAGTCTCTGTTTTCTGGAAGTGGATTTATTCTAATCAACTAGTTGGTGAAGTCTACGGAGTATTAGGCATTAGATTGACCATGAATGTGTGTTTAACAGGCTGACAGGGAGGTTAGTCACCAGACGGCCTTCAGTCCGAAGGGAACCTGCAGCAGCCTGTGGAGTGACCTGATCACAGATGGACGGCTGGACTCTCCTACAGGTCAGTACTACAAAACAGAACGTGGAAAGATGAGAAAACATTTCTTAAAGCCCAGTTCAAACCATAAGATTTGCGTCGAGACCACTTTGACTTTGTTAGTTATTGTGTTGCCACATTGCTCCCGTTTTGCGTCTCCAGGCTCCAGTCCACCAACGGCTAAAGGAGATAAGGTGGCAGCAGCGCTGGCTGTGGGCTGCTCAGCACCGGCTCAGGGCCACAACACGTTGGAGTTCTGCCTGGCCTGGGACATGCCCAAAATAACCTTTGGCTCTAGGGAGCGGGAACACATCAGGCATGTTTAAGAATATGAACTTTAAGTATGACTCTCAGCTAAAGACGCCTCCACTGTGCAGAAAGATATGCAGGTGTTGGATTCCTCTACAAGCAATGCAAGTTTCTGTGCCTATTCAGAGTAACTTTTTAAAATAGTCACTTCTTTTTCATCTAAGCCGAGTAGGCCTCGAAATCAAGGAGCGAGTCCTCAGTATGATGTTATAATGGGAAAGTTTGTTCTGATCTTTTCCACCTTACAGCTATATTTTCACATTATTACAACATATAAACTTCAATAATTTGATGAAAAAAATACATAAAAGTGATTTCATTACTTCCTCGTCCGTTAGATTCTATGGTTGGAACTGTTAGTGTGCTTTGAAACGTTACAGGATAATTAGAACAGTTTCTTGTAGCACAATACGTTTGTATGCGATAGTAACATGCAAATATCTTCTCGCATCATGAAAAAGAAAACATGACACTTAATGTACGTTCTCAGGAGATACACTCGTTACTTTGGGGTCAAAGGGGATGCGTCGCCGTCACTCAGTCACTACGCTCTAACACACTACAAAGAGTGGGAGAGGAGCATCGAGGAGTGGCAGAGACCCACGCTGCAGGACAGGTACGACAGCAAAGCGACTTGTTTCTATCTACTGGTTCATCAAAGTCCGGTTTTTAAAGACGTTTCTCCTCCGCTTGTACATTCTCATTCGTTGCAGTTCTCTTCCCTCTTGGTATAAGTCGGCGCTGTTCAATGAGTTGTACTTTGTGGTGGATGGAGGAACGGTGTGGACGGAGCTGCCAGAGGACGCTGACGTCAGCGGTGGCCTGCGCAGTGAGAACGGGGGGCTTCCTGCTCAGCCCGCCGTCGTTAAGGACTATGGTCGCTTTGCCTACCTTGAAGGTCAGTGCCCGAGAAAAAACGGTGTTAGACCCTGCAGTGTGTGACGCAATATGTTAAACAACTATCAATTATACTTTACAACCATAGACTGTATTAAAGAAGTGGATGTCGCCACTCTATGCCACCCACTGGTTTGTGGACTGATGTTTTGACACCTCAAATGCGCATTTCTAGCCCTCGTCATCTTGTTAGGAAACAGAAGTGACCATATTTGGCCGAGAGGTCGACTTGTGGAGGAGTGAGGGGTGAAACTTGCTAAGCTAATGCTAACACCAACTTACTGAAAACACTGACCACGCTGCCAACTAGGAAATGTGTT
>JAPQRN010000011.1:217467-227571 GCA_037367275.1 Coranthus polyacanthus
GCCCAACGTGGGGCTCGAACCCACGACCCTGAGATTAAGAGTCTCATGCTCTACCGACTGAGCTAGCCGGGCTACGTCCGAACGGCGGGAGCTACACTTTAAAAACACGGTCGACGTTTTAGGTATTTTCTAAGAAATTCTTTACGTCGTTTGTGTCCCCAAAAAGACTGTGCAGAAACGGGTTTAGAAAAAAGGGCTAGACGGGTTAACTCTAAGTCTGGTTTTGTTGTAGGGACAATATTTAAGTAACTGTAAAAAAAGAAACCCCGGGCTCGGGGTACTTACCATCCACCGCTCAGCCATCCGACCCAAGCTGCATTCCTAGAAAAGTAAATGCAGTATTGTGAATGAACATTTCCAATCATAATCTTAGTTCTATTCTGGCCTGGAGTATGTTGGAACTTGACGGCTTACAGGCAGAACTGGGCCTCCAATCATAAAAAACGTGTGCGCCATCAACCTTGACCTCCATTTAGCTTATTCCATGTTCATTAACCTATCGCAGGACGATACACACTGGAATGAAAGTTAACAAAATGAAGCACACGATTTACACATTAACCAGAAATCTTTCTAACAGCAACCGTTCCTACTTTACCCGACACGACTGCTTAAATAGTACCAATTAGTGTAGTAAAGGCGCTACGGAGGCGCTAAATCAAAGGCGTCGAAGTTAGCAAGTTTAGCTAACGCTAACTCAACCACGGCAAGTCTGACACAATCCATTCGGCGTCACCTTTACTTTACCCGACACAAAAAATATCGTTTGCAAGCACGGTATTTATTAATCATAGTAGGAACAAAACATACCCTTAATCCAGTATGCCTTATGTATTTTACCGTGAAGCCTGATGTTAGCTTCACTAGCTGAAGTCTCCAACTTCGCGCGATGAGCGTCAGCGCTTCCGGAAACATAAAAAGCACGTTGACAACCAACACGATGGTTACTTTAATACTTTCTAAGCCAAACCGTTTAGTTAGTTGGTTTAGTTAGTAGCTAAGGTTGTGCTGAAATTCTACGCAGCTTTTCCCAGATGCTCTAGTCTCTTTTTCCTCCATCCTCCAGAAGGGATTTATCAGAAGGGAGTTTGAAAAAAAAAATGGTTACCTCAAATATCATAAACACCTTCCATATTATAGTTTTACCTATTCACGAAAAAAACTTCACCCTTCCTTATTACGTATATATATTTTTCCCAAAACGTACCTGCATTTTGTGGCGAAAATACAGCATTAAGTTCGTAGACACACACTGATGAATAAAAATGAATCAGAATGAAATGCATGAAAAGTAAGTTTTTGGCGCTTTAAATTTCCCGAAGGAGGATTGATTACAAAGATTAAAAAAAAGACATTAAGGTGAATGAGAAAACTCCACATTTGGAGTTTAAAAAAGCAGCCTTTTCGTGGCCTATGCGCACACGGCACCGCTAGATGGCGCCATTTCCATAAACATGCGACTGTGCGGAGCCGAGGACAAGAGTAGAGCTGCTTTCTGAAGTGTAGGCTCCATAGGATACGTTTCAATATGACTATTGAAAAGCATTGGCGGAATGTAACTGAGTACTTTTACTCATGTACTGTAATCAAGCACAGTTTTTACTTATCCTTTTGAATCGTCTACAACTCTATACTTCTACTCCACTACACCTCTGGCGCAAATATCATACTTTATACTCCGCTGCATTTGTCTCGCAGCTTATGTTACTATTTTTTTTTAACCCGCGCAACATGCTCATGAACGCAGCAGTAACACGAAGCCAAACACACAGGAGCCGCGGCCGTACCACGTGACCGAATGCGGAAGTCGTGTGGATAGAGAAAGTGTAGCGGAGAAAAAAAAGGGGGGGAGTGGAGCGGAGATTTCGGCGTCCGTTTGTATTTGTGCGCTGGGGCTCTTGGACCAACCAACACTTCAAAACAAACGCGAAGGACGACGACGGACTTGGTTGTTAGTTCAGTTAGATGCACCACTTTGGTCGGCCGTAAAAGGTAAGCTTGACAGAAACGGAAAACAAAATTATATCCCTTTTCGATACGTTGAGCGTAACTTTTTAAGGGATATTACTGTCAGTTATTAGCTAGGATTGTACCTGTCGTGACGTTAGCTAACGCGAATTTACGTTTGTATCGCAGTGATACTCGTTATTGTTACTGTTTTTGTCTGGCAAACTATGAAGCACGTCTTTTCCTGAGTTAAAATGCTGTATTTATTTAATAAATAGGCTAACGGGCAAATGTAATTGTACATAATGTTAGCAAATTCACTTTTAAGCTAGTTAAATCGCCATGACATTTGTTTTTTCCACGATGTATTGCTTTTCGCCGTGTTTTTTTTTTTTTATCCGTATTTGTCAGTTCAGTAGCCCCTCACTGATAGAAACGAGGTGGACAGAACATTAGAAACACCTGAGTGAAGTCCAATACAACAGCACCACAAACCACACTTTACATAATGACTACTAGCCATGAATGATGCGGGTTTTTATATGGACTTTTCTGTCTCTACTCTTTAAAAAAGAGCCACGTATTTATAACAGATGACTTAAATTCTATACTTGGGTCTTATTTATCACTTAAACGGAGATAACAGACTCAGTTTGCCCACCTTTTCTATTAATATGAAAGCATGCCTGACAAAAGTATGGTTATTTTTTTTCTTTCCATTTTCTTTCTTTAGTGAAGGCTTGGTATCATTAAAACATCTTTCAAACCGGTACCGATCCTGATACCTTGGCTCTGATACCGGGTCCTAAACTTTTTTTTAGTTTTGTTATGCCTTAAACATTATTTTCATCTTATGTTTTTCATGTCATTTTTGTCTCATTGCGTCATTTATGTTTTTGTTTTGTACATTTTTCTTGGTCCATCTTTTAAATCATTTTCGTCTTGTCACGTCTTTTATCTTATGTCCTCTACAACATTTTCGTCTTATGCCTTGAACGTTGTTTATGTTTTGTCACATCTTCAACAACTTAACATTTTCCACACTGTTAGGTCTAAGACTACAGTGCCTATAAAAAGTCTTCACCCATGTGGATGTTTTCCCCTTTCATTGCTTTTATAAATCGAATCAGGGTCAGTATAATTTGGCTCCTTTGACAAGAATTTACAAAAAAAAACCTCTTAAATGTCAAAGTAAAAACAGATTTCAACAAAGTAACATCAGTTAATTAAAAACAGATCATGTAAAATAAGTTATTGTATAAATGTTCACCCTCCCAGTCAGGATTTAGTGGATGCACCTTTGGCCGCAATCAATGCACTGTGTGTGTGTGTGTGGATACACAACATGAAAAGCATGTCATTTTTTTCTAACAATGAAACCAAAACCAAATGATTTGCATTGGAAACAATAGCCGCACTTACAAAATATTGCGTCCCTTGTCTGTAATAACGCCTCTGATTGTTTCCGCTGAAGTTCGTTTCAATTTGATGTTATCCAGCCAGTCCTTTTACACCCGTGAAATACAGTGGAAAAATCCTGCAGGCTTGTAAGCATTGTGAACAGACCTAATACTAATGATGTAGTTTTATATTAGGTTATTTACCTGGCACAAAGATGTTAAAGAGGTTCTACAGCTTATTGCCTGCTGTATACAAGGCTAACAGTGCAGTCATATAATGTCATTTTAGAGTGAATTTCATCACCGATTTGATAGCAAAGGCACTCCCAGTATGTGCCTTTTTCAAATGGAGGACCGCACATCATGCACTCAGCACGCAAGCATGGATATCAAACAGAACGGAGGCAAGGACCTGTTGCTGGTCTCTGTGGCATCTGCAAGTTTAATTTATCACCACGGCATGAAGATGAGGGAGAGGTGTCAGTAACAAAAAGCCTGGCCGGGGGATAGGATTTAAATGAACGCAGGTCAGATGAATTCAACGCTGGCACCATTTACAGGTTAAGACTACGCAGTAACGGTCAGCAAACAATTGGATGTTCATTAAAGATGGGAAAGAATATTGTTAATACATTCGCACATCACAATCAACAGCAAAAGCTCTGTTCTTTCTACTACACTTTTGAGAAAAAGGATTTGAGACGCCTGATTCAAATCAATACCTTCAAATGACCTCACCACTGTAGATGGCAGCAGCTTAGAGTACATTATGAGTTCAGGAAATTAATCAGGTTAACATCCTGGGGCATAATTTTATAGTTTTGGGTAGGGCTGAACAATTCATCAAAATATTGTCAAAACTGCAATATGGCCATGTGCAATATCCAAATCACAGGAGCTGCAATTTTGTTTTGATCGAGGTAAAATGTGCCACAGTGTCCTATTTTAAATGAAGCATTGTGGTGTTACAGCAATGCAAATCATGTTCTCCAGATGTGAGGCGCACTGGAAATTTATGCAAGCAAAGTGTGGTACAGTTGAGCTGAGAAGCTCACAGTATGTTTGACTGATAAACCTACTTCTCTTATTTCTTATCTTTGTGGTAGTGATTCTGCATTGAACCACGTGACACCAGTGTTGCTGCATTAAATCTATTGAATGTTACAACAGTCAACTACCATCCAACCATCCAGTCGGACATACTTTACGTGTTCCACTGCTGCTTACATCTGGAGGCATGTCAAATCCCATCAGTGCTTCTCTAGTCATAGTGACACATTTAGGTGCTCAAAACAGCACTGATATTCCACACATGGTTAAAACTGGATCATTTCCTAATTCCAAACTATTGCCAGTGGACGCACCGCTGCAGTTTGACACCCCTCCCATCCCCGTCGGCTGCGAGAACAGCTCTGACTCTGGCACTGATCTTCACTTAATGTGTCTTTGTTTCCACCCTTATTAAAGAAGGAAGAGTAAACCGCAAGTGTCTCGTTGGGATTACTGACCTCGCAGATGTGTGTGTGTCTTGTAGGAAAACATTTAAAAAGGAACAATTAAAAGGAAATACCACCTGCTAATAGTCCTTCAAGCTATATTTACTACCAACACTGTTGTGGTAACCATGTAGGGAATGAGCAAAATGTGTTCTTGAAAGCCCCTGATGCGTTGGAGGTGTTTTGGAATATTAACCAAATGAGTTCTTGCCCTGTTACATGTACTAAGGAGTGCGCTATCTCACTTCTCACCCCTGTTGAGAGCTGCACATTCACAGAACCAGTTTGTGAGTAAATGGCAGCGGGTAACGACACTCATGACGTTAATTGTCTTAGTGTACAACAGTAGTTACTGTTTAAAAGTGGACTTAGTCAACGTTAACTAATGATCAGCTCGCAGAACAACACAGACTCCGACACAAACTTCACCGAAGTACACAGGGACGCACACATCTAACATATTGAACCTATAACTTTAGTGTCTGTTCTCTGTAGTAACATCTGATAAATAAAACAGTTTGTACAGGGCAAGTGAAAAAACAAACATGACAAGAACCTTAAGTTCAATCAGATGCATCCTATCTGTGCATGAAAATGTGTTCATACAGTTCACTCAATTACCTGCAACTTACAGTATATGATTAGTGACAGACTATAAAGTCTGTCATGCAGTTCCTGAGACATCGCGTTGTAAACGTAATGGAGACCAACCTTTACAGGGGTGCATTGTGGATGCATCTAAAAACATTAACAATGAACCCTGGTCAGACCAAGATGCATTGTTGCCAACTTGGCAAGATTAAATTTGGCGACTTCTGAGACCACATTAGTGACTCTTTTTTTCTTCAGAAAAAGCAGAAAGCTACAAATGTAGTGACTTTTTGGACAGATTTCAACTCCCTTGAAGAGAGAGACAATTGTTTCTCAGTGAATGTTTCTGTTGCTCTCTGCACTAAGTGTTCTGTTAAGACACAGGAAGGGAGCGGCAGCAGTCGACCAATCAGCAGACAGACGCATGAACGAGCTGTGAATGGATGTACCTATCGACCAATCACGACTAAATCACTGCCCTTTATTTACAAACCCCTCCTTTGCATTGTTGACCGTTTAAATTCAATTTTTTTATAGTAAGAGTCAAATAGTTACATAATGGTCGTGCAAGTTAGTGTGTGATGTAATCTAGCGACTTCTTGCGCAGGCTTTATCTACTTTACATTGAAGACAGTTGACAACACTGTTGAGCTGTCATTCCATTTTTATTCTTCCCTATACAGTGTACAGTCTTGTGGTGTATTCTCTATATTTCCATATTTAAATGAAGCCCCTCCTGCAGATATGAATGTTCTCCATCTGTCTGAAACCCACAAACTGCAGCCTGGGCTCTGCTAATCCTCTTAGACTGTTGTGTTGTTTTCCTTTAATTGAACTCTCTGTCGGGAGTCTCTGCTACTCCTGGCTTCACTGCTACAGCACAGCTGTGCTCTGTGCTGAAACACAGGCTAACCTGGGGTCATGGATTTAAATCAAAAAACACCCGGGAAGCACACAGAGCCGTTATATCCTGCTTTATTGTCTCACGTACAACCTTTACCTTCTTACTTATCTCCCTGTGCTCTTCTGTTGATCTAATCGCTGCCTATCTTTTTCTTTATCTCACTGTCTCTATAAACTGCAGTGCTGCATGCTTGTTTCTCATTGTCTCCTGTCTTTCTAACTTCTTTTCCAGGGTCGTTCTGAGGCCAGACTGCTGAGATGACAAGACTGTGACACTGTGTGTCCAAGTGTGTCTGTACCGGACCAGTTCCTGTGACATGGCTGCTGCGAAGAAGAGTGAGTATTATCATTTATTTATTCACTGCAAATTAAGCATTCAGCATCAAGATGTATGCAGCTCAGCATCGCGTTACATTTTTTTGTGTGTCTAAATTGATCAAGTCTGTGAGGACAGGCTCCAAACGTATGCTGCGTTTATGTTTAAATCCAGATCCACTGTCTCCTGGGCGTGTTGACTGTCTGTCATCCCCATTATATTCTGTCAGTGTGACATTTGTTTTGCAGTTGTTTTGGTAGTATGTATTAAAATAGGCTTTTGCACCAAATTAGTGCTGGTTCTCGAACTCTGTCCATGATTCTTGAAACCTTGGTGCCCTCAAACGAAGCCTGCACTTCCACCAGGTTTGAGTGGAACCTTCGTGATCTAGGGTGCGTCATCAACATCCAGCTCCACTTTTTAACAGTCTTCATAATCCTTCATAAGTTGTTTTTTTTTGTATGTTTATTAATTGTTCTTGTGTTTAAGTGAAATCAGTTTGGACCAACTCTTCAGCTAGTTCAACACACAGCTTACTCTTTCCCATGCTGCTTTGTAGTCTTTGTAGTCTTTCGACTCCAAGCGCCGGGTTTTCGAGGTCACACCACTGCACATTGTTTTTTCTGCCAGTGTCTCAGACTTCTCCATTGTTGTTGTCGTCTCCATCCTCTCTTTCCAACCTGTAGAATATGACACTCCCACACTTACATGGTTCACATGGGTCACCTACTGTACTACTGCCCAAAGTCAATTTTTACTTGCCTCTACATAAATTGTTTTATTACCTGGTGGTTATCAAATAAAGTAAATGTTTAGGAGGGGTTGTTGGCGTCACTCCTAGTTTTCTCTCTGCTGTAAAATTGAGAGAAAACCTCAATTTTACAGCAGACTAGACAATAGAGAGTTGAAGTTTTGCCCAAATACTCTAACACCTCCCGACTAAACTCCTTTTTCGAGGATGATTGAAATGCTTGCTTACGCTTCAAGTCTTCAATCCTTTTTAACCATTTTCTAGAAGCAAGAGAGTTTCTAGATTTACTTGCCTGATGTGGCATTTGACAAAACACAACAGAATGAGTAAGAAAAAGTAGCACTCTGCTTACATGTGACCTATGAAGTGGAGCCCTGTATAATTGGGCCATGGATTATTACAATTTGGACAATCAGATGAAGCCTCAGCTAGCTGTCAGCTGCCCTCAGATCAACTGGTGTCAGTTTGGTGGCGACTGCGAACTAGCACGATGGCTGAAGACGGAGAGAAGAGTGAGGAAAATGTGGTTTTGTGGTGAAAAAGAACACTTCTGCTGGAATTATTGTTAATGTGTGTGTGTATGTGTGGACAAATGAGGAGGCTGCAACATTCATCGAATACATACAAGAAACAAATTTAAATTTTATTCAATCTTAAGTGGAAACGGCAACAAAGCGCCACCAAATGTTAAGAGTTTGACAAAATGTGGCAGATTCTGAGATGCATTTTTTTTTATGTATCACACACTGCTGCTGTTCTTCTTATTGTGCAGAACTACCCTAGTTGTTTACTTACCATACATGCATATAAGCCTTTCCCCCACCAAGTAAGATATCATGAGGTTTAAAGCTCTATCTGTCCCATAATCTGCTGTAGGTAAATTAAAGTTAGTTGATCTTTGACCTGTCTTCACAGTTTCTTAGAAAGGATTACTTATTGCAGTTAAAGTGCAACAGTACAACAGATCCCTCAGTATTATTGTGTTCACGAAACCCAAATTGACCTTTTTCACTGGTCAGACATCCAGGAGGCATTCCAGGAAGGCTAATCAATACACTTTAAATTCAGTGGCTTCGGTTCATTGTGAAAGGGTCTGTCGTTGAGTCAGTGTCAGCAGCTTCATGTCAGAGATCTGTTAAGGCAAGCAAATTTATTTCCTCAAAAACCGGAACATTAAAAACAAGAAAAAGACATCATAGACAGCCGTAAAAGACTCATCATGAACCGATGAATACGCCTTATCTTCTCTAAGTGGAGTGTGGATACTTGTCTTTAAGGACTCCTCTGCAAGCCTTTGTTCTCTTTAATAAGGTCATTGAACGAAGGCCAGTGCATTGGGAGCTTCTCATTGACTTCCTGTCGATGACATTTGGCAAAATGCACCATATCTTTCATCAGTTTGTAGAAGTGGGTGTGGTTCCTTTTTCTATAAACTACACACAGAAAAGGGGAAATTATAAATGTATGATTCTAAAGCCTTTGATTTTGCAGTCTTTGGACAACCACAAAACAATTCCATTCAGATTGTGGGGATTCTGAGCTGAAGCCAATACTGAATACCTTGTTTTCATGTTGTTTTGTTGCTAATCACTACCACACTATCCTCTAGAAGGCTAAAGTCACAGTTTACATCAATGAACTTGACTTTTAACAATCTTTAGTGTCCACACTAAACTCTAAAACTCCCCTACTCTACATAGAGGCTCACATAGTCTTCAGTTTGACGCCGCGGCTGAGCTGTTCAACAACAAATAAACATCAGACACTGGCTTATGATTAAATGCTTTTAATTTGACTATACAGCAGCAACAAACGGATGCTAAAGCAAAAGTGGTGAGAAGAGAAGGTGGAGAAAGACAAATTAGTGCAATGGAACAGTTAGCCATGCAGTGCAATAAAACTAAATTGAATTGAGTTTATTCTTAGACTCTAGTTGATTGCAACTGCTTATTGATATCTTATCAAAACAAAAGGGAAACCTAGAAATAGTTGGGCAATAGTTGTTGGAAAAAAGGGGAAACCGGTAATACAGCACAGATAATTGCAGGCTGTAGTATAGTAGTAAGCAGAATGTTGTACAGACATGTAGTTTCGCTTATTTGGTGTTTCTGACATCTGGATAACAAAAAGAAAATCAGAGAGACAAGGCTGATAGACAGAACAAAATAGTGTAATATTCTGCAGCACAGAGGCAGATATAGAGACAGATTAGTGGACGGAGATAAGTAGATAGAGATTAATCTGAAATAAGACAGTTCAGTAGGGCGTACATGCACACGCACATGTTAATTGTGCGGTTGTGGGTCTGCTGAGGGTGTGTTTTCTGCTCTCACTATGTCTCGGATTATCGGATCCATCTAAAAGGCCACAGATCTCAGTGATAATGAGCCGGACTCAGTGGCTTGGCCCAAAGCTCTGCTGCTACTTGCCATCAAAGCAGTTGTTTTATAATCCATTAAGACCTAAGGCACCCTCCAAAACATTCTAAAACCTGAGGTTTTTCTGAAAAAGTTTACATAATTGTTATGTGAATGTTAACTAAAATATTTTTTCTCAGGCAGTATCCAGTCTTAAAGTAAAAACATGCAAACGTTGCACAGTCTTAAAGTAAAAACATGCAAATGTTGTATCATGTCTTAAAGTAAAAACACACACGTTGCACCCTGTTTTAAGATAAAAACACACACACATGACACCCGG
>JAPQRN010000011.1:227671-244451 GCA_037367275.1 Coranthus polyacanthus
GTTGTATCATGTCTTAAAGTAAAAACACACACGTTGCACCCTGTTTTAAGATAAAAACACACACACATGACACCCGGTCTTAAAGATAAAAACACACACGTTGCACCCTGTTTAAGATAAAAACAGGCAAATGTTACACCATGTCTTAAAGTTAAAAACACACATATGTTCCATCTGATCTTTTTACATGTCAAGTACATACTGTTTTCTTTATTGCATGAACGTATCCAAAGGGAACGTGAACATAAATTAACAACATGGCTGGTGAGCGCCATGAACCCTCGTATGTTTTCAGGCATGTTTGATTTCAGTGCCTCCTCCACAAACACACACATAACTTCACAGCCATCTGTCAGTATTCAAGACCTTTATCCCCTCCGAAGGAAACACTATAAATTAGAAGAGCCAATAATGATAATGGCAGGCATGATTGTAATAATTGCCACATTTCTGGAGATCAAATTCAGTAGGTGGCCAGCAGATTAATATGCAAACTCCCCTCCTCCAAACCGCTTTATACATTCCAAGTGTCATTAGTGCATCCTTTTAACTCTAACTGCTCATAGATTTCCTTACAGTATGAAAGCACGCCATTATTAAACTCAGTGTGTGCTAAATGAATGCAATTGCAGTGATAGAGCTTTATTGTATGAACTTCTGCTTCATGCTAAAGCCTCTTACAGCAGGAGTAGTGACAATGGAAGTGCTTGACATACTGTAATCATTCCACCATGAAATATGATAATGACTTTAATGCTTATTCTTTATTATAGGAGTGGAGCTCAGTCAAATGGTATATGTGTAGATTAAGTAGCACATGGCATTAACTTAACTAGTGCCACATGTGTTGTAGTAGATTTTAGAATTTGATTTGTTTAGGGTTTTCATCATCTCTGAGTTTGGGACTAAATGTTGAAGTCTTCGCTTAAGCTCCTCCCAAGGGCGGCCGCTGTCTAATCCTACGTTAGCAACCGTAGCTAGGCGCAGGAGGCCCGTCAAGCTTTCAGAACGAGTGAAATATGAAATATGACATATCCTCAAAGTTTGGAGGAGGGTGAGCAATAATCCATCCACGTGTAAAATATATAGAACTGTATATTTTCTACACCATAATCCTGCAGCAGAGTTAGAGGAGGGTTCTCCTCCACAGGTAGGTGTTTACATCCATAAAGAGGAGCTCTGGCAGAGACTTTGCTGTTGCTGGTGTATGGATCTCAAGCGTCCAAGACGTATCACACATGTTTGTTTTAGTTCCTTTGAGAGGTGATGTAAGTATTCGTGGCTTCAAACAGACGTTCAATTGGCCGGACTGCGCTCTGTGTCCAGTGTTCACCTCATGATGGATCAGTGTTTTTGCCTCCAGGGCTCCGTGCGGTCACATGAATGAAAACTATGAATAACCTAATGTTAGATAGCATCTTGCCTTGGAGCAAACCGTGGACAAATCAACATCCTGTTGTGAATGTAGCTTTCAAATGCATATTGCAGTCCGTTCGGTCCCCTCCTCGCTGATATTTTAGAACTATTATCACATATTATATTATCACAGAAATTTGTCTGTTCTTTGCTTTGTAATATTGGGCCTTTTTCACAGCAGATGTGTGACTCGTCATATAAAGCAGGTGCGTCTAATACCATTAACGATGGCTCTGTCACCTGTGCGTTTTCTTGTTAAGAAAGGCTTATTCATACCTGATTTTCTTGTGTTTGGAAAGACCCTCTGATAATACACTAATAAGACACATAGTCAGATAGGAAAACTCATTTTTGAATATTAAAATACTGGCTATATCCTTCATCTGCTTTTCAAGAAACCTGTTCACATAATACAGAATGCCCTGTCTGGTATAATAGAAGTAATTGTGTTGTGGCTTTGTTTGTGTACTTTGGATCAGATCGTTACGGGTATTTTTAATATTCAAGGGACTTAGGTCTTATCTTTGGCGTCCAGAGCTTCATATGTATCCCTCATTTCACTCACTTTCCATTTCAACACACTGATCCTGCACATATGGAAGATGATGTAACTCTCTGAACTCATTATTGTGACCCAGATTGCCGATAGCAAGGATTTCTAATCTCTAGTATGCATTCGTATAAAAGTTTAATGGAAGTGGGCCCAAGTGGGACAGTAATGTTCATGTAACATAGGGACACAAGCCATGAAATGAATCCATTAATATTGTTGGAACAAGTAAAGAATTGCCTCTTCAATATTAACCACAACGATTTAATTGAACATAATAAAATACTTTCTATTTGTTCAAACAATACTTAATTGAATTAAACCCCAATCCTACATTTGCTGATGTTTGCCAAGATAAAGATAAAAGCTGTTATGACCAGGCTTTGCCGTGTTAGCTTAATAATGAATATAAATGTTAATATAAATCTTCTCCAAATATTGGCAATGTTATCATGTGTTTGATGAAAGTCATGTGGGCGACTTCAGTTAATATTTCTGGTTCACATACAGAGGGAGAGGAATGCCTCGGCCAAACAGAGCCACGTTACAACTTCAGCCTTTTTTGGAAGAAGACGTAAGAGACATAAACTCTGTTCTTTTAGGTTCTCCAAACAGGGAGTTAACAAACTCACTGTTAAAGGGACAAAGTATTGCACAGGCTTAAAATGTGTGGTTAATAGGACTACATGATACAAGGGAAATCTGTGACGTGCAGTATTGTCCAGTAATGTGATGAAGATAGAACTTGTGATAAATGTCCCTGGTAGCTATACAGGAGCAGTGTATGCAGTGTATGCACTGCTAACGCTATTAACCACATATGTTTGGCATATTTTGCACAATATATAACATATTTGTGTAACACGTCACCTCTCCTAATTGTAAAACCATTCCAAATAGCAGAAGTTCTGTTCTTTATCGACCACATTTTCCTTGCTTTTCTCTCCTTCCTGAGCCATTGCGCTACCTATTCCTCGCAGCTGCCACCGAACTGACAGCAGTTAATCTGAGGGTAGCTGACAGGAAGCTGAGGCTTCGTCTGATTGGCCAAGTTGAGTGTGAACCGTAGGCAGAACAACAGAAGTGGGCGTAGCCACTGTGACGTCACCCGTTGGTTTGTGGACTGCTTTTTTTTTGGTGCTTCGAGTTTAGCATTTGACCGTCGCCATCTTTGTATTTTGCCTTTATTCAGTCCTCTGCATAGGAATCAGTGTACAGTCTGCTGTCATGATCACCAAGACAGTTGTTAGATTAGAAATGGAGTTAGCTAACTTCATCTCCCAGCAGAAAACAGACTCCAACACAAACTTCACATAAGTACATGAGCATGTGTGATTCCTCCAGACTGAGCCTCTAAAGCCAAGGACGACTTTGGCGACTTTGGACAAAACCTGAGAAAACATAGCGATATCTTTGATCATGGCTAACTTTAGGATGACCATCTCACAGTGGAATTTAGCATGAAATGACATTGATCCACGTGACAGTATGTTTGTGTAGCTAAAACTGCTAACCTCAAGCTTTCTTTGCAAAATTAGCATCCCAAGGTGACCTGTTTCCTCGAGTCACGACTGGGTGCTCATTCTCCTCCTGCGCCAACTTCAAATTATTTCCGTTTACACAAATACCACTTTTGTTTCAGTGCGATCAATAGCTTAGCTTCATTGTGTACAACTGATAGACAACATTTACCCGTGTCGTAGCCTGGGTTTCAGCAGGTGGTTTATTACAGTTTATTACATCCATGTTGCACAGTGTGGCTGCAAACAAGCTTGTAGGATTGATTAAATGTCACAGTCCGTAGGAGTCTTAACATGGGGGTCTATGGGGATTGACTCTTTTTGGAGTCAGCCTCAAGTTTTGGCTGTTCCGCGTTGGCTACATTTTTCAGCCCTGGAGGTTGTCACTTCGGGTCAACGTATGGCACGTGTGAATAAAATTATGTTGCATTGCACTTCAAGCAGCCTTTAGTGATAGTAGTGGGTAAATAAAAATGCACAGTACCTTTAAAACATTGATTCTAGTCATGAGATAGGATGGAATTGTTGTGCAGCATAATTGAATGGACTACTATTCAATGCAGTCCATATCAGATTATCCTGGTAGGTGTTGTCACCCTGTCTCTAAATGAGAGTCCATCTGGAGTGTGTCTGCTTTGCCTTGTGTTGCAGCCAGCGATAATTAAGCTGACAGCTTATTAAATTAATCATTTAGAGGCCAGATACTTATCCAGTGTGGCTTTGATAACGTGTTGTGTATTTGCTGTGAAGTCTGGTTAAAAAGATGGACAAACAAGAGAAACAGCTTCAACACACACTGCAACAGCCAGTTTCTTAAAAGCTCCTATGGGAAATGACATTTCAATCGAAGTCCCATCGGTTTTAAAAGGACAACTTCCTATTAATAGAACACTGAATAAACATGTTTTTAGCTATAGCAGACGAGGCCATGATGTTCTTTACACTGTTTATGTGTCCAATTTGTGTTGTTGGCTACTGTACGTGTTCACACTCCTGAGTTTCTGGGAAAGTGATGCTCCATAAGCGGACCTAAAGCTCTGTGAGTGAAACTTCAGACAGATTGTTTGTCATCACATTATTATTTTTAGGGAGGAGGGGGTTTATTTGGAGAACAAATATCCATCCTCTCACACTGGGAAGGACTGCCTGGCTAGGAGAACAATAAATATCAGTGTCATAGGAGAGCGCCAAACCCTAAAGGGAAATAATATGTTTAGCTTGTGAGTCTAAACTTCTCTAATGGCTTTAACAGAGATCCCGTAGAGACTCTTATGGTGCATATTATACAGCATTGGTTTCAGAACAAATCAAATCACAGTTGAATGAAAACGTCCATCTTCCATTAATATGATTAGGATGAACAGTGGCGTTACTGTACATAGCGACACTAAGCTAGTGCTGTACTTGCTCTTCCTTTTGAGACCACTTTCCTCGTCTCAGAATCGACTTGTGTTTTTCCTCGGTCTTGTCTTGGTGTCACACAAAGAGGACTCTGGATTGTATTTCAAGATGGGTCAAGACCACGACTGCGGAGATGTTACATTATTATATTGAGAGCTGTAGGTAATGCCAATGTTGTGAGATATTTAGACGGCGGGGCATGTGCCGACAAATTGTTTTTCCTAAGTTACACTTTTGCTCGTGCTAAACAGGCATGCCACATAAATCTATGTAGTTAATGTTTATAAAGATACGTTACATAAAAATCTACAACAGGAACACTAGGCTACACACTGCTCTCTGAATTCTGTGAACAAATGACACATTAAACAGGCTGTTTTTCCATAAGCACACAGCTGCAGATCAGATAGGCCTGTATAAGGTTTTACCCAGTCTAACCCTAGCGCTCGTGTGTTTTGAGTCTCTCTGTGGCTCTGTCCCACAACGGGTGATGGAGGCTTAAAACAACAGAAGAATACACGTCTACCTCTTATCTAGGGGCGCTCAAAGATGATTGTTATTTCAGTGTTATGGTGAGAAAATCAACTGGTTCGGTCATATCATATCATATCAGTCATATTCTTATGTAAGTATTTGAAAAATCTGGTCTGGTTTTGGTAATGACATGGTCTCAGCTTGGGTGGTCTTCACAGAAGTAGGAAACTGTCCACATTTCTGCAACGTTTGTCTCCAGGCTGTCTACTTTTTTCACAGACTGTCTTGACATCCTCTTTTCTTTCATCATTTTTCCTTTTCTGCCTCATCTGTCACCGTTTCTCCATGTCACTCAGCCTTTTGATCTCTTCTCTCCTCTGCCTTCCTCCTGCCAGCGATTATTCCATTAATCAAAGCGGAGAATGCAGTAGTACATGTCTGTGTGTGTCTGAAGACAGGTCGACTTATTGCCTTTATAACGCGGTTTCCATTACGTCTAGAAGGATCGAACAATAATAAAATGTGTGTTTTATTTTCTCTTTCTCAGGTTCTGCAAAATCAGGAGGGGTGCGTTTCTCAGAGGAACCCCCTGCCGCCGGCGCCCCATCACATGTTCACTTCGACGAAAAGCTCCATGACTCTGTCGTCATGGTGACTCCAGAGGATGACGGCAACTTCATGGTCAAGGTGTGTTAAATTAGACTGACAGCGGGTAGAATTTCCAATCTGTTTTTCTCTGCTCCCGAGGCACCTCCGTCTCCTCACCGTGTGTGGTTTGAAGAGACACTACAACTGTAATTGTTGAAGTTGAGAAATAACCCGAGCAACGCAAGCCACAATCCCATCGTTACAAAGACAAGCACAAAAACATGCTCCATAGCTCTGGAGATTAGCTGCTGGACACACTTTTAAGAAGAAATAAAACTTACTTTTGTAAAAATCTACTCAAAAGTACAAAAAAGTACTTGATTTTGAGGTAAATTACTGTACGTTTTGTCATATTAAAGTTTCCTTTACCTTAGAATGAGCCGTTGATACAGAGGGAGCAGGTCCACCATGTCGTTCTGTTTCTACAGAACCTCAGGATGAACTGCTTCTTTTTTTCCATTTTATAGTAGGTGGCGTCTGGTGCTAAGTTGCATTACTGTCACCTACAGTGTTGAGTTTAATATCCCCTGAACGGACAAAACAAACACCAACTCTAATGACCATCTAATGACTTTTCTTTTTTTCTTTTCTTTTGCGGCCACTGTAAGGGAGGCTGAGGCGAGGTGTGGTCATTTGGTTGTAATCTGCAACTTCACCACTAGATGTCAACAGAGACATCAACCCAACTCAATGAGATAAGTTTAGTATGAACCTTAGAATGTAGAAACGTAGGTAACGTTGCGATCATTTGTTGTTTAGCTGCTAACTAGTCAGTAGCCAACACTGAACAGTTCTTCCAAACAGACACCAGCTAGTTAGCACTAACGCTGGAAACTAAAAAGGATTATCTTTTGAGGAACATAAATGTCATTTCCCCAGTCAAATTTGACATCAGATAATCAGCAAGTAAGTTTATCAAGTCAAGAGACTGTGAGAGGCTCTGTGTGTGTGTTTGTTTCAAAGACTGTTCAGAGAATCTTCGATAGTGTCAGAAACTGGTCGGTGCTTATTTACATTTCATTCAGTTTCTCACTGGATGTGAAACAGAGCTGCCAACTCTCACACCACACGTTGAGTTTCTCACGCGGTGAAAAATAACTTAATAACTTTAACTTTGCAATAACGAGATGCATAACGATTCAAGACACAGAGCAGCTCATACAGGTAGAAGTGAAAGTTAATTACCATGGTAATGTGCCTGCACAAAATCATGAATACCTCAATAGTGAAATCTAATATAACAACATAATTTTACAATAAAAGAGTTGATGATGACCATCAACCCCCGTGAACCTGTCTGTGAAGTCAATTTCCTGAAATGTCAAAGTGGTGTAACCACCATTCAAGAAGCCATTTTGTTAAAATTGAGCAAGAAAACTTTGTGGAGTAAAATGAAATCACAGAGTAGGACCCCTGCAGACCTTAACATCATATAGTCAGTAACTCTTTATAATTTGAGACAGTTTGATATTTTTCAGGTCTGTTCAGCTATGTTTAGGTCAAATGGTATGACCCCAGGAAAATAATTACAATTAATTATAATAATCATAAAAATTGCATTTAGTTTAAAAAATGTGTTTTGTTATTATTGTTATTATCCGAGGTATACTGTAAGACGCCCAGGGAAAGGAAGACTAGTGTTCCTGATTGACAGCCTGTGGTTCAGATAATTCATGTTGACAAAGTAAACCTCAAAAATAATGTCCCGGAGTCCAAAGAAAAACGAATCGAACTGTCTTCATGCACTTTATTCAAGCTAAAGTCATGAATTTAGAGCAAGCTGTCCTTTCTGAATTGGAGCAAGTGTACTGAAATACCGGGAATGTTTGGAGGCACTTCTCTGTGAGATGCTGATCTTTGTGGGTGGCCGGTGTTTTTGCCATGAGCTCAGTCATTGGCTGGCATCGTCAGCATACTGTCTTGAACCGCAGTCGTTTTTCTGCCCAGACTACTGACATTATTCACACTCCATCTGTGGATGCTATGTACAGCCAATAACTTGATTCAATTTGCGCGTCAATTGTTCTGTCAGAGTGATGATAACTTTGTCAGAAAGTGCCGGACGCGCTGTATAACAATAAGCAAACTGGAGCAAATAAGACTGAAACAACAGCCTGAAGCGGCATTGATTTGTTGAACGAGCAAAATGAGCTTCATCCCAAGTGATTGTTTATTTTAATCAAACTCTGTTGCTATTACTGTTGAATTAAACTGGGAAGGTAATATCTACACAGAACCGAGCCAAACCAGGCTACGATTAAAGTTTTTGAATTTAGATATTAAACAAGTCAATCATCATGAAAAGAGAACTTAAATGCATTCAGTCTTCATTTGGAAAAACCAATCTACTCTCACTCTGAGGTTTTATCTTTGATGGTCACTGCTTCTCAAAGTCCTGTAATAGGTTATAATCAGGGGCTTTGTTTCTCTGGCTGCCATGGTTTTCAGGTGGTGGAGATCAGGTAACTCTTTGATCTAGTGAGCCATTCGCCAGCATCGATAAGCTTTAGCTGCAAAACATCCTGGAGAAGATTAAAGTCTTTTCTCATCACTCTTAATCTCCTCTGTCAGCTATAAAGGCACAGAACAATAATATCAGTCCTCTCATCAGTTCTCTGCTGTCAGCTCTCAGACCCCAGAGCTGCTCGACTCCTGCAAAGAGAAGTGTAAAAAGCACCAAAACTTTTAATATACCCTTTTCACACCAATAATCAGAACACACTAAAAATAGACGATTGACTTGAGATTATCTAGTTCTGATAACCGTCGCAGAAAATCTCCCAGTTTCATGGTGTCATACTATTACACAGTTAAATCTATGACAGTTATTCTTATCAGTTACAATGACCCTTGAAACCATCTAACGACCCAGTTTTTGGCAATTTACAGGCATGGTACTTCACCAACTCCTGCTAGACATTTGACCTAATTGACTTAAAATATGTGAGTGTCATGTGAAGACGTGTGTGACGAAAAGTGGTTAAAATGCTGAACAGTGTGGCCGTGGCATTGCGACAAATTTCAAGATTTCGCCGTGAAACAGTAAGTTGTAATTATGACGGACATTATCCAGTCTGCCCCAAGAGGCCTGGACACATCGAAGTACCACCTGGTGGTAAGAGGAACAGGTCGGCCTTATGGGACGTCATCTGACTGAAATGTACATGTTGTGTAAACACATACTTATAATTGGTAGGTGTTCTCTAGCACCACGGGGACTGTTTTTTAAGTCCTTTACATGACATTCAGATCGAGGCCAGTCCAACTTCTACGTGGTCACATAAAAACCCCTCGACTGATGGCTGCTAGATGCTGGCTCCAAAGTGGCCTGGTTTCAGGATTTCAGGCCTAATGGCTTTAGTGTCGGTCGTTTGGGCTTTGATTGACAGCTTGCTCATCTGCTGAGTTGAACATTCGACACCTCTTCGACCATTAGTTCCTCTTTTTTCTTGTTTTTTTTTTTTTGGCTCTGTCGTTTCGACCACATTAACATGATCAGTATTTTTTAGCATTTAAAAATGATGCATGCCTGTCATGAAAGGCTCTGCAGTCTAAGGTCAATTAACTTAAGGTCCACGGACCACGTGTTCGGGTGTCGTCAAACGACAAATTGTGAGTGTATGATGGTTTACTTGTAAACTAATAGCTGTGTGAAAAGAGATGCAAGTTGGTTCGCTCTGTCTGTAAAGAGTAGGCCCTCCACAATATTTTCAGTTTATTATGAGATGATGGTGGGTGAAATCAGAGGTAAATGTGTTAAAATGACTCTAATACCTGGGTGGCTGTTAATGTACCTGAGCAGACAGTCCAACTAAAGTCTAGCTGTGGAGAACAGTGGCCAGTACGCAAACTTCACGGCTGTGTATTCAGCCTGACCATTGTGGCAATGAATTTGTTGCTGCAAAGGTGCAGACTTTGATAAAATCAAAGCTGAATATGATAGACATGCACATGTACAGCTGACTGCACACGTCTTCATTTATGAGTACTGGCTGTGTTTTACAGCTCTTGAGTCTTTGTCCTGGTAGCCGTTCCTCATGTCTTTTTATTATTATCATTTGCTATTATCAGTAGTTATGGTTTTGTTCAAGTGGATGGCACATAACATCAAGCACTCCTCAAGTAGCCTTGGTTTAAGTGTCTTTTTAAAAGATTTGCTGCCTGCCCGTAGGTAGGTTTTCCTAGAATCCTTTTATATCACCGTAAAAGGACACTTCAGTCATTCTTTGTTTTCATTTTCTGTTCATTGCACTCTCGCTGAATAGGCGTAAAGTGTCACTTTAGTTGGATAATATTACCAGTAAATCTGTCAGTCCTTTACACCTTCAGCGTTCCTGTTCACGGCTGACGTCGGTACAACAGATGAAGCTGTGAGTGCATTGAATTCACTTGGTAAAGATGCTCTAATAGGTCAGCTTCTAATTCCTCTACAATTTATACGGTTAAGCTGAACCCCGAGATGAAAGTTCTGGACAAGCTCACTGTAACTAAGCCTTTCCAAGCTTTGAAACTAATTCACAGCCAAATCGATTTTATGTTCTCATTGCTTAAAAGCTGTGTGCGCGCACGTGTAGATGGCCGACAAACTTGCCTGTGACCTTCACACTATGCAGCACATTTGTGAGCGTGTGTTTGTCAAAGCTCTTCAAGTGTGTTTTGAGAGTGGGCACAGAGTACAGTGAGCCCGACGTCATGGCTCATCGTGGAACTGAGAGGGGCAGTGTTGCTATGGAAACATCCAAGGGGGGGGGGGGCCGACAGACCAAAGATGAGGTGGGAGTGTGTGGGCTGGAAGTGGTATGCATGTAACAGCTGGATGAATGCAAGTTTTCACTCAGTTAAACAACATTTGCATTTCACAGACTGTGTACATATGGACGGCGGGGTCAAATACTACATGAAAGCCCTCCCAAACTTTTTCAGCTCAAAACCCCAGAGAAATTTGCTATCCAAATTTGCAAAATTTCATCATGAACTGCCATATCTCCATTTTTTATTTATTTATTTTTTTGAAACGCTGCACACAACATCTGAGATGAACACACCAGTGACACAAAAAATATTCAGACGCTCATCTGAAGTAGAAATAGAAATACCACGGTGTACAAATACTCCACTACGAGTAAAAGTCCTGAATTCAGAATGCTATTTCAGCAAAATGTACTTTAAAGTATCTGTATCAAAAGTAAAAGCAGGGCCTACTCATTCTGGAGAGAAAATGCACCGTGTTCTGTTCTGTAATGGAAGATGAATCAGGAACCAGTGGAAATGGGCAGCTGTCACTTATCAACTGATGGAAGTGTTGCTGCAGAGGCAACGCATTTTTGAAACATTATTTGTGAATTTCACAGTTAGCTTTAAGACCAGCATTAGCAAGAGATCTAATTACTGTGAGTGACCAGATTAAAGGTTTTTAACACAAATGTATGTTCCTTGGAATCCATTTTCATTTCTTCTTAAAATATTCTTGTGGGGTTTTTTTTCCACCAAGACCAGACTTGGTTCTTTTTTTTGGCACACAACCCTGGGCATTTGGCTCATTTAATGAGCACTGTGGCAGAATCAAAGCAGTGATAGAAACCAATATTAGTCACTGTTCTTAATTAGTTTTATTCCATCACACTGTCTCTAAAGATTTTTGACTTGTCTCGACACACATTTGTGTTATGCTTCTTTTATTAATTTTTTTAGTCTGTGACATGTCCTTACATCTCTCAGAGCTCAGGCTGATTTGATCAAATGTGTGTTTTATACAACAGTTCAAAACCCAAACATTTGATTTACTATCATCTAAATGGAAAAAAAAACAACAGGAAATCCTCGCATTTGAGGAGTGAACCTTTGGCATTTAATTATCAAACCTGAGGCTGGTTTACATCCATTCAATCAGCTAATAATGGTGTCACCCATTGGGTGGACTACCCTTTTGAAGCCTTAAGTTTGGCATTTTAGCCATCACCATCTTGGTTGTTTTAGAGCCAGAAGTGACCATATTTGGACAAGAGGGTGGAGCTGGAGAAGAGCAACGGGTCAAACCCCCCCAAAGCTAACGCTACCACTAACCTACTGAAAAGTACCAGTAAACCTCATGAAGCCTCTGTGTGAGTCCTTTGACAGTCTTAGTGTAACTTCTTATCCACAACTACAGTAAATGGGTGAGTTGTGTCAAAATTCACTCCCCGTACAGTTGTCATGAATGTGAAAAATCAACTACAGAGACCAAAACCGTTTCTTGTACCAGGCTGTAAACATGTTCCTGCTGTAAAGTTGGACGTTTTAACTAGTGGACTTTTAGAGGTCGATACAGTAACGATAGGTTGGAGCAGGGAAAAGCTGATTAATGGGCCGATATCAATAGTTTGGAAAACGACTATTGAAACAAGCTTCAAGTGGACATTTAAGAACAGTACAGGTTTTGGTACTTCAGCATTGGCTTCATTTTTGTGCTCGAAGGTTACGACTTGGTAGCAGTCAAACTATTTGAATGCACCGTGTTAATGAGATGGACATTAGAGGGTCAACTGAAAAAATATGCTTTTGCATTGCGAACAATGACTTAGAAATTGTGCTGTACGGTCACATGCACTGACTGACCTGTCGTCATGAACTGAAGTGACATAATGTTCATAGAATATTTGGCATTTCTTTGTAAGTTGACTGAAGAATTGCGCCATTGTTTTGGAAGAACTCTGTGTTCATGTCTCTGGGTGTGTCCAAGTGTTACACATAGGATATCTTCATGAATCCCATCTCTCAGCGGAGATGTAACCCTGAAAGACTTTAGACTGCTCGCTAAACGAGCGGTTTCATATGAGCTGTCACTTGTCAGAGTTCCCCCACTTGAACAACATTTGTCCAAATCTGCAGCATAAAATTCAAATGTAGTCAATTATTCAGAGACCGATGCAGTGTGTTTACATGCGTGGGACTGCGCTGACTGAATGAATATTGTTTTTCTCTGCAGTGCTCCTCCAGCGTGTCCTCTCTCTAAATGCTGTTTGCAGCCTGTGCTGTAACCAGGGGTCGTGTTGGGCTGGAGCTGCCGTTTGCAGCTCTAGCTGGAGGCGTTTTCGGCTTATCTCTCGTTGCCTGCACTTCCCTGCTGTCTCCTCTCTTTTTATCCTGTCTCCTCTGCGAGGCTTTCCTCACTCCTCTCTGTGATGCTTCTCTCATGAATGTTTCTCTTTGCTAAAAATCCATCACTTCTCACACACTCCCTCTCTGTTACAACTGCCCGTCTTTCCCTCTGTATTGTCTTCTTTTATATATTGTGCACAGTTAGTAGAACTGACAAAGTGTTATTTGTGTTGTATGCAGATGAGAGAGATTCATTGGAGTCATGTTTTTGGGTTGTCCGTTCCATTCTCGTGAATATTAATATGTCAAGAACACTTTGAGGGAATTAAAATTTTTCCTTTGGGCTCAGGATGAACTGACGAGGATCTGGTGGTGAAAGGGTAAAGGTCAAAGGTCAAGGTCGTTGTAACTCAAAATCTGTCTACAGCTCCTTGAAGTCATCCCAACCTTGATGATTTTGCACGCAAATGTGTCTCAGCGGCTTTGCTGACCCAGTCGTCCAGACACAGTGTTTCCCATAGACTGCGGTGTCCTGTCATGGTCTAATAATGAACCGAAAACATCTTACACTTCTCATAATAGCATAAAAGATCTCTAACGTTGTGTTTTCTGCCATTGCTTTACTGCACGTTGGACGTCTGCCGCCTACAGCATCTCGGCTTGTTTTCGTTTCTCTTCGTCATGACTATGTTTTCTCTGTGGCAGCGATTTAGAATGAGCGACTCCTTTAACAGTTTGAATGAGGATGAAAGAATATATGGTGAGCTGCAACTTAACCTTAACCTTAACTTATATTATGTTTGTGATTGAACTTCACCGACGCACAGCTGTTAGAGAATCTCAACTAGATCCTACACTCTAACGTGGAGGGTGTTAGTACAAATTAGATTAAACTCTTGGATTTGTGGCAGACTTCAGTTTTATTTCCACTCAGGCAACATTTGCCAATAAGGCAGAGGCGAAAGGATTAAAATCACCAGAGCAATAACTAATGATTTCAATTAGAGCAGTCCTTCAAGGAACAGTGTAGGGCTCATGAGAATTACTTACCCATGTAACTCATAAAAATAATCCTTTATTTATTGAGCTGTAAAGGACTTGTGAGGCCTGTTGTCCTCTGCATAAACACCTCTCTTCTCTCTTCTTGACCACCCCTCTCTCCCTGTGGTACAGTCGGATTAGTCCCAAGTCTGAAGGAGAGAAAAAGACGCCCTTTGTTTGTTTCTCCTAATCTGTAAATCTTTAGACTTTTTGCCTTGTAACCCCCTCAACCTTTCTTTTCCATTCCAGGTCGGCTTCCTTAAGACGCAGCACCGCTATGAGATAGTCTTCACCCTGCCCGAGGTCCCGGCTCTGGGGAAAGACGTGTGTCCGGCACCGGTGCCCAGTCCACACCTCCGAATCACTGATATCACACCAGCCCCGGAGGGTAAGAGCACGACAAAATGAGAAAAAGAAACAAGGCAGGAGTGCATCGAAACAAAACTTTCAAAAGTACCGAAGACACCGACTTCAGTGACGCACATGATCTGAGTTTTCTGGCAATATTATAGCCTGTTATTGGACATTATAGTAACTTGTTCTGTCCGTGCTACTTCTCCCTCGTGTCAACTGGAGGCTGATTTTGATTAAATCAGGTCATCAGTCTGGGAGCTAATCAGCCCATCATCACCCTTTTAGCAACTCAATCTCTGTGTCCTATATTCTTATTATGTTTGCAACTCCCTAGCTCAAAGGAAAGGAAAAAATGGGTGGCCTGGTATCTGAGTGGTTTAGGAAAACAGATCACGAACATTCCTGGTTTAATCTGTTATGTCATAGCAGCATTGATGGTGTGATATGTTGCAGAGTAACCTGTTTTCTCTCATTGTGCAGTGTCTTGGATCTCCCCTTTAATTTGCCAGTAAAGGAGGTCTTACGTGTCATGAATTATTTTGCGATTATTGCAATTTTGTTAATATTTCCATGACTAAGCTCGAAAATCGAGCTGCAACGTCAAGTCTTTTCACCCGACCTCACAAATGTTCTGCTTAAATCAGTAATTTTATGTGACATTATGCTGTGTATTTCTGTGTAAATGTTCATACAGATTAAGTCCAACACAAATGTCAGGTCCCAGCACTTTGTCAGGTCAAAAGACAGTTATTTCATATAATTAAGAATCAACTTACGTCCGATCATATCATGTAATATTATCACACTGTAACATTAGCTAAAAATTATTTGGATGTTAAAGGTAGCTCTTGTCTAACAGTAACAAATGGTTATCAGATATGTCGTAAATATGACCGGAAGTCCCTCTGCTTTTTCACTCTCCGTTGTTTTTCCAGTTGATCAATCGGGAAGCAGTGAAATGATGATAATTTGTCAAATTCCCTTGAATACAGCAGTGTGACATTATCCTTTTGATAACAGCATATGAGCTTCACACCCTGAGCGTGATTGCCGCCGTGTGAAATTGGTCCATAAAGTGATATGCCAAGTGCAAAAGCTTTACATGTAGCAACAGTAACCAAGAGGATGGGACTTTGTTTGTTCAGTTTTATTTTTTTATTAGTTTTCTTAGGCTTTTCCAGTCTCCTACCATTCCTCATGTGTTGTTTCTAAGTTGTTTTGGTTGCACAGAGGCCTGAGGGAAATCATATTTTGGAAGTTAATTCTCAGCATTGTTGCAGGCTGCGTGGAGTACCAGATGGCTCAGGATTACAGGAGCAGACAGTTCACACAGTGTTAGCTCAGCGGTCCATCTCTGAGAAAACATGAACACAAACCTGACTTTTAAACACGGGCCCGTTTGTCTTGAAGTTCTGCAGCTCGCTGGCCGTCGTAGGTGGTAAACCCCAAACCGCTGGCACCTGCACGGCCTAAAATAGCAAACACTCGACTGAACGCCGAGTCTTTACTGGATTCCTTCTTATAACTGAGCCTTTATTAGAAACAGGCCGAAGGTGAAGCTGTTGCTGTGTTTGTTGGAGTCGTGGCCGCTACGCGCCTGTACCTGAAGCAGGTTACTGACCTTTACTGTCATTTCACCGTCACACCCTTTATATGTGTTTGAGCTACAGCAGGTGTGCGTTTGTCTCAGTGTTTACTCGCTCAGCTTGCTTTCTTTTTTTAATCATGTCAACCCTGTCATTGCATACTCGTATTCTCTCTGATCAGTCAGTGTGACATGAAAAACACTGACCACGCAGAGTGTGTTTGTGTGAATCAAAATGAAACCCGGTCTGTCTTTGTCTTCTTTTTGTTTGTGCCATTGTTTCGCAGGCGGTCTGAAGGTAACGTGCGAGTACATGGCTCAGCAGGAGGGAGTCCTGTGCGAGGAGGTCTTACTGCTGAGCGAGACCAACGAGGACGTCTGCGTCAAGGTCAAGGTTCACGCCAGAGTCATGGGTGAGTTGACTTGATGAACCGATGAACAACCATGAAACATATGCTGTGCACCCTCCAGATACACTTCTGCCATGACATTAGCATTTGGAACACACTGAACTGCTGATTCAGATACAAGGGACTTTCTGTTACAGAGAAATTCAACATCATCTGGACTTGAGCGCCCTTGTTTCTGCAAGTCACTACACTAGCCTATCGTTCCATAACATTAGAATCACAGAGGAGAATTTAATGCTATATTGTTAACTATAATTACCAAACTTTTTGTGCTTCTTTTGGAATATCTAATCTATATCTGATG
>JAPQRN010000011.1:258218-279831 GCA_037367275.1 Coranthus polyacanthus
CCCAGGCCCGCATATTAACGCACATTTTGATTTTGAAGGGTCTGCGTGTGTTGAAGGTTTCCATCCAAATTCTAACCACATTTTGAGAAAATCTCCAAAAAGGTTTATGGAGTTGGTTAATGGAGATACGCATCAGGTGCGCGTAATCTTTAATGGCACTATAATCTTATTAATAGCAATCAGTCCTTTTTTTGGTGATGTTTCGGGATTTTTTACGTACTGTCCACTGAGGTTTTTATGCGCAAATTAGAAAATGCGCGTTAAAACTGACAGAGACCGAAGAACATGACACTTTAACTTCCTGAAGTCTACTTGTGTGTAGCCTATTTATTTTAGATATACTTTACAACCAAATTCAAGCACCTGTCAGCACTGTGTCCCACACAACCCCCCACACTTATTTTTTTATTTTTTTTATTTTTTTGGGGGGGGGGTTTGGTCACCCGTGTTCTTTATGTATTCAACTACACCACGTTCACAGGTCGTGGTCATCTTGAATCACACACTTAAAGCTGAGAATACGCCTCTTTTACGCAGATGCTCCAACAATTCCATCACAGAAACACACTGCGTTAACCTAAAGTGGACGAAAGACGCGGTAAGACACGGCGAGGGGAAATCCACACCTTGTCCTGCCCCCAGCCGTCAGTGTGCTGCTGCCGTTATGCGTTACCGGGTGGAGTAATCCGTTACCGGGGCAGAGCTGTCCGTTCATCCCGGCAGGTGGCTCCCCGCTACAGGGGAACACGGCAGGAGGGGGCATCGTGTGCGTGCGTGCGTGTGGGAGAGAGCGTGGAACCGGCGCGCATATAAAAACACAGGAAACACCCGGAAAGCAAAACATGAAACGTTTTAATGATCAGTTTGCTCCCGATCGCAGATGATGGATGTTCTCACGGATGAGGCGCGCAGCTCTTCTTGTAAAGGTACGTGGTGGCGATTTCTGCAGAATTAACATCACATCTGAAACCAAACCCATTATTACGAGGCAGGTGTCGTTATGTTTTACAACTTCACATCCGTCAAAGTGCGCGTCTTCCCATGGAAACGCTCAACTTAACACTTACAGAAGAATGGAAATCAAGGAGGGTATTTCTCCTCACAGCTTTCCACCTGGTTTTTTTTTTTTTACTCTGTTGAAATTCCTCAGTGTCCTTTCCTTCAGCAGATTTGTGGACACCACACTGTGCGATCACTTTAATCTTTTCCACTGAGTTGAGTGCGGCTGACCTATACGTCGCCATGCACTGTATCAGTCTATTGTTGTCCGCAGCCTTTTCCACGGAAAAGCTATGGATTTAATGGTCCCCCTTTGTTTTAATCCAGCAGCAAATGTGAGAGAGACAGCTTAGAGATGGTTGTGGTTCACTTTAATCTTTAATGTAAAGCTCGCCCAGTGTCGCGCAGATGTTCGCATCCGTTTTCTGTTTGTTGTAGTTTGGCAGGATTTTTGTTTGTAAACAAAATTCCAGGGTGTGAGGAAAACACTGTTTTATTTATTTATTGGCAAAAACTTATATCCAGCTGTTGTTCTGTTTTAATTACACGTTTTCACATGGAAGAGGCGCAAGTGACAGAATGGGTCAGTTTTCAAAGGAAACGACAAAGGCTTGGTTTGGTTTAGGCACAAAAACTAGTTGGTTATGGTTCGGAAAAGACCACGGTTAGGGTTAAAATTAGATGTTACAGTGATGATCATTGTAAAAGTGACCACAGCACTGGACAGGACTGGATTGGATGGTCTCCTGTGTGTAGGTTTGTCCTGGTTTAACAACATCACGTCGTCGCTGTTGCACTTAAAAAAAACAATGCAGCTCTTCATGCAACCACTAGAGGTCGCAAACACTCGTCGATTTAATCCTCCTCAAAAAATCGACCAGTATTGTCATTTTTCTGGTGCGGTCGGTCTTCTCTGACGCGTCATTTCAAAAGTGTTTTTACAAACGGTAGAACCAACAAAAGTATTGCGTTAAAAAAGTTTATGGAACTGGATAATTCATGACAAACTTCTTGAGAAGAAAAGGCCGCACCTTAATGACGTTAAAGGTATTCAGTTGCTCTCGTCGTTGTTAAATGTATTTATTTCTAGCCTCATTTCAGTAACTAATGCTGACCTGTTCAGAAATGAGCTTTTCCATTACCTATACTTCTGCGCATTTTGGTGACATATTGGAAAAAGTTGTCAAACTCAGAAAAAAATGTCCTGACTTTCAAATTTCCTTGAGGTGACTTTTTTCTAAAAAGACCTAAAGTGCAATTGATTTCACATATGAGTTCTGAAATGTAAGAGTGACGCCAAACTCCGCTGTGTCATTTTACACTAGTTTTCTGCTCAGATATTGTCAGTTTGATTGTTTTTGTTGACAGATTGTTTTTTTGTTGACAGCATGTGAAGGAAAGACAGAAAGAAAGTCCACGTCATGAGGTTCATAACTGCACGTGAGAAAATTAAACGCAGTGACTTAGTTGCTGAAGATGCAGGTTTGCTTAATATACTCAAGGTTTTGGCAACATTTCACGACCAAACCCAGCCCGATGTGAAACCTCTAACAGGTGTGCATGTCATGTGCCATCAGTGTCACTTCCTCAGACGCATGTTTTCCTGATACCAAACAGCCTCGAGCACCGTTCAGTTTTCACAGCCGACGTGAAAAACTTTCAAGTGACGATGATTCTTGGTGCTGTCTTTTACTTTTGATATGTTTGGGTCTTCTGACTTTCTACCCTAAAGGAAAGCCAGAGGTTTGGTCTAAGAGCAGCAGCTGTGACGCTGTTCAAACCAGACTGTCCTATAAGTACCAGAAACATCACAGTCTCATATTCATATAGAGGATTATGCCTTATTCCAGTTCAGAGATGGAGGGAAACGTCTACAGAGTGCTGCAGGGTGACGCGTTTTTGTGGCCTAACCTGGAAGTTAGCATCACCTGGGTTCTTTGAACGTAGCATCCGTCTTCGTCAAAGGAACCTCAGTAAATCTAACCTGGTTTTTGTCCAAGATACTCGGGGGAAACTACCTTCTAGGGTTCCTTTGACAAAAAGCCAGACGGATTATTCCAAAGTTTATGAGATGTACACGTTTTGTTCAGTAAAGATAATCAGTATGAGTTTTGAAATGTAAATCCCTCACAAAATCCAAATCGTATTTCCTGTAACGAGCTCTAGTTCTGCGACAACCACTGTCGTCTCATTTGACCACTTGTTAATAAATACCTTTTTTAATGGCGGGTAAAATCTTTAAAATTCACAAGTGCGGGGGTTTACTTGTGTCGCAGAGCAAAACATTAAAATGTCTTAGAACCCTTTGACTTAGAGATGAGGGAACTGGAAAGATCAAAACACAACTAATTTCTGCGTTTTAAGACCAACTTCTGCACCACTTTATTTCTTGCCACATACTGTAGGCAGAACAAATGTTAGCATTCTTTACCCTGATCATACTCTGTCTCTGTCTCCCCACGCAGACTGAGGAGAAAGGAGATAACACGACAAATTGCGTACATGTGTGTCTGCGTACAGTGAATGTCCTCGTTGTGCGTATTGTTCTTTATGAAAGCCCAGACAGACGGTGTCTGGCCACTCGTCTGGGCCGTAGAGGACCCGGCCATGACGTATAGCTGTGCAGATGTAGCAGGAAGACGGCCTCACAGTACGAGGATTGTGATAACACTCAGAATAGTGAAAGAGAGAGGAAAAGAGACAGACAGACGGACAGGGTTACACTTGCTGCTTTGTGCTTTCAGTTTGTTTGAGATTTGTGCTGTAAAGAAACAAACCCTTCAATATGGAGCTACGTTTCTTCCCAAATGAAAAACAAAACGTCATGCAAATACAAAACATACCTCTCAAACAAATATACTTACTGTTTTTAATACATCACGCTACAAAACCAAAGAGAGTCGGTCTTACGAGTGACTTTTTAACTTAATGTGAAGTAACTGATCTGAACCGGAAACCCACATTAAGTTATCTTTTGTTTTTCTAGTTGTGAAATATAACATTTAAATTAAGTAAATACACATTTTTCTTGTTTTGGAAAGAATGTCTAATATTCGGTGGCACTGAAATACACAATTACTTACATTTTCTAAATTAAATAAAATCTATCTAAAACACTGCAATTTGATTCTTATAATGTCTGAAAACATACTCAAAAGAGCGTCACGTGTTTCGTTGTCTTGTTAAGTTTTGGCACGAAATTATCCACACATCTACATTTTTTCCCACTTTCTTTCACAGTGACCTAAAGCTAGAGCAACATTTTTCAAAAGGCAACTTGTGTCTGACCCGTGAAGCTCTGATTATCCAATCAGTTGATTAGATACTCAGAAGAACATATTAGCAATTAAGTCTTAGTTGCCTCGGTCCTTCATCACTCGTTCATATTGATTTGACTTGATCAGTGAAATCAGCTACGAGAGGTTTTCACTTTTCACGTGGACAGTGAATGCCTCAAATATGGTCAAAATTTGTCCACGCGACCGCTTTGTGTCATATGCCAGGTGAATGTGTAATGCAATTAAATGGAATGGATTACCTGCCTCGGAGCTTATAGACCTGCCACTGGAAAGAGCATCCTCAACACACGCCACGACTTCACACGAGGCCATCATTATACATATATTTGAGGATCTCCTGGTACCGCCACCGTGCTCAAATATGCTCAAAATGACATGTTGATATAAAAACATTGCATTGTAAAGAGGAGCGGATAGATGTAAGAATTATTTTGTCAAAAAAAACCTCCAGCTTTTCGCCTCCTGAACTGAACCGCTGGTCTGGGTCGGTTTGTCAAAGCCTCGATCTAACATCTGTTTCTGCAGATCTTCACACATGGTGACGTTTCGTTGCTGTTTCCATCTAATATCATTCTGTCATTCGGTTGGTCCACACACACAGACGCAAAATGATTCGCTAAATCTGTTCGTATTGCACATATTCGCGTTTACCTTTCATCGATACGCCAACTTTCCCTCCCAAGCATAAAAAACTTTGTCATGTTTCAAGCTTTTGCACATTTTCAGCATTTCCTCTCATGTTGTTTTAATGCACCTGACAATTTGATTCTTTCTCTGTATTTCACAATGTTAGCATTAGAGCTAACAGAAAACGCAACATCTTCATGATCTTGCACTTTCTAGTTGATGTTAAATGTATAGCCTACTATGTAATGTCTGTAAAGACTTTAGCCTGTTTGGAAATTAGCCTTGTTAAGTGGTAAGCTAACTGGCTAGCCTAGCCTGAACACAGTTAAAGGTTCAATATGTAAGATTTGCGTGAAGTTTGTGTCTGTGTTGTGTGAGGAACTGGTCGTTTGTTGACGTTAGCTCACTCCATTTCTAAGCTAGCGACTGTCTGCGCTGCCTGCGTCCATGATAACAACCTCTACACTGATTTCTACGTAGAGGACTTGGGTTGTTTTTTTCTGCAAAAATCTTTGCTCAGTCCCAAGGTCTTCAGTGCCTCGGTGTAGAGCACTAGCTACTGTTAGCTTGGAAATGGCGTTAGCTTCTTCTTCTAAGGTAACATCCTTAAATGACAAACACAAACTTCACATTAGCACATGAGCAGGTGCAGATCTTGCATACTGAACCTTTACTGTGTGATATTACAGCAGTAGTGGTTACTCTAACAATTGCTTGGGTTTTAACTGTTTTAGAATGGCAGGAGTTAATACCACCAGACTCCGCAGTAGATTTGGTGTTGACTCCATGGATATGGCCTTGAGTTCACACAGCTGAAACACCGACATATTTGGGATAAATGGGAAGATAGAATCAGATAGAAGAATCGGATAAAACTGTTATTAAGGCCTCTGTGTCCTATGTGTCCACAATGTCAAATATAACCTTAAAAAGAGAGTCAGTGGGCTTCATGAGGCTCTCTTGCACAGACACAGGACTACAGTTCTGCTGCAGGTAATGGGGAATTTGAGAGACTGTGGGGTGACATACAAGAAAAGTCATGGACTTCATCCAAACCCCTGCTGAGTTTTTGCCAACTGGGTGTAGCAGGTTTTCCTCTGAAGGGAGGACTAGGTAATGGCTGTTATCTAAACCAGGAGGGGTTCTCTTGGGCGGAGAGAGAGAGAAGCTGGTGAATGGATGGTGGGCAGGAGGGAGGCCAGGATGAGAGAAAGAGGTGGGCCTCATAACAGTACCAAGTGCTTTTGAGCTAAGGAGGATTAGGCAGCCATATCTACCAACGATTCTATAAGACGGGGTTAACCCCTCGCTGAACCTGGATGGACATGTGCTGCACTGATGGAGGACCAGATCAGGTTTATTCGAGCGATTGGGCAACCGGGGAGGTTTCGAAGTGTTGGTGTCAGGCAAAATGTGACGCCGGTCGTGACCGTGTGACACAGGTCAGAGGGTGGAGAGTAAGACGACGCAAGGCAGGATGAAAACATTCAACCCAGTCGCCAGAACGCTAGATCTAGAGTGATTAAAGTTAGCCGGTTCGTGAATTTGCTCAGCTTGTCCTGTATTACTCTGAAGTGTAAACATATAGTTAAAGATTTGCGTGTGCTTATGTGAGGTTTGTGTTGGAGTATTTCCTTGTGTTGGGAGTTGGTCGTTTCTGGACATCATCTGGACTTCATTGCTAAGCTAACCACTCTCTTGGTTGCCTACAGCCACGATAACAGCCTGTACACTGATCTCTACGTACTGGAAATACCGCTATCTGTAATGCAATGTTGTGCTTTTATCGTACAAATAGAGAAATCCATCAGCTGTTTACAATGCATTTCGAAACCGAGAAGGAAAACTTTCAAATTGTGGACTGAGATTGTGATTCGGAACATTGTGATCTGATCTTTAGGTCCACCTCTAAGGGTTAGGGAAAGATAGAGGTTTATGACTAAACATTCGGAGACTTTGTGTTAAACCAAACCCTGGTATCTTTCCATAACCCTGACCATAAAAATAGTTTCACTTTCATATGAACGTAACATCTGAGACAGTTGAAAAGTGCCACGAGGTCTTATAATACTATAACACTGATATACACACATGTAGGAAAACTGATACGACGACTGGGTAAAAGGTGCGTTTTTGGGTGATGGGACGAGTTAGGGGTAGAAAGAGGAGGAATAAAGCTTCAGCGGGAGGAGGTACAGGAGCAGAGAACATGTGGAGGTCGAGATGAGAAGCTTGTCAACGTACTTTGTGGAAACCTCCTCTAAAATAAAGCCAAGAACACGCCCCAAAATAAACAAACTAAACATTCAGGAGGAAAAGTAAAAGCAGACTGTATGAGTTTTCTTATTTGAGACAAATTCAAAATCAGTCTTTTACGTCGTTTTTCGTCTTGTTACATGTTTTACATGGTTTTACACTCTCATCTTGTTATTTTTTTATGTGTCATTTTTGTCTTGTTGCGTCTTTTACGAATAATTTAAAACCGAAACATTCCACCCGGCTTCGTCAACTTTCGCTCAGGACCAAAAATCAGCATTTATTGTGATAATTATCGATACTGACTGATATGAACAGTTTTACCATGATGACATTTTTAGCCATGTTGCCCAGCTCTGCTTTAAATTTGATATGAACGTCATTTCTGCCTAAACCTAAGCATGAACACGGTTAAATAGTGACATTCCTTCTTACAGTTTTAACACGATAATTAATAGTCTGTAATTTCAAGAGTAAACTTCCCAACTGTGATTATGTAGATGTGATGTTTGATATATGGTCCCATCAGAAAGTCACTGGTTCCGCTTTGTTCTCCTTTAGTTGAAGGAACCACTAGTCCATAACATCCAGTGCCGCTGAATGTCCTTCCATTCCGTACAGTTGAGTATGCAGTGGTGCGTTGCGTTGCAGTTAAACAGCCTCTCGCTGATGTGCCTGGTACAAGCATCCATGTTAAAGGCTGTTCATTGTGTGCTGTGGCTCATCACATGCCTGTGATCAGGGGGTCTGAGCGGGGTCACGGTGGGAGCGCCGAGCCGCTCCAGGGGTCACGCAGAGTGTGAAAGACACTCACCAAGTGTCCTTCTTAAATACTTTACTGTCACAAGCTTTCATTTCACTTTACATTAATTATACAGACAGACAGCGCGCTAATGCTTGGTCTAGCTTTGAGATGAAGCTCAGAAGTCCATGATTAATAGACTGATAGAGATTAGTTAAGTTATCAATCAGTAAAGGAAGAGTGTGTAAATAGTAGAAAACATATACACACTCATGTTGTTCACGATAAAGTGTCATGTTGGGACACATTAGCGTGTAGCTGCTTTATTGAACACACATATGGATACCCGGTTGATCTGTACGCTGGGTCTTGATCTGTACGCTGGGTCTTGATCTGGCTTAACCTTTCTACCTCTAGCCCAGTTCGCCTGCCACTCTACTCTGTACGCAGCTGTCTGGATGGATCCACAGCGCCGCTCTCTGATTGGCTGACCTCTGCCCGACTGCTCGGTGTATTCATGCATGCCCGCCCGATCATCTCTGCCTGACCTTGGATTTACCCCGCTCTGCCTACATTTGCCCCCCATCCTTTCATTTGTATGCCCTCGGTGCTCAGTTATACCTGCTGCTCTATAGACCCAGTTACACAAACAGCAGCCTGTCTTGAAAACACAGCGTCTGCAGTTGTTTCATTTATCCAACTCTGCTTTTGGAATCAAAAGTAGTATTTTATACGTTTTGAATCACATTTCACGAAGTAACTATATTATATCTTGAGAGTCTGAATAAATGGAAATAAAATAATGGCTTAGAAAAACTCCCTTATGATAAATGAACAGATTATTTTTTATCAGAAATACAAATATTAAAGTATCTCTTTATTTTCATGCAAAACTGCAATGAAAAGTCCATTACAGAGGATGAGATTTAATGTTTAGCTAATTCACAATTCCACTCTTCGTCTTCCTTATCCTTATGTCTTTATATCAAACATCCCATTTTCTTTTCTATTAATTATTGAGTTTTCTTTTGATGAAACTCCTCATTTACTGGATTCCTCTGTGCCTTTGTCTCTGTATAAAGAGAATTTAGAAATGTCCTGCTGTCAGACACTTTGGATTTGGAACAATGGTGAGAAACTGGAACGGCACCTGATCCCTCCAGATACAGATCGGATATTCCACACGAAATAACAGTCAAAATTTCTGTCATAATTGTTCTGAAATATCGGAGAGAATCTGACAGAACGGACTACGAGCTACATTCACAACATAGTGGTAATTTGGTCAATTAAAACTCCTTTGTTGCTGTTGGCAATGTTTGAACAATTATATCTTAAAAACTTAAAAATGTCTCTGAATGAGCAACAGGTGCATTGAAAGGTTAAAACTCTGTCTCTTAAAGTAGAAAATGTATTAAACTATGATATAGTTTTCAGGGTTTACAACACACCATTACACACTTTTCTTTCGTTAATTTTCCTTTACATGTTTTTTGATTTTCTTGCGTGAAACAAACAAACTAAACCATCCATTCCCAAAAACTGGATCGTGACCCACAGGTGAAATGGCTCGTTTTCATATTCAAGACCATTTTAAGGTGTTGCGGAAATGGCAGTGATGGCATTTCACTCCGGTCATAATTTATACATAAGGCCTGTTGTGAACTTGGTTGCAAGGGTTTGTCGTTTTCCCAAGAAAAAAGTTAGGGAAACACTGTAAACTATCATTTCCCAAACCAAAACCTGTGATGCGCTAAAACCACTATGATCAGGATATGAGTGAATGTAAATATGGTTTGACTGAACTTCGTGTTGTTCTGTTTAGCTCCTCACTTTCCTCATCCAGGCTTTTGCCGGTCCAAATTCCTGGGCGTCAGGCCTCACGGGCCTTACAGGCCCAGAGTGAAGCGGGGCAGGGTGCAGAGGGCAAGCCTGGGGCAAATGCAGGTCACGCCAGATCCAGATCTCCCTCGGTAATCTCTGCCCCAGCTCTGAACCCTGGATCCCATTAAAAAGGATTTACATCCAATAGTGTAGATGTACCAAAGGCAGCTTTGCTTTCTTCTCTTCTCATCATTTCCCCCCTCTAATAAAATCCCTGTAAAACACCAGAATGCTTTTTTCTTTTTTTTTCCCCCGGTAAAGGATAGGATGGAGGGCTGTGATGTGAACAGGAGACTAAGCCACACCCACAGCGTAGGGATAAAGGAAAGGGTTGGTCGGGGAATTCATCTGGACTGAAAGCCTTTTATGGGATGTGGATGGCTGGCAAGTGCTGGTGCATGAGTAAAGTACAGGCAGAGATCTTAAAGTGGCAGAGTGTGAGGAAAAGAATCGGCTGCTCAGAAATCCCATCTCCGCGTTGTGTATTTCCCACGGGAGAAGACCTTCTGGCATCGGAGTTCCCCCTCTGAGCTCCGGGATCCTCTTCGATCCCATTATTTGCGTCGTGGTCAGTCGTCGAAACTGATCATCTCACTGCCCGTTGAGCCTGCGTTTAGACTGATGAGCTACTGTAGTTAACACCGGCTGCTCTGATCGCTCTCACCCAATCACCTCGCTTCATTTGGCTTCGAAGTTCTGTCACCCAGCTTGGCATGATAGTGCCCTGTTTTTAGGAGATAAGAGCCAGCTAACTGCTGCCAGAGGCGCAAAGGTGGCTGTGTTAGCACACTAGTCTGGAATTATCAATGTGAAACCTGGGAAACCACAGTGCCCTTGAGCAATTACTTACACCACTAAGTATTGAAGAGTCTCTGATGAATACTAGGGTTCAGAGCCACAGGGCCAAAACTAATAGCTGTTGTTGCCGTTTACTGAACACAATATTAGATGTTTCTGAGATATCAGACTGAGCATCATTATAAAAACAATATTACAGTTAAAGATTAACAAGCATTTTTACGAAACATTTAAAAAATATAAGATGTGCCTATTTTCCAAACAGACTAATGCAGATAACATTAATTCAATTATTAAACTTATATCTATTTGTAAAATGATAGATGCTTTGCTTGGGTTGTTGTGGATTTGGATACTTGAACCCCATTATAGCTGCTTACAATTATAGTTGAGTCTTTCTTTAATTTTAAAGCTCGTTTTGCTTTTTTTCAGGTATTATGAAAAACTCCTTGATTTACAAAAGCATGTTACAAGTTTCTTAACGGTCCATATTGTGCGAAGCCACTTTATTCTTGTTCACCGTGAACCATTAACATTGGAGGAAAAATGAAAGTGGAGCTGATTTTACTGCAGTTTTACAGCCAATGACCGTATCTAATTACTTTTAGATATGATTTAGTCTTGTGTATGTTTTCAGATGTACCTAGAGTCTGTACGTTGTCTCGACAAAGTCTTCCCCAAAGTTACTTTAACCATCTTTATTAGGCAAATATCAAAAGGAAGTGTAACTCTGTACACCATCCAATCCAAAACAACTACCGCATTTAATAGCCTTCAGCATTACTGCTTGAGCACCCACTAAAATCAATCATCTAAATAGGTTACAGGTTATTTTTTTAACTAATTAACTAATTGATTAATTGACTTGATGCAGATCTCATTTGCACATAGGGTTAATCATGCAGCGGAAGCGTAACCCTGATCCAAACATCCTCTAAACACAATCCATGGTGGGTTTTTTTTAAATGGAGCCAGAAGCTCAAAGACGGTGATGGTTGATGGTTGCGAAATGTTGTAAATGTTCTTATTTTCACTGAGTCTTTCAGTTTGGTTTTTGATTTTGGTTTACTTTCAATTTTTACGGGTGCATACGTAGATACAGCTTTGTTTTCACTCTGAGGAATCGACTAGTTTCATATTCATCAGCATGAGTTTGGGTCCAAATTGCGGCTCTAGTTGTTCGTGTTAGTTATTTGACTTGTATTCCGAGGAAAGCCTTGATTTACAGAAGCTGAAGAGGGTAGGATGAAAGAAAACATAAAATACCATTTACAAAATCATAAAGGTCTCATATTGTGCAAAGATAATTAATTCTTGTTCCCCATGAACCATCAACTTTACTCATTGCCCATTGAGGTGAATTTGTAATATTGGGCTGTATACACAAAATTAAATGGAACTGAAAACATATGGACGTGTATTGCTGCAAATAAATATGTCTCAGCATCATGTTATAATGTGAAATGTTTTTATAAGTTTGCACTTGTTTGTTTAACTCATAACGTATGTTTTTTCGACTTAGTTTTTGTTATCTCTGCCAACTCTGACGAGTCGTCCTCTGACCGTTTGCTTTTGGCTGCACTGAACGAGTTACTGTGAGAAACATACAGAAAACATCACATAAATACAGAGCACAACAACGAGCTTTGCTGCAAGGACGTTGTCTTTTGGAGCAGAGACTGTGAATGTAACGTCTACAACTTCCGCCTGTTGTCCTTGTGTAAAACACCCAGATGGAACGAGGACGTGGACATCTTCAGGTCCACGGACAGAACAGATCAGGACAGGACAGGACAGGACAGGACAGGGGTGTTTCTGATAAATGGGTCATGTGAGAGGTTCGCTCACTGTGAATGTGTGTGAACATGTGTGTGACTGTCGCGTGTTCGCTTCACGTGACACCTCCGTGAATGTGCTCACACCGTCCTGCGGTGTTCGCCCTTCACCTTCACCTTTTGTGGTTTTTCTACATTTACATTTTGTGTACAATATACGTACGTGTGTCCTGCTGCCGCCGCGCAATCCCTTGTGAAACTTTTTACTGAGCTGTTGAAGGCTTACGCATTTCTGCTGTTACAGGAGTTTCCTTTAAATCTTCCGATGCCAATCCCCACTTATCGGGGATTAGATTACTGGATTTCCACGAAAAAAAATCATGAAGAGGCTGACCGAGTCTGTTGTGTGTTTAAATAACTTTCCGAGCACTGCTGGCTAAACGTACACAGTATCAAGGAGAGGACAGGGGTGAAAAACGAAAGCGATATATGTGACTGTTGAGTGGTGTAACACACTCGTACCCGCGGACTCGTGCCTGTAGTGTTTGTACTTTTAATAATTAACAGCATAGAGTGAGACATGAACATGAAACGTGCACGCTAACAACCACAGGGAGAGAAACAAACACAAACACAGATTCAATCCCCACCGCGAATATCAATCAGATGTGGTAACATGATTTTAAAGTCCTCACTGTGACGCTTTGCTGTTTTTGCCTGTTAAATATGAAGGTAAAGGAGTGCATTCAGGTTCTGGATGTGGTGAAAGGTTCTCACTGAGGTTTGAAAACTGATGATGCGCGTTTACTACTTTTCTGATGTTTTTTTAGACCAAGTGATTAATAAGGAAGGAGTCGGATAACTGTGGAAAATAAAGCTCGGTATCTCCACTCTGGAAAATGATGAGGGTTGGAAGTAACATGATGAAAACGGAGCCATATTTCATCAGCTCTAAAGAGTTGGAAAATAATTTTTTAAAAAAACGAAGTGATGAAAATGCTCATGAATTAATAACGTAAAGGTGATGTATAAAATATGTGTGAATCAACTGACAATTTAGCACTGAAAATAGAGTGAGAAGTTGTTGATGGATTCGATACATGATTGATGTTTCATTATATTCCGTTCATCCTTCACAAGATCTGGTGGAAGATGCAGTTTTTCTGTCCTTGTCCTTAAATTTCTGAGGCACATTTTGTAAAGTCTAACCCTTATGTACTGCACTTTTTGACATCTGACAGCAGTAAAGTCACCCTAAATGAAGTCTGAAGTTTAACGTCTTGTCCTAAAATGATCCAAAAATCTATACATTTGCACAATTTTTGTGCATTTGATGTGGTTTCATATTATGTGACATAAAGGAGTACGGTAAAACCTAAAAAAAAAAAAAAAAACCACACTCCCTGCTCTCTGAAAGTTGTTATTGAGAGATATAGGCTGTTCATATATTCTAAATAGATCTGTGGTTCAAAATGTGTTGACTCGTTTCGAGGAAGTTCATGGGCTTAGTTCAAATTGAACTTCACGCCGAAGGTGAGAACGGTTTGTAAGGGAATTAATATTTGCATGATAGTATTTCATAAAACATCCTGGTTTTTCACAACAGTAAAATACTAATAATCCATTTAAATCCTCTTGAATAAAACTTGACATTCTTGAGTTCTGACCGTTCACCCAGCATGCCTCAGTGCAGCGGCAGCAGTGAGTGTATAGTGAAACTCGGTCAGGATCATGTATTTTTCATGTGTGTGATTCCTCTCAGAGGGGGCTCTGTGTGCAGCGATCTGCTCTGACCCCACCGTGGCCTCCAATCAACATCCAACACAGCCCCAACTTTTCCACACGCTATACATTAAAGCTACACTGTGGCCCATCAATTAAACATGGAGGACAAGGACAGCCAGAGTTCACCGAGCTTTTCTCAATCTGCTGCGGGTGGCGTGATGGTGGAGCTGGTGAAAGTTCGCTGCCGTGACAGAGCATCGTGGCGCAGATGTCAATTGTGATTTTCCTTTTCTCCCGCAAAATTTACACTTTATCTTGTACCTGCTACGCGCGCGCGTCTCCCGTTCTCGTTTCTTGTGCAGTTGAGTCTTTTTTTTATTCTAAAAAAAAATTCGTTTTCAACAGGGAGACGTTGTGAAAATGACCCAAACCCGCCCCCGTTTGGAGCCACGTGGCTTCATCACGCTTCAACGTAGGAACATGGTTGGAACTTTAAACGTGTCACAAGACTTCAGACTTTACTGGGCTCAGTCGGTATTCCGCTATCTGGTACGGTGTCTGTGAAATCGCAGTTTAAGTTTGTTTTGTCCGTTTGTGATTTTACAACGGGTGTGTATTGCGCTGCCTCAGAGTGGATGATGCCGTCACCAGAGCGGAGAGAAGCTACTGGAAATATCCCAAAACTTCTCTTTTAAAACTGCCGTTACTCCGAAGCCGTTCACGACAGACGCATCATATTTACTGCAAAAGTAGCAGCGCTCGTCCTGTTTCAGACGAAGTGACGGCCACGGCCCAGTGACTCACAGGATTTTAAATGTGAGCCTCAAAGTGACAGGAGTTCCACCCAACTGCCCCATTAAACCCAGTAATAAATCAGAGCAGACACTTTTTTTTTTTACGTCGCTGTCTTTCCCACAATTTCCACCAAACCCACATAAAATTCATATCAACGCGTTCAGCTAAGTCTCTTCTCCATCGTGGTGAAAAGATCTTGGTGATTTTAAGTTCCACCTGCGTCTCAGAAGCCTCTGTTTGAGTGCTCCCCCAGAGATAAATCTAAGTCTCTGTTCTCTACTGGCAAAAGTGGCGGGAATTGCTATAGCAACCAGATCCACGTGGCAGTTGTCGTCTTAGCGGCTAACGCTCTTTTCTTTTCTATACCAATATATTTGCATTTTTGCATACACAAGGAAGTAATTTTGCCTTCCGGTGTCTGTGGTGTGACCGAGTACGACTATAAAAATAGAGCGATGAAGTGATAAATTGTCGTCGGCCTGCGTTTCTAGCCTGTCGAAGCCATGAAGCGTAAGAGGAGGTAAAGTGCATTCATGGGACCAACCATGATCAAATGTGCAGAGAAAAACAACACAGCTGATCCAATAGCTGGTGCCAGGGGATTACAGCATCTCTTCTTGTTCTGCACGGATTTATGCGTGTATGACTGGTTTATCATTAAGGTGTTGCGTGCTCTCACCGCTCGCACACAGAACATGCTACACAGTACATATGGATCAAGCAGAGGTCACAGAGAAGTCAGTCACACACGCTGTACAAACTATCAACCTTTGGGCATGCAAAAGGACTTTGTGAGTTCAAAAGGAGTTAACGCGTGTGAGTTCAAAAGGAGCTAACATGCGACTTCAAACGGCGTTAACACGTGTGAGTTGGGTTGAAACACAGCGACGCTTCAGTTCACCCCACGGTGGAAAGTTATGAAACATTTTTGGCAGAATTATAAATGAATTAAATGCTGTACGCTTATTTACGTTTCTGGACACCAACACCAAACAGTACGTTCACATGTAATAAGTGCTGACCTTTCAAACCAGCTCGACTGTGGTTGTGGTTACGGAGTTACACGAGCAAGGATTCTGTCACGCAAATGTTGTGTTCGTGTGTTCTGGAATGAAAGCCATTCCGCGTCATCATTTTGTCTTTCTTTCTGGTTGTGTTGTTTCAGGTCAAGGTGTGGTTTCAAAACCGCCGGACCAAACAGAAAAAGGACACCACCAAGGACTCGGACAAACGCTCCTCCTCCAGCTCCGAGTCGTTGGCCACCTGCAACATTTTGCGCCTGTTGGAGCAGGGCCGCCTCCTGTCGGGCCCCGCCCCGCCGCCCAACCCTCTCCTGGGGCCTCCTCCCCACCCGGCCAACGGCTCCCTGCTGAGCAGCCCCGGTGGAGGTTCATCCACCTCTCCTGGGATCAGCAGCAGCACTCCTCCCAACTCCCTATCAGGTGGGACTTTTGGGCTTTCGCTGCCCTCGCTGGGTGGGACCCCTCCGTCACCGCGGCTGGGTGTCCCGCCGCCTCACTCCCTCTGCTTCTCCATGCCGCTGCTGGGCGGCGCACATCATGAACTGACATCCACCTACGGCTGCGGTTCTTCGGCTTTCGAGCCGTACATGCGCCTGGACAGGAAGGAGGCGGATCTGGGCGGGAAGAAGACAGTTTCGTAAGTCAGGCATCTATCTTTAGGATGACAAAGGAGTGGGGTTTGGGTCCTCTCCTTCGTCTCTCACCCTGCCATCCGTTCGACACTTCAGTGGCTGACAAGATGGCAGATGCAGAAAAGAAAATGCACCCTGGATCATCAGAAATGTGAAAAAGGACGAGGGATCTTTCCTTGAGGCACCATTTTGTGCTCTGTTTTGGCACATTGATATAAAATGGTGAACAGGATGTGATGTGGCGGAGAGTCAACATGCCACTCTCCCACATTGAAAAACAAACTTGTGAATTTTTGCAAAAATGGCGTGCGTATGTTGCGTGAACCCTGACAGACAGATGTTTTTATCTCCACTCTCTTTGCAGTGGTTTCAAGTGACTCTTCACTTTTGTCCAGTAGGTTTGTGTGTGTGCTTTCTCTCTATACAGGCCTTCATTTACTGTTCAGGAAAAAAAAAAAATACTTGACATGGATAGTTCAGACAGAATCAGCGTCTGAAAGAGAAGAGTGGTATTTCAAAAAGAGCAGTTTGTACACATATTCCCATACAAGTGGCCATGTTTTATTTTAGTTTATGTGCTATCACTTTAAGGAAGAAACACAGAAAAAAAAAGAATTGTAGCAATTTAATATCAGTCTGTTTGGTGTCCAGAGGTAGTTTTTGTAAATTCTTTATTTGGTTGTGTTTGTGTGAATTAATACGTGGTAGGATTTGGACAAAAGGTGCAAAATCACATATCTAGATCCAATAGTGGGGTTATAAAAGAAGAAAAAAGAAAATAAAAAAAGCTGGTTAGACTCTGCCAAAGCATTTATGGATAAAGCTTTGGAGGCGCCTCGCGTCTGTCCTCCAATCAATGACAAAAGTCAAGGTCAACAAATGCTTTGAACTCAGATTCCCTTTTCAATCTTTGTGACTAAAAATGTCCCTGTTTACTACGGCAGACTCAAAGGAAAGTCTTTCAAACACTTGTGTGGGTTCAGTGTGTAAGATTTGTGAATGCTGGCGTGTTTGTGGAAGCTGGTCGTTAGCTTAGAAATGGAGTTAGCTTACATAAACGAACGAGCGGCTCAAAGCGTAAAAATACTTGACATTAGTTAAGTCCATTTCTAGGCTAACCACTGTCTCAGCTGCCGACAACCATGAGAACAGCCATGATATCCCTGACGTATATGTACAGGACTCGGGTCAGTTCTTCCACGGGACTCTAGCTAATGTTATCCCATAAATGTAGTCCTCTAACGACCGGCCAGCAGCACAAACACACACTTCACGAAACCGCACGAGCACGAGGGAATCTTACACATTGAATATTTAACGTCTGGCTGAGTTTTTTGGGGAGTTTTGGATCGAAAGAACAGCGTGTTTTGGATCCGTAAATGAAATAGTTGTTGAGTTCTTCAAGGTATTCAGATCTTCACTCCAGAGACATCAGTGCAGTGTTCATTTCCCTCCCTTCTAAGTTGGTTTTCATGACTTACAGCACCACGACAGCTGTCAGACGGTTTCATCAAGCCTAAGGTTAATTTACTGTCATCGAGGAGTAAAGACGCCAGAAAAGATGCACATTTAAGAAGCTTGAATCGGATCATCTTGACTTGGTTTTTAAAATTACTTAAACCAAGTCACTGGCTATCACAATAGTTGGCAATTAAAAGTTTACAACTACTTCAGTTCAGTGTAGGTTCAGTATGTTTTTGCGTGTGCTCATGTAAGGTTTGTGTTGTATGCTAACGTTAGCTAACTCCATTCCTAAACTAATGACTGTCTCGGTCGCCTACATCCATGATAACAGTCCGTGAACTGACTTCTATGATTTTCTACGAGGACTCAGGTTTTTTATTTTTCTGTTAAAATCCTTACGCTCACTCCCAAGTTGTCCAATGCCGGTTCTGCTCGTCTACAGCAGCAACAGTGTAGAACATACCATTAGATTCAGACTGGAGTTAGTTAACGCTGCAACAAAGGAGTTTCAAGAGAGAAAAGCAGCTTCGTTTCTTGGACAAGAGTCTGTTTTTTCTCAAAAGTAATCTTTTTTTTAAGTAAATATATCTAACTTTGTCTTAATCAGATGTTCTAGCTAATATAGAGCTAGATGTAACCAACAATGATCTGCACAACATCCCAGAAGAGGAACAAGATTGTTTTCCTTATTTCAAGAGTGACACCACTTGCACAACTTCTCACTTTAACAATATTAAGTCTCTCTTGAATGCTGCAAGTCTGTTTTTGCTGCTTGTGATAAGCACAGCTTGCTTAAATGTTGGCCATTTTTTTTTAATTCAAAGTTAAAGTGGCTAGACTTATTCTAGTTGTAAGAAATATAGCCAGGAAAAATGAGCTTACTTCACTGGCAGATTTGTTTTTTTGTTTTTTCTCCAACACAAATTTCACGTAAGCACACGAGCGTTAATTGTCGCAGCTTTAATCAAGTCACCATATCCACAACCACCAGAAATATCAGCGTGTTTTACAGAGAAAACACTCAAGTACACGAGTTAGGTTGAAGTAACCGTAGCCCCTCATGTGAAAATGTTGTTTTTATTCTTTCCATTTGAATTCGTGTTCGCTCCGTGTTTCCCTTCTTGTCGTTTCACACTCGCTCTCCTTCTAGACGTCACCTCAACCCATCTGAAAGATTTCCTCTGCTACTGAAAGCACTTTATGTTTGCACCCCCCCCCCTCCGGCTTCTGAAGCCTTTTAATTAACCGAAAACAGTCGCGTTAGGTGGCTTCTTTTTTCTTTTTTTTTGCTTTCCCCCACAGTCAAACCATCAAATCCAAACAAACGGCGCGTTTCTTTCGTGTAACTGATCTGTGTTTTTTTTTTTTTTTCCCATTTGAGCCTGAATTGACCTAGAAACGAATCCCGGAGCCGCACGTTTTAGCATATGTTAAATCGCACAGGAGAGGATGAAGACGAGAAGAGAGAAAAAAAAGGATCAGCTGTTGTATTTTTCTCCCCCATATGAGTCCAGATTTCTCTCCCTGTTGCTTTGATGTCTAAAAAAGCAAATCCAAACTCACCTGCGGGAACCTGCAATTTTAAACAGTTTGCCCTCAATTTGTTCATGTCAGATGGGTTATAGCCCCTTTTCATCGCTTCTGTCTCTCGCTTACTTCTTACTTCACCTCTTATTCCTCTACGCATCCATTCATTTTTCATTGCGAGCCGTAATACGTTTTCCCGATCCCTTTCTCTCGCCGTCCTCCGAGGTGACTCGACGGCTATTAAAACACGGACGCTCCCACGACATCAGTTTAAAAAGCCGCTTACAAGTAAAAGCCCGGCTACGTTTGAGGCATTTCTCCAGCTACGGGCTCATTCTTTGCGCGGTACATAAGAAAGGTTCTGACCCGTGAGCCTATGAAAACTTCCAGCTCGCCGGTCCTTTTTGCACCTGTGTAGTTGCCAGCTGGTGATTTGTTGTTTTTGTGTTCAGACCCCAGCAGCGCCTGCAACGAGTCCTGTTATCTCCTCGCGGCTCTTTGCGGTGGCGCTCCTCTGCTGTTGTTGAACACTGTATTATTTTCTATAAGCAACATCCATAATTCACACGCTGGGCCATCAAATATTGAGCAGAGCGATGGAGCTGAGAGGTCAGGAGGCTTGTTTCTCATGTAAGGCCTTTCACAAAACCCTTTTTTTTTTTCTTTTTCCTCTTCACTCAAAGCAGTCATTTTAAATCCTGTTTTTGCTGGAAAATGTACACTTTTGTTAAAGATTTTAATACTTGATCGGGCTTTAGCTGCAAAAGATTGTAAGAAAATAAGTGATAATGCTTTGAATTAATATAAATATAAGTTAGATGAGAAAAGAATGGCGCGGAAGTGAGAGATGAGTGAGTTAGCGTTTAGTACTTCCGGTTCCCTTGTCTTAAAGTCAGTGTTTTTTTGGTTTGTTTTGAATGGGTGTTTGGTTAGATGCCTAAAACAAGGTCTGTAGTTAACACAAATTTAAGAGATTTTCACGTTTATGAACTTTGAAGCTTTTGCGTCCCCGTGAAACGGCTAGCGTTCCCCGCGTGTGCTCTGATTGGCCGACTCCACCTGTGGACCAAGGACCCACGACGACTCCGCGACGACTCCACGACGACCAAATGGTGACCCGCCGATAACCCAGGACTGTTAGCTAGCTCGTAGACTCTCTGCATTGGAGTATTTCAAAATTAACAGAAGCTCCCGAGCGCACGACGAGTCGTCAGGTTTTTTTAATCCGTTTTCCAGGAAATGACAAACGAAAACCTGCAATGCCTTTACAGCCTTGTTGTGTTTGCAAGAGGAAAGGTTTCTGTAGAAGAGGTACGCGTGTGAGATTGAATTACAAGTTGGAAGGAACCTAATGTTAGTGTTTTACTTTCTGCAATAGCATTAAAGCTTCAAAAATCATAGGTAGTTTCATTTATGGTGCTCATGATGCTAACACGTGTAGGCATCATTAACTTCTGTTTGACGCGGAGCTCGGTCGAATCCCTTTGGTGCGATGCTCTGTTTGGTTTCCGGTGAAAGGTTTCAAAATGTAAGATTTGCGTGTGCTAGCTGACTCTATTTCTAACGGTTGTCTCTGTTGCCTCCATCCATGATAACAGCCTGTACAACGATTTCTACGTAGAGGTTCTCGGGTTGTTTTTCCCGTGAAAATCCTCCGAGTTCCTCGAAGCCTCTCTTTGGCTCCTCTACAGCGGCGACGTTTTCAACACCCGATTGTGTTAACTTAAAAACGGAGTTAGCCAACGCCGCCGAGCGGCCAACTCCCAGCGCGACGCAGACTCCAACACAAACTTGCACAGAAGTACACAAGCATGCGTAAATCTTACATATTTAACCCTGAAAGAAGTCTCCAGTTCTGTACTTCCCTTGACATTCAGCACTGATCACTGTTACGGTGGTGTATTGTAATGATTCTGTGTCGTGAGCTCAGCCATGAGGACCTGCTAACGCGCGATCGATTCTGCTACAGGTAGACGGTCTTACGAAGGAGACGCCGGTTATTTTTTCAGGCGCGTAAAACAAGAAACTGTTAAGCCTTGCATCAGTTAAACACAGTCTTTATCAGTTC
>JAPQRN010000011.1:289285-302315 GCA_037367275.1 Coranthus polyacanthus
GGGGTTGGGGTTGGGGTTGGGGTGGGAGGGCGGGGCGCTCTGTTATTACCTTGGACGTAAGATCAGAGACGAGGGAATTAAATGTGGTGGAAATGAAAGGTAGAGGAGAGATGTCATGGCAGGCAGAGAGCAATGGGATGAAGTGAGAAGTGAGAGAGAACAGAGAGAAGGAAAATATGATGAGCCTGCAGCCTTGATGTGCGTTCATATTTGATGAGGCACCTTACAAGGACCCTGAGCCTCTGAGTTTTGCTTGTGTAAGTGCGCTGATGTCCTCACTCTGCTCCTCTCTCTTATATCTTTCTTTCCCCTCCTTCTTCCGCTCCTCCTACCTCTGTTGCCCCCTCCCCCTCCCCTTTTTTTTTTTTGCCTTTTCCTCCATCTTTTAGCTCCTCCTTTTCTCTCTCTCCTCCTGTGTGTGTGTGCGTGTGCGCCCGATGCTCAGCCAGGCGGCAGCGCGCTAATGCACCATGGCACATTCTGCAGCTCCGAGTCACAATGCGACCAGGCTTTGCGCAGTGACCGCACGGCGACCTCCCTCAGCATCGCTACGCACAGGCCCTGAGCTGAACCAGGGCCCGTTCAAGGCCCGTTCAGGGCAAGGACCGCGGCTGAGGGAGCGAGGGGCTATAGGGACTGGAGCACGGAGAGGGAGAAGCAGGGTTCTGCCACTGACAGGTATGATAAGATCACATGACAATGAGATAAATGCATAGAGAGCACGGAAAAGTTGAAGCTCCCTGGTATCCCCCATCGAAAAAGACAGTTTTGTGCCACATGTGAATAATCGAAGTGTCAACCAGGGGAGCTTGTCTGTGCAGCTGTAGCATGCAACTCTGGCCACATTCTCTGAGTAGTGCTCAAACTTTATGAAGAAAGCAAATGTCTTATACCTGTGCATGACCAAACATTTAAGCCACTTCGGGTCCTGTTCAGACCTGCAGGAAGGAGGTTTTTCATGATCACACGCCAGGCTTGAACACACTTGAGACGCATTGAGGACGCATTGAGATCCGATCACTCAGACTACATTCGGAGGTCTGGTATGCATATGGTACGCAGTGTGAATGTGAATGGGTCATACCGGAGGACTACCTGTTCAACCGAGGACTGTTGCAAAAAAGAAAATATCAGGGACGCTTCAATCTATTGACTGATGTCATCCTTTTTGAGTGACACTGGCCTGTCAGCGAATAGGACGACATTCACTGAGGGCTGTTTATCTGTAGTTGTAGTGAAGGCTTCCTGTCTGGTTACAGCTCGTCCAGTTCAGTTAGCGTGGACACTAAACGATAGTTCATTTAAGTTAAGTGATGTAAACTGCTAGCGGTTTGTGACAAAACAACATGAAAACAAAGCAAACTAACAAATAAAAAAAACACCAGTATCGGCCCAGAATTGAAGGGTTGGTGCGTCCCTAGAAAATACATACTGATTTGCTCCAACAGCGTCATTTTACTAATAACTTTCAATTATTATTTTTCTTTTGCAAAGTACATGACGTCATGAATACGCAAATTAGCAAATGGCGTGATCTCGCACAAACTTGTGACTTTTCGAGCAGGCTTTAGCTACTTTCCACTGAAGACAGTTGGCGATTCTTCACCGGTAGCCTTTGAGGGGCACGGTGAGTTAAGTTAGGGTTGTTTGAGGCTAGATGAGATGAGAGGGAGCAGGGAAGTGAGATGCCAGGTGAGAACGGACATACTTAGAGCTGGTCACATGTTAAAGCCAGGTCTGTACCTCTTTTTGACCTTGAATGAGATTTAAAAAAAAAGGTAAATGTTAATCCTCCTCCTGCTGCTGCTGCTGCTGCAGAGGTTTCATATCACCTCTCCTTTGTGCCTTTTCACCCGAGGTCCCGACAGCACCGTGCAATCACACCTTCTCATGATCCAATCTGAGTCCTCACAGCTCAGCAGAAACAACCAGAGGAAAGAGGGAGATAAAAGGCCAGAGACAGTGAGAAGATAGATGGGGAGCGTTCAAAGGACTAGCGGAGAGAAGATGCGGAAGAGAGGAAAAGAAAACCAGAGGCGACGCTAAAGAACGAAGGAAAGAAAGAAAGAGGGAAAGAAATGGCCGAGCAGAAGTCGTGTGTGAATATGTTGTCGTCTCGGTTTTATCGCTTCACGTGAGAACAGACGGAGGAACTCGAAGAAGCTCATGGCAGACCTGTCCCGTTTTATTTATTTGCGGTCTTTGTCATGAAGGCAGTTTGTCTCTCCTCCATCAAACCTGAGGGGGATTCTGTCCATCTGTTTGTTGTCACATCCTCCAAGTCGGTCCGCCAGAGCTGTGCTGTCAATGATATCATACGCTAAAATCCACCCAAGTATGTAACATGTCATATGTAACATTTCCACATTAAAACGTCTAAAAACGACTAGTCCTGGGCATATGCTATGTATAGTTTGGTGAAATATATCGAAAGTTTTCCACAATGTAACACGACTGTGAGCGTCGTCATATTCCCTTGACGAGAAAACGCGGTAAACACCGGATAAGAGACTGATGAGAGTAAATCACACCATGTCACAGAATCATACTAACAGTATTTTGGTGTATGTGTTGTTATGTGTTTGATATACTTCAACATATACTTCAGTGCTAATGTGTACATTATGAAGCAGGATTAGGGCCATACTGAAGATTTAAAAAAAAAAAATGATATTTTGAGAATAAAGTCATGACATTTCGAGAAAAAAAATTATAATATTATGAGAATAAAGTCACACTTTTTAGAGGGAAAAAAATGTTAAGAAACATTTAGCGTAATGTAAGTACGCAAGTCAACAAAACATAGGCTGAGTTGTTTTGATGTATTTTAATGTCCACATGTTACATATTACAGCTTTAACTCCATCAAAGCCAAATGTTCCTTTAGCGTGAGATGATGTAACAGTTCCTAGTGGATGTCTCCTCGTTTTACCTCCTGAACCCTCTGGCTTCTGCTTTGACCTCAGACTTTACTGCCTCTGCTGCTGAGTAAACTCACTCCTGGTTGTGTGTAAGGCTGCAAAGATCAGTCGGTCGACAGCACCATTAACAAGATCCCGTTTACGTGTACTTTTTATCCAGAAGCCTTTTTGTCAGGAGGCTGCGCTTAAACAGCAGCAGGGATGGTTGCCGTACGCTGCTACCTGCACAGGACCACGGAGACACGCCACAGCCGTGTACTCTGAGCGTCCTACATGTGCATAACGCCGCATGTGCATGCAGTCACATAGATGTTGATAGGGTTGCATGTGGGTGTGATTGCTTAGCCTTATATGTGTTGCCAGTGACACCATGACCCCTCCTAATATGGCGGTCTCTTCTCTTCTATCCAGGTCACAGAGCATTGGATCGTCCTGGTTCAGCAGCGGGGCAGCGCTCCACAAAAGCCATTGTTCCCGTGACACGCATCTTGATTATTCAGAAATTGTGGTGTCGGTAGAGATAGCACGATGTAAAAATGCAAATGCTATTGGGACAGCGATACCACCAACAGCTTCGGGACAGTTAGCCACTTTACAACGTGTACACACACATACACACTGTGCTTACACAAACAAGGTCCGACAGGAAGTGAAAGACACACACACGGACCCAGCCGCACACACACACACAACACACACACACACACACACACACACACACACACACACACAACACACACACACAACACACACACAACACACACACAACACACAACACACAACACACAGTGTAAATGGTGTTTTTTGCCCGAGGTCTCTTATCTATTCAATTAAAGTGCTTGTAGTTTGCTCATTTTATGAAGCCACAGAGCTGGAATCAGGCCAGAATAAACACAAAGAGCGACAGGGAGAGCGGAGGGAGCTTAGCCTCCCGAACAGATGGATGGATCGACAGCTGATCTCATGATCTGATCCCAAAAAAATAATAGAACCGCCCATGTGACTGTACTCTGGCCTACAGAGACATGCCTCGCCTAATTACCACCTTAAATAATTCAGTAGCATGGCCGCTACATGCAGACATGATGAAATCCATTTGGACTGACAGGACTAAAAGATGTGGCCTCATATTCTGTGTATGACATGTCGATCGCTGTATTATTGATGCTGGATATGCAGTGTTAGTGTCAGCAAACTGACAATGGAATAGACCTAAACTAGCCCCGAAGATTTTAGGCATAAATCAGAAGACAAATCAATAACGTATTGAAGGAACAATAAAACAGGGCTTCATCCGATACGGTGTTGACGTCCGGTCTGAACGTCTTTGTTAAAAAGCTTGATAGAAAACAGTTTGGACGTAACTGTGTTGAGTCAGAGACGGGGGCGTAAGTTCAAGAGGTTGGGGAAAGGTTGCCTTCCTAAGCAGATGCGAGCTCCACGAATGTTTTAAAATTTAAAAAGGTGGCTCAGTTTCAGGGTGTACAGTACAAAGTTCAAACAAAGTTCTGCTTTTTATAGGCGATGGATACATCAAAAACTCAAAGTCAAATGGAGTGCAGAAGAGAATCTAAAGCGCGAGGACGTGCGAGTCAGCAGTCCGGAGGCGTCGTCACATGTCGTCGGCCTTTTTCAAAGTGCTAAAAAATCTTAAGGTTCGATGTATGTTTAATGTAATTTCAGTTTGTAGTTAGCGCCTGGAAACCAAATCTACAACCTACAGGCGCATGTTGCAGACCAGCAGAGGGCAGCAATACACCAGTGTAGCATCTAGTCTGCTTAACCCACAAAGAAGAAGAAGAAGAAGAAGATGTGATGTGTCAACAAATAGAACAGGGAGCTACAGTTTTTCTAGATAAAAAGCACTACTCAACCGATTTCATTGAGTCAGTTTTATATTCAGGTTTAGGATTTATGTACATCATTAACCACTGACTATAAAAATTATTCATTGAAATTAGGGACGCGCCGATTACAAAATTCTGGTCCGGTTCTGATACCGATGTTCAAAATGACAATTTGGCCGATATCGACGTAACTTTCTGTTTGTCTGTTTATATTTTGGTGTCATTTATCATCCCTTTTTTGCCTGGAAATCTTCATTATTCATCTACATAAATAGGTCATCTTAACTGCCTTTCAGCTCTTCATCACATCTTTGAAAGATCAGAAAAATGTATGAAAAAAACCTTTAATATCTGCCATTGCCTCGGTGAAATGACGTCTTATTGTGGCGATACCGATACTCCGTACCGTGTTCCATAGGAAATGTAAACGCAGAATGTAAAAATGTAGTGCGTTTTATCTCCAAAAACCTGCAGCTCCCCTGTTTACGTGTATGCGTTTCCAGGCCAGTCTTGAGCGGTTCAATGTGGCAGCGACGTTGTCCGACGTTGTCCGACGTTGTCCGACGTTGTCCGTTGTCCTCGTGGCCAAAGCGGTGTCTCCGTCTATGGTGAGCACACTCCAACCTTCATCCTGAGGTCCAGTCACTTACTGTAAATTGACGTCACCAAAGACGTCAATTTACAGTAAAACCACAAATAACCATCTGGGTTTTTCAACTTTCACTCAGATCCAAAAAAAATGATACCTTTAAATTTCTTGACACATAACAGTCAGTCAGGAGCTTCACCTTGTGTTCAGGCTTGACACAGATATTTCGTCGAATTTGTGAACTTCTGATGCAAGACTGAGGATGTAACGCCTCGGCTGAAACACCCTTAAGTAAAATTTTTGAGTCAGTTGCGGGAACAGTGTGATAAAAACTCGCAGATGTAGTTACAGGAGCTAATGTTGTTTGTTATTTCCACCTTCGTACGTACTATAATGTGCGTGTGATCCTCACCTCCTCTGGCTTGGCCTGCAGTGACGTCCACGCCGGGATCTGCCACCCTCCCTCCCCCTGCGCCGCTTCCCTTATGGGGGCGTTATCGTGGTCTAGCAGAGTCCCTGGTAGCAGCAGGGCACACGAGAGCCGATCGTGATCCCTTGTGGCATGTTTGGGTTTTCTCTGCATTTTCAGCCCAGTGTGTGCAAACACCTGCTGTGCTGTATGCGATGTGTTCATACAGCTTTTGTATCCGTGACAATGGCAGAGAACGTCTTTTAACCAGTTCACGCTGTGTTTCCCAGAGGTGGAAAGTAACAAAGTACAAATACTTCATTACTGTACTTCAGTTTTCAGGACTTCATTTTTTATTTTCCTGACAAATTTTGCCTTTTACTCCCTACATTTTAACACAGATATCTGTACTTTCTACTCCAACAGTTTCCTTGCTTTAGTTTTAATGCATTTGAGGGGGATTAGTTTTTTATTTTGCATTATTTTGCACCTTCACAACATCAAGACTGATTGCAACCTAAATGGATGGAACAATAACACATAGAAAGGACAATTCCTTGTATATAACATACAAAAAAAAACACAACACGACGGATGACATAAAAGATGTAAATGATGTAAAGTGATGAAAGTGATGGAAAAGATGAAGCAAGACACATGATGAAAACAACACGAAAGACACAACAAGATGCCGACTATGTAAACAATGCATCGAGACGAACACAGTGTAAAAGATGCATTCAACGTCAAAGGCCTCTCCAACATCAAGACCAGTTTCAACCAAAACGGACGGAACAATAAGATGGAAAAGACGATCCCTTAACAAACGAGACAAAAATGACATAAAAGGCGTAACATGATGACAACGTAAAAGACACGAAAAAAACAAAAAAAAAAACAACGTAAAAGACGCAACAAGATGCAAACTGTGTAAACGATGCATCATGAAATCACAAGACAAAAACCACATGAAAGACGCAACGAGACAAAAACAAAAGACGATAGAAATGTCCTTCAAAGGCCGACTTTTGACTTTTATACTTTGAGGACATTTCAGAGCCTGGACTTTTTTTTTTTTACATTTACAGCAGTAGAAGAAGTTGAACGAGTACTTCTACTTTTACTACAATCTGTTTCACGCAAGTATTTGTAATTCTACAAATGTGTGTTTCCCTGTTGTCACACACCTTCATGCGCTGACATTAGCTGCAACATGTGGCGTAAAGCAACACGACTCACATGTTTTGTTTATCACTGGCCATGTGTGAATGTGCATCATAGTAGCCTATATGCTCTGCCCGTTATGATCTCATTTAATCTAATTTGAAAATGTGTGGAAGCAAAACATGTGTGCCTTCATGCGTTTATTTGTGTCTGACTTCGTTGAGTGTTGACGTTTGAGCGTGCGGTCCGTCATGTGCTTTCTTAATGTGATCATGTGCCCTCGGGGAGTCACGTATGACCCATAAAGTTGAGGCCATGAGCATGCTCAGTGCTGCCGCTCGGTCTTGGGTGAGGCTATCTGCACACGCTTGACCCGGGGTCAGCTTCACAATCCTGAGCGAAGTGTGAAAAGAAGCCAGGCTATGAGGAATAATGGTTCAATCACACCCCGGACCAGTCTGGCTCCTCAACCTCTCAGGTGTTGTGTTCTCTCACCTCAGATAATGCTAATGTGCGGAGAACGGAGTAGATTCGAGAGCATCCTGAGAGGCTAAAAAGGTACAATTGTCCCCTCTTGTCCATCATCTGAAATACCAGTGGTTCAGAGTTTTAAAAGCAGTGTGAAATCCCCCTGGAGAAATGTACGCACTACGCAACATCTGTATAAAGCGCAACCTGTTCACATGCAAATATGAATATAAGTGCGGCTCGAGTTTAAAATTCAGCTTGACAACATGGAAGGACATTATGTACGACGCCCACTATGTACAGTACAGTACAGCGTGTTCCTTAGAGAGAAAAGAAAAAGGACTTGCATTAAAGTTGTAGATTTCTTGAACGCGCCTGGGTGCAAACAGACACTCGGCAGTTATTACAACCACAAGCACACACACAAAAAAGTCCACAATATAATATGTTCCCATGGGAATGTGGTGGGTGAATGGATGTGACACGTCCTACATTTTTGAGTTGTTTTAGGTTTATACATCAAATAGACCCTTCACAACTTTAACTATCAGACTACAGCGTACACCTGGGTGTAAATAGCATCTGCCCATATTTTTATTTATGTGTATGTACTTTATACATTCGCTCTACTCTACAATATCTGCTTCAAAACTTGAAAACAAATGCTTTTTCCACAAAAAATGAGGTGTGGACGTTCGTTGACATTGGCCAAAGTGGCCTATTAGCATAGCTTATCTACATTAGCTAATGTTAGCATTAATTCGATTAGGCCAGCTAGTGCTAATTAGTGTATTTATACGTCACGCAAAGTGGACATTACTCTTATCAAACACATCAGTATGTGTTAACATTTAGCAAGTAAGTGACATTATTTAGCAGTGTTTAACATTTCCTAGTTATCAGTTTGGTGAGTGTTTTCAGAAGGTTAGCCGTAGCGGTAGCTTGGTGAGTTTCCCCCCTCGCTCCTCCCCAGCTCCGCCCTCTTGTCCAAATATGGTCACTTCTGACTCTGAAAAACCAAGATAGTGACAGCGAACTAAACAGCGGTCCGCAAGCCAACGGGTGACGTCACGGTGGCTACGTCCACCTCTTAAAAAACAGCCTAGGGTTGTACTTTTAAACAAATGACAGCACTACTGGCACACACGAGGCGGATGTCTATATTAGGAGCTTCCTCGTTCTGTCAGCCGTGCCTCTCAGCAGCTGCTGAGGAACTGCATGCTTTTATATCACTGCGATGGACCTCTCAGGCCGTGAAAGGAAATGCCATCTCACCTCAACCACACAGCCAACAACGCTGCTTTTAAAACCCTCCCTGGTCCTTCCCTCAGTCGTGTCTGTCCAATATTACACCTCCAACCTAAGAGCTGCTCTCCAGCTCTGCTCTGACCTAATGGGCTGTGAAGCAGACAACGAAGGGAGGGGGACTCATCTCCCAACTTAACCGGCTTTGCCTTCTCACCATTTCTCTCCATACCTTTGTCTTTCTCACCTTGTACAGTTCAAAATTCTCTCTCTGCTTTTTTTTTTCTGTTCTTTTTTTAATTTAAAACGACAGTATCTCGAGCGCTACGTATGGGGTTACGCTGCGTACCGGCCAGTAGCTGGTTTTAGAATGCACACCACGATACACCATCTAGTCTTGCTGCATGGGTGTGAAATGGCAGACTTTCAGAACGTTCGCAGACCAACGCGTCGCAAGCAGTGGCAACTTTTCAGCCCGTCTTGTCACAAAGCATTGGTCTAAGCAAGGACGAACGGAACATTTTCTTGTGCTTACATGAATATGAGTGTGTGTTGCGTTCTATTTCCAACGGTGGCTGGCGTCGCACAGGGTTTCTCACAGAGGAACAGCGGAGAGACGTTAGCCTCGGAACTTTTGAAGTGTGCTCATCTTTTAAGAAACATTACGATCTCTTCAGACATTAGAAAAGTGATCAACACCTCACCTACGGTCCGTTCCAAACTGTCCTCTGAGTTTGCTGGCTGTTTTGCATTTTTGAATCATCAGTCAGTTCATTACACCATGACTGGATGCTGACAGTCTTCCCCTCTGCCTGTTCTGATTAACATCATGATGATCACACAATCCTCATTCATTCTTTTTTTTTTTTTGCATTGCAAAGACATAAACACTGATTACTGTCCATTTTTATTGCGAATAAGTTTTGATTTACACAGGTCTGGTGCCCCTACTGAACATTTTCTCAACTTAAAAGCTACTTAAACTTATACGTTAATGAATCAGTGTGTAAGATTGAGCTGGATTTAGGGGCATATTGAGAATATTCAGAATTGTTTTCAAGCCTCGCTGAAGCGCCACGTCATCTAGAAAATAGGAGCGATGCCTATTTTTAACATGTGAGGTAATTGATTTGCAGTAAAAGACACTAAAAAGATCTGTTAATAGTCATATTCAATTCGGAAGTTGTTTTTTTTTTGTATCTAAATGTCCTCAAGAATTCACATGAATATAAAATTAAAACATTTGTTTTGTCCCTCTCACATTCCCTCGGATGAAGTGACACAAAATGGATCATTTTTTAAAAATAAGCGGGAGACAAACCTGCGGCAGTAAAAATTCCAAAGCATGTGATGAGGACAGAAACTAGTTCACCTTTTCTAATTTTTTTGGTCATGTTATGTTTCATCTCCCTTAATTAAGAAGGTGGTCCTTGGAATTTGTTTTAACAATGGGAAGTGACGCCTTGTCACGATATCGTGACAGCGACATTCTACAAAACTGACACCTTTCACTGTGGTTTACATGCTTCGAGTGCGTCAGAATATGTCAGAAATAAACTAAATCTGGTGCACTCTCTCTCTCTTTTGCTCTGAGGGTGAATGGAAATCGCGTGACTGCTTGAACTCTTCACTTTTCTTAGAAATTCAGCTCATGACAAAATAAAATTGGTGGCCATGATCAAGGGGAACCTCAGTGTAAAAGCAGCAGCTGTAGCTGTAGCTGCACCACAGCAGTAACACATAAACGAGACGCCGCAGTGCAGTCACGCACAGGTGAGGTAGGCGGCGTGTCCAAGGCGTCACATATCGAACCTACTTTAACTGGTACGTTTGGTCAGTGCCATCCATTGGAGATGGTCTTGCTCTGCTCTGCATTGCAGCTATTTTAATCTTTCAGTTTCCATGACTGTCATCTGACCTAAACCAGTCCATTCTGGAGCTCTAGTACACACTGTCAGTCAGAAAACAAGCTTTGGTGTGACAGCTGTACATCACTGTCATGACTTGATGAGATGACCTTGCACAACCAGAATCCATAAGCTGGTGCACGGGAGCAGGGACGCAGGAAGAAGCCCGTTAGTGGACTCAAAAAAGATGGATGCTTAGTGGTACAAACACACGCACATGTCAAAGTGCATTCACAGAAGGAAGCATCTCCCCTGTCTGTTTGCAGCGGGACGGGCAGAGTGGCAAAGATAGCATCATTAGACGACTCAGTTCAGCCGAAGACATCACGAAAGGGATCTCATGAAGGATGGCAGTGGGACTGAAAGCTCAGACCAAGACATGTTTGCCCGTAGGACATAAAACAGCAGCACCTCAGGAGCTGGTCCAGCTCAGTGGTCAGAGTTCGAGGACGAAGCCCCGGCCGTAAGAAGCCCCTCTCTCGTCAGCCCGCCTGTTAAGACATCTGCGGGCTGAAATGACCTGACAGTGCTTGATGCATTTGCTGCCTGGCACATAAGCGATCTGAAAACGCAGAGCTATTTTTTGCTGATGTTAATTTGCTCCGTGTTAGGGCCCCGGTTCACAGCTCGGTCAGCCTTCTCTGATACTATATTCCCGTTTGTTTCAGTAAAGGTTCTCCCGTCACATCGCATTTAGGTCGAGATGCCCGTGAACTGTGAATGCACCGCGCGCGGGGACTCGGCCACGCTGAGGCTTCTGGGTCCTGGTGTCCGTTGTATTCGCTTCCCATGTGTAGAGTCTTTAATAACATGAGGGATTTTCCCTGTAAGAGCAGGATGGTAAACAAAGACAAGACTTAGTTCAGGTAATTGTTTGAAAATTATTATTTTTATTATAGTTCGTGCATGTGCTGAAAGTTAATTAGAAGAAATCATCAGTGAAATCCCTGTGGAGAAAATAGCCTCGAAAAAGCTTTAAATTTTTTAACATCTTATAAAATATTCACAAGTTGCAGCATGCAAAGAAATATAGGATTTTCACTAATTTTCTAATTAAAACTACAGTTAGATTAGTTATTTTTTAGAGGAAAATATTAAAAAGTACTATTTTTCTACTGTTACTATTTTCTATGTATTAATATAGTATATGTACTATATTATTTATGTGGCATTTATAAAATGTATTTTTTCAATTTAAAAATTATAGAAAGACTTTACAATAAGGGTACATTAATTAACATTAGTTGATGCTGTAATAAGCATTACTTAACAGTTAATTAACAGTTAACTAGTCTAGTTTTAACTGCAACATTAAATGTTTAAAATTAATGCCTTTATTAATGTAATTAACACCATTAGTAAATAATTACTGGACACATTGTTAATGTTAATTACTGCATTAACTAATGTTAATTAATGTAAATAATATATAAATGCATAAGTTATCATGAACACCATAAGTAAATAATTACTAGAAATTAGTTAACTGTTAGTTAATGGTTATTACTATGTTAACAAATGTTAATGTATCCTCATTGTAAAGTGTAAAATGACAAATACATGTAATAAAAGCAAGTAATAATATCCTGCATATTTGTTAAAAAATGTAAAATGTCATAAAGAGCACAATAAAAAATGCTTGTTTAAGTAAATTCTATATTTGTAAAAGTAAATACCTGATTTGTCAAGTTGTTTCCAAAAGCAGCAGCAGCAGCAGCATCAACCTGACTGTGTCCTGTACGAAAAGCCAGTGTCGTGTCCCGTCTTTATAGCCTTCAGCCTCCTCAGTGGGCAAGCTGATCCCTTCATTCTCCTTCTCATTATCTCTAATTTCATGAATAATTCATCACACAGTCAGACCTACAAATCAACACCCTAATTGGAGCTTTTTTAATATAAAAGACCATCATCATCATTGTTATTATCATTATTATTATTATTATTATTATTATTATTCCCATCTCCGGTGAGTGCAATAACAGATTAAAATAAATTAACGCGATGGTGAGAAAAAATATTTTCCTAATAGCTCTGCATCAACCCCTCATGTTAATTTATAAACAAGTTTAGGGAAATTAATTTTAAATTTGACTGCAGTTTGTGAGCAAAAACTCCAAACAGCTTATTGAAGTATTAATTTGTATAATAGCTCAATTCATTTGCCAGAGGAAATATGCTAATATTTATTTCTTGTCTAGAGGTGATTCAACACAAAATGAAACATTAATGGAACTAAATATTGAAAAGTCCTGATATGTACTGCTCTGTTTAAGAAGTGGTTATTTTTTTTTCTGTAACATGAGGCCTTTTAGCAGTGTTGTGATTTTATCTCCGCTATTCAAATCATGTCCAAAGATTATTTTCTAATTGAATCGTCGTCCTGAAGGAGTGTACACAATAGCAGTGTGTCTGTGTGTGTCTGTGTGTGTGTCTGTGTGTGTCTGTGTGTGTGTCTGTGTGTGTCTGTGTGTGTGTCTGTG
>JAPQRN010000011.1:320556-332958 GCA_037367275.1 Coranthus polyacanthus
TTTTCCACCTGATTTCAGTTCATGCAGCTCTAACTTCGAGGCCCTGTGTATTCCTTAACACATTATGTTTCTGAGCTCTGGGTTCGTTTGCCTGCTCGTGATGGCTGGGCAGAGAAGCTCTAATTTCCCCTCCTTCAAGGAAAACTTCTTGGCTCAACAAATGGAGCAATGTGGCCAAATAATATCAGGTGGAAAAAAGTGGACAGTTGGTCCAAACTTCCTTTTCAACATAAAGAGAAGTGTGGCCAAATAATGTAAGATTTTAAAAAGCGGCAGTGAGTCAAAAAAGTTAGCTGTGTTTTAGCTAGAGAGCAAACAATTTCAAATAGTACATTGTTTGTTTTCTAGAGTTAAGAAGCTCTAATTTCTTGGATGAATTAATAGAGCGACGTGGACAAGTAATAAAAAAACAAGGAGACAAGAAGGAAAAAATGTGTAAGAAACTGGGTAACTTGCAGCTGCTGCGTTCTTTACCTAAAGACCAAATTGTTTGCAAGCTAACTATAAAATTACCAGGTGACGAGCAGAAAACCTGGCTGAATTAAAGCACTGTAAGTAAATAAGAGACTCAGTGGCGGCAACAGGAGACTGTGTGAGTCTTTTTGTTTTACTGATGAGCTGATTTCTGAAGAGAAATGAAAAACATAAAACCGGAGCTGAGTCCGTCTCTTAACTTTCTCTGAGAAGCTTAATTATTCTGCTCAGTCCTTTTCAAACTCAAACCGCAGTGAAGTGTAAGTCTGAGGTTTGAAAACGGCTTTTAAATGAGCTAATCTTTAGTTTTAAAGTTTGGTGCAACAAATAATAATCAAACCATGATTTAATCGGGGTTTTAAGTGCAGGCTTATCCAACGCAGGCTCAGCGACTAAACAGTTTAATTCAAAGAAGTTCTCTTGAAATGTACCCCAAACGACAGGACATTCAAGAAAACCACATTTATTGGTAAACTGTAACCACATAATACAAGTAATTGTTTTTTAATGATAAAATCATTTTTGTTTTTCTTAATACACATCATTTGAGGCGCCTTTTTCCTCACAATGGATATGCCGTGTTTGTAATGAAACCCATCATTTTTCCTCCCCACAATCAGAAGATGATTTATCATGAACTGCCTCCAGACTGCTGTGCTAATTACAGTGGGCTGGAAATAAACCTGGAGTATTAAAGCCACTTGAATATTAATGGAGGTGTTAAAGCGGAATTACATTTATTTCCTTCCTGGGTCAAGTACTGAGAAGAAAAAACATTGCTAGACAGACCATTATTCAAATGAGAGTGCACGGACCTTAATAGAAATCAGCCCAACCATTAACTTCTGTTTTAACATAGCACGGTAATTTTGTTTCCAACATTTGTAGACATGATTGGCTGTTCCCGACTATTGTAGTGCATGTAAATGTGGCCTCATCCATATTTCCCAAAAAGCCTCATTCAGGGCCTTAAAAGGCTCCAAATAAAGATAAATTAGGGTTACCATGTTGCCTTAATCTGAACTAATGCCAGCTAAAACCAAAGTGAGTGCCCAGGAGTGGTTTCAACGTTCGCCGTTCGCACCATTCGCTGCGACAAAGCTGATATAGAGCAAGGACTCACCTCTGAACCAACAGATATAGTGGTGATTTTGGTTTTCTGAAGAGATGTTTTATGGCCTTGAATGGAAAGAAGAAAGTGTGTTTTGGCTGCTGGGGGTCAGAGTTGACTTAAAAAACACATTTTATGTCCGTTTCAAATCTACATGCCTGAACCCGCCTGACTCTGACTTTTAGATCACCAGTTAAATGTTAAAGTGAGGTTACACAACGTGGTTTTTTCTTCTCCCCTCTTTGTAACAGACACATCTTATTGGAGCTCTTTATGGCGCAAAAGTAACGGACAAAACATCCACATATTCAGCATCTCCGCTACGTTCAGTGAAAGACTAGGAGGCTCACGAACTTGAAACTAGCTGCTGTTCATCATCCTTTCTGCACCACACGATGGGTTTAAGGACCACTGCGGTGACCGGAAACGGATCTGCGTTTGTGCCGTAGCGGTGAGCTGTAGCAGAGCTTTATGCTAAACTAAGAGTTATATAAAACTAAAAGAGGCGCTGAACCACGCCTGGGACCTGTTTAGAATATCCAACTCAATTTCCCCTTTAGATGAGATTTTATAGGTAGAATTCTGGAAGAAAAGAAAAGTCAAAGGACCGATTTGAAGGTCAAAAGATCAAGTTCGGGACCAAAGTTAATTTCGTAGCCTTAAGTGTGACCGGTGAAAATAAAACGAGGAGATTTAAAAGGTCAAATTCAAGTGCAAACTGAAGGTCAAGGGGGATCAAGCGAAAAGTCAAACGGTCAAGTTTAAGGTCAAAAGGTGTTTGTTTGTTTGTAGTTGTGTTTATCTTGATCGGGCTGCATAGTAGACTGTACAGGGGTTTACACTAATTGATCCTGTAAACCTTGAACTTTGACCTTTTGAGCCCAAAACGTGGGGGCGAGCAGGACGAGTCGTGGTCAACGTCACTGCTGAGTTCGAGCATCTTAGCTCTATTTGTTATCGAGTTATGGTGCGAACATAATCACAAACAAACAAACAAACAAACAGACAGATGCTCAGCCCACAGGCGTGTAATTATAGACACTTTAAACTGACTTGGTGTAATTTGTTGTGAGCAAAACAACCTTCATCTGAATTAGTTGGCACGGTTAGCAATTTAGCAAAAAAAATACATTAAAAAAATCTTAAAATTTGTGACTTTTGGAGTGGGAAACGTCTACATAAGTAATACTGTGATTATTTCACCACATATTGAGACTGATGGGACATTCAGTTTATTAAAGATATGGCGATATGAGTCATGATTTTAGTGGGGATGGCAATATTTGTATTTCATTTTCACCAACCCCCCCCCAAAAAGAAAAAAATCAAAATGATGATGTGATTGTTTGTGGAGCATGTGCATCTGGACAATATGATTTGTAGTTGTCATTGTCATTTGCAATGTTGTGGCAAATTTCACCTTCATCAGCCGCCGCAATTGCACTCGACCATATTATGATTTTGATAATATTTCGATTACCTGTCCAGACCTAGGGTTGTGATGTTGTGTGTGTGTGGGGGGGTGGTTTGGCAGCATTTGAAAATTACAACACATTGACGAGATTTGGAGCCAGGGACGTCGTAGCTTCATAAGAAAATTAAAAGGGATACGTGACTCGAGAAGGTGAACTTTGTAAGTGAAGAATGTGCAAAACGGTTGTAAAATTGGTGGCGTTCGGCGTCTTTCACGCTGGAAATGATAAATACTATAAAATAATGTCGTCTTGAGCGGGTTCGTGTGTGCAGCTGTCGGACCAATTATTAAAAAGTGACGCCTATTGCTGCTTATCAAGTGTTACCGAAATGGTTTGGAAAACACGTGAGACCGAAGGGGCCCCAGACAGACTGTTTATGTATAGGGTTCTGAATTTTGTGCTACACCCCTGTTTGGCATCTTTGGTAAGTTTGGATGTCTATTATTGATAAGAAAGTAAATTTTACTTGAACTGCTACTAACACTTTTAAATAATAAGTTTTTCTCCAGCGCCCTCGAAGAGATTAAATTTGTTGCAACCCTAAACATTTCAAACTAAACCACTAATGACCAGGTCTTTGAAATTGCACAGTGCACTATGTAATCAATCCCAGCTTATAATCAATTGTGCCGCTGTAAATGAGCTGTGCGATGATGAATCTAAGGACTTAAAAAGTGAAACAGGGTGTTGCTTATGACATATTATGGCGGCGTTTTTGTTGGGTACCTGATATCTTAAAAACATTACCCTGAAAATGTATGAAAATTATGTCTGCATCAACAGCAATCTGACAACTTTTTTTCTCCCCTAATGTCTCCCCAGACGCTTTTCAAAAACAGTCCCACCCTGCCGAGATGATCAAAGAAGCAGGGATCCATCTTGACACAACACCCTCTCATCTCGCCTCTAAAGGCAGCTCCCATTGAATGGACAGATTAAAAAACATTGCTGCCATGTTGGATACAGACCAGCACTCACACTCCATAATTATTAGCCTGATGATTGCACATGAGTGTTTTTGGATGTTGCATCTGGCTCGGGCGGATGATGGAAGTTGTTGTATATATCCAGACGCATTTTCCTGGCTGTCAAAAATTGCATTCTGAGAAAGCTGTACTCCTCTCATCAAGAGTCATAATTTACTTGTCAAAGCAGGAGTCCTCTCAGCATGTGGGAGGCTCCCCGGGGTTATAATTGCGAGACGGTTTGGTTCTCCTGAAATGCCTCCAGTCAAGAAGGAGCACAAGGCCCGCGAGTCGGGCTTTGTGTAGTCTTCTTTTTTAAAAAGTAGCCATTTACGCAGAAAATTGTAAAACATGATTAAAAGAATATTTGACTAGCTTCACTATACTTTCACCATCAACTCCTTGTCAGCGCTGACTTTCAACACCGATTACTGCTGTGCTCTGGGTCTACTCTGACACGACGTCGCCATCTTGTGGACACAGTGTGGAAGTTGGTCTTGATGGCTGGTGGCAGAGCAGGTTCACCGGAGGCTTCTTACCAGTCTTTCACGTCTGAGAAAAGTCACGGGACATTCAGGCAGGATGTTCTTTTTTTTTTATTCACAGAAATTCACATCTTAAAAATGCACTTTCACGCGCGACGTCAAGTTGCTCTGCTGTGAGAAAGACATGCCTATGTTTGTTCTGTACTTTTGACAATTCCGAGCTTATTCTTTTAGTATCAAGTGTTCATCATATGAGTCAGAGGAACCTTCCCTTTCCTTCTGGTGCAGAGCGAGGTCACCATCTAGCATGATGTTTGTGTCACGCCCACTGAAAAGACACACTCACGGTATTCTTTTACATCAGAAATTTAACAGCAAAACAAATGCAATTAGTCCCATGTCAACGCTGATGTTTGTTTATTGACGTCAGCTCTTACAGAAGTGTTACATGTCACTGGAAAATTACAAAATCAAAATAATAAAACAAGAAAAGATATAAGAAACTAAGAAATAAATCGATCTGAAACTTGTTCGACGTTGTATTTAATCTTCAACATTTTCTTTGCCGTGTATTTTTTCTTGAGAAATCTGCACTCCCTTACCAAATGCAGAATAGATTCCACTCCACTGAGTCATCAGCGACATAGACAGAGCTTTGGAAATAACTATTGGACCATTGCGACAGAATAGTGAAAAGTCAACATTTGTCATTAATGTGACTTGTAAAGCCAGCTGGGTTTTATTTTTGTGCAAATGTGAGGCGGAAATGTGGCAAAAGACACGTGAAAAGTTACAAATTTAACAAAGAAATACACTGTATGGCATTAATAACAACAGAAAAACACATTTTCTCAGTAACAAGTCTCAGTAAATGTTGCTTGTGGATGTTGTCAATATTCTTAAGGCCATGTTGAAGGGTGGTTATATTGAGTTTCTACAGAAAATCACAGGTGGTTTAATCATTATTTCCAAAGCTGTATTTACATTTCGATGCAGCATCGCCACCATACTGGACTGGTCTAGACTGGCCGGTAAACGCATCTAAGTAAATGGTTTTTCTGGATAAAAAGCACAATTTTGCATTGCTCAACCGATTTCATTGAGTCGTTATTGTATTCAAGGAGTTCTGATCTATGTGGGGGGAAAAGTGTTGTCTCCAACTTTTACAGCAGCGGGTTGAAGTATATGTCTATGGTCAGCAGGGTCAGGGTTAGGGGACGTCACAGTTCAAACACAAACGTTACTTGACATTCTGTAAAACTTGATTTCTATGCTAGTCTCTAGAAGGTTAAGGCTGCTATATTGTCTATTTTCTCGAATAATCTCTCGATGACACAGTTGCTTTTCTGGCTGGTCAGCACGTGGTACCTGCCCCCACACCTGTCCACGAGCCCCATGAGCTCCCCGTTCCTCAGGATGTGCTGCTCTGCGCTCGTCCCGAAGGTTTCCCCCCACGTGAACAGCACCATCGCGCGTCGCCACATCTCTTCCCCGAGCAAACTCACGTGCTCCTCCACGGCTCTTCTGTACTTCGGCGTGCAAGTCAAAAAGGCAGGCATGACCAGGAGGACGACGTGAGGCCCGGCTTCGCACCAAGACGCGCCTTGGAGAATGTTTTGACTCGCTAAGCCGGTTGGATCCGGTCCGTCTCGCCACTTCAGTCCGAGCGGTTCTATGACGGAGACGCGTCGTCCAGCTATCTGACCTTTCCAAGGCCTCGGGGTAGATCCGTCGTGTTTGGACACTTCTCCGCCCAGGATGCTGACTCCTGCTGGTGAGCGCGATGACCAAGACTCCCCCAACATCAACACCGTCAAAGCCGAACCGAGAGGCTCTTTGTTGTTTGAGCTTCTGTGACCCTGACTCTGAGGAACCACCTTGAAATTTCTGATAACCCTCGCACTCTGCTGATCCTGGCTGTCAATTTCCCTCTGCATTTCACCTCTATCTCCCACCCCTTCCCTTTCTTTAGCCACGTCGATCTCTTCTAGTGTTTCAAAGTGACAGTTATTGCTCTGTGCAGCTGACAAAGCCATTTCCATCCTGTGATCCTCCCATTCCTTTGTGGTGCTACCTCTATCTGACTCCCTTCCCATTTCCCTCCTGTCCTGCACATCCACAGCGCCGATCTCTTGGTACATCAAACACCTCTCATCGACCTCATCGTCCTCTGTCTCTCTCGGTTGCTTTCGCTCGCGTTTACGCAGCTCTGCCTCTCGTTCTTGGAGACTCTGCTCCCATTTGTTCAGTTTTTGAAATGACGTTTTTAAATTCTTCTCTTTGTGGTGAAGTTCCTCCTTCAGCAAAGCCAAATCTCGGCCCATCTCGTCCAGCTGTTGTGTCGTACAGCTCACGTGCTCGTTTTGTACGTGCAGCTTGGACGTCCAGTTGAGCAGTTCTTGTTCTTGGCTTCTTAAGTGATACTCCCGATCTTTTAGCTCTTTTCCCTGGTCTTTCAACCCTTTGACTTTCTTCTGAAGATCTTGACTGTGAGAGCTCAACTCCTTCTGTTTGCCTTCTAGCGCTCGAAGCAAGCTATCTAGCGCTCTTTCCTTTTGCTCGATATCTTTCGCTCTCACTTTAATTTCTTGCTGATATTTATCTTTTTCCTCCTGCTCCTTTTGTTTAGCCTCTAGTCTCAACTCCCATTTTCTAAACTCTTGTTCCTCACTCTCAAGCTTTGCCACTTTTTCCTCAAGCTCCTCCATTTTGGTGTCAACTTCATGTCTTTTTCTGCTCAACTCGGCTTCATTTCTACTCAGAACCTGCTCCCTCTCTTCCACCTCTCGCTGCCTTTCCAACAGATCCCTTTTAATCGCATTGTCTTGGCCGCTCATCTCCGTTTGTTTTTCAATCAACAGTTTCTGGAAATGCTTGTTTAACTCATTCATCTGCTTCTCAGCCTCACTTTCCTTCTCTTTCATCATTTCTAGTAGTTCATCATTTGTCTGTTTTACAGTCCTGACCTCTAGATTCTTGTCTTTACGAATGCTTTCGATTTCCGATTCTTTGCTCTTGACTTGCTCTTTGTACACTTCTTTTTCTACACTTTGTGCCTCACACTCTGCCCTCAGCTCGTCGCATTTTATTGTAAGATTTTCTGCCTCTTTTCTCATCTTTTCATTTTGTTCCTGCAGCTCCTCAAGCTTCCTCTGACTTTCCTCGTGCTTCCCTGTGATGTCCAGGACGCTTCGCTGATGTTCTTCCTCCAAACATTTTAGAGCTCTTTCCTTCTCCTTCACGATCAACTCTACGTCCTCACTTCTTCTCTCATACTCCTGAATCATGCTCGTCATCTCCCTTTCCATCTTATCCGTCAGCTCTTTTAGCTCTGATCTGGTTTGCTCGATTGTTAGTCTCAGTTGGATGATCTCTTTCTCCTTTTCTGCATCTCTCTGCCTCAGCAGGTCCAGCTCTTTCTCTTTCTCCTGCAGCTTTTCCATCATTTCTGCCTCTTTTTTCTTCTCCTGCTGCTGTATCTCCATGACAGCGGAGGTTTGACTTTTATTGCTTTCTCTCAGCTCTTCAATCTCTCGTAAATAGTTCTCACATGCTTTCGTCGCCTCAACGATCTCAGCTTCTCTTTGTGCGACAAGATTCTGCACTTGCGCTACCTCTTTTGTTTTCTTTTCAACTATTTCTATCAGCCTGTTCGTCTCGTCTTCACCTTTCTCATCCCTCTTCCTCTGCTCTTCCTTCCACCTTTTCTCGCTGGCATCAGCCTGCCGTTTCACACTTTCGAACTCGGCTTCCTTCTCCGTTACTTTTCTGTCCATTTCATTTAAAAGCTGCAATTTCATCTCCTCCATTTCCCTTTCTCTGGCCTCCAGCCGTTGCTCTGCCTCTTTCTTTTGATTTAGTATAATCTCACCTCTCTCTTCGTCCTTTCTTTGCAGGATTTCGTCAACGTCCTTTATACGCCGCTTAAGTTGTTCTATCACTCGTTCTTTTCCTTCTAGCTTTTGTTCGGTCTGTTTCTTGTAATTTAAATGGTCTTTTTCTTTCTCTTTTTCTGTCTGTTGCAGTTTTTGCTCTAATTCTTCCAAACCCTCTTTCAGAACACCTACTTCTCCTTCCTTTTCTTTCACTTGCTGCTCTATTTCTTTCTTGTACTTCAAATCAACCATTTCCTTCTCTTCCTTTTGCTGCAGTTTTTCGTTCAATTGTTTGACTGACATTTTAATCTCCTCAATCTCTCTCCCCTTCTCCGTCAGCGTTTGTTCCAGCTCTTTCCTGTGATTCAAAATGAGCTTTTCTTTTTCTGTTTCACTCTCGTGGATTTTTGCCTTGATTTCACTCATGTGCTGACATTTTAACTCTTCAATCTGCCTGTCTCTCACCTGCATTTGTTGTGAAATTGATTTTTCATGGTTTTCATTCAACATTTCCTTCTCTTTCTCACTTTCTAGCATTTCTGCTTCATGCGTTTGTCTCAGCTCTCTTATCTCTCTCTTATTTTCCTGCAATCGTTTCTCACTTTCTTTGGCAAACTGTTGTTTCAGCTTTTCAATCTCATTTTCTTTCTCTTTCTCTACATCTCTTATTTTATCACCACACTCTCGTTGGACTCTTTCCACCTCTTCCACCTTTTCATTCACTTTCTTATCAATTTCGGCTCTCATCAACATTTCCATTTCAGTTACTTTTCTTTCCATCTTTTCCCGATGCTTTTGTTTTAACGCAGCAACCTCTTTTTCTCTCTCAGCTATGTCTTTTTTGTGATTTTCAAAAGTCATTTCCTTCTCCTTTTCATTGTCCTGCATCTTCTCTTGCATTTGAACAAGATGCTTTTGTTCTAACTCTGCAAAACCTCTCTTTTTTGCAAGCGTTTGTTCCTCTGTTTCTTTGGCAAACTGTTGTTTTAGCTCTTTGATCTCTTTCAGTCTTTCTTTTTGTACGTCCTTCATTTCGCTGTCGTGCTGTTGTTTTATTCTTTCCACATCTTCTGCCTTTTCTGTCAACTTTGCCTCAACTACTTCTTGGTATCTTACTTTCATTGTCTCCATCATTTTTTCTGTTTCACAATTCTTTCTAGCCATATCCTCCTGATGCTGTGCTTTAATCCCCTCTATCTGTCTTTCTATGTCCTGGATCTCTTTCTGATGCTGAAATGTCAACTCTTCAACTTTCATCTCCATATCTCTTTCGTATTGTCTGACACCTTCCAGAGTTATCTGCTTTTCCTCGCAGGCGTTCCTTCTTACTTCTTCCTGCTCTTTGTCTTTTTCAAACAGCTTGATCTCCATCTCCTTGTTTTTTTCTTGTGCTTTTTTCTCATAGTGTCTTTTGGCCTCGTCCATTTCAGCTTTTAAACAATCAACTCTCTCCTTCCACTCTGATTTCTCTCTCCTCTCCAGCTCTATATTTTCTTCCAATTTGTGTACCACTCTCTTCCAGTCTTGTTGTTTCTCTCTAATGGCATCCTCCCACTGTTTCCTCTCATGGTCTTTTTCTACACTGGCGCGTTCAAGGTCAAGCAGCTTCAGTTGCTGCTCATCAATTCTTTCTTTCAACTCATCAATTTCCCTCTCTTTTAGCTCCAAATTAAGCGTCGCCTCATCCCGTTCTCGTCTGCTTTGGTGAAGTGCTGTGAGGATTTGCTCATGTTCTACATTTAAGTCCTGAATTTCCCGTTCTTTATCCTCTGTCAGCAAGCGCATCCTCTCTTCTAGCTCTCCAATGTTCCTGTCAGTGCCCCTCCGGTCCTCATCCTCATCTTCTTCTCTTTGAACATCAGCCTTCCCAGGTGACTTCGCCTTCTTCCTCCTGTCAAAGAACCACCTGAAGTTTTTCATCTCTCTCTCCCTCATGTTCTTTAACTCCACCTCTTGGCGCAGCATCTTGTCTTGCATGTCCTTAAGTCGCTGGTGGAACTTTTCGTTCCTTTGCTGACTCAGATCCTTAACCTCCTGAACCAAACCAGAGAAAGCTTCACATCGGTTTGTAGCTGCCATCGCTTCCACCTTCTCCAGGAGCTCAGTCACCCTTGTGCAACCATCACTTCCTTGTAGCCCATCTACACTGCTAATGACATGGTACCTGCCCTTGCACGTGTCCAGAAGCCACTGCAGATCCCTGCCGCCACCCTGGATGTGCTGCTCGATACCCACTCCCTCTCGAAGCTGATCCCCGTGGGTGAACAACAAGATGGTGTGTCTCCAAACGCCTTCACCCAGAAGCTCCAGGTGTTCCCTCACATGTCCTGCCCTCACCAGGGTGTCCACCCGAAGAGTCAGCAGCAGAGCATGTGGTCCTGGAGGACACAAAGTCATGCTAGCAATTATCTCTCTTTTCACCCTCTCAGGTGTGGCACCTGCCACTCCTCCCTCCCAACCCGGTGTGTCCACCACCGTCACCTGCCGCATGGCCACCGCGGCCTGTTGATGGACGCACTCCTCCGTTACCGCTCCCACCTGGAAGAAACCCACTTTACCAAGAATGGTGTTCCCAGCAGAACTCTTTCCTGTTTCACGCTCCCCGAGCAGAACCAGTCTGACCTCAGGCAGACGGCGAGGCGTCTTGGAGAACGACTGATGTGCGTGAAGCTCAGAGACCTGGAGACCATCACCTGGAAGGTAAATAGAAGGATATTAAATGCATGTTTGTCTTAAGTTTCTCAAAAAGACAGAAACAGCCTTTTAGCACCTAATCCCCCTTCTCAGAAACAACATTCTGTGGTTTTAACAACTACCTTTTCACCTATTTTCCAGTCACTTAAAAGTGTGGTCAGAAATATAATATAAAGTGTTACCCATTTTGACATAGCCTTTAAAGTGCTCAACTGTGTTATGCTTTGATGTACTTGAAAGGGCTCAAGGTGTTTGAAGAACTCACTCATAAGAGCAGCTTTGATGGTCCCTCTCTGTGTCTGGGCCTCCATCTGCCTCTGTTTCTTCCTCCTCTCCCTGGCTCTCCTCTTCCCGTCTGCTTCCAGTCCCAACAGAACCGTATTGTCCATCTCTAGATGTTTACACCTCTCCTCCTTCTCCTCCACCATCTCCTCCAGCTTCCTAATTAGGTCTTTCACTTGTGTCCCATCTCCTTTCGTCCTGTTATCCACCACATGGTATCTGTTTCCACATTTCTGGAGGAGTGTCTGGAGTCCTGGACCTGTGGTCTGGATCCGTTGCTCCATGGACACCAGGCCCAGTTCGTCTCCTCTGGTAAAAAGCACCATCGTGTGCTCCCAGACTCCTTTTCCCAGAGGCTCCAGGTGCTCCTCTATCTCTCTGATGTAGTCTTTGGTGACTGAGGCACAGGAGCGCACCACCAGCAGTACAGCGTGGGGTCCAGGAGGACACAGCGACACACTTCGTAAAGTCTCCCTCTTCACCCAGATGGGGGTGCTGTTCAGCGGGTAGTACCACTCCCACCCTGGGGTGTCCACCACGGTGACTTTTCTCCCTCCAACATCTGCTCGTCTTTTCACACACTCCTCTGTGGGCTTGCCACTCTCAAATCCCCCTACTCCGCCCAGGATTGTATTTCCTGCCGCACTCTTCCCCACACCCTTTCTGCCCAGCAGGACCAGTCTAATGTCTGGAAGAGCAGCAGGGATCGTGTAGGACGCAGGAGGGAGTTGTGACTCCATGGCGACCTGCAGACTCTCATCTGTGAAGAACGGCAGAAGGACTTCTTCAGTGCACCGCACCGGATAATCTGAGTGACACAAAACACATAATTGTGATGGTTATCGGTCATCTGCAGCTGCACAGGTTTAAATGACACCTGTTGTCTTTCTTTCATTGTTTTACTTTAAGTTATCTGTTTTGGCAAGGAGCGAGGACCAGAGCTCCGAAGTGAAGCCAATGCCTTAGTTTCTTAAAGTTGTAATATTGATGACGGCCAACTACGACAGAAAAGGAATATTAGTTCATACTACTTAAGTAATG
>JAPQRN010000011.1:359001-408193 GCA_037367275.1 Coranthus polyacanthus
CCTGATGTTCTCACACAAGTGTGTCGCCACCAACTGGATCAGGTATGAACCCTGACGACACGTAGTTTGTCAGTAACTTATGACAGCAGTCTGGGTAAAACAGGCAGCAGACAGTGAGTGGAAAGACAAAGGTGGAGTGGAAAGTCACTGGCTTATACTTTCAGTTTCAGCGTTGCTTTTGGAGCTTACTCTGCCACCTACTGGCAAAGTTAATACATGACTTTATAACTTCTTTGTTAACGTTGCTGAAATTGGCAACTACTTAATTTAACCCAGTGAGTAACAGATCCTTCTTCTCTCTTTAAGGGTATTTTTAAATTCAAATGCCCGGCAGTGGTAGAAGATTATCCTATTATAAGTCTGTGTAATAAGCCATGGTCGTACCAGGAGGTGCGCAGGTTGGCTGATCTGTCTGTTGAAGAAATGCAGTACTTTGAGGAGAGATTAGCCCGTCTGGCTGCTGCACAATACTGTGAAATTCAGTCGGTAAGTGGTCCTGGTGGTTTTCTTGTACGGACTTTGGATTCAGCTTTCAGACACTAAACAGGTGCACTGATTCTTGAACATTCTAACTGTTCTCCTCTTCCATGTCCTGCTCACACCAGTGCCCTCGGTGCAAAACGTGCGTGGAGAGGAAGGATCTGTCCAACCTGTGCGTCAGGTGCACCATATGTACATCAGAGCGGAAGAAGATCTATGACTTCTGCTGGCAGTGCCGTAAGCGGTGGAAAGGTCCGGGCCCTCGCTCTGACCGCTGCGCCAACGACGGCTGCGCCAACCTCGACCTGCAGCTCCTTAAGAACTGCGAGATGACCCGCCTCCCTGAGGTGATGGGGGTCGATGCGGTTCCCTCCATCCGGGCCTGTCCCACCTGCGGTCAGACGGTGGAGCACGACAAAACCGGCTGCAAGAACATCATCTGCACCCGCTGTCAGGTCGAGTTCTGCTTTGTGTGTCTGAAGCTCACTCCCGTGTGCCTGGAGACCAGCACTCACTTCATGCTCTGCAGCGATGGAGTGGCCCCCAGACAAACCTCCATACCAGTGTGGCACCAAAACTGAGAGGAAAATACTGTGTCCTTCATCAATAAGTGTAATGTGGGAGTGAAGTGTAAATAAATAATATATTACTGAAAGCATTATTAATTCATTTGAATTACTGCCTTTGAAATTGCCACTTAAATTGGAATCAGATGTTTCAATTAAAATGGAAAGATCTATCCGACCTGTGTGTTTAGCTACATGAAAAAGAAAAACACAAAAACTAGAAGCAAGCAGCTATACCCGGGTCCAGACACGCCATGCAACTTTACCGCATCCAGCTGATGGAATTAACATGTTCAAATCATTACATTTTTACAAGAAAAATATGGAAGTTTCTCCGTCTTGAAGTTGTCGCCAATAGAAAGAAAGAGTTTGAATTTACAAAACGCAATTAACCTCACTGTCTCACTCAGATGTACTCTCGTGTGTTTTCCCACTAAACAAAATAAAAGTTTCATTTAATCACGAATGCCGTTTCTGCCCTTCTTGGGAATTGAACCTGCAAAACCACTTGTAGTCTCGTAGGACAGTGACACTGATCTGCTGTTAAAATCTAACATCAGGGCAACACTGATATTTGACGTCTTTTCATTGAGGACCCCAAAAAAAGACATTTGTGTTAATGACTTTAATGGTTTTAGTGCAGCCTTTATTACAGACATTTCAACTAAAATAACATAAATGGAAAAAGTTCACACATGCTTTACTCCAGTAGAAGTTGGCCGGTTTGAAATCAGTCTTGATGTTGGGAAGGAGCTCAATGATGCCAAATAAAATTAGTCAATAATTCCCCTCAAAAGGCTTTCAAACTAAACGAGCCTGTTTTGAAAATGTAAGGAGTAGAAAGTACAGATGTAGAGAGTAAAAGGAAAACGTTGTTAGAAAAATAAATGCTCAAGTGAAGTCCAGATGCCTGAAAACTCCTACTCAGTTACTTCCCACCTTTGATAACAGTGTAAACACATTAATGGCTCACAAATTTCAAGATAAAAATCATATGGAAATTGCCAATTCATTGACTAAACTGACAACTGTGGTTCGTCGCTGCGACACACGATCATTCACATGGTTTTCACAGGATTTACGAAAAATTAAGAATCAGAGTTGTTTCATATGTTAACAGTGTCATTGTTGGATCAGTATTTCCTTAATAAAGAGGCTGGTAGATACTGGTTCACCAGATCCACATGAAGTGCAGACACTGAGGTGTTCATTTCGTCCTGTGTCAGTTCTTCAATATCAGAAGTATTAGTAGCACATTGAATGCAGACAATAAAACAAGACAATAATAACAACAACACATGAGGAGATAGCGTTTTCTCTGGATTGCTGGACTGCAGGCCTCCGGAGGGCTTTTATCTCCTGGGAAAGACATGAATCAGACGTTAATGAAACGCAGATCAGATCAGAAAGAGTCATAAGGACTTGAACATTGGCTAAAAAAGAAATGCAGTGCCCTCCCTATCGCCCCCCATCCCCTTTTTCTGGCCTAATTCTTTTTGTACAGTACCTTAATAGTATATAAGTCATATACTACTCACGTGGCTGTCTTTCTTTCGTGGTCTGCGTTGCAGGCGTCGTCACATCACCCAGGTTTTGTTTACTCCCGATGTTCTTGTCTTGTGTCTCAGTGACGACAACAACTGCTCCCATTTTGTCCTCGTCTCTTTTCTGAACCTGATCGCTCTGCGCCTCCATTCTTTCCCAGTTGCTATTCTGTTTTGCCTCTTGATTACGAGCCTTTTGATTTTGTTTGCGCTGCCTGTTTTCCTTATCTTCAGTGACTCTTACAGGTTCCACTTTCTGGGCTGTTTTCTCATGCCTGTTACTCATTTCATCCGGCTGTTCTTTTACACTGTCTCTCAGACTTCCTGAGGCTTTAAAGTAGAGAGAAACCATACATAAGTATTAATTTGTATTGATTCACTCTTCTTCTTATCATTATTATAATGTATTATTATATTACCTCTGTACACGAGCAGATATGCGGTGCTGGAGCTGTTGAAAATTATTCTGAGATGATTGTTCACATTCAACAACAAAATACAACAAACGCAGATACTGAAACTCGTCAGACAAAATTTACAGTGTTCCTCGACAAATGAAGTTTGCCCATTTCTTACAACTGTAAATTTTCAAATGCAAACACAGTGTTCTATTGCCAGTAAGTTGGCAAACGTGTCGAAACTTTTACACATGAAGAAACTTAATTCCTCAGACGTACATGCGAGTCTTCGTGTCTCCAAACAGCTGCTCTCCAACCTACAGCATTAAAACGAAACCAAGACGAGCGTTTCAATATATCGCCATTTAACGTCAGAGCTTATTCACCTACACATTCTCACTCCCAACTCGTCACATTCTGACGTCACTTTTCAACACACAGGGTAGGTCAGAAGACGTCTAGATAATGTCACGGTTACAGTTTACATACATTTAGGCATAACAACAACTTGGTTAGGATTATGAAGGGTTAGATTTCTAAAAAAATGGCTGGGGGAAGGGCTAAAATAAGAAAGACAAAGAGAGAAAACACACAAACACAACATGAAATGGGACATGAACCCTGGTTTCCTGTGCGTAAGTCTACACACGTTTGCGTTCCACCATAACCACCTCCGAAAGTTTTTGCTACTTAACGACATCACCTTGCTCATGTTGTCAATTTCTGACGTCTAAGGACTTACACTGACTTCTATCTGGTACCTGCACATCAAAAAAATGACACTACGGGAGTACCTGGGTGTTGAAAATGGACGCCAAGGGCTCACGACCAGGTGGCAGAATGTGGCGACTTGGGCTCTATGTGATGAATGGATTTCATACTGACCTTGCAGACGTAACTGTCGTTAAACTCATACCACACATTGTCCTCACTGGACAGGATGGTGGCTGTGTAGTGTCCACCTCTCAGACTGCCCATGTGATTCACTACGCCGTACAGTTCATACGTCTTTTCCTGCAGACACAAACTGCATCAGGCACACATGAAAAGATTTATCAGCAGTTATACGTAACAGTATTGAACGCGGTTTCCACTTGCCTTGGTCTGTAACGTGGATGGGATGTCCACACTGCAGTTGGATTTGAAATGGGACATGGTGATGGGGTCGAAGTCAAATCTCTTGAGAAGCAGAGTCAAAATCTGAGGAAACTTCTCCAGGTCACATCCCTGAAAAGCCAAGACATTGTTAAATATTACAGTGACAGTGTTGAAACGATACAAAGTTGTTCAATCTGAATAAAAATAGTGGGATGGAAATGCACCTATGTACATTGACTGTACATAGCTGTTTCATGTTTATTTTAAGGTCAAAACTCACACCAGTCGCCTCTGTTTTCTTTTGGCAGTCGTCGCAGTACACCATGTTGTCTCCATCGAATGTTACGGTCTCGAAGATACTTTCCAAGCCCTCCTCCTGTAAAACAACAAAACAGATCCCCAATCTCAGGTCACGTAAAACCACAAGACAACATGTCAGTGAACTGTGCTCACCACGCTGTAGTGTGACTCGTGGGTGTCTTTGAGTGACAGTGGAAGAGTCAAGAATGCATTTGTCTCGACGTTGATGCTGTGGCCTTCGGTGCATTTTGTCGAGTACTTCAGCTCTCCTTGGAAAACCTTAAGAAAAAAGCATTAATACCAATGCGACATTCTGACTTCTTCACATGTAAATGACAGGATCGTGATTTGCTTTGTAGGTGCTCACCGCAGACGCCTCTCGGCTGATGTTGTTTAAAACAAACTCCAGGCATTCAGAAGCATCACGTTGTTGATAAACTGCAGGATCAGATGCGAAACGACTTCAGTGTCACCAAAACATTTCAATCACAACTGAGCTTACAATCCAACGTACCGTCGGTAATGTGAAAACAATCTGTGATGTTTTTGGTTCCACATGTTGCTTTCTTCAGCTTTTCAAAGACCTCGCTCAGGGCTTGGTCTGTGATCTTTGATTTCACATCCAACCTGTAGCAGAGAGTGAATAATTTACTGATGACGAGGGATACTAACTGCAATATTGTACTGATTTATCATTTATTTATCCAGGAAGATGCAAGATCTCTTCTTCCAGGGAGTCTTGGAAGAACAGTGCAACATTGTGATATCTTTTTGTCAGGTCACAATGTTTCAGGAGACATAAGAAACAGAAGGAGGCTCATGTTAACTTGAGGTTGAAGTCTAAACCCTGGAATACTGTGCTGTTAAAAGTTGCAACCTGTGGTTTGCAAAAACCTACAGTGGCAACATTTTATTCTGGCAACTTGGTTGTAACGTTGAGACTGATCGTTACTAAAGCGTGTACATGAAGTCCAACCTGTTATGGAGCTCTGGTGTCATGAACAGAACTTGCAGGACACTGTTGAGGTAACAGGTCGCTCCCTGATTCATCAGACCATGAGGAAGTCTCTGGGGAACTTGATTAACTTGCAGAAAGAAAAAAAGAGGAACATATGAAAGAAATATCTCAGATGTTCAACGTATTGCAACATGCCAACATCTTTTTCTACCTTTGGATTTTGTCTTTTCTGCTGCTTGTCCTGCTTTCCTTGCCTTTCTTTTTCTTGACATGTTCTTTGCTCTTGAAAGTTTCCCCTGAGGACAAAATGATATTTTAGCATATTTTATAGGGAGTAGTTCAGTTCGATCTTAGCCTTGTAAAAAAAAAAAGAAAAAGAGAGATGTGAGTGCTTGAAGATGACTACAACAGTTAAATGCGTGCATTTGGTTGTGGACAAACGAGTTATTCAGCCAGTTGATTTCAATAATGACCAGAGCAATCTGCCAAGGACAGCGCAGAGCCAGATTGCGCATAAACGCGCCTGATGAGGATGCGGGGGTTTCTAGTAACAACACAGGGCGCTGCTTGTTGCTGTAATGTGACAAACGCAAGTTTTACGCACGTGTTTCTGTCGGGAAGCATCGACGGAGACCAATGAGGCAGGAGAAGGAGGCGTTCTCTGCTGTAGAACTGAAGGGTCCGTGGACGAATGTAACACTTTCAAGACCTGGAAGACGTTAAAGTCACAATGTGAAAACCACGTGGGCACTGAGGTAAATACAGGAGGAGGAAGGCGCGTTCCACAGAGGAAACCAAAGAAGATGACACGACGCAGAGGAGGGCTGAATTCTGACTTCCATAATTCACAACACTGTGTTTGTATCAAACCTCACCAGCAGATACATTTACTCTACGTGGTGGGCAGGATATTGTTTTTTTAATCTCAGTAATACAGAGAAATACAGAGTCTGTATCTATATACAGAACCTGGAAAAAACACTTCTGGGTGTGGAGGATGACTTAATGTGAAAGTAAAACCCCTTCTTGTTGATCCTCCTGAATGTTTGGTGACATTATAGCTCTTGAGCTCTCTCCAATCATGATCTCAGGACCAGGACAAACGCAGGTGAAAACGTAAGAATGAAAAATGCAATCGATCTGTCTCTGCCTTTCAAATAAATGAACACGAGTGGAGAAAAACCCTCTCTCTTCCACCACCGGCTGCCTGTTCTCAGCAGCGCCCCCCTCTGTGCGTAACTGTCACAGCCATGCCTCAATAAGACATGCCTTTTCTGTTAAATAATGGCGCAGTTGGCAGTAAAATCGTGCCAAGTGAATCATTAAAATGCTCTCATTCTTAAATGTCGCGATTCTGAAAGGGAAAGTCCTACACATACACGAGCAAACTTAAAAAAAACTTCAATTAACAAAACAATAAAGACAAACCAGAGACACTTACCCACACGGCGGAGTTTGACAGAATAGACAAGTGTGTGTAGATCAAGTCTTTGTTTCATTTTCTGTTGACGGGAAACCCACGACATTTCGCGTAAAAGCCTCCGACAGGATATAACATGGCATATTCACGACGATACTGATACGAACATCTTTGCATTTATGTGTGGACAATAACATGATCAACTCAGCCTGAGGCCCGTGTTGTTTAGGATTCAGATCCGTCAATTCATGCCAAATGTTCAGTGTTTTCATTGTTAACGCCTCTTGTCTTATTGAACTTTTCTTATCTATTAGTTACTGACATAAATTATGGACCGCACCTCCAGAAGCACACTTTAAACCTGAGGACTAATCCAGTAAAAGCCCTTAGTTGCAGGGTTAGCCTATACAACTCGAGTTTAGAAAATGAGATTAAGGATTTAAAAAAATAAATAAAATAATGAATATATGTTATTATTATTTAGGAAATTACAGTTACATTTTCCGTTCATCTTGTGGTCAGTGTGGTTAAGATCAACGCCCTAAATATTACAAATATTATTAAATACAAATATTTAAAGATTTCTGTGTGGCAGGGAATAAATTGTCAAATTTTAAAATTTGATGTTCACTCAATCCACTGAAATAGTCAACTTAAAAAACTTGTAAAAAAAAAGTTGTGTTTATTACAAGCAATGAAAGCAGTTATTTCATATTGTTAAAAAGAGGAGTTGTTCTTAAACTAAGGAAAACAATCTTAATCATCTGCTGGGATATTATTTTAACTTGTTACTGGTTAAATCTAGCTCTGCGTTAGATAGAATGTCTAATTAAGACAAAGACATAGACATTTAGACATAGACATAGACATGGACTTAGACATAGTTTCTTCAAATGGGATGGGTTTTAACCACACTTTGTTTTTATAAAAGAAGACACATTTTCCAGAAACAATGCTTGGATAATACACTTAATATCAATTGTATGCAATACATTGACACGGTAGCACAGATTTTCTTTTGAGCACATTTATTGTGTCGTTTCCTCCAGTGTTTGCTGCTTCTTTCTTCGTCGGATCACCAGGTTCCTCCGGGTTGACGCAGCAGGGTGTGGATGGTGGACATGTGCTGGATCCCGTAGGACGACAGCAGCACAGACTCCTCCAGTGTCGTGGTAGTGAAGACCAAGCGGAGGTCGCTGTCTGCGCCTGAAAGCACAAATCAACTCGGTAAAGCCAGACGCGGTTCCAAGTTTGTTGCGCGTGTATTTGAAAAGTTACGGTAGCGCGGGTGGAAAATAACGTGAAATAAATCTCACTCATTTTAAAAGTCACGATGAAATGAAAAGCTTATCAATTCTGAGAAATCTCGTGGCTTTGTCGCTAAAACACTGACAGGTTCGTTCTGAACAATAACCGAGTGCAAGTATCCTCTAAAGGAAAACGTTTTATGCCTGTTTAAATATGAGGGAATTAACCAAGGCAGGTTGATTTTCCCCTTTAAAAGGTAGAAAGTTATACACGTACTTATGCCCAGTTTTGAAATAATCATCTTTTTCAGCTCCAGAACAGTGATTTTCTTCAGCTGTTCCTGATTGTTGCACAGGTCCAGAAGTATCTCCTTCTTGGCGGGTCCGATCACTCGCAGCTGGATCACCATGTTGACGATGAGCGTTCGCGCGGTGAAACCTTACAGTTGTGCATTTTCAGATGGCGTTATAAGTAAAACACAACAGAAAGCGAAACAAAAACAAAAAAGACGAAAACCCCTTAGTCTTGGTGATTTTTTTTTTTTTTTTTAAATCACGTGACTTACAAGAATTATAGGCGGATGAAACTGAAAGTCACCTGTTTTGTTGCATTGCGTGGAAACCACCGGGCTTCTTCACTGAGGCGAGATGAGCTCCAGAGAAAAGAAGTGTTACGACCCCAAAGACTCCACGCTTACATTTGTGGACCGGGAGGATGAGCTGGACTGTAAGTAGACCTTCTGTCATGAACACACTCCATCAACTAGTTGTCTAAATGTAGTCTTCTGCCAGCGTTCACAGAGACTCAGTAATACTCGTCGTGTTTCGCGTGTCTTCCTAGTCGAGCTCAATGGCTACAAGTCCCCACGGGCCCTCATGTCCTGCGGTCACGCCGTCACCCCCATGTCTCTGACCGACTGGTGTCGCCGACTGTTGGATGAGGTGAGCATGGATTTACACCAACGGAGTCTAAGAAGCTTCGTCTTTGTTTATTAGATTAAAACACACGATGTTAGTCAATAAAACCCCGACGTTGGAAAAGAAGCTGCATGAAATATTATGAGAAAGTAGTTATTTTTACGAGAATAAACTCCTAATTTCATCTTTTGGAATGTTTCAAATCATGTAGTGTGAAGTATTACGACTTTTTTTATTCTCGTAATATAGTGATGTTTTTCCTCCTTTGTGGCCCTAATATACCATCATATATTAGGACCAATGTAGATACAAGAAAGATTATGAAATAAAGGAAATTGAGGTTGAGATAGAATAGAGTTCACGTGAGAAGAAGAATAAGCCCATCTCTGAACAGACTTTGTCACTCTTTATACCCCTAACCCAACTTTATTCTCCTATTTTTGTCTCGTAAAGTTATGACTGAATAATCACTGAAAATATCCATGTATTTTTCTCTAATTTGTGAGTTTTTTTTATTGTAAAGAGCTTTATTCTCAGATTTTACCCCATTCTAAAGGTCTTTTTTTTTATAAAAGAGACCTCCAGAAAAATGGAAAAAATAAAAAAAACATGCAAATACATTGTATTAACAACAAGAGGAGGAAGTTGCTTTTTGTCATTAATGAGATTTTGTGTTTTTCTTTTTCATTACTAAAGGGTCGCTGTACATTTGTGTGCGGCCACCCAAACTGTAAAGAGTGGTCATATCAGGAGGTTCGCAAGATGGCTCTTTTAACCCCTGAAGAAACAGCGTACTTTGAAAATCAACTGTTCAGCAATGCTGCCACGCATTACATGGCTGTCAAGTGTGTAAGTATCTGAATGACAAGATTTCATATGTGGCATTTCCGCTGAAGGTATCAGCTCGACTCGCACAGCATTTTTTGTGTTTATATTACGAGAGAGCAGGGACCACCAGGTACTACCAGATACCAGAATCGTCGCTGCGTCGATATGCATGCATGTCATCATGTCACAATGCAGGACGCCAAGCAGGAAATCTCAGGAAACTTTGGAGCAAATTTTCAAGTAGGCTCTATGAATAAATCAATCCACCACAGATTTGAAAAAATCAGCAACTATATTCACGCCTGAAAAAATCTTAAAATTACGTTTTCTTTCACTAATTATAACTTACGGTTTTAATTTTCATCGTCCTCCATTGTTGCCTTGTTGTCGCACGTCAGAATAGTTTGCGTTTCGTCGCTATGATGACCAGCCATGCTGAGGAGATGCTGTACCTGCAGTGGAAATGCAATGAGCTGGTGCCAAAACTGAGGCAATTCGAGGCGAGTTGAGCGAATACCATCAGTGGAAAAGCGTCAATAGACTCCACGTTGACTTGATTGTGACTGAGATATGATCTTTAAACCTTTTTTCATTCGTCTTACAGTGTCCCGGGTGCAAGTTTGATGCAGTCAGAACTGACTGCCGTAATCTGTGTGTCAAATGCACAGTGTGCACAGCTGTAAAGAAGAGGGATTATCACTACTGCTGGCAGTGTCTGAAGGAATGGAAAGGTTCCGTTCGTTCTGTTTCAGACCGCTGTGACAATGATGGATGCACCAACGAGCAGCTGGAAATACTGAAAACCTGTGCGGTGATCACCTTCAGTCAGGTGGAGGGCGTCACTGGATGTCCCTCCGTCCGCGCCTGTCCCACCTGTGGTGAACTAGTGGAGCACGACTCAACACGCTGTAAAAATATAGTCTGTAGTCAGTGTAAGGTGGAGTTCTGCTTTGTGTGCTTAAAGGTCACTAAAGAGTGTTTGCAGACAAGTTCATATTTTAAACCATGCTCCAGTGGGGTGGCCCCCAGACAGACCTCGATACCTGTGAGGTCCAGTAAATAATGTAAACACTGTCAGACCCTGTTGAGGTAAAACATCTTAAAGTCTGAGTTTATTTGTTGAAAATGGCAGAAAATACCGTCATCGTAACGTCTGTTTGTATGAAACTAAAAGCCTGATTCTGAAAGTGAAATGTAACTTACTGTGACATGTTAAGTCTGAAGTATTCAACTCTTGCATATGGCAGTGTGACTTAAACAACAGTAATATATGTGAGAAAAGTGTATCTTACAGTTTTTAAAGCAAATATTAGTCCCCGTGAGCATTTTAAGATGTTAATATTACAGTTACTGCAGAAAATGTGCGCATTACAACCATATTAACCTATATTTACCTTGTTCTGTTGATGATACTTAAAATATCTTCATGCTAATAAGTAGCAACTGTAGAATTCAGTGGACATTGTAATCTAATTTCTTGCAACTTTTTCATGTTATCCTGCACGGAAGAATAGTAAGAATAAACAAAAGGATCCACGCGACACAATGCTACTGTATCAAACAAAAGAATAAAATGAGAAACATTTACAGACTGTGTTTTTTCAGTGGAGTTTGGTGTTGAATAATGGACAGAAAAGTGGTTTTACAGAACATTAAGGTGTCACAACGAAGTTGGCCTTTGACCTCCTGAATATAAAATGTCATAACATAAGTGTTTGCTACAGATTATTTGGATCGTGTGGGAAGGTGTGAATCCTGACCCTGCAGGAGCGGTATTTCCTGTAAGATGCTGTGACTGCAGCCATTAGACACACAGCGGCAATGATGCAGAGCGCTGTAAGCACTGTGAGCTCCTCTGGAGGTCTCAGGAGAGTCCAGGTCCCGTTCTGAGCCGAGGTTTCATTGGGATCACTGGACAGAAAATAAAAGCAGCAACATCAGATCTGTATCAGAAGTTCAACTCAAATGAAAGGACACAAGAAGTCAGACTTGCCTTGTGATGGAAGCAGGAAATGGGTTGATGACATGTGAAGGAGGAGCAACACCAGAGAACAGACACAACGTCCTGTCGGGGCATGAAACGTAACCCTGGTATCCATTTATCTGAGAATGAAACGCAGCAAACACATGATCTCAAGTATAATGTCAGAACCAATGACAGATAATGACGACATTTATATGCAACCACACGTTGTATGAACAAATATTCTGCAACACAAGTTTAATACACGTACAGATGAGGTGAAGATACCTCTGTTCAAAGCTTATCATACCACTCTATACTGCCCTCTTGTGGTCCAACTACATTAAACACATGAAATACAATTACAGTTGTTTTGTTTTTACATTTTTTTCTGTGTCGCAAAATACCCAAAAGTAATAAGATACATATTTTAAATACATTTACTTGAAATACTGGCCATGTCTGCAAGGGGTTTCAAAACATATATTAAACTCAAAAAAGTTTTTTTTCCCTCTAAATGTAGGGCAGTAATAAAGTCATCCAGAAACATGTTAACCATAACCGGACACTGGTTTTACTACTACAGAACATGGATGGAAATGTTTCTTTGACATGTTATTTCACTAGTATATAATTACATTAGCTGTTTATGTAGAGTTTCTTTCAACATCCTTGATTTATAGAGTGTTTTTACCTGAATGACGCCACCTGCAGGACAGTCCAGCCATTTAGAACCAGTCACCTGGATTTGGTACTTGTTAATTCCAACACATCTGTGTCTGTAACAGCGGCCCTCGACAGAGCCGTTTGACAACAAGGAGGGAATCTGGTTGTACAAGATAAACAGGTGAAATCATACATGTTATGTTCATGCCCTGAATAGGAAAACACCGACGTTTCCACACACCTGTCTGGTCAGGCTGGAGAAGAAGCAGCGGCTTTCGAAGCCAAAGATCTCCTCTTCAGCTGACTGCCTGCTGTTTTCCTTTTTCCAACACTCACTCTGGAGAACAAGAAGATGCAGAAGACAAAACTGGAGGCACTGCTACAGCAAGGAAATGATTCAAATTACAAGTAAAGTGCTAAAAAATTGGAGCTGACGTCAGAAGCTTAAGTCAAAATAAAAGTAAAGAATTATGACTTACTCCATTTTTGAGGGGTTTGTAGATGCGACACCCCTCCAGGTATGGGTCAGTGAGGCACTCGCCTTTGTGGAGGTGAAGATAATGACACCCGAGACCACTGAAAAGAATGAAACGCAAAACTATTTGCTCTAGAAATGTACCATGCATTGGACAATTACTTACCAGACTAGAAGTGTAACAACTTTTAATGTACCTGCCAGTGCAAAAAAAGTTGGAGGAGTTGTCTTTACAGGTTGACATGGAGCCAAACAAAGCTCCTTCACCTATTAAAACACACAAACAGTTTGAAGTATGATGAAACGTCAACATATTTTCCTCACTCCTCTGCAGTTTCCTTACCGTCTCCCCAGATCAGACTCTGAGCCCGGCTCAGGTTCACTGTGTACCAGCCTGTGTCCTGCAATGCGGCCAGGGTCACAGCGTCGATCCGGACTGTGGTGGAGTCCCCGAGCGCCGGCGCCATGATGGAACCCTGCAGCACGCGGGACTCCCAGTGAGAGGACACCCTACCTGGACGTACATCCTGAAGGAAGGAAGGAGGTGGAGGTGAAAGAATGTAAGGAAATCTCAAAAGTGCTTGCTTGACTTGCACAGTACCAGATTTTCTAGAGGCCCTCCAAGCTCCGGATCAGTGGATGCCAGGTGCTTCTGCAGAGCTGAGATGACAGACTGGGTGTAAATCCTCATCTGGCCCGATGCATCAGGGTGAATCACTTTGCCCCGTGGAGAACAGCCTGCGCCCACTGCAAGACCACACTTATATTATCTCATCTTACTTATATGGCAGCGTTACAAGTATTCATATATTTTTATGTGTCTGAGCTTGTTCTGTAACATAACACAGGCTCATCTCCTTATCAGTAAGTGTATCAGATTGAACAACAACCATGCAGCATTTTAGATCAATAAACCTGGTAAAATAACTGGCTGCAGTGGAGGAAAGCCTTATATGAATGCATGACGTCGTGTGAAATCCATGAATTGGCTCAAAGCTAACGTGGGTGGTTTTTAGGCACAAATAGTCTTTCCATCTGTACATATGCACTTTCAATGAAACGGCAAAGTTCTGTCATTTAAAGTGAATTATTTTGTGGACCCCCTGGCTCTTGGCGTTGGACCCACTTTGAGTCCCCAGACCCCCACTTTGAGAACGACTGCTCTAAACCTCATCCATTCTACAGACCTTGAGAAGAGGAGGAACAGTCTCTCCAGGTGTGAAAAAGATGTTTAGAGAAACCAAGAGCATGAAGCAGCTCGTGGATCACAGTCTGCAAAACACATGTATAAACAGTACACAGTTAATACTCTGAGGGCATTTTAGCAGAACAATGTTTCTGGTTTTAAAAGGACATTTGAAGAGACATTTCATGAAACCAGATGTGCTGATAGAACACATTTGAAAAGTATTTTCTCTAACAGTTTATTTGTACCTGTACAGTAGTGTGGTGGTTGTATGCAGCTCCAGTCAGCCTGTCTCTACAGATAACCACCACCCCAGCCACAGGGCGTCCATGGGTGTCCATCTGGCAGTGGACCGCATACGCCAGCACGTTAGTCTGCGAGGACAGGAGGTAAATAGAGTGGAAAGTAAAAGCAGTCCGTAAGATGTTTTTCATGACACCGGGGCATGAGAAGAAACTTGACGATGCCCAGTGTTTCAGTGAGTCTTCACCTCTGCTCTGCACTTGTCTGTGTCCTGGACATGAAGGTACAGCAGGAAGTCGGTGTCAGGGAGTCCAGCACCTTCAGGACGGAGCACAGTCCTACGAGGTGAGTCCGCCTCCGGGTAAACATCACATCCACCCAAGTGATCATCGGGGATCTGATAGTGACAGAAAGACAAACAACGATTGAGGTATTTGGGATTGAACGTTGAGTTCCTTTTGTTTTTCCAGGTGTAGACGCCTAATAAATAAATCATTCCGACTGATACCGCGCTTACTGTCACATCCAGACAGGTCTCAGTTCTGTAGTTGTTGTTGGCTCGGCCACACCTGGAGGAAGAAAACTAAGCTTTCAATCCATTCAACTATATATTCATCAATTTAAATGTCCTTATTTAACAGTAATACAAACCTGCTATAAGTTCTACATGCATTTGAGCTGATGTTTGTATGTCCTAACTTTAATTCAGTACATTTCATGATGTTCAGTATTAGATGGAAATCCAGAACCAGTCGGCTGGACTTTACATAATCAAGTTGGATGAAGATGTTGAACAGGGGGGGAAAAAATCACATGTTTTCAGTGAAGTATAGAATCGAAAGGAAAAAGTGTGTCATAACGGAGCAATAAAAGAACATGTTACTGTACCGGTTGTAGTTTGCAGAGCTGGAATTCCTCCACAGAAACTTGCAGTATTTGCTGATGTCTCTGCTGAGCAGCAAAGGACCAGACACTCTGTTCACTATTAAAAAGTCAACAGTTCATTCATGTTAGTCTATCTGCATACATGGATTTTTCCCCCCCATAATATTTAAATATTTTCTCAAATTAATATGACTTTGTCTCAAAATATTACAAATTTCTCGACATAGAATGAGTTTATTTTCAAAGTATTATGACCTTTTTCTCGACATACTACGACTTTCTCATAATATTCTGACTTTATTCCTGTAATATTTTCACCTTCTCTCAAAATTCTGACTTTATTCTAGCAATAACCTGTTATTTTTTTACACCTGACAGTAAAGAGGACACCATCCCGACTGCCTCCTCCACCGCCGCCTCCAGCCTTCCTCTCTCTGCCTCTGATAGGCTGCTGCTCTCTCTTGGAACCCAGGTCCTGATTCTGATTGGCTGCGGAGAGGCAGTAGTAGGCGGGTCTTTCTCTCTCAGGCTGCTCCTCAGTTTCGACCATGACGTCCTTTGTTCTGGATGTCCGGTCCGGGTTCTGACTCTGTTCTCGTTGGGTGGGCCGTCTGGGTGGCGGGGTGCAGGACTGACCGGCCAGACCTGGTCCTGAACCTCATCAAAGATGCACTTCGGCAGAGAACCAGGGAGTTCAACCAGCAGCAGCACCAGTACCGCCCACATCCCCACCCAGAGTCTGTGGGATGGAGCTAAAGCCATAATTATGGCTGGAACCTATTTCAGTGTCACAGGGAGGATTAGGGCAAGTTGTTCAACATTTTGGATAAAAAAACATATGAAGTATGTAATGGTGACACAGTGAATCAAAGTAGAAAATTTCATCAGAAATGTATGCCATATACCATCGAATCCCAAAGTGTCTGAGAATTATTACAGCTGAAGAAATAAAGATTAGGTTAACAGCTATAGAGAGGTGAAGTCCCGCCCCGACCTAACTTTGGAAGAAATATGAATGGTGGTCAACGGCGAGAGACAATTTTTAGATCCCTTTTGAACTGTGCCTTCAACTATTCATATGTTTGTCTGTTTAAAAGATTGTTACACGAGTCAAGAACGTCGCAGTTCGTTGTAAAGATGTAAAGTAACATCTAGTTTAGTGTGAAACGTCTCAGTAAACTGCATCTCCTGTCCTACACGATTCACATCACCAGCACCAAAACGGTCCTTACCGTGACATATTTCACCTCGTACTCATGCTATAAACAATGGTTCGAAAAAGGACGCGTGAATTAGTCGCATGAAAAAATGGCCCCAGTGTGTAAAGACCTTAATACCGCTCAATTCTACTAATAATACAACTTAAACTGCAATTTCTTAAATACTGTACTATATATTGGAATACTGATTGAGCCCAATAAAGTCGGAGTTCATGTGATCAACTTAAAGCTTGAACGATGTTCCTACATTAAAGCATGATGAAGTAATTTGGCTCCAAAGAAGGGTGGGTTCAAGCACTGTCACAGCTTCCCACTGGAAATAAATCGGAAACTTCTCACAGTTCATTTAGGTTTTTTACTTTTATTTACATTGCCAAGATTACTAGAATCGCAAAACTGTGATAGAACACTATTCACGATTTTTTTTACGTTGATGTATAATTTGAGTGACTACAATATGCCTCCATAGTAATTGCGTAAAGGACTAAAAGAAGAAAATTCAAATTAATGACTTTCCTGCAACATTAATCTGTCAGTCAAACCACATATTGTTGTCAGAATTACCTTGGTGGCCAATGAACATTCAGTCCATCTGCAGAGTCTAAGTTCTTCTGGGTTACGTGAACATCTCCACGGTTTTGGTGCCTCCGAAGGTCTGAACGTCTGCCTTTTTTGCTCAACAACAAACAAACTGAAAACAGAGGGTAGATTCTCGGGGATCTGCGAGTTTCGACGGGACCTTTGCATACAAAGAACAACGCGACAGGTCTTTCATCTGTAGGTGTTAAGTGTTAGGGGAGGAGTCAGACATCTTTTCTTCAAAATGATTTTGTCATTTAACCCTCCTCGTGTTCAAATAAGCAACTTGAGTTTCTTCGATCTCACCGACTTAAAATTACGGATGGTTCCAGACACTGATTTCATTGAATTCTGGGTGTTTTCTCCAACTTCATAGCAACAAATATGAAATGTCTTCAGAGCAGTTTCCTGACTAAACTTTGACCAGTCTGTGATAATCCATCAACGTACGATCGTCTGATTTTACTCAAAATAATTTCTGAGCGTGATAATTTCAGATAAACAAGAGGTACTGATCATAATCTACAAAAACAGGTGTAAAACCTCACGATGAGTCGTAACACAGAGCTGGGCGATAATTTATAAACCCCGTGGAAGCCCATTTCCACAAAAAAGATCCTGGAAGTCAAAATGATGACTTAGAATCTCAAATAATGACAAAGTTTCTCAAATTTATGACAAACGTTCCCAAAAACAATGACTTAGTATCTAAAAAAAAATTAAGACACTTTGCAAAAATAATGAGAAACTTTCTCAAAAATTGTAGTACTTCAAGTAAAGAATTTGAGATACCGTCTCATCAAACACAACTTTTATTTCATTTTCAAAAAATATTACTTTTGTTTGTCAATAATAAAAGATCCTTTATCTCTTAACTTAATGTCCATTAAGACAGTGCAACACATTCATAATAATTTCAGCATCAGAGATTGCACTAAGAAACGCTACCTTTCTCTCAGTATTTATTTTGACTTGGAAGAGCTTTTTTTTTTTTCCTTTTTTGCAGAAATGGGCTTCCATACAAACCAGACTGGACAGAAATCACAGGGTTGACGTGAAGACAGTACGAAGGTTAAACCCAACACACAAACAAAACACACAATACCCAGCAGCTAAAAGTGCAAATTGTTTAATCTCAGCCACGTTTACTTATATACAGTGAAGTTGACCCTAATAAATCATAAAATCACTTTCTCTCTTATTTATTACATTGCAAATTTAAAACTTCTGGCTACTCCACATTGACCTTAATACATTCAACAAAGCAAAAGTTAAAGGAAAAAAAAAAAAAAAAAAAAAAAAGAGAAGTAACTGTCTGAAACAAAAACACCATAAAATGTACAATAATACAAATGGCACACCATGAGTCTGCTGTGTCAAAACGTGACAGATTGATTCCCCTCAGGGGTCAAAGATTAAACTTGAGGTTATTTAGTGAATTTCAGGGCCCCTTCATCATGACGGGCACCTCATTTTCCTGTGCACACGACACAAACACACACACAAACACATCTTAAAATCAGGCACCGGAGAGATTGTCTTTTGGCACGTGTTTTTCGAGACATACATTCATTTGGGAAGGGTACACTCATGTCAGCCACGCATTGTGTCACTGTGTGCACTTCCATCAGGGTCCCAAAGGATTATTGCCAGCTCGCAGAGTAGACATGCATTTTCATTTTGTTTGTTTTTTTTGTTTGTTTTTTTTTTTTTTTTTTTAATAAAGCCAGTGATGCGTTTAAATGCATTCTATGATGTGGGAAAACGTGTGCCTGTGTTTTGGTGTGCGGTGTGAACCTCAGGAATCATCTCAAGCCATTTGTAGGAAACTCTTCAAAAGGCACTTAAATAGGGAAATGGATTTCTTCTATTATATCTGCGATACACGTCACTAACCAGATCCGTAACAAAAACATGATTTATCTACATTTGTTTGAAAATGAGGCTACTTCCTGTCACCAGTATTTCATAGCAATTTGCAGCATTATATTGTTATCTTTGGTTTTACTAATTATGAAACAGAAGATTCAAATTTTGCTTATTAAATAAATAACGTTTTTTCTTATTTTTGTAAAGAACGTCTAATATATATTGCTAATGAAATAGAAAATGACATTCTTTCTTTCTTTTAAAATAAACACCTGGTCGGGAAGCTAACGTTAGCTACTGTCTAACCCTAAAGAGAATCTTTTAGATTACTAGATTACTAACCACAGCTTCCTGTCGTATGTACCTGCTTGGCTTGGGGTCCTTTGTGTGATTACCACATACATTATGATTGGCTGTTCGTTGGAAGTGTACGGTGGGCGGGGAGTGGGGTACGACCAGTAACATATCATGGTTAACGTCAATGTAGCTAATGTTATGATCAAAGCGAAGCCTAAATATGACAACTGCTGAAGATGTACATTAATCGTTTTCAGCAGCAGACATTAGGCACCGTCGTTAGCCACAGCTACCCACAAAGAGACGTTCAACCGTTTAAAGTCATATTAACTCGTCATGGCTGTCACTCAAAAGTCGACAGGCCAATAGAGACACGTTGTACCTCAAGCCCCGGCCACTGTACACTTCACAACATACAGCCAATCATAATGCACGATGTAATCTGTAAGCACAGGACCCGGAGCCTGTATTTAAAAAGAAATGCAAATTTGAGTCTTGCATTTCATAAGCAGTAACACCAAAGATTAGTTTCTGTAAAGCCACAGCATGAATTTGTGCAATAAAATATCTCAATACGACAAGGCCTATGTTTTAGATTTGTTGACCGTGTGCTTACATTATATCAAATGTTTCCAACTTCTTTTGCTATTGTTTTAGTTGGGAGACGCCTAGCTGCAGAAATTATATAATGAGCGTTTAAATCTCAGAAAGCCGCTTTAAATACTGGTGACACGAAGTAGCCGCACTTTCACACATGCATAGAATAAAGTGGGTTCCCGGAACAGATCAGGTAGCGACAATAGCCTGGAGCCTGGATGCTAGTGGCAGAAGTACATGGAGAAGGTCCACATCTACAAATATACTCCGTTGTCTATGTAAGACTAAAATGCAAATGCATTCACACAGTTGCAGTCATACAAAACACAATATTTTTTTACCATCATGTTAACTAAAAACTCGTATCATTCACTTTGACAGTAGTCTGCCTCTGGATAGGGAAGATTCTTCTGTGCAAAATGTAACTTCAATGTGCAGCCTAGCATTAATTAAGTGCACATTTAATACTCACCTAAACTTACTCTCAAATGTCAGCCATGCTTTTCGTCTAAACTTTCTCAAAGAGGTCTTTTTAAAAAATGGTCAAATACTTGATTCCATAAGTCAACGAATCCAACTCAAAGCAATTTCAAAAGGCACCAGACTTGCACAGTGAGGGTGAGTCTCACCGCTCCCGTGCTTCAGTTCAAACATATGTGGAAAGACTGGGTTTCAGTTATTAGCGGTAAATAAAGAAGACAGAGGGCTGGGCTCACGAACCACGCATTTTCCTCCGAAGTCACACTCGGGATAGGAAGCTCAAACGTCGTTATCAAACGGTTCATGTCGTACTGCTGTGTAAAACCTGACAAATTATAATTTCTCCAAATCGCGATTGAAAATTCAGAGGGACATCTGGCCATATTTTTAAGCTAAACAACATATAATACTAGCCTTCAGCATTAGCTAACATTACTGTCGGACAGATTACATCCAATACAAAAGTGTGTTCCAAGCACTTCTCAAGGTGAAAACACAGCAAGATGTGCCATAATATTTTAATTTGCACTTTTTCTATCATATGGTAATGTTAGCTAGCGAGTGGTTGAACGCTAACGTTAGCTTTGTCAGTAGTGTTGGGCGACAGTATATACACCATGTGACATTAGAATTGAGTCTCCTGGTAGAGATTTGGCAATACTGTTTCTAACACGGGATCTCCTGCCACTTGTTTGATCTTTTGTTGACCTCGCGATCGTGCAGATTCTGCCGTCTTGCAAGGTAACTTGATTTGGGCAGTGGCTTAGCATGTTCAAACCAATAAAACATGAAAATATTGGTAACTAACTTGTGTTGAAGCTGGACTTGCATGATTACCAGACATTTATTTTGAGTGTTACTATTCTCATTTGGAACCTTAAAGCTTCAATTTTGTTTTGAGTCTGTGTTTGAGTTTGTTTGTATGGAAGTTTCATCCATATAAAAGAAGATAATCAAATGTGATGGATTAGGGTGTTATTTTAAACTATTTCTTAAGTGAATTTACAGAACAATCACTCTATCGTGATGTATTCTGTGATATAAAATTACATTAATTGATTGTTTTATCTTCTATATGTTTTATATATTTTATGAATGTAGCCAGATGTCCTTCTGGATTTTCAGTATCCATTGTCTTTTCAGTTGCTGAAAGGAAGTGGTGAAATGATAGCACATTGTCAGATTCTTTGTGTTTATGGGACTTCCAGCAGTGCAACATTATCCTTTTGATAAGAGCATTTGAGCTTCACACCCTGAGCCTGACAACAGAGGAAAATGGCTGCCATGTGAATATGGTCCATGGGGAGGAGTGGAAGATATTCAGGTGAGCATGGGCACGTCATCCTCTGAAGTGGTGTCTTCAGACAGGGGGATGAGCAGCACCTCGTCGTCCGAGGAGGACGAGGAGGAGGAGGAGAAAGACGGTGAAGCGGAGAGGGGCATGGAGTTGGTGGAGGAGGAAGAGGGTGAGGCTCTGAAGAGGGAGATACTCAGGCCCAGCGTGTGGAAGATAGAGGCCAGAGAGGGGCTGCTTGGTGGGACGCTAACGGGAGGAGTGTGGGGAGTGGCTGGGGGCGGAGCCGGGGGAGCGTATGGAGGTGGAGGCGGGGAAGCGAAAGGCGAAGGCGGTGGCAGCGGCAGTAGAGGAGGTGGCGCCCCCTGCTGCTGCTGTTGCTGCTGCTGTTGCTCTGTCTGAGCCAACAAGCCAAGTTTCTGAGGCACCGGCTGGTTGACTGCCTCCACGGCCGACGAGGAGCTTGTAGGCGTGGAGTGGACTGGTCCGTGAGCGGCGGGAGCAGCGTCCGCCTGCTGCTGGCTGGAGCTTGAAGCCTGAGAGGGTCTGGAAGGAGGTCTGGGGATTAGGCCCCACCTCCTCATGCGGCGAACGGCCCGGCGGACAAACCGGGGCCTGCGTCGGCGGTGAGGGGAGTTGGCAGCATCCTGTCGGAGGAGCTGGAGAATCCCCCTCAGAGAAAGAGATGAGGTCTACAACGGAGAGATGCAGAGAAGACAGCAGAGTTAGTATAGTATAATATATAAAAGTCTAATATAGTTTTCAGTAGTAGCTATACCTTTTTAATTTGAGTTAGTTTTGAATCGGGTGTTTTCGCAAATCTCACATTACAAACATTCTTCCCATTTGTGTATTTTTTGTGGCAGTCTGCTTTCTCACCTCATTAGGGTTTTCTGTGGGGAAGTCCTCCACTGGGGGGATTATGCCCTGGGCGATCAGCTGACCGTAGGAGGGAGGAGCCTGCTGCTGGATCAGCTCTGCTTCCTGCCGGCTGATTGGAGCAAACATGCTGCCAGAAAACAGGTGCGTTAAGGTGTTTTCATATACAAAGACTTCTTTATAGTGCAGACACTCACTTGCATTACATTTCCTTTCTAAGTGCAACACCACTTCTATATCAAGTGTTTATTCTTGTTATGACAGTCAGACAGAGATGAAGTTGCACGTGATCTACTGAAGCAGAAGCACACAGGGGAAATACATGGTTTAAAACAGCCTGATAGTTCTTGTATTGAGTGAACTGACTTTTGTGGGAGATCTTGCACTACTGGCAATAACTGGGGGTAGTATTTAGAAAAACAATGTGTGCATCTCGTGACTCGCTGTCTCATATTATCAGAAAATGTGGCATCACTCTTTACTTAAAATGCCTCATTGTACTAGATCAAAGGGATACAAAGACTTCAATCTTTGGAAAAGAAAAGGAAAATTTAAGTTCTTTGTCCTCGTGAATAAACATACCTGTACTCCCTGGTTCTGAGTGAGTACAGTTTACAGGTGCAGCCCATGGCGATAACCAGCAGAAGCCCACACACTAGGCTGCCAACTGTTGCCGCGGTAATGACCTTGCGGGGCAGGATGACGGTGCAGTTGAGTTCGTCCGTGCCGTCCTTACAGTCCACCTGGCCGTCACAGCGCCACGTCTCAAACACACACCTGCACAGGGTACAATGGGTCGTTTGTGAGAGAGCGAGTGTGCGGGAAAACGGTGCACGGGAGATTTAGTTTCACATTTTACTGCACTCACGGACGGACAACATGATGAAGCATAAGAAAACCACAAGAGTGTTACACAGGTACAACTGCACATGAAGAGAAAATAGATTGTGGTTCTACAAATATCGACAGTATATTTTTTTGTTGTAAATGCTGAATTTAGAGTCTGTGTAAAGCAAAAACCGAGATTTGTTTCAAAACACATTACATATTTTAGGAAACGTGAAAAGTCTGTGAACTGCACTGTAATGTAGGCCCTTAAACTGTTTTTCACCAGTCTTGAGTTCAGGAATTATTGCTCCATGACGCACTAGAGCTTTAATTTGTGTAGCCCTGCACTAAACACTGTAATAATATAACTACTAGATCACCATAGCAAGAGTTGCTCTTCCAGTTGTAGATATGTGTTTAATTTACTGTAATTGAACGGCTGGAATGTTCCTGCAAGGGGGCCTGGTTTATACTGAAGCCACGCCCCCAGGTTTGTTAATAACATTGTTCTGTGGTGTGACTAACCCAACACACATATTTAATTCTGCTTTATACAGAGTTTAAACTGTTTGATTCTGACGTAAACAAAGCATACATACTGACCTGTCACTGTCACAGTGAAAGGTCCCGGGCTGGCACACAGTACAGTCCTTCTCATCGCTGCCGTCAGCACAGTACAGCTGGTAGTTACATCTCTCTGTGACTGGGTAACACACGGGCCTGCCAGCAAAGTGACTGGATGCCACCGATCTCTGTCCCGCTACTCCGCAGGCAAACTGGTTCCGAGAGCAGCCCCTGCATCCTTCCTCATCCTTCCCGGTCTCGGGGCAGTCCCACTTCCCGTCGCAGCGTTGCTCCTGTGTAAAGCAGCCGCCTGCAGCTCCGCCACAGCGGCCCTCCCAGGGAGGGCAGTAAGTCCCAACGTGGAACGTAGCGTTGAAGCCGCTCCCCTCTGAGCCGGGAAGAGTCTGATATGTCAGTGACAGCAGGCCAGTGTGGGATTCAACTGGTACTGATTTGTAGTTGGAGGTGCTGGTGATCTGACAGAACGCAGAAACAAAACATCATGTTAACATCATGGACTTTGTTAATAGTGATTGTAATTAATCTATGTATCACTTGTTCATTTGTTTTTTTTTTAAATGCTTTGTTTTGGTTGTATTTTAAAAAACTCTATTTATATGTTCAGAATGTTCTCTCTGTTAAAGAAACTCACAATCTTGATAACATCTCCTCTGCCTTGCTCTCCGTTGTAGACTGTAAGTCTATCCCCCGGGCCCAGCAACAGCTGCGTCAGGTCCAGTCTAAGCGGTCTTGAGTCCTGAGGGTCTAGAGTCCAGACACAGAATCGTGCCGGGCCCCGCAGGGCTGGAGGGCAGAAGGTGCCATAGAAGGTCTGGAGAAGGCCTCCACAGGGACAGTCAATGGGAGCAGGCGTCACAAACTCCCTGTGAACCTGCTGCCGATCTATTTCAGCCTCCTCCTCCTCCTGCTCGGACGTCCTGTCGGAACTCTGAGTTTTATCTGCGGCGTTGTTTCTCTCTGTGGAGGCCTCTGCTTTGGTCTCCCCTGCCTGGGTGCTGTCATGTTTGGGGGGTTCTGGGGTGTCCACTTCGGCACCACAGTCCTGCTCATCACTGCCAAAGCCAAGACCTTCACCTAAACACTCAACCTGGCCGTTACAGAGCCACGAGAGGGGGATACAGCGGCCTCCCAAGCACTGAAAGGACGTCTCTGGGCATTCACCAGAGTCTGGAAGAGTAGAAACAAAGCAGAGAACAGACAAAAAGAGACATTAAAATAATCAGACATTAAAATATTCAGCAACAGAGCAGAGAGTTTTAATACAGTACAGGTTAAAAGGAACTATATGTAGTATTTCTACTTAAGCTTTGAAGAGAGCTTCAAGGGTTCGGTTTTAGCAAAAAAGTGGTGAAAATATTCTAAATACAGTGTTCACTTAAACTGATTTTTTGTGGTGGCTAAAAATTCCGAGCAGCAGAAAAAATCCCAATCAGACTCCCTTCAGACCCTCATATGGCTCGGCATAGATGACTTGCAATTATGTGTCCCATTTTAATTTTCACCGTGACAATGTAAACAAACAGACGTTTACAGGAAAACACCACACGGTCATACCTCTGGCGTAGTTCAGCCTAAATGACGACACAGGTAACAGATGCGGGAGGAAGTGGTGGACCACCGTAATGTTGCCTCCTGGGAATTCCATCGGCTGAGGCAACTTGGAGCCACAGAGGACGACCGGCTCATCTCCAGCTGAGGATTTTATAGACACCCATTCCGTTCTACACCGCGCCGCAAACTGGGAAAAGCTGAAGAGGAATGAAAGCAAGAATAGACTATTGAAGGCATATCAGTGAACTTGACTTACAAAACCATAATAAGATGCTATAGTATCTTTGACAGTGGTTTAGTAACCATTAACACGTTTCCTCAAGAGGTACCAAAAACATGCAATGCAACACACAACAGGTTTTATTCAGTTCATCTGAGTCAATGAGTCTAACATGTAACGTGTAACTTCTTATCTACAGCAAACACTTGTAGGCAAATTGGTTTATTTACTTTTAACGTAGGTGATTTTTAGAAGAAGAAAAAAAAAAAAAGACTATGGAGGTAGTCTGTACCTGAGAACAATGGGCTCATCTTCTGAACCCTTGATGATCCAGCAGTCATAGGCCGAACCATAGCGGTAGGAATAGCGGTGGTAGGCCGAACTCTGTATCTCTCCCACTTTACCGTCCACAACTTGAAGGGAACGCCCACAGCGGGCTAAAACACATAGAGATGCAGCGGTTCAGAATCAGTATACTGTTTTGTCATGTTAAATCTGTCAGTAGCATATTTATCTCTTCTTGAACCTCAACTTTGGTCACACAAGTGCCACCAAACTACAGTCAAAAATATGTGCCTTGGAAAGGTAAAGTATCATTAATTCAGGGACATGTGAACTTTTTTTTGTGCAGAGGACTAATGCTTCAATGACAACCAAAGACATGGTATAGTTCTGACTGGATTTGTCTTCTTACCAGAGCAGAGGGCAAGCCCAAAACAGCTGCATGCTGCAGGGGAAACACAGAACAAGTCAGGCAGGTGCTTTATTACTATGGCTGAAAGAGACTGTAAATGCATTGTATGGAAAGAGAAGTTCAAACATGACCTTTGCTCAAATAAATGTTTAAAGCAGGCATAAAAGATAGATTCGCAAACAGAGCACAACAGAGTAAGAGTATTTTCACTCACTTATTATGAAGATTAGGAGGTTGTATGCCACTGTCATTTTGGTAATGTTTCTTCTGTAAAATGTTGGAAATTAAAAAGAAAAACTGAAGACTAATAAGGATTTTAAAAAATCGTCAGAGAGGCGCCATTTTAGAAGGAAGACTTCACCTGTAGAGGCAAAGAAGAAAAGATAAGGATATGGCTGTGAGCTGAAAAAGTCAAATAAAATATAGCAAAAGAGTTAGTAAGACTTTACTTATACAGCACTTTTCAAAACAGGGTTACAAAGTGCTTTACAGGATAAAATAAACAGTTCGTCACACACCTTTTAATGCCCCTTAATAAATATTTTGTTGCTGTCAAAAGCAATTACTAACCATTGCATCCCTTAAAGACAAACACACACATACAATGCTTTATACATGTCAAAGAATAGATTTTTACAGCTATTCTTATCATCACGCCATCATGTAAATGTTGAATCTCATTTAGACTTCAACAATTACTCAGTAAATCCATTTTCAGCTTTGATGATTCTGACAAAGACTTAACAACATTTTAAATCTTTTTGTATTCACGTTATGGCTTCATGTCATTTGAAATGACATTTACACCCACTTTGTTTTTACCCAAAGTAAGACTGACTTCACCTGAAAATGTCAAATAGTGTAACCACAAAAGAATAAGACACATGACACCACATTGACGCTTGAGTAAGTTGACTTAACTCACATGAATCCCCAAAATAATTATGGCAGAACAAAGGCATGCCTTGAGTTTTATTCACTTGATTTGGTGTTTTATTGAGAAGTTCATCTTTTTAAAAATGGCATAATTATTTAGTACAAACCTTTTACAGTTACATCACACTTATTTATCTCAAATTTGATTTTCTAATTTTATATTTAACTAAACCATTGGCACACAAAGAATATTAGCATCACGGCACTGACCCTGTTAACAAAATACCCCAAGTAGTTACTAAGGAGTAACTGCCCTGCTTCCTAAAAGTGTCTACATTATCCTTAATAGTTCTTGGATCAGTCATCTCTATTGCAGTATTTAGGAAAGAAGACAATACGTGTTTATGGCTGGCGGGGCCTTATTCTGTTGTTATTCTGTGTGTCCACGCATACACAACACAAACACGCAGTTTCCTTCCTATAATCGTCTCAACAATGACGACAGGAGCGCTAGCATTTCCGAGTAGAAACACAAGCCAAATAGACTGTTCTGAAGTGTTAACGTGTTCCCTGTGAAGTAGAAATGTTCGGTTCTGTTGTGAAGACCTTATTTAATCACCTACAAGTTCAGAAAATGTCCTGAGATGACGACAGAGGGTAGTTTCGGTTTGAAGGAGAAGCAGGGAGCAGCTGCTCGCCTTCTTTGGTAGCGACAGCTTTGATAGCTAGCTTCCTGCCAAGCTAACCGCTAAGCTAACGCTAAAATCCTCACTTCTGTCTCCCGGTTTAGTCGCGCTTTTTGCGCCACGACACACCGCAAAACGGGGTTTGGAATCGACGTGGGGTGTTTTAGAAGTCAAATAAATCACAACATATAGTTTAGAAGCGGCGACAGCGTGATAAAAATGTTCATAAAAGGCACAAAAGCCGAGTACGTTACCATGTCAGTCGGCCTTTCTTGTTGACAAGTTCTGAGCTACTTCCGTATGTTTTAGTTCATGACGGAAAGGGCGGAGCTTGTTACGTCTACTATCGCGTTATTTGTTTCCCTTTCATTCATAAAACTCTACATTACATTTGAAAATAACTTTCATTTCACTGGCCATATTTAATGTATAGTTAGTCCATTACATACATACAGGCGACGGCTACACTGATGAGAATATATGAAGCTAATCAGGGTGGAATGTTTATTTCTTAACACAAGATGTCACTGTCGATCGAAACATAACATTCAGTAAGGTTAATTCACAAAAATGGGCCTCTACAATAAATAATATAATAGGCATTATATTGTTTGTCATCATTATTAGTAGTGGAGGTAGTAGTGGACAATAGAACAATACAAAACGACATATTAGAAGAAAGAAAGAGAGAAAAAAGAGGATAATCAATACTAGAATACTATAATAATACATTAGAAAAATTAAAAAATAAATAAAACCGAGGTTTCTCATCGCAACTCAAGCGTTACTGTTACATGAAAAATATCAATTATTGTTATTATTACTATTACTATCAGTAGTGATAATAGTAACAGAAGAACTATGCAAAAAGATATATTAAAAGAAAGACAGAGAGAAGGAAGGGGAAAATAATAAGAAATAAATAAACGGGGTGTTTCCCATTGCAACTCAAGCCCTACTGCAATTATTAATAATGTTATTATTATAATTATTATAGCTATATTATAACGAACGGTGTATTGTTATAACTGCCTTTAGCATGATAATAATAAATAAATAAAAAGGCAGTTTCCCATTGCAACACAAGCTTTGCTGTTACATAAAAAAATAGCAATGATAATTATTATTAAATTAATACAAAGGGAGGGATCCAATTGAATTACATTAAAAAGAGCTATTATTATTATTATTATTATTATTATAAAGGATGATGCATTGTTATAACTGCTTTTAGCATAATAATAGTACTAATAATAGATAAAAATGTGTTTTCCCATTGCTTTACACAAAAGAGATCATTAGTATTATTATTAAAGATGACGCATTATTAAATCTGCTTTCTACGTGAATTTCCCTGACCTGGGTACTGTTAACACAATCTACAATGCACTCTGATCTTCTACAGGTGTTCATGTGAGGATGAGGCCACCTCGTCTTCTCCGTGTCCGTAATGACTAAAGCGGCTCCATCACTTAAAAAAAAAAAAAAAACAATCTTCACATCTGGAGGAGGACCCAGAGGAAAGTCCATGTCCCCCCCCCCCCTTCTCTCTCTGCCTCTCTCTCTGTCTTTACCACGTCCACACGCTTCGGACAGCCCAACATACAACTGCAGAGAAGCCCGACTACGATGAGAGCGAACAGCAGCTCGGCATTCGTCGGCGCACTTTGATGATTATCGCAGTTTGCTCGTTGTTTTCAACTCGACCGAAAAGGAGTTTTGTTGTTTGTTTGTTTTTGTTTTTTTTGGCTGCGGAAAGTGTCCATGCGGGCTCGTCAAAGACCTCTGCCACCCCCGAGCCGTTTTTAAAAAACAAAAAACAAAAAAAAAACATAGCGGAGTAGCATTGATCGTTTTTGTTTTCTTTTTTTCTTTTTTTTTTTTCCTCTTCTTCGTGTGGACGTCGGGACTTCGAGCAGAGTTTTGTGAACTTTTCGGGGAGGTACAGTGTGCAGATTCCGCAATGCTGCCCCAGCTGCTCGCCCTGGCCTGTGGTCTCTGCTGCTTTGGTTTTACCTCCGTCACTGCGAATGTTCTCAAAGCCGAGGTAAGTCACTTTGAAAAACAGTATTTTAAACCATGCATATGGGAGTTTCTGCATCCACGCAGAGCTTTCATTTGACAGCAACGTGTATTTTTCTCATCTCAAAGATTTTTTCCTGTATTTTTCCCCAAATTAATTGCTCTTAGACTTTTTTTTTTCTCTGAATAAACCATAACATAATGCTTTCTGTTATGTTTTGATATAATCTCACAAATTTACTCTCCTCTTTTCCAACACATGTCCGTGTAAAATCCGTAACGAGATCCAAAGCTTCATTTAGAGGAAAAAGTGCAAAAAAAAAACCTGGCAATAACTCAGATAAACAAGTTGGGTCTGAGGAAATGTATAGACGAGAAGAGGGGAAATACATGGACGTACACACTTTTTATTTACAGAGGTGGAAAGTACAACTTTTCAGGTATCTGTGCTTTACTTTTATTTATTTTTCTGACAACCCTGTGCTTTTACTCCCTACATTTTAACACAAATATCTTTACTTTCTACTCCTTACATGTTCAAAACAGGCTCGTTACTTTAGTTTTAATGTATTTGAGGGGTATCACAGGCTATTTTTTATTTTGCATCATTGTGCGCCTTCACACCAAGACCGATCTCACTCTAAATGGATGAAACAATAACAGGGAAAAGACAATCCACATCCCACATGACAAACGCAACAAGATGGAAACAGCATAAAGGACGTAACAGCATGAAAATGACGTAAAAGACAAGACGGAAACGACTTGAGAGACAATGAGATGAAAACAACGAAAATAAAAGATGCGACAAGACCGAAACAACGTAAAAGCTGACGTTGAAAACTGACTTGCACACTGGAGTGAAGTTAATGTTCATTACTTTCAGTCTATTGTTTTAGGTTATAATGGTTTAATAGTCTTCACTTTATAGGTTCAGTTCACTTTGCACACAAACAGACACTAGAAATGACCTTCAAAGGCCCACTTTAGACTTTTATTTCATTTCAGAGCCTGTGCTTTGTCACTTTTACTGCGGCAAAGAAGTTGAATCAGTACTTCTACTTTTACTACACTACCAGTTTTAAAGAAGTATCTGTACTTCTAAAGAATGTGTGGACCTTTGCGCCCCCTGGTGATGGCTGCTGGACATGGTCTCGATTGTTGTTTTTGACGTGAGATGCGTTTTTTAAAATTTGCCTGCATGTTCTGTTTAATGTCTAGTCTTTAGGACTTTAAAGTCTAAAATGAGTCTAAAATCATGTGATTGATGAGTAAGATCCAGCCACGAAGGGGCAGCTCCTCAGCTGAGCTGCTTTGTTCCAAGAAGAAGGGAGTGTTAGTGGTGTAACGGGGGTGGGGGCTTAATGGTTTTCATCTGCTTGTGTAGACTCTGCAGACAGCAAGCCAGGAAGCTGGTCTGCACTCACAACAAGCTGGACATAAGGCGCCCTGTCTGAAGGCTGCAGGCTGAAGACACTGAACTGCAGTTTAGCTCTCAACTAAACAACATATTTTGTCATCAGCTCTGAAAATGATTGGGTACACACACTGTGGGCGTCTCCGGTCTTGGCCCATTGTAGATTTGCTCTAAAGGTAGTCAACAGTCCCTGGAAGTACCTGCTCACCTTGCTGATAACATCAGTAAGTACAAGTAATGAGCAAAGAGTGAATATACATCAGTATTAGGTCACTCTAAGTCATACAATAAGGAACTGCGAATACAAGGTGTTTCTCTGTAAAAGGACAGGAAGCACCACTAATAGCCAACTGTCACAGGAAATTGATTCACTGAGCAAAAAAAGTCCATTATTGGAGTTCAAAAAACAGCGCAGTGTTACTGTTGGTGGACACAGGATACACGGAGGACCTTAGTCACTGACCACAAGATGCTGGCGTGTGAGTCAAGCCAGACATGGAGGAGAAGTCAGACAGTTTACAAGAGGCCACAGGCAGCTGGCCTCCTGTGGCGACCGCACCGACACACTGATTAATGTCTGTAAACAAAGTGAGAAAACACCACTGCTTACTGTAGTGTCGTCTCTAGCAGCCGTAAAAGAACATCTCAAGCATCACGGCAGCAGTATATCAGTCCTCGGCTGTAATAACAATAGCCTGCAGTGCTTTATTTAACAGAAGAGACAACAAACTAAAAGTAGAGGTTAGAGGTGGGCGATGTAGCCAAAATGTTCTATCACAGTAACAGTATCTATCACGATACAGGAGTTGATCTGTAAATTCACTTTCATTTGGAACTGCCATTCCGACAGTTCGCGCTCAGAATGACCTCGTTCTGATTTGATGCCTGGATGCTTGTAGAAAAACACAAAGCGGCCAAAATCTATTGGCGTGAAAAGTGCGATTTGCGGGCAACGAGGTAAACAACAGAGCATAATATGAAACAATATACAATTTTTTTTATCATCACATCATGTATATATTATGTAGCCCCGGTAGGGGTGGGAATCACAGAGTAACTCACGATACTATCAGGATACATTTACCGTGATAACAGTGCTGTCACAACACAGCGATTCTGTCGTATGTGATGCATTTCAAGACAATCAAAAGGTTCTTAGAAACACGTCATAACACAGACTATACCGCCACCTTCTGACAACACTACGCAACCTCAATATTTGTGCTAAACCAGTTGATGGAAACTTACTTAACTCACATTTTCTTTCACTGAAATGATGTAGAAACAAGTCGAGAATTAGTTTAAACTTTCATGACCACGTGTAGCACCATTCTAACAAGTAGTGCCTCGGGAGAATGGAGTTGGCAGGGGAATCTGCTTCAAGTGGCTGCATGTTTGAATATAAATATCAGCACTTGGCACCAGTGTATCAACAGCGTATCGCAAGAGGAAGTAATACAGTATTTTGTCCCACCCCTAATTAAAAGTGAATGTCTCGTCTGCTGGTACAGGTTTGTGTGCACAGTTTTATCCACAGTAAATACGGTGCAGTGATGCTGCACACATACAGTCAGCCCTGAAGCAGAAAGAGGATAAGCCTTAATTATGGGGTTAGGATTACATCACCTGTGAGCAGTATATGAAACCTGTGATCAAAAGATAGACAAGTCTGTGTGCGGAGAAAGTAGACTAAAGTGGAAAGAAAATGCTAAATAACAATCGAGTCGAGACATTTTTTAAATAATGTGGATTGACAGGTTGGAAGTATAAGCAGAAGTCAGAATATGAAACTGAAAAAGGAGGAATTTTGTGGTTTATTGGTGTTGCTCAATATCTGAACATCCCTCTCTGACTTCACTCTGACACACTTAATCCATGCCACCAAAACAAACTTCTCTTCTGTGGAATCAAACCACTTCTTGCAAAGGTTCAGTACCTCTGCATCCTCCGGCATCTGTTTCCATTTACCTTATTTGCCTTGTCTAACCTTTCTCTACTTAAATAAAATGCTTAGTTGGACCCGGTGAGCGAAGGAAGTGGACAGCAATGAAAACAGCTCGGTCTAAAACAGGACCTGGCTGCAAAAAAAAAAATAAATAAATAAAAATCAGGAGATTTCCTCTTTCCATATGGAGACACATGTCTTGTGATCCCAGCAGAGATCCGATCAAAACACATCTGGCTCCAATTCTCTTTATCGCGACGAGAGCCGCTGTTGATGTAGCATCAAACAAAAAGCTCTGGTGCAGGCTTCTGCTGTCACTGAAGAAATGTCAAAATAATCAGCTGGATCGGGTTTAATGAGAAACTGGTGGACTTCAAGGGAGGAAGAGAGTTTATCTTCGCTCCACGCCGGGAAAAAACAAGGTCCTCGTTGGTATAAAAACAGGAGAGAGCATTTAAAGCATGACATAAGTGTTTTTTGGTCTCAGGTGCTCAGCTGGCAGCATTTGACTGAAGCTAAAGGCCAGATGAGCTGATCCACAGGGGTAGAATTTAGTCAGGTGCTGTTTTGAAGTACAAATTGGACGTACTTGTACTGTATTCTGCAGCTTTAGTTCCTTTCCAGATTAGCATTTTTAGTCCCTTCCTGTCAAGTCAAAACCACGTATCTCCAAGTGTTCCTTTACGGGGTCAGTTTCAAAATCTCCTCCCACATAAGTTAAATAAACTTTTTTAAAAAGCCGCTTGGATTCACTGGAAAATGCATTGTCACAAAGCTGAAAACAGTTTTCTTTGCTCGTGAATGAAGCTCGTGACTTTTTAGAGCTATGTGGTTCTCGAAGGACAGTGACAAAAACGTATGGTGCTTTGCTGCAGATTAAAGGGTCAGTGCAGGATTTTTTTCACATCATTGGCCAAAAATTCCATAATAACCTTTCAACAACTTGTAATTCAAGAGGTCTGAGAGGAAACTAGACCACTGGACTCGGGATACACACCTTCTCTTGGCTCTGTTTTCAGGCGCTAGAAAATCGAGCCTGTGACAGAATGTTTTGGCCAATTACTGGTCTTTTCACGGGGGGTTGGGGGGTTCGGTCACCGCTCAGTGGTGTCGTATTGTTTGATAACATTACCTGCGACCATTTTATTAGAATGAAATGAGCTATATCAGATACTTCACGTCATCAAACTGTGTGCTTTGCTATTGTTTTGATTGAGAGACCCCTAGTGGTGGAAATTGGATACTGTGTGTTTAGAGGTGTACAGCAGTAAAATGCAACATACACATGAATCCAACAGTAACATTAATCCATAAAAAATAAACATCAAAAACACCAACAGGGACCATTTTACTGCACGATGACTACTTTGACTTTTCATACTTTAAGCACATTTTGCTGAAAATACTTACATACATTTACTTAAGTAACTTTAGTGCTACTTTTACTTAAGTAAAGGATCTGAATACTGCTTCCACTACTGCTGATCCAAAAGCGGCAGTGGTGGAAAGGATCCTGAAGTCCTGGCTAAAGGCCTGCAAAACACCATGCAGATGTTTTCACTCACTTGGATGCTCAGACGTATGGTCACGTTGAAGTTGATTGGGAATTATGCAAGGTGGGATGTCAGTCACAATCTCACCATCACAGCAATGCATCAGTGCGATATGGTTTAATCTTGTAGTATTTCACCTGTTTGACCGCGTAGAGGTGTTAAATGGAGAAAAAACACTGCACAGCGCTGGTTAGAGTGCTAACTGGGTCACAGACGCCAAGAAATGAAGGCAATGTGAGATTCAGCCACTCATGACCAGAATTCTCAGTTTTTTCCGTTGGCACAGAGCGAGAGGAACAACTGACTCAGTCGCTCAAATTTAAATTCAGTCATACTCCGATCCCCTCTCTCCCCTCGCTTTTCTTTTACCGCTCTTAATGTCTTTACCTCTCCTTCTCCAGAGTAACTGCGCTTTAGATCATCTTCTGCTGTCCTTAATGCTCACGTCTGTCCCTTTTCTTTTTTTTTTCTTCCTTCATTCCTGGTGGGAACACAGGAAATAAAATAGTTTAGAAGCTGCAGAGCTTTCCAAATGCAGCTTGAAACTAATAGTGTTTTGACATTTGGCAGCATTCCCGTGGTCTTATAGAATACTTATTAAACAAACATATTTGTGCACGACAAAGTGTGTGAATGAGAAAACCTGCAGCTCTGTTCTCACATCTTTAGTCTGATGTTTTCTTTGTATTTGTATATATTGCCTAAATGTATCATGTGTCATTTATGATAGTAAACTTATTTGTATAGCACTTTTCTTAAACAACATTACAAAGTGCTTTCCAGAGACACATCTATTCAGGAGACATTCGTGTCCGCTGGGGATTTACATAAACTAGGGCAGATTTTTAACATTTTCTTCATTTGGAAAAAGGAAGACTTGACCACCTTCTTTACGTGTGTCATCATCCCTTTATGTTTTTAGCACAGCAGCTATAAATGTATTGGGGATTTTTTCCCTCATGTTGTTTAGAAGTCTAGAGGAACTTGTGGTCTGCTATTTTTTGCAGTGCATCCAGGAAACAACTGATTCTCATGAGAATGTGAACAAGAGTGTGTGAGTTTTCATCTGCAATGGCAGTGAAAACAGCAACTCCCGTGATCCTGTGTTACTTATCATTTACTTCTACATCTTTAATTATTGCTTTGATTGAGAGAGCACTAGTGGTACAAACTACATAATTTGCACTTCATTTTCTTTATTTATAAGGAAAGCACACGATCAACGTGTCTGTAAATGTTCATGGCGTTTATAAAACAGAATGTCGTAGATGTAGCTGCTTACCCCAGTCTACATCAAAAACGTTGTACACAGATCATGTAAAGCCACAGGAAGCAGCAAAAATACTGCAAACAATAACTCCTAATATCCAGTAGGCTACATGTGTGTGAAGAAATAGAACACAAACAGGTCAAAAGTTAAGAAAATAACAAGCACAAGCAATAAAAATAATAATAAAATGTTAGCCTTCATCTGTGTACCTGTAAAAATCTATAGTATTGTAAGGTCACAGTCAGGTCACAGAATCCATGTACAGTATACATCACCGCTTTACCAAAATTACAACTTCCACCACATTTACATCACGCATAGTGTTAAAGTGCGTGCATTATGCTCTAAGACCACACGTCACTCCACACACAGTGCACAGACCCTGGGGTGTATTTACCAAAGCAGCAGCCAACCCTTTGACCACACATGGCTGTGCAGCGAACTACCTAGCTACCCCAAGGCCAACAATACCAGCCATGTACAAGTCTCAATAAATAGAACCTTTGATGGTGGCTGCTGGGAGTTCCAGGGAGGAGGGGTGCATGCTGGGATATCTGGCGTCTGAACCGGAGGTGGCGGTGTATGAAGGAGTAGTTTGGGACTAGAGGAGAGAAGTGGAGGTCTTGATGGTGTGGGGGAGACTTTTCAGGCAGTGGAGCAGGGAGTGTTTTTATAGAAGCAGACGCGTCACCACACTGGAGCCACAGGGTACACTAGCAGCAGTCAGTACATGCAGAGGGAAAGTAAATTTAGTGGACGTTAGTGGGAGATTGACTCAGAGAAAGTCGTCGGATAAATCAGATGCTTAAATAATCCAGAAAAATCTTGTAAAAATTGTGAGGGAAATAAGCAGAGATAGATAGTAGGGGGATAGTCGTTATAAGTGAACCTTGTTCTCTGGCCTCTTTGCCCACCGCATGGCTAACAGTGGCTGTGTGTGCAGGCAATGTAAGGACAGGTAGTCCTGCCCAGCCTCTACATTTCCATCCCTCCCCCTGCTTTCCTCTTTACTTGTTGGAAGGCTTGAAGAGAAAACCAGCAGCAACGCTGCAATAAGAGAGATATCTGAGGTTTAGATGACGCTAAAGAAGGAATTTTAATTCCACCAACTTAATATGTGTGCGCGCGCAGACACATACATGGAAACACACAGTTGAAGATGCAATTTAAGTCAAAAATGAGGACAAGGAGGGCACATTTCAGACACAAAAGATAGAAATAGTTTGACATGTTTTCAAAGTGTGTACTTTCTGGTGCCAGTAGCCAGGTAGCTTAGCTTAGCACAGATACTAGGGAGGGACCTGTTCGTCTGATTCTGCTGAAAGATAAAACATGTTGCTTGATAACACATCTAAACTTCACTAAATAACTTCTTGTATGCCATGTCATTTATAAAACATAATGTACTTTTAAGAGTCCACAAGCTAAGCTAACTATCTCCTGGTTCAAAATTCATAATGAACAGATAAGGGAGTACTGTACAATAATACATTTTGGTGAAGTGTACTTTATGAAATGCTAAAGTTTATTTAATAACTTCTTGAAAGCGATGAAATGTATAAAAGGTGGTTTTCAGAGGGATTACTGTAGTAGCCTAAGTCAGGCTAGCTGTTATCCAGAACTGTCTCCTCGCTCAACATTCATATTGAAACCACAGATATGAGAATACTGTATATATATATATATATATATTGTGTATTTTAATAAATGCTGAAGCCCACTAAATAATGAACTGTTAGCTATACCATTTATCAAACACAATTTTGTAGTTTTAAGAGGGGCTACTGTTTTAGCCTAAGCCTGGTTAGCTGTTTAGCCCAGTCCACAAACTAAGCTAACCATCTCCTAGCTCAACATTCATATTGAACAGAGAGACACAAGAGTACTGTACTATATATATTTTGGTAGTGTGTTTTAAGAAATGCTAAAGCCTACCAAATAACACCTTGCAAGCTATGCCATTTAGCAAATATAACGTTGTGGTTTTAAGGGGTTATTGTATTAGCCTTTAGCCAAGCTAGCTGTTAAGCACACACAAGTTAAGCTAACTATCTCCTGGCTCAAAATTCATATGAGAGTAGTGTAATATATATTGTGGTAAAGTGTGTTTTAAGAAATGCTAAACCTTTTCTTTAACAGTGCCTGTGCAGTCTTAGACCACCGGCAGTAGACAGTGGAAAGAATAGGCCAGTCTTTCATGTGTAAAGATAAATAGTGGTGGTTTTGGTTGACATGAGGACAGACAGAGGCAATAAGATTTTAAATTCAAGCTTTGAGGAGCCCAAATGTTGCTGAAAATGTTTCTTTTTCCAGCATTATGACCGCCAGTTGTCTTTGGCTGCGATTGTCTAGACAGCAGCTCTGGGTCATCGTGACTAAAATGACATCAGTGTTTTTGAGTTGTGTGTTTTATTTGGCTTTCAGTTCCTCTCTCATCTCTCCTTATGACCCCACAACAAAGTTTCCTGTAACAAGTTCTGCATAAATCCGGGGACATAAGAGGATTTGGTGTAGTTTTAAGAGTTCGTAAATGGAATAGTGTCGCAGTGACTTAAACAAGAGACAGTAAATTTAACATGCTCGTGTTACCTCAGTGTGTGTTGGCTGCTGCAGAGGAGGGTATGTAGGTTAACACTGCTGTTATTGTTGGTTAAAATCAGCCTGGCACACAAAAACCCACACATACACACGCCCTTTGTCCCTGTGCGGATCACGCAATCTGTGAAATACATCTGCGCTCGGAGATGCAGGTCCAAACAAGCGTTGAAAGTAGACAAACACATGCAGGTTCATACAAGTGGCCAGCCCTTCTTTGTTGACTAAGATGTTTTCACGTAATTTTGAGTTGTTTCTGGCATGTTTGATTGTTGGCAGACTGACTGAGTGAGTAACTCACAGAAGTGGATCACAGCATATATTAACTCCACAGTCGAAAATAAAAGCTTCTTGTGTCAAATCATTTTCCCATAGTTTTTCAAAAACTATTGGTGTTATATGTAGTTTTTATACTACAATATGTAATATCAGTAATATATTTATATAGGATTATCATATCTACCATCCTGTCTATGAATATTATCAGGCTGTTTTCCAATTTTTCCTATTTATTGGAGCTATTCATATTGAAATGTGTACACATTCTGTATTAGTTATAAAAGTCATTCAGCATTTGGGTGTTTTGGAACATATACTTGTTTAATTATACGTTCCCAAACAACAGAATAATGCAGAAATACTGTGTGTGTCAAATGTTCGGGTGGCAGAATCAATAGAATAATGCTTAATATGTTCTATGACACATTTGGCTCATTATGTGTATAGCTGGGGTCTTAGAAACCTTTGAAATGACCTTTGTATAAGCATTTAGACTGTGCGATTTAACCAGTTGAATTGCAGAGAAAATTACTGTGATGTCTTAATGAATATCTAAATAAATACACATTTTTATGCCTCTTTGTTTGTTTTTGCCAGGCTTGGCTCCAGCAGTATGGCTACCTGCCTCCAGGTGATGTCAGGGCTCAGGCTATCCGCTCACCCAAGTCAATCGAGACAGCGATATCAGCCATGCAGAGGTTTTACGGCTTGACCGTCACCGGCTCCATAGACTCCAACACATTACAGTGAGTCTGGCTAACACACAATAAGTGTTACATGTTCAGTTTGAAATGGGTAATAAATGCTACTCTGAAAGGTTTGTTTATCGGGGTTGCTTACACGAGAAAACAAATAATTGCATCCAAGGATTTCAGTGTGAATTGACTTGTTTTCCCTGTTGCCAGGGCGATGAGCCGGCCGAGATGTGGCGTTCCGGACAAGTTTGGTCCACAGCTGAAAACTAACCTGAGGAGGAAGAGATACGCCGTGCAGGGTCTGAAGTGGGACAAGTCTGAGATCACATTCAGGTCAGAATACGCACTCATTAGAACAGTACTGTTTGACTTTACAACTGACTATTCACATGTGAATCTAATTTAGTGTTTAAATGCCCTTTTCACAATACCCCAAAGTCAGAGTGGACAATAATCAAATTTATTGCTTTTTCTGACAAATAGTTTAAAACATAAATGTATTTCATTTACTGTCACAGAAGACATGATCATATTTTAGTAATCAAATTTTAGAAGCAGAAACTCGTACATTCTGACCATCCTTGCCTAAATATTTAAATGAAAAATCATATTTTGCGTTCTCCGCCACAGCATAGAGAATTACACCCCTAAAGTCGGCGAACACGCCACATATGAAGCCATCCGAAAAGCCTTCAGGGTGTGGGAGAGCGCGATCCCCCTCACCTTCAGAGAGATCCCCTTCAGCCACATCAGGGGCAAGGTCGATAAGTATGCAGACATCATGCTGTCCTTCTCTGAGGGTTTCCACGGTGACAGCACACCATTTGATGGCGAGGGAGGCTTCCTGGCTCACGCTTACTTCCCTGGGCACGGCATCGGAGGAGACACGCACTTTGACCTCGCCGAGCCCTGGACTACTGGGAACGTGGACCAGGGAGGTAAGAGGAACGAGGAGTGGAAAACAGTTTTTGATTGTTGTTTTGAAATAATTGCCCCAGTTACACATTTTTACCACTGTGGTCTCTCTCTTTCCATGAAGGTAATGATGTTTTCCTGGTCGCTGTCCACGAGTTGGGTCACGCTTTGGGTCTGGAGCACTCCAACAACCCCTCTGCAATCATGGCCCCTTTCTACCAGTGGTTTGAAACCGAAAACTTCCAGCTCCCAGATGACGACCGTAGAGGCATCCAGGCAATCTATGGTAAGTTATTTGAGAATAAAAAGTAATAAAAAGGAGTCCTACAGTATTGCAGGTTTTTGATATCTGTCAGAAATGCAAGAAATTAACCATTTGTCACTTCTTTCTCACTTTCCAACAGGTACAAAGTCTGGGGCTCCTCCTCCTCCGCCTCGACCTACGAAGCCGTCCACCCCTGACAGGCCTGACAACGGCCCTGACATCTGTGAAGGACACTTTGACACTATTGCCATCCTCAGAGGGGAAAAGTTTGTATTTAAGGTGCAAATAACTTAAACATTCATGTTGCGCGCAAACAAAGACGGTTGAAGTTACTTATGTTCTAACTTTAAGTAGTTGCGTAAAAGTTAAGGCCGAGCAAATGGTTGCATTTGCTAACGTAGGACTGAACAGAGGCTATTTTTGGGATGGGCTTAGATTCATGTCTACTGATTCTCTTTTCAGTCAAATTAAATTAAAAAAAAGACTCATCTGGTGTATATTCATCTAATTCCATGTGTTTGTTTGCAGGACAAGTGGTTTTGGCGTGTGCGTAACAACAAGGTACTGCCAGGTTACCCCATGCCTATCGGTCACTTCTGGAGAGGCCTGCCGTCAAACATCAACGCCGCCTATGAACGGGATGATGGGAAATTTGTCTTCTTCAAGGGTAGGTTCCTTTTGATATCAGATTGTTTACAAAGATTCATTGCAGCTGCAGAGTGATAAACTTCATCTGTTAACTATTAAAGTCCAGTGCTCTGTGGTCTTTCACTGTGTCTGTTTTCTGTCTTCTTTCTTTTCATCTTGTGTTTTTTTTCTCCCATCTGCAGGTGACAAATACTGGGTTTTTAGTGAGTCAAACATGGACAAGGACTCCCCAAAGAACCTGAAGGACCTGGGCACCGGCCTACCCAAAGACAAGATTGATGCTGCTCTCTTCTACACGCCAACAGGACAGACATACTTCTTCAGAGGCAATAAGTGAGTCCATCCTCCTGTTAGAGTTCGCTTAGGCCCACATGCTCTACTTTTTATCAAACCTCCTTTACAATTATTGCGTGTATAACATTTCTAGTAACAGAGACAGACTTGGGAGTAAAAGGTAAAGTCTGTACTGGAAGATCAGCAGGTCATACAAGGAGATCAGTCCAACAAAACAAAAAAGCAACACCAGGTGGGGGAAGGCAAAAATACAAACACCAAAAAAATATATAAGGACTGACACTCGGAATGAATGCTGGATTGATTCCTGGGGAAGGATTTGAGTTGATGTACGATCCAGCAGCCAATGCAACATCTACATATATACGTTTGTGCAAAGGTCAAAGGAAAACCAGGGAGTATGAATACACAGGGACAGGAGACACACATGGGCAAGAACTGATCAAAAAAACTAAAAAAAAACTGTCCTGTGGAAAGAACTTATTTCTTACGTTTGCCTTTATTTTCATTTGCAGGTACTACCGTTTCAACGAGCAGACTCGCACCGTGGACAGCGGCTATCCGAAGCCCATCAACACGTGGAGCGGTGCACCAGACAACATCAAAGCCGCCATCATGAGTGAAGATGGATGTAAGTTTACCTCCCTGTTTAAACCGATTAATCAGGTGTAAAATAAAAAGGGGTTTGTGTTGTTGACAATTAGGGAAGAAAGGGTCAGCTGAGAAACTATCATTTGTTTTGATGGTTAATCCTTGAAGTTATTAAATCTAGTCTAAATGTCAGATGTTTCATTCACTCTCCATCTTTCCTCAGCCTACACCTACTTCTACAAAGCCAACAAGTACTGGAAGTTCAACAACCAGTACATGAAGGTGGAGTCTGGTTACCCCAAGTCTGTGCTTAGTGACTGGATGGGCTGCGAGGGCGAGGAGCCCAAGAAGGGCAGAGAAGAGGAAGTGATCATCATCGAGGTGGACGAATCACAGAGCGGGGCCGGACCGGTGGCGGTGGTGATCCCGCTTCTCCTTTTGGTGCTGGTGGTGGTCACTCTGGGAGCGCTTTTGTTCTTCAGAAAGTACGGAACGCCTCGGCGCCTGCTCTACTGCCAGAGATCCCTCCTGGACAAGGTGTAGACAGAGCGAGAGGGGACTGACAGACTGCCACAGAGGGACAGAAAGAGAGGGGGAGAGAACGAGGGCCGGATGTTGACGGAAACTGAAAGGCGGGGGGGGGATGAAGCAGGAGGAGAGAGAAACTGGAGAAAAGACTAAAAGAACTGGGGGATAAAAGTGTTAAAGTTTGGGTGGTTTGTATTTGCCACGAAAGAGGAAAAAAGATAAAGGCCCTAGAAACTGAAATCAGGAAAATGTGTATTTGTATGTTAAGTATTTACATGTACTGTTCTGTGTTCAGAGATTAAGAACATACCCACATAGAGAAGGGAAATATTCAGAAACTCATCATCGAAAGCCTCCCTCCGGTACTCCCCTCTCACAACCCAGGTATTAAGAAACATTTCTTCTGCTTTAACTGGACGACTCCAGCTGAACTGCTGTCTGATTTATTAGATTCAACATGTAGACATTTAAAATTGTTTCACTTTCTAAATTCATCATCTCTATTTTTGTTCTGAAATACATTTCCTGTCAAATCTGGTGTGGTTTCACTTTGAGGTTACGTTACTTTGATATGACTCCGAGACCAAATCCAGCCATGCAATATCTGTATTTTTTATTTTTTTTATTTTTACCACTATGTAGGTCAGGCGTTGAACCTCAAAACTTCTTTCTTGTTACGTATCTGCAGCACTAAGAACTGCAAAACCAAGAGCCCCAAAAGCTCAAATCAAATGTTTAAACCTTTTACCTTTTAATCAGATATTTCCAGATCAACTCAAACTGTAGCTAGTTTTGAACGGTTTTATTTGGGTAGGGTTTCCCACGGCTGCTGAGACTTAACAATTTAGAAATTCGGCTTCTTCTGCTCACATTTCAATATGTAAAATTTGAACATGCTTACGTGAAGTTTGTGTTGGAGTCTGTGTTGTGCCGGGAGCTGGTCATTTGATGATGTTAGCCACCTGCATTCCTAAGCTAATGGTAATTAGTGTTGCACACTGTTTCCGCTGTAGAAGCATAAGGATTTTTGTAGAAAACCAACCTGAGTCTACGATATAGAGAAATCAGTGTACAGGCTGTTAACATGGATGTAGGCGATCGTGTCATTCGTTGAACTGAATTGGCTAATGTCAGCAAATGACCGGCTCCCAGCACAAAACAGACTTCAAGACAAACTTCATGTAAGCGCATGAGTATGTACGAATCTCACACATTGAACCTTTAAATAAAACTATTGAAATGAAACATTTAAAGGTTGAACACGTAACATTCGCCCCTTCGCTTGTATGCTAACGTGAAGTTTGTGATGGAGTCTGCGTTATGCCGGGAGCTGGTCATTTGTTAGCTAACTCCATTTCTAAGCTAACAGTAGCTAGTGTGGCACATTGTTGCCGCTGTAGAAGAGAGACGCCTGAAGAACTCGGGAGCTAAATTCAGCCCAAGTCCTCTACGTAGAAAGACATGAGAACGAGAAGTGTACAGGATGTTATCATGGATGTAGGCAACCGAGAAAGTCAGGGAGGGTGTTCATTTTTGAAGGTACGTTATAGTCACACTAGGTCACACGTCGAAATTAATATTTCTTCACATGCGATACATATTGAACCGTTAAAATCTTTTTGCTTATTTAGTCAGATCACAAGTTTAACTCAAAGTTGAGCTAGGTTTTATTTGGGTAAAAATCCTCTGTTTAAGACTTGTAGCATTTGAGAAATTTGCTTCTGTTAAATAAAACCATTGAAATAAAACATTTAAATACATAACCAGCCCTACAACTAAAAGAATTCTCTCCCATCTGCTAAATACTAAAGCCTGCTCATAGGATACTAGCTTAAGATAAAGACTATGCTCTGATTGTTTATTTAATGAACTGACCCTTATTCCCCTCATGCACAGTGTTGGTATTGACTATAACCAGGATTTGGTCTACAAAATTTAAACTTTACATGAGACTGCCGCAGGTTATTTACCTCCCACTTCTGTCAAAATGAAGGTGTTTTTTTCCTCACTATAATGTCTGCATACAGTTACAGTATGCTATAACATGAGTCACACACAAACAAATCTTTCAGTGCAAGCAGTCAGATGGGAAAACAATAAAAAAAAAAAAAAACTTGACGTTTTAGCTCACAAACATTCCAATGCATTTGTTTTTCTGTAACCGAATACAAGCGGAGCTGCTTGTCCAAATGTGTGAATAAGCGGTACGGTTTCCAACAATATGGTGCAATTTTTAATTAACATTGTTATGGGAAATTGTTGTTATTATAAGTATGGTTATTGTTATTATTGTTCTCCTGGTAAAGTTTGTTTTGTTTTTTCTTTTGTACATTGTCATTTGGAGTCCTGCTGGACAGAGGCATAACGTGACAATGGTGGAAATGAATCCCAGTTTACATTCAACGTGTAGTGAATTAGACCAGTTCAGGGCGTTCGTGTGACGTCGGCACAGATTAACAACCAATAATGCTATTTATGAACTTTGACACGCATGGTGCTCAAATGCTGTTTCTTTTCTTTCTTTTTTTTTTACACAAATCAAAATAATTGAAGGTGAATGGATTTAGATAATAACAATGATAATGGTAATGATATTTATAATGATGATCATATCAATAAAATGGAATGAGATTTTTTTTCCTGTTTTCTCCTGTTTTCACTTTTGTATCAGATAAAGTGAGATTCAACTACTGTATTTTCTTTGGTTAAAGGTCAAGGTCTCCTCACGAAACACATTTTTGGCCTTAACTCAGGAATTCATTATGACAAAATTGCACATAAAAATGTAACGGTTGATGCTAGAATGGGTCGCCCAGAAGCACGATCTACTCTGCTGTGATTGGCTCGTTTGCCACGCAGCTGTTCCTGGTTCATTAGACGCTACTACGATGAAATATGTCTGTTAATACAACTAGCGTAGCGACTATTTAATGGGCGTAACTGTAGGCGTAATGTTCATACAATGTGTATTTTACTGGAAAAAATATTCAAACCATTATCAGAACAGTTGCTGATTAATTTTAAAGAACGAACAATTAGCTTTCACTTTTTGTCAATATAAGTCGTTTGATTAGCCTTTAGTGTTAGCATTAGCCATTAGTCACAGCAGCTAACAGCATAAGAACCAATCACAGAAGACAGACAATAGGATAAAGTGATGTAATGTTATTTTATATCCAAACTGTCACCATCGTATTCTGCAAAAACACTTTTCAGGCCTTGATTCAACACCATATTCCTAATAGCAACTGCGGACAGCGTGTTTCTCACTGGGAATGAATGAAATCAAAACCTGCACGTCAATACGTTTCACCAGAAAATACACTTTTCAAATTCAAGTTATCACTACATATATATTATGGGTCTGGACAGACATGGATGTAAACTGAAACTTGACTGGATAGAGGGGGCATATTTTCAGAAGCTGAATATACCACCCATGGGCAAAGTGAATTTTGTTTTCACACAAATGTGTTACAATTATAATTTGTTTAATAAAAAAAATAGTGAAATGTTTTACACAATATCAAACGAAAGTACCAATGATCATTTTTACGATCTGTGCAATGAAATGGATCAGGGACCTTCAAAAAAACAAGAGGATGCACAGCAGCCCTTATGTTGTGCAAAAACAAATGAAGGTGATTTAAAATACATAATGGATTATCTTACACCCCGTCACAGTTATTTAAAAGAGGCTTAAAGGATGACAATATGTGTATAAAATGTGGTGGTGCAGAAGGAACTCTGATCCACTTGTTGCGGGACTGCAATAAAATTAAAGATCAATGGTTTGGCTTTACAAAGCAAACGATGATCCACACTTAAACCATCCCACTCACACCACAGTCATTCATACGCAACTGCATAACTTCAGCAGTATAACTTCAAAGAGTAAAAAGATCTTTCTCTTGTTACGTACAGTCACAAGGAAGGGAATCGTGATTATCTGAACTTTCTTTAAATTCACCAACTCATAAAATAATGGATCACTGCAGTAGAAGTGATTTGTAAAGAAGATGGAAAAGACAGAATGTGTTCATTTGTCATACAGTTAATAATAAATCTCTTTGAAAACATCCCAACCACAAGTTCCATGGGGGAATTTAATTTTAGCAGGCAGCTAGTAATATTACTGAATACCACAGTTATTCTACGTCGCAATCTTTATTATCAACTGTTTTAGCTATTAATATGAAGCAACTATTGTACTGCTGTCCTGTTTGAGCTAAAAAAAGAGGAGAAAATGTTCACTTGGAATCAAGGAGGATTTTGGTGGCCAACGGTCAAAGGTCATACTGCTATTTCAGTAGTTTGTAAGCAAAAGAAATTCAGTAAATAAAAATCTGTGTGGCATTTTTGCCATCAATGGTGTTTCAAATGACTGTTTTTTTTTTATTTTTAAGCTCCATCTAAACAGCGTACTGTGTGAAACACTGGGATAACGTCATCAAACAACCAGCTCCCAGCGCAACACAGACTCCATTACAAACCTCAACATAAGTGTCGAGCAGCAACATCTGCCGCAGAAAAATGAAGCCAACGCAGACACAACTGCAGTGGCTCCAAAAGTGAGACAGTCCCCATAGACCCCCATGTTAAAATGTCCAAGTTTACAGCAGAAATGAACATGTTTACAGCCCGGTACAAACAACAGTTGGGGTTGCCATTGCTCATTTCCTTGTTCGTTCAGATTCAGATTTTTATTTTCAGTTGTCCTTTTAGCTCAAAAAGAAAACAAAACACAGTAACAAAAAGGTAAAAACAAGTAATAATTTACAGAGTAGTCACACAACTGTAGGGAGAGTGAATTTATGGATAACTCACTTGTTAAACTTATTAAATGTATTTATAACTCACCTGTTTAAATCACATTAAGGCTTCCAATAATGCATAATTAAGGGTGTGCTGTGAGTGAATGGGTGTCGTCCATGTCTACCATGTGGTTTTTGATTGACAGCTACTTCAGCTGCTGAGTCGGACTTTCAGAGCTTCTGTTTATTGAATAAAACATTTTTTTACCTGACAGACAGTTCAACTGTAGTCGTGTTTAAGAAGTTACACTAACAAGCCCATCAGAGGTTTCTGTCATGAGGTTTAACACTACTTCATTACATTAGCCTGCCTGTTAGCATAATTTAGCTACATTTGCTAATGTTGGTATTGCATTATGTCAGCTAGTCTGCTAATTAGGCCTAATGCTATGTAATTTGAGTGTTTATACATTACGCAAAGTTGACATTACTGTTATGAAATATAACTGTGTGTGTTAAGATTTGCCAAGCAGCTAAGATTACAGTTGGGAAACTAAAATGAAAATGCAAATTATATGTTTTTACATAAACTTGTAGAGCATTCTGTTTTTGTTCTAAAATGGCTGCAATGTTTTTTTAACGGATGAGGCAGAGGAATTTTATTTGATTTAGTCTCTTCATCAGTCCACACTCCCTGGTGTACTACCAGATATCTGGGAGGACGCAGCTGATCAATCAGGCTACGTCAGAATTTATTTGAAAAAGGTGTTTTCCCCTTAATGCACATTTACTCTTTTCCAAAAAGGACAAAAAGCCCAGTCAGTCAGTCAGTCTTTTCAAATTTTTACAGTGACATGAATCTTACATATTTATTTAATTTCATCAACAAAACAAAACGCGTGACAACGACAGCCGTTATTATTCTGTGTTTAGTTTTATTTCTTCCAGGAGGAAAAAAATGCAACAGAAGAAATGTGATATGTGACAGATTTCGATGCTCTGCAGGCCTCTTCCTCCTCCTCATGGACAGTGGATCGGAGCTGCTGGAGGGCCACAGATGGAGACGGAGAGGTCTGGATACAGTTACACCGCTGGTTGTTTTGGACGTGGAGCCAGCAGTCATGTGTTGAGGAACGAGGCGGAAAAAATGATGAAACGGTCACATTTTTTAGAAAACTGCTCTCCAACTCAGCATCTGGTTTTTCTTGAAACATCTGAACTTCTCGGCCAACCCGACTGCAGTGTGTGTATACCGTCTAGAAAAAAGTTTACGCCCTGGCTCTTGGCTGTTAAAATTTATAGTATAACCATGCGAAGAAAATTTGTGTGCTAAAGAGAAAGAGACTGGAAGCAACGGAAAGCGAGAGGTGAGAGAAGTGAGAAGGGCCGTACACCAGAAATCGTTTTATAGCTTTGGGGATACTTTATCCTCTGGATGTTTCTCTCCAAAAATCCTCCCTCCTTCTCTCCGTCGCTCTTATTTCCTCACCCACTGCAAAATAGTTCTCTTTATGAGGCTTCAGTCTCAAACCACAAGTATCTCTGGTCTGTTTTTGCTCTTTCTCTCTCTACCCCCTCCACCCCTCTTGCT
>JAPQRN010000011.1:421647-439725 GCA_037367275.1 Coranthus polyacanthus
GAAATTATGCAACATATACGCCTTTATGTCTTTAAACATCATATAGCAGGGTTTTGTAAGTATCTTAGGAACAGATTTGTGTTTGCTGAATCAAATACTGTTTACTTTCATTCACTTAAACGTGAGGACACATCACAGAGGTGGTCTTGACTGAAACATTCGTCATGAATTTGAGTCATAATATTTTACTCTAACAAGCCAAGACGTGAACCCCTCTCACTTACTCTCTCACACACACGTTAATGAGGTTCTGAATCAGTGCTACTTTATGTTTGCCAGCTCCTCCCTTCCTCTGCCTGCTCAACACAACTCCTCTCTGAGCCCAGCACCAGACAAAATGGCGTTTGAGCCGAAAACCAACTTCAGCTGAAGAAATGCTGCATCCTAGTGGAAGCTCTGAGACATTAACTCAGCAGCATTTCCACAAATTGGTATTTTTTGACCTATTTATATTTCTACACCAACCCATGAATCACAAAAGCGTCATATTTAAAGTATAAACAGACACATTTATTGCAGGAATTCATTAACAGTGAAAAACACAAATCGTATTGCAGGAGAAAGCCCATATGTTCTGATAAATACATCCACCAGACGGACACCGATACGTTAACTTTGGGCGGGTTTCTTCATTAACAGCTTTCCTTTTGGTTTCAGTAAAAGAGACTTTCTGTGCTCCTCCATTCTTTTGGCCTCTTCCTGTTTTCCTCTCCACATCTCCATCCCTCTGTCCACCTCTGAGCTCAGCATCACAATGCGTCTCTGTGACAAAGAAACAATGAGCGCATGCCGTAAAAATGAGGATAGTTTTAAAAAAAAAAAAAAAAGAAAGGAAAGGAAAAAAGCGTGATACTCACTGCTAAATTTTCCCGTTCTTGCTTTCTTCTCAGCTGACCTTTTAGTGGAGGAGCCGGTCTTCCGTCTGTGCAGAAAAATAAATGTGAAGTGGCCTTGAGCTACATTACAAAATGTGCAACTAACCGGCACAAATTATGATATAAAGCAGAAGAACAATGATGGCGACAGTCCAGACTCTAATGCGTGAGCTGATGTTTGAGCTGCAACGAGTACAAACAGTGATGTCTTGAGTGATTGTGGGCATAACAGACATTTTCTAAACAGGTTTGGTACTTTAGTTTCAATGCATTTGGTGTCATTGTGTGCCTTCACTTCAAAACCCGATTTCGGTTGAAACGATAACACAGCAGTAACGCAACAAGAGGAAAACTATGGAAAAGACGTAAGCGGAAACAGACAGTGAATGGGAGAAAAGGCGTCATAACTTTTCACGTTCTGCTGCCGACATTGAAAACTGATTTACACATTGGAGCGAAGTTAATGTTCATTATTTTCAGCCTAAGGAGATAAGTTGAATCAGTACTCCTACGTTTACCACAGTCTGTTTTTCTTTACACAAGCATTTGTACTTTTACTGGAGTAGACTTTTGGCACTACTGGTTAAAAGTTACACAGCCCCTGTTTGCTAGAAAATACTGATTTGGTTCTAAAGGAAATAAATATAACAAATACCTGCAAAAGACCAATCTGGTAGGTCAGTCAGAGGTCCATATTCAGAGCCACTAGAGGAAAGTCCATTTCTGCAAGCAAGCAATCACACACAGTTATAGTTTTTCTCAACATGAGTTTATTGTTTGCTTACTTTTAATTTAAGCTGCGACTAAGAAATTGTTCAGTCAGTTTAATGAAAAAGTGCCAAGCATCCACTAAGAAGACCACGATGTTAAAGTAAAAAAAACAAAAACAAACACAACCAGTCCAGTGCAGAAAGACACTGAATTAACTGCCATATATGACAAAAAACAGCAGCTTTGTACATCTGAGCAAGCATAAAGTACTTAAGGGTAAGTAGTAAGTAGTAGTAGTTCAGGTTACCAAAAACTGAACAATAATGTACATTTCAGAGCTATAAAAAGGTACAGGTAATGTGTTAACAACGTATGGCTTTTTCTGCAACAATGGAAGGGAATTAAGTCCTTAAAGTTGATGCAAACAATTCCTACAGGTGTCACTTTGTCTGTATAAAAGCAGTGTAAGAACAAACTAAACCCCCTGAAGCTTCATTTGGACAATATTACACAATAAAAAGCAGAATATCGCGAGAAAACGCGAGAAGACAGTGGTGTTGTAAACCTTGTGACTGGTCTGGTAGTATATTAACATCCATGCTAGTCAAGTCAATTGCTCATGTGTGCAAACATCTGGGCTTTAATAATAAATGTATTAAGACACTACAACTGGGAACTTACTCTTTTCTCCATTTCTGTCCGGCTTGTACTGTACATGTCGTGCTCAACTGTCTTCTGGAGTGTGTCAACACTGAAGGAAAGAAAACAGCTAATTTAGCCTCTTAAAAGTCACTTCTGGACAAACACTGCCGCCTAATATACATAGAGACAATATACTACGACTCTGTAAACAGGCAGACGTAGTAGCTGGTTCCAAGACTTCTACCAGTTAAGTGAAAAAAGCATCTTCGAGGCGTTTATCTGTCAAGACTGTTAGCATCACTGTTAGCCATGCTAGTCGACTTCGCCGCATTTATTCTCGTCATTTAAAGAGACCGCTGTGTCAAAGTGAGCTATTACGACTATATACTGACTATTACACGAAGATGTTCGCGACAGCAACAGTCCGAGCTGAGGCTGTAACGAGCCACATTTAAAACAGTGAGTAACCTCTGTCTCACCTGAACGGCACAACGTCCTAACGGGGGCCGCCATGTTTGATGCACAATTCGGTGTCGGCCAGCAGGTGGCGCGAAAGATACGCTAACGTTTACTCCAACCGCTCCGTGGCTTTAGCATCCGACAAAATCCTGCGTTTTTGAAAGGAAAGAGGATTTAACATGACAAAAATGAGAAAGAGGACACATTACTGCTATAATAAATAGTCTTACCACCTTATTTAGGCACTCGGGCCACCCTTTATTCACGTTTAACTGCACAGTGAACACACATGGCTAGCAAAACTAGCCTACACATTAAAGACACTGGGTGCTAATAAAACATAAAATGCAAACATTCAAATTCACATTTCTCTGGAAAAACATGCAGCTCGCGTTTCCTGCATGCGTGCTCTTTTAAGAATAAAACACACAAAGGAAAAACAGATTGATGGGGAAGAAGATGTGAAGTTATTATCAATATGACGTGTAGTAAGTAAAAGCTCAGCATTCAAAACCGTAATTAAGTAAAAGGAGCCCAAAAGCCTTTACTAGTCCTACTTGAGTTAAAGTGGGCTTAGTTACATTCCACCACTGTACTTTAAAGCATTGTTTTTAGAGGTTAGGAACTGAGGCTAGGACACTAAACCCAGAAGAATTTCTCTGTTAGCTTTTCAGACATGTTCCCACTCGCAGCCTGTGAGGTGAAACGCCAGAGTTTGCAGAGGCTGCTGCAGGGACTCCGGTGAACCGCAGGGGCCATGAAAGGCTCCGGAGCCACATCAGGGAGGAGGAGGAGGTGGAGGAGGAGAAGGAGGAGGAGGAGGAGGAGGAGGAGGAGGAGGAGGAGGGGGCTTCGGGGCAACACAGAAAGCCGACAAGTCCTATCCAAACAGACCTGCGGTGTTATATCAGGGTGTGTTGTGTTTTTTTTCTTGTTGTTGTTGTTGGTGGTGTATCCGTTAACTGCCACCAAAAAAAACCAAAAAAAACAACAACAACAACAACAAAAAAAAAACAGCCGGGATGAGGGTTGACTGCGAGGCTGGTCAGTCCTGAAATAGTAGCGGGATGTTTACTCTGTATCGTCCTTGGAGAACTCAGACACGCCGAAAAAATCCACCAGCCGAGTCGCGCCGCCGTCTCCCTCCGCGCATTCCACAGGCTGGTGGTACAGTAATCTAGTGCCGTTGCCTGAACGACGCGTGTTTTGTCCGTACTACGGAGTAACCGCGGTTGAAACGGGTTAAAACAGCGGCGGAGGCCGTTTAAATACGTTACAACAGAAATACGAGAATATAAAGAAAAGTCTCTGGGACTCTAAACGCACTATACTTCAGATTTTACACGTAAAAGTCCCAAAAAAATGGGCTATTATCAGCAAGCTAAACACATAGGCTACTTGAAATAGTCAAAGTTGGAATAATACAGAATGGCACTTTTACCAAGTGGCTAAATTACACCATTTTACCAACTGCAATATGGGCCTACAGTAGATATAATGTGACACGTTTAGTAATTCCACGTACATGTACAGTAGGCTACATCAGTATCAGTTCATTGTCATATGTATCTACTGTAGGTGTTTATATCCTATACATTAAACCACCTCTGCTGTAATATATCACCTATAGGATATCTAAGGTTTGTTCTGCCCATATGGTCGTATATGTCCCTATATCAAGAGTAATGTTGCCATGTGTTACCAATAAGGCAATATATTATTATCATATACACAGGCTACATCCTCTGGCTGGGATTAAAGTCTATAACATCCGAAGTAACCATAGTTGTTTATGTAAATATATATATTAAAATATATTGTGTATGAACTAGACAGACACGTCAGTATATGAAGTTGTTCCTATTTCTAATGTGGGCACAATAACATTTTATACATAATAATATGTATACAGCACCTTTCATATATAAACTGTTGCTCAAAGTAATTTCTAGAAAAAACTAAAATCCAACACGTTAAAAACAATAGTACATGATAAAATGATGCATACGACGTGTACACAAAAGAAGTATAAAAATAAAAGAATTAATGATAAGAAAGGATGCAATTAATTAAAAGCAAGGTCATAAAAATAGGTCTTCCTCATCTGAAGTGAATTTGTGGTGGGAGTTTGTTCCAGACCTTTTGGTGCGTAAAACTTTTTGTAATTCATTTTTGGAACATTCCACAAGCATGCACCAGAAGACCTAAGAGGGCATACGTCCATAAAATACATAAAATCAGTCTTATCATCCTGTCTTGTAGGTGTAGGTTATGTTGTTCAGCTCTATCTTGGACCAGCTGGGCCACTTTTAAGCAGCATGTAAACAAAGGTAACTGAAGCGAAGTCAGGGTTATATCATGGCTCACTATAAACCCCCACAGTAACCTTTAAAGTCAACCGACGCCTGTGCGAGGTGGGGTCCTCAAGACTCAATACATTTGAATCCTTAAGGCTTTCATTTCCATGCATTTTCAATAAGTCACACCACCCAAAATATGATTTTGATTCCGCTGTCATCGCAGTGCATGTGATTGAAACGAAAAACAAACACTTGACTTAAAAATAGACACCAAGTCAAGTGTGACAAACGTTTTTAAAGTACCTCGTGAGACCTTTTGAAACGTCATAATGTAAAAATGTATGACCTCGAGGCACTCAACCCCCTCGCACATCTTAAAACATGACCTCTGTAACTTAAGTGCTAGCATTTTCCCTCTGCGTTCAAGTCTTAATATAGACAGTTTTTTTTTTTTTTTTCTGTACGTGGCACCGGTTCACATTTCCCATCATTAATTTTCGTAAAGAGGGCCGCTTTTGGCGGAGTGTGAACGGCCACTCAGAGAGTTTTGCGTATGAATGACGAAACAGCCATGGCTGGCGGAAAGGAGTTCCGGCTGCTGGGGGAAACGAGCCGCCGCTGACTGATAAAGGAGCCGAGGGAGCGCGGTAAGCTAGTCCCGAGGCACGGCGGGGAGCGACGGATGTGCCGTGAAAATAAAAGCAAAAATACACGTAAACGCATTTTCGGAAAGAGCAGAATGGGTAGTGGAATCATCGTATTTAGTCTGAGGGAAAAAAAGCAACCGAAGTCTGCATTTACTCAAGGAGCTAGCCCGCCGTACGAATGTGAGCTAGCCTACTTGTACTTTTGAGTATTTCCATTTTTGTTCTTTATATCCAGCTGCGTTTACTTTACCGGTTGGAATTAAAACATATAACTCTAGAATAAGCTACCCCACAGATAAGTAAAAGAATGCAACATTAAAGCGGCAATAATTCACATCCACTAAATGGGACATTCCGCGCTTTTTAAAGGAGATTCGGATGCTGTTACTTTTATACCTACAGGGTTTTGAAAGCAGAACTTTGACTTGTAACATAGTATTTTTATGTGTGTGGTACCGCTGCTCTAACTTGGGTCTAAATACTCCCTCTACCATTACTAACTGAAAGCGATAAACTTTTTGTTTGGGTAAAATATGACGGAGGAGCGCCATTTTGAAAAACTGGAACCGGAAGTCGTGTTTTCGCTGTTGCTAGCTTGACAGTTTTGTAAAAAAAGAGGGGGAGGTAAGTAATTATTTAGGGGGAAGAAAGAAAGAAACAAAGTTGTCGACCGTGCAAGGCACACGGGGAGGGATTTTATGTATCTGGAGCGGCTCGTTTGGTCCGTAGCGGTCTGCTGGGATGCGGCTGTAACGGCGCACCGCTTTACACTCTTTCTTTCTCTCCCTGCAAACTTCTCCACTGTTGTTTGACCGAGTCCGGACAGGATTTCTCCTTTGAAAACGGGAATGATAAAAGCAGCCGAGCACAGGCGGATGGACGGACGGACCGGACTGACGAACGGAGCAGTCGAGCGCCGTATTTGTGTGTTTTCTGTGGCCCGAATGAAGTTAAACGTGTTCTTTTAAGTTTTCCGAAAACACTTCGTCCTGAGATGAACGGCAGACGTCGGGTGAGTCGACTATCTGTGCTCAAACGGATTTATTTTCTTGTCTACACTGGACCCACATGAAGTCCTGCTGAAGCTCTCCGCATTGTGTTTTTTAAAAAGAACATTGAAACGGAGAGACACCCTCGGGCCGCTCTGGACACCTAACATATCAAAGCAACTAACTCACACGTACAAACCAGACAGGAAACTAACTGAAGATGCAGATGTGGAGCCACATGAGGGTCCACAAAGGAGGCCCTCCACGACCATAGGTCACGTAGAAGTGTCCTGGATGTACGTCTCTGCTATTGCTTGAATGGACTGACTTGACCTATTGTCTAATAATCCAATGGATTCTTCCACACCACAGCTTACCTGTGCCTGTGGGTTTTCCACGTGAGGCCAACCAGATGACTCAGAGGACTTAAGTCATGTAACCACCCTATGATGTCTTAAAGGTCTTATTTATCTAATGTTTTGTATTTATTGTGAATTTAAGTGGTCCTTTTAGTTTCAAGGCCAGTTTTTAAGTTCTCCGTACTGAATTTGGAAGCTAATATTTCACCTGCCATTGTGAAAACTGTAGATTTATTTACTTTATTCTGCTGTATCTACCCACACTGTATTTGAGAAACTATTTAAGGGGAGCTGGAAGACTTGACTTTGCCCACACAGGGGAGGAAAAAAAATCAAGAAGGTATCATCATGGACAGGCCAATCAGCAAGTTATTGGAAAAGTTAAAGCTAACAGACTCAGGCAGTGTGAAATTCAACAGTTCAAAGAAAAAACATGACTCTGCCAGCAACTCTAATAACAGCAACGCCAACACTGGCATCTCCGGAGGCAGTGGTGGGGGCAGCGGTCTGCCACCAGCTCCCAGCTCGGCAGCTGCCTCGCCCTCAAGACCCGGCCAGTTCTCGCTTGCCTCTGCAACCGCAAACGATGCATGTGTTCCAGTGAGTGGGAGAGGAGGAGGTGGTGGTGGCACAGGAGCAGCAGCAGCAGGAGGAGGAGGAGGGATGGGTATGCCTTCCTCTCAGCTTCTCACCCCACAACCGTCTTCCTCCATGGTAGGTGCTGTACCTTCAGAAGGCGAGCAGCCTCTTCACCCTTCCACCTTGGCCCAGGTGAGGCGTCGCTCCCCACAGCAGCGAGCTTCTTGTTACCTGGGTGAAGGTGTGGATTCCCACCTGAGACGTGAGTCTGGCCTGGGTCCTGAGTGCGACCCGATGGGAGCATTCGGCTCCAAGGCATCCCTCAATCAGCGGCGGTACTCCCTGGAGCTCCAGCAGCTGGTGAGGCGGCAGCAACTCCTTTCCCAGCCGCCCCCTCTTTCGGTCCCCCCGCCGTACCCTGCTGCAGGGTATGGATCTGCTCCCAGGGTGGGTGGAGGTGGCCTGGTCGAGGCCAACTACCTCGCTGAGCCTGAGCGTCACAAGCGGTTCTCCCTTCAGGAAAGTCTGTTCTACAAACGTCTGAGCACGGGCAGTGAATTATGGGAGAGCACCAGGCCAGCGTCCCTCTCTCACCCACCACATCGACCATCTGATATGACTGGTGGAGGTGTAGGAGCAGGCCTCTTCTATCCCCCAGGACCAACCTTGAGTCCCTGCTCCTCATTCAGCCTTCAGGAGTCAGTCCTGGTCAGTCCCAGGTCCAGCTTTGCCTCCAGCACAGCCAGTGGTGGTGGAGGAGGGAGCCCCATGGGAAGCCGCTGCAGTAGTAACCGGACCAGTGGCATCAGCCTGGGCTATGACTCCCGCTACTCTGCCTCTGGAGGCCTCCCTCCACAGCAACAGTCTTCTTCCTTGCAGACGGTGGGCTCTGCAGCTGGGTATGGAGCTCAAGGCAGGGCTGGAGTGACCCCTATGGAGACCTGGACTCATTACCTGGAGGCAGGGGTGCCTCCAAGTGGTCATGACAGCCGACACTCCTACCCGCCTGCAGTAGGAAGTCCGGCTGCGGTGTGCTACCAGACTGGCCCGGAATGGTGGGAGGAACAGCAGGCGGTAGTGAGAGGCAAAGAAGGGGGCGTGATGGGGGAGAGGGCCCGCTACTCAGACCAACCCGGAACTCGGTACCAAGAGGAGCTGACCCGGCTGCTGTTGAGAGATGCAGCACTAGAAGGGGAGGGACTCCTGGAGGGCCTGATGCTGAAAGAGCACTCTCTGGACCTGACAGCACTGCCCAAACAGAGCACGACGACAGTCGGGTCAGCCTCAACTGGAGGGCCAGTCCAAACCCAAGAGGATCCAGGAATTGGGGCTGGAAGAGAGGCTGTGGAGAATCGACAAGAGTTCTTTGGTGAGACCTTCAGCATCTTTTTTAACAATATTATAATGAGACCATGTGGTACCAACTCAAATTTACTCTTTAGGTAACAGGTGCTTCGTTAAATAAAAACTTTTGTTTCAACAGTTTTATCACATGATGATATTAATTAGTATCTCATAAGGGCCTAATTACCCACTAAAAATAAATCTATAAATCAAAGTTTTCCTCATAATACCTGGAAAAGTCAAAATAACACTAAAACTAAATAAAAACTAGTCAACCCCTCAAAATATAACAAATTATTTATGTGCATGTGAAACTAACTGAAACTGAAATCTAAAACCAAACTGAAAGACTAAACGTTTTGCGGGTTATCATATAATCAGTGGTATTGTATAATAAATGAATATAATAAAATAAATAGAGTATAGGTAGTAACATGGCTATTTAAAAATGGTGGGTTTGTTCTCATTCATGATAGTAACAGTTCTCTCTGACCAGTTGGCAGTGTTTTCAACTCAATGCTGGTATCATGTCAGCTCACTTTGAACCTTAAAGGAGGTGATTTAAAAAAAGTACCAGGTACTATCCACAATTTTTGCCCGATGGAAAACCAAAAGAGTCGAGTTAAGCTGATACCATGCGGTGGAAAAGTGCTGTAAGGCTACAGGATGCAACCAGGAAAGTGAGGAGAGAGGTACAGCTGCATTTAACGCCAATTGTAAAATCACATCCCTAATTTAAGCCTGCCCTGTCACTGTTCATGCACGGCATCCCATGCATTCATAACCAAGAGCGCTGGGTCACCCAACATCCGCCCTCAGTGTGTTATTATTGTCCTCGGCGCTGCCTGGTGTCAGATCACAGGTTTCTCTCTAAATGAAAGGCTTGTATGGCTCGATGCAAGGATGGATGAACAGATTAATAGTTGAAAGAGTGGATGGATGGGTGGCTGGTGCCTCGGAACCTGCAGAGACATGTAGGGTCGTAGCATGCAAAGCATAAAGGGAAGAGGGGAAAAAAATGCTTAGGCCTCTGAAACTGATCCAGACAAGTAGATGTGTTTGACTGACGAAAGATGATGAACAAATGGGACGTAGTAAAAGTGTAAAAAGTAGTAGAACGGACACATTTAGGGTCACACCTATAGCTATGACATCAGGCCAAGTCAGCTGAGGCGGATGTTGCCAATTTGCCACCAAAAGGTCTTATGAAGCATATGTGCATGGCCGTTAAACTGCAAAATTCTGCTGTAACACTTAAACACAAATTACACGGTTCCATATAAACACAGCTTCGGCCATTACTGTGAGTCACACAAGATTAGGGCTCAGCCAGTGTGTGTGTGTTTGTGATTGAAGGAGTGTGTAACGGTGGCTGGATATATGTGTGTGTATATTGTTTCTTTGTGGCAGGGTGTGTTTTCCCCCGAGTGACTTCAGGCCACAGTAACGCAGCGTGTGTGTGTGAGTCATGTATGTGCGCTGGTGTGTGTGTGTAATGCTGCTGCCTTGGCGTGTGCAGAGGCGGTGTGTTGCAGCCTGTTTTTCTGCTCAGGTATGTGTGTCCTGAGGCGACGTACAATACTGTACTCCTGTCAGCCATTAGGCTCAAATCAGACGCTGTGAGCCGTGAAGACAGACGCTACCTGCTACGCCGACACTCAAAGCACTCGAATTTAAAAAAAACGGAAAAAGAAAAATATTATCCTGTATGCTCAAAGAACAGGATCAGATTCAGAGCTAAGCACTACATTTTGTTCTATATGTTTTTAAAAAAAAAAGCAGTTCTTTAAAATAGTGCTGAAATGTTTTGATTTAGGTAGAGTTCTCTAATTTTCTTTGGTGTTCATTGGAGGAGGGTGCTTTATTCTACAGAATTCTTATTGGTTTTAAACCCTAAAAAGTCCCTGGAAGTGTTCCCAGCCAAAACCAGTTCTTTTTTTCCCCATCTTATTCTATATGTAGCAGCTCCAGACATTATATTTAAAGACACACACACACAGTGTTTGAGTCTTGGCCCTCTGCTTTCTGGCTTTGGCAGGAAGTTTTGTCCGAGATCATCAGCAGCAAAGTGTAGGAATTCTGGATTTGTGTGGCACTCCCACAGCCACATAAGAAAGCAAAGAACGCAGGCAGACCCTAAATAGATCCCAGAAACACTGAAGCTTGGACCACCACTGTACATGTACTTGGCTGAACATACACTAAACTGGGTGTAAACTCGGCCTTATAGTAATGGTGACCTATAATTTGTAACTATTATCTTCGCGGTCCGTAGAGCTCAACTGATCGTGGGTTTTTAAACGCCATTATAGTGACGATAGTTTGGAACAAGAAAAAGTTGATTCATCTGCCAATACCTGGAAAAATAATGTGACACTGTCAGAAATGAACTATCCTTGAATTTAGTAGAAACTAGATAACTGTTGAACTGACCATCAAAGTAATAAATAGCTAAATAAACAAATCTGGATCACTAAACATCGAACTCAATTAGGCAATAAACCTGGAAATGAACATCAAACTAACTGTAAAATAATCTAGGTTGGAATAATTTAAAAAAGCTGCTTTTAAGTCAATGATTTAATTGAGAAGCATAATGTCCATCAGTGTCCTATCAGCCAAACCAACTAATAAGTCTATCTCTAGTGCTAAATCCTAGTCCTAGTCTAAAACCCCACAGCGAGTTAGAATTTTGAACTTCCCACTTTCCTTGTCCCAGAGTCAGCACGATCTGTTTCAGATATTTTCACGTTTGCTCTAAGTAAATTCCCCACTCATGAATCTTGAAGCTTTAATATCTTTCTAAAAAGGCACTCTAAATGAGACTCTGCACAACACAGACGCCTCTTAAAGTTTTGTTGCAAATCTTTCTATTCACTAGCAAGCTAATCACACCAACAGGAAGGGTTTTTGTGGAAGACGTGAGTGCGTGAAATCAAATTACAAGTTGGAAGCTTAGTGGTGGTCATGCAACCATGGTGTAGGTGATTTAGCGTTTTACTTTTGCTCATTTCATTTATCTTGCTGAACAAAACGTGGAAGTGTCGCAAACCGTTGTTCGCCATGGAGCTTATTTTCTGTAATAATCCAGAGCCAATGGAACAAAGCCATTGGCCGATGCTCACATGCGGGTTAACCTACAAAAACTAAATAACTATAAAAGCAGCCTTTTTTTTTGGTTTGGTTGTCTTCAAACTTTGGCAAGGAAGTAATTTAAGGATTTGATGTGTGGTCGTAAAATGAAGAAAAAACAGTCATCTGCCATTGAATGGTGAGCTGTGGGAAGCAGCCAAGAGAGGTAATTTTTGTAATTTACCACTTTTTTGTTGTTTCATGAGGTAGTTCAGCTTCCAAAACTTGAAGAGAAGTGCAATCATGTTTAATCTCCAAATTGCTCAAACTGTGGGGTTTAAAAAAAGATTTGAAGGTGCATCTCAGCTCCAAACTAGGGAAGAAAGAGTCATCGTTTTATCAGAAAGACTGCCAAAAAGTTAGATCCGGTGGAGTTTCCCTTTAATAACAGAGCTTTAACAAAGCCTCAGACTCTTGAGTGGATGAGCAAACACGCTGGCATGAGTAACTGGGTTTGAACTGTGTGAAAATCCCCTAGGTGGTGCGAACGAGAGGATTTACAAGTGTTGACACTTTGTGTGGAGTTGGATTTCAGACACATCCTCTTGGAATGTGTCGTAAACGAAGTGCTAAGAGCCGTCGAGCGATTACTCCTGACTAAATGCATGTTTGTGTCTGTCGTGTTTTCCCCCCCTTTGTGCTGGCAGGGACCTGTGTGAAGTGTGGGAAAGGTGTGTATGGAGCGGATAACGCCTGCCAGGCTCTGGAGAGTCTCTATCACACTCGCTGCTTCACCTGTGTGTCCTGTGGTGAGTATTCCCCCCCCCCCCCAAAAAAAAAACAAACAACCAAAAACTTAAAGTATGTGACCTAAAGCTGATCACAGCCACACCTTTGAACTGTTTACTCTGCTAATGTCCTCCGTTTACCGTGGTCTGTCTACTGTCTCCCCCCTTCGCAGGACGCACCCTAAGAAACAAGGACTTCTACAATGTCAATGGCTCTGTGTACTGTAAAGAGGATTACATGGTAAGACTTGAGGTCAAGGTGTATTTTGTCATCTGACTCACACTAGCGTCGTAGGACTGGAGATCGGCCCGAGGGTCTTGAAAGACACCGCGTTTTATTTCTCGACTGGTCAAGGCCGTAACTGCGGCTGTCTTTTATTTGATGTAAATGTCCCTGCTTCAAACACAACCCGCGATTTGACTCCTTTCTAGTTTGAAATGTTTGAAGAAGAAGCTGTGTGTGTCTGGAGGAGATATCGGCCAAATCAATCTAAACCACAAAGGGTTCATTTGTAAAAACGGGACCAAAAGAAAACACGCAGCATTGTGTAAATTCTGCAGTACGATTACTGAGACGGTTGGGACCACGTCTAAATTTTGTCAGCACTTTGAAACCATAAAGAAAAGTAGCACGAGTGACACTACGTTAGTTTTCTTGTGTAACTCTTTAAAGAACTTGGTTGCCATAATGCCCTTGTTGTGTATCTGGTGTCAGTCTTGACGTGGTCTCGATTCACTCTGGTCTCGGTTTAGGTGGTCTTGACAACACTACCTCACACAAACACACACTCAGACATGTTCCAAGTCCGAGGATCCTTCTGCTAATGTTAATCTCTTGTTTTAATGACAGTTTTCAGGATTCCAGGCTGCTGCTGAGAAGTGTAGTGTGTGTGGCCACCTTATCCTCGAACAGGTAAGGCCTGTGTGTGTGTGTGTGTGTGTGTGTGTGCGTGCACGCTCTGAACACTTGGACTTATGTTAGATTTACCAGTAAACATTAACAAAACATTAGCCAAGGCAGGTTAAGGGTTACTCACTTCCTACGTTTCCCAGAAATCCTAACGAGAAGCCTCCAGAGGATAGAGAAATTCATTGACGTTGTTGTGTTGGCTCCTCTTTGGGTTCCCACGGCAGATTTTTAGTGGAATGTTTGCCTTGGGTTTTTGATAAATACAGATATAAGACTCTGTAGTAATTACTCTAAAACTTTTGAACCACATAATAACCAAAAATATAAATAGAAAGCTAACAGTGCAAAGCTCCATCAATCACGGTATCTTTTTTAGGGTTCTCAGGAATTTAAAGCCTTAAACAGATTTTATGGTTGTATGAGGTGTCTTTTTCTGTTCATTTTACACCACTAGTATACCATAAACCTAGTAATAGTTTAATCATACACATGCAGTACAATTAATGAAGAACAAGAGTCATTTATTGGCGTTGAACACTGGAACACATACATAAAAAAAATGACATTTCCGTTTACTTTTTAGGCTTTGGAAACAGCAACTGCTCGGGGCATATTTGACATAAATAACTTAAAAAGACTATTAGTGAAATATACAAAGAAATGACTCATAATGACAGGCAACAATAGAAGTGAAGCAACTGAAGATGAAGGGGAGAAGCACAGAGAGATTTAAAGAGCACCCGTCAAATCTGAAACGGTGGAAAATGATGTGGAACTACTGGTGAAAATGCCACATTTCTGTTAGTTTCATCCAGCTGAATGGGGATGGTTATTAGAATAATTGCGGTTAGCTCAAATAACTGTGATTAAGTGATTATGTAATTATGAGCACTGGCACAGAAGCTAAGTAATGCACTGCTGTGGACGGAGGAAACGGCAAAATGGAATGTAGCCACCCAAAAAAAAATCATGTTAGTTTAGTGTCTGCTATATTTAGAATATTTTCAGCGCTTTACCTTGTCATCAGACGGTCCTTTGACAACCTCACAGAACGCGACATTTACCACCGTCTCAGTCAGTTTTGGATTGAACATGTTAAAACCGCAAAGTCACACATCAACACATGCTGGTACTCCTGTGTGCTCCTTGAAACTGGGGCTGCACCTCATATAACGTCACTTCAAAACGTCCAAACTAACTCTTAAATGCATCAAATCCCCGAGAACCCTATAAACTGTAGGCATGTGTGTCCATTTACCATTCATTTTACGTCACACTTTTGGAAATGTCGGCTGAAGTTATTAATAACCCATGTTTCAGGCTACGTCCACAGCAAAACGTTTTCGTTTTAAAAACTTTTCCACACTACTCCGGCTTTTCATGACCCCTTTTGGAACTGACTGGACTTTTGGAAACGCTGCTGACCGTGTTGTCGTTTAGAAACTCCCGGGTTGTGTTGCAATGTGGACAGACAAAAACAGGCTTTTGGAAAAGACGATGCAGACCCTGTCACGTGACTCTTTCCCCAAAAAAAAAGCAAGATCCCTACCTTGACAATCAGCTGTTAATCAACGTAGGGCCTGAACTGACGGCAATTCATTCCTCGTCGTCTCTGTAGCAGCCGTTGTGTACGTAGTTAAATTCTGCATTTTATCGTGATACTACTGACGACATTCACAGCAGGCGAGCGTCACCCATGTCCAGCGAAAAGGCCAGTGATATGTGTTTCAGGATTGTTAGAATGTTTGGAAATTAATTCTCAAACTTTGCTAAAACGCTCGTGGGGATGGAGATAATTTTCATCGTTTTAAAATGAAAACCTATTAACGTGGATGTAGCCTCTGCTACAAAGTGCTTTATGTCTAAAAACCGCTAATGATAAAAAAAAGTCACTGGATGTATATGAACACTGTCTGTACAGATGTAACCTCTAAGTATATGGAAACACAAAGCAGTGTGACGTTTTGTCTGGACTAAAAGGACGAAGAGGCGTTTTTTTTTCCCCTTGACCTTTTATTTTCCACAGCATCAAGTTTAGAGTGGAGAGAAAATGTAACGGTGTGAATTTTCAGCTCGATAGTAGAACCTTTTCACCTTTTTTATAACTAAACCTTTTTCACTAAAAATGGCTTCAGAAAAGACAGTTTGAACCTCAGTATGATGATGACATGACGATCACCTATTTAAACTCTCATGTTTTGTATTCTAAATATTTATTTGACTCCCTTACATTCCTCACACTGCGCATATGTACATGTAGTTAATACCGGTGGTTGTGTGGTGTCAGATCCTGCAGGCTCTGGGGAACTCGTACCACCCCGGTTGTTTCCGCTGTGTGGTGTGTTCTAAAGCTCTGGACGGAGTGCCTTTCACTGTGGATCAGCACAGCAACATCTACTGCGTCGCAGACTACAACAAGTAAGAATCCCGTGTGTTTGGATGCTGTGTTTAGAGCAGAGGACGTGAGCGTCGTGATGGCTCCGACAGCCAGCGTCTCAGAATCAAAACAACAACACAGTCTAGTAGTATAGATCTGAATACATAAAAAGCCTGATTCTTTTTGCATGTTGCCATCTTCTGAAGGTATTTTTTTTTTTTATATGAAAGTTCTTGTGGTAGCATGTGCAGACTCCCCGTCACTCATCACATTTCCTTTACGCCGCTCCTTGTTTAAACTAACTAACTTTCTTTCGTTGTTGTTCAGGACTTTTGCTCCAAAGTGTGCTGCCTGTTTACAACCCATCTTACCTACTGAGGTAAGTGCAACTGTGGCTCTTTTACACCTTGTAGTAATAACTATTTATAAAGAATAAAACCTCTTAAAAGCAATTGAATGAAGGGGCCACACTGAGGATTAAAAAACTCAGTGTGGATAATTGAGAATAAAGCTGTTGTGTTTTAAGGAAATGTTAGGAGAATAAAGTCATAACCTCATCAGCTGTGACACTCGTGGTTGTAGTCAGTAACAGGATAATTCAAAAGCAACACCCTGACTTCTGTGCTGTGGTTATTTCTCTTGTCAGGGGAGTGAAGAGATCCTCAGGGTCGTGTCTATGAACAAGGACTATCACTTTGAGTGTTACCACTGTGAGGTGAGTCTCCGTCAGTTTATAATCCACGTTTACTCGAGTACTTTCCCATTTGCACCCACAGAATATTTTTTACGAGGACAGGCTGAACGGTTAATAGGTTGACCGCGGACCGTGTGGATTATTTTTCAACATAGTCCACGCGCTTCTTCAAACAACACCGCTGTGCTCAAATCCCGTACTTATGTTCATCCCGTTGTCCGACCAGTTCCCTAAAACGCCTTGACAGAATGTCTTATAATTTGGCGCATTCACCTGGACTCGGTGATGAACTGATGAGATTTATTTGGTCAAAGGTTACCGTGACCTGGATAATGATCAGTATGGAGAAAGAAGGGGAAAAAAACATGATCAAATTCTAGTTTTTTATTTAGAAACAGGTGGAAGTCACATGGTGCCAAATCAGGTGAGTGTGGTGTGTGGTCAGGTAGTTCACAGCCACAATCACACACACAAGCGTTATTGTCCAGGTGAAACCAGATCCTCTTCTTCCACTAGTGTTTAAAATCATCTGTGAGTCACCAAATACAACCGTACCTGGAAACAAAGCCTACGGTTATTCATCCACATCCCTCGTAGTCAACCTAAGCACCTTTCAGCCTTCGTCCTGGCATGTGACGTGACTCACTGATTTGAGTTTTGTTTGTTTTGGTTTTTTTTTTTGGTGCCATGACCTCACTTCCTGTCTTGATCGTTCCTCAGGAGTGTGGCAAGCAGCTGTCGGACAAGCCCGGCTCACAGTGTTTCCCTCTGGACTCTCATCTCCTGTGCCACTCGTGTCACATGGGCAGAGTGTGCACCACACACAACATTCCCCCCCACAACGCACACTGATCCACTCCTGTGCAGCCGTGGGTGTCGTCGAAAAAGCTGGTCTTAACATGATTTCGTTCTTTGCTTTTGCTTAGTCACACCATCAACCTGCTGATATTAAGACATTTCCACTGGTTTAATTTCATTTTCTCTCAGATCAGGCCTTTTGTCAGATGTACTGCCTGCTGTACTTCTTGTACTGTTATATAAGGGAAAGGGAAAGAAACTACTGCTTTTTTGACTCCCTACCCCAATGTGGCTACTGTTTGCTGTAGAAGAACAAGGGATTTTGCTCAACTGTTGTATATATTATCGCTAGCAAACATTTTGCACTTAAATTTGATTTTACTGTAAGATTTGCTACGTAAATCCGTACAATTTGGGGAAATACATTACTGTAATTTCTGTATGTTGTAATAAATATTTCATTTTGTGTTCTGAAAATTGTCTACATTTACAGAGAAAAAAAGGTCCCAAATTTAAAGGTACAGGACGTAAAAC
>JAPQRN010000011.1:446440-478503 GCA_037367275.1 Coranthus polyacanthus
ATATATATATATATATGTGTGTGTGTGTGTGCGCGCTCACTTTAACTTCTGAAAAAACATCAGTTATTTGTACTTTTTCTGCTTAAAAAAAGGTGTTCTATACAAAGGTAGTTCCTTTCCATTCTTCTTCATTCTTCACCTTAAGTATGATGAGGAGTCAGATAAACATGTAACTGGTATACTTACTGGTCAAGGAGATCTTGCGAGCAGCAAAAGCCTTAGGAGTGGTGCTCTGGAAAAAGAGAACGACAGAAAGAGAACATACAGAAACCCCAGGGGTGCGGGGCGAGATGAGAACCCAGAGTCCAGACCCGAATGGGCAACAACAGAAGAGGAGGTGAAACAGGAAAAGTGGAGGAGGGGGAGGGGGGTGGGGGAGGGCAAAGTAATGGAGGCTCCAATTGTACCACATTAAGGAAAAGGGTTTTTGGTCGATAGAGAGAGACTCCAGACACATTTCCGCCTTCCACCTCTGCTCAAAGACATGGAGATAAATCATTAAGCTGCTCCTTTGTGTGTGTGTGTGGAGTACGGACAAGGCAAGAACATGATGTGCATTAGGACACGAGAAAGCCTGTGTGAAACTTAATGCTCCATATTATTACAGCAGCTATCATATAAATCTGGGAAAAGTGTGTATAAAAGGTCTGACTGGATTCTGTGTCTGTATAGAGGGATATGTGGCATCACAGTAGTGTGGACAATTAGCTGCGTTCAGCTCAACACATCACACAACACAAAATCTATGCTACATCGTGGGTAGATTTTGTGATTTTTGTGATGAGTTTTAATGCTGATTCCAATATAAGTGATGGCTAGCTCCCACACCCCTAAATATTGGGAAACCTGACATGCCAATGTCTGTGGACGACTGGGAGTGTGTTCCTCTGGGACAGTGATGTCAATACATACCCTGTGTAGGGCTAACATGTATGTGTTAGCCACTTATATTCATCCTGAGTAGTTCCATCACTCATGGTGCTTATTTAGCATTAATAACAAGGCATGTAATTGAATCTATTACTTGTTACCAACTAGCACTGTAGTGCTGATGAGCAGAGGTGGAAAACAGAGTGCTGAGAACTCATCTGTCAGCAGGACCATCCATACAGTTAAACAACTGTAGATCCACACTGTAGGCTCTAGTCGCCTTTGTGTAAAATATCAAATTTAAACTGCAGTACATGTGAATGTGAAAGAAAGTTTTGCACTAAAGGGGAAATTGATTCATCTTATTTATGAAAAAAAGATGTGTAGGTAGGAGAAAGCTGTTTTTACAGTTATTCCTTTAAAATCAGATACATTTTAAATAGAGGAATATTCCTGGTACCATTTGACACCTGATTCCTTACTGGCTCGACTATGGCCCACCCGCACGACAGTGTGTACTGTATCTAGGCAACAAGGATCCAATCAGAGAAGGCAGAGGAGTGAGGGCAGGGCTCGATTTGAGTGTGCAGATTAGCCAGCAGACAGGAACTGATCTCTGGATTGGACTTTTTGTCTTGAAGGGGGGACTGGGGAGGAGTTTTCTCGATCAACTGCTGGTCACAGAGTCACATTTCAGTCTTTTGGGGGAAGGCAGGAGTTTCAAATTGCCTTGTGATGGATTCTGAAGGGGGATTGGGGTGATGGTGTGTTGTATTATATAGTCCAGGATTGTGGAGGTTGAAGCGACAAGAAAAGAAATCCATTTGTGTCCAAATCTTTGATATTGTCCGATATAGTGTCCTAAAAGCCTTTGACACAGTTTCTCTGAAATGTCTGCTGGATCCAGAGCAGAGGCAGAGTATCATGACTTCCTGGTGAAAACATCCACTGAGTCACAGTTGAGTTCACAGACTGTGTTGCTGCAGGGGAGCCAATGATTTGCTGTATATCCCGCTCCAGCTCTCCTGGCCCAAGAGTGGATGATCAATGTCACAGTGCACGCACAAAACCCACAGCAGCATAAGGTGTGTCGGATTACTTGTCCTTGGCATAATGTCCTTTGAAAAAGTGTTTTATCTTTAAGTAGAGTGGAGTTCTCATGAATTGCATCGAGCACGGTGCCAGAATTTACTTGCCCAGTCAATTTTTGAGGTCACTTTTGGAAAGCTGACCAGTTTTTCCAAAGCAGACGATGCTTTCAGCCCTGAAGCTGAACCAATAATTTCGTTCCAGATGTTTGACAGCGTGAAAACTCTCTAATGTCCACAAAGTATTTCCTCGAAGAAGTCCACCTTGCAAGGATTTTATTTTCCATTGGACTAAAAACCCAAAACGGTGATCTGACAACATGCTCGAATCCTGATCACCATAATGCAGAGGTTTTTAGTGCAGTCATTACTCCACCTTACAAGCAGAGGGCAGCCTTGGATTGGAGGTCAAACAAAACTGGAGAGCTGAAGACTTATCCATGAAGAAATTGCTTGTTAACTGTCCACAAAATGGCAGATGGAAAAATGCGGCGAAAAGGGGAGGTGAAGCAGAGCCTCTTCCCTTTTCTTACCCCCCCCTCCTTCATTCATCACTGCACAGTACAGTCCAGTCCGGTTCAGATAAGCGAGCAGGCTTCCAACCCCCCCCCCCGAGGGCTGGGGTTACCATGACAACTGTGTGCTGCTGCAGTTACCATGGCTGCCCCCTTTTCGCTGTCAGTGTGGGTCTGATGCGAGCTTGAGTTCCTGCTTGGTTCAGCTTTTTTTTCTCCCCTCACTTGGACTAGAGGGTTTTACAGGAGGGGCAGGAGGCCTTGCAGGATCAGGCTTTATTCAGGTGCCACGTGGGGCTGCAGACTCTGGGCCTAACTCAGGTACCAGCGCCGCGCTTGGGCATAGCAAGACAGGAGTTGTAGGAGGAGGAGGAGGAGGAGTGGAGGAGGTGATCGTGTTGGTGGTGGTGGTAGTAGTAGTACGCAGCAGGTACCATTAGGGGCAATGGAAGAGGCATGGGCACCTTCATAACAAAGCAATCAGTGGGGTTTTAAACAGCAATCACACCATAAATATATATAGTGAAGAGAGAGAGAAGCGTTCATGATGGGATACAAAAGCCAGAAGATGGAAAGTAAGGAGGGACAAAAAAGGGACGAAAGACAGTAGTAGAGAGTGAACAAAAAGAGAGAGCAGCAGTGTAAAAGGAGCAAAAGGCTATGAAAACAGGGACAAGGAAAACAGCAGCCGTGATGCATCTCTACACATACTGTCAGAGTGCATTACTCATGCAAACCCAAGGGGGAAACAAAACCCACAAACATGCACACACTGTACAAAGATAAGAACTTCAATAGCATTAGAGCTCACCAGTAAATCTAATCTGTGTACTCTAGATAACAAAGTCAAGAGCTTACTGCTTGAAACACAATATAATGTACGCTTCTGGTCATCTTCTGATGTTGCTTCTTAAAAAGCAGGAAACAGTGAAGATTGAAGCCTACAGTCATGTGAAAAGCATGCACTCCCTGTAGCATAAATGTCTAATTTAACACACTATCACTTGCTTTTGAGCTGCATCAGCACTTAACATCCCTCTGCAGGGCCCAGACAGATGAGGTGTGAGTGAGAGATCATCTAAGTGATGAAATATTAGTTTGTATTTAACATACATGGAACAGATTAATACAACTATACCCAATTACCCATTTATCTGAGGACCCAACTCCAACTCAACCCCTGCTCGTTCACTTATGACCGTTTGGATAGACCTCTAAGGGCTGTGTCATATGACGATATACATAGTGTGACGATAGGAAAAAACTGGCTTGTATTATGCTCTATTGTTAATTTCTTTGCTTCACAAATCATATCCCTTTACATGACGCCAGAAGGGGGAAATTCTGAGCAAGAGAACGACTCTGACCAGGAGACTAAACCTAAAAGAACCTAAAAGAGGCTACATGGTTTCAAGATGAAAAGTCTGACACACCAGAAAACTGTACTTTGAAAATTACGTCACAGACTAATCCCAGCAACAAACACCATTATTAGATTATCTTATTCAGTACTTTATTCGGATTCTAGGGCCCCATTGTTCCTGTATAACAGACCATAGCTATGAATAACAGAATGCCACTATGCTACATGCAGTTCCAACCACTGCATCTAAGAGCTTTACCTGCTCTAGCTGTGTTTGCACATAGATACATTAATAACAATAGGGTCAAATTATGTGAAATTATGTTTTTTTTTAAAAATGGGAAACGTAACAAGGTTTTGCTAGAGGATCCCCAAATCCCCCACCTGTGCTTATGCCTTCCACAAACTTAGGGAAAACACTGGAATCCAGACAGCACCTAAGCCGTCTGAGAATCTACGGAGAACAATGGATATGTATTGTTATCTGGATGTGAAATTACCTATACATCGAGGTATGAGGTATGGGTCATATTGCACAGCCCGAAGACCTCCTATTGAGTGATGAACTGAACATTAAGGAGGAGACACATAAGCTGTAGTCATAATCAAATTAATCAAAGTCGTCACAGTGGCCAGAGGTGGTTCGTGGTGGTCAAAATGTTGGGGCTGTGTTGGTTTTGAGTGACTCAACCTGTGCTTCAGACTATGCATGCTTGTAACTATATGAATGAGGAGGCAGGTTAGTAGGAAACAGATCACAGACCCTGAGCGTCCCCACCCTCCCAGTGACCTTACCTCCTCCAGGTGAACCTCGCTGTTCTCCGGCTCAGCCCCAGAGGCTGGCTGCTGGGCCATGGGGCTCTCGGAGTCCGCTTCCACCTCCGTGACGGCAGCTGCGCTGGGCTCCGACACCTCTCTACGGGACAAAAAGACCAACAGGAAAGAGGGGTTCAAAATGGACTGTATCATGTCTCAGGGACAATACTACTGCCAGACTAGACAGAGAGAAGGGCTGATAAGAGTGTCTCCTACATCCCTTAGGACTTCTCACCTGGCAGAACCTGATCTGTATGCTGACAGTGCAGATACTTGACCAGCAATGAGTGGATGTCACTGTCTAAAAGTTGCTGGACATGTTTTGGTTTGTTTTTAAAGATATTTGACTCTGGACAGGTGTGTTTTAATTGTATGACATCAAAAGCAAGGATATTGCTCCAGCATGTTCTCTCGTTGAAATTTGGACAACGTTAAAATTCACATTTCAGCCGATATCTCTGTCTTAGTCAGCATCAGGCACTTATTGTACAGTTCTCTCACACCAGATCTGAAAACATGAACACACGGTCTGTTTAACAGTCCCGACTTTGTTTCTCAACTTTATCAGCTCTTCAATTTCTCTCACCAATGTCAGTGTGTGTGTGTCCTTTTTTTGAAGTCTTCACACTGCTCATCCACACTTAGCTCACCCAATGAATCAAAACTCACAATACTGACATTTTAAAACAATTTGTTTGGTGCAGTATTACTGACGTAATGCGGTGTGTGTTTGTAGAGTTTTTACCACATATCTGAAAACAGCTCAGCCAGTCAGAATCAAGAACTGGAAGTGTTTTACAATCAGGTTTTTTTTTTGAGAAGGAAGGAAAAAATTGAAAAAATGCCAGCATATGTGTAGCCTGAAGCGGTTACTTTCAATTGTGACTGTTGGATTACTGACAATACGCAAAGTAGAGAAGAGGAGCAAGGCTTCCCTTAAGCTCAGCTCCAGAGAACGTGCAACATGATGCTCAATCTGAGAGGAGAGGGCCAAGCAGACGAAACGATGTGTAGAATAAGACAGAGAAAAACACTGGAAGAGTCAGAGGAAGGGTGCTGGAGGCCGGTGATCTGGGTCACTCTTGCTATAAATAACTCACCGGCTAACTGACACCCAGGGTCACAAATACTCCTCGAACTAACTCATAGTTCAAGACAAACACTCACAGCTGATTCCAAGTGTGTGGTCTTCATCTAATCCATGCTAGCTCATTTCTGAGGGAAAACAACTCTTTGTAGTTAGTGCAAGTCAGACCTCACACAGACGGTACATCTTCACATCGGTTTGTTTTATTGCCATTATCCCGGAAAGAGAAAAAGCGAGCAGATGTCATCGTTATATTTTTAACTGGGCCCTCACCTCCCCTCGCAGCACTATCAAACACCTCCTCCGCTGCCTCCCTGTGATGACACAGGCAGCACTCTGTGGGAGGAGAACTCTCCTGAAGCATCCCTCGCCCATCAGACGATACACACTGACACACTCTTTGTTGGGATTTTATCAACAAATGGAGGTGAATATTAAATGTAAATATACATTATTTAATCAAGCAACTGTTAAACAAAGGACTGACTTTCTTCTCAGTGCAGTAACAATCACTACAATGTGTCTCTGTCTCTAGTTTAAACGTAAATCTTTAACAGTCATTGTGAAAATTTTTTTTTATTAAAAAGCCATGCTCATACATATTTGTTAGTACATGTAATTATATGCAGGTCATTATTTTTCTACATATTTCACCCAGATGAGGCAATGACCTCTAAGATAAGAAATGTCCAGAAAATCTTTACTTAAACATTCCAGAGCCACTTCAACATCAGGTGAGGTGTCATTACTTTAGATTTAAAAGCCATGCCCTCATTTTTCTTTCAAGTTTTAAAACAATATGCCCTATTCAGACCTTTAACATGCTTTTTTTCATGATCAGATTACAAGTAGACAGCTCTAAGTCAGTTCAAACCTGGCACTGGACTGCATCTTCACATGCATCTCGAGTGCTCACATGTGATCGGATCTCACTTCTTGCTCTATATGCAAATGGACAAGCTCATCTATAGCCTAAAATGTAGAAAAGGAAGTTTGAATTGTGGATGCAACACAAATTGTTCAATTTTAACAGACTGGCTTTGTAATGTTTCTTCACAATGCACAAAAAATAAAGGAACCATCAGAATGTAAGGATGTTTTACTAGTTAACCAGGTAGAAAAATGTATTTAATTGACTGCACCACTCCAAGGCAACTGGCAACTTTTAAGGTGAATGTCAGCTGAGTATTCAGTCCTTCAATCCGTCCCAGGACACATTCCTTTCAGACCACTAAGAGAATGTGGACACATAAGTCCCAGACCACCACTAAATGAGGTCTGAGTGATGGGATCTCAATGGGATCTGTGTGTGTTGACACCTTGCATTAGAGCTGTCCACTTGTGATCAGATTGCGAAAAGCGCATGTTAATGCAGGTGTAAACAGGGCCATACTCACACATTCTGACCGAGCAGCAGAATCAAACTTCAGCTTTTCTCTCTCACTAGGATATGTAACACAGCTCCGAAGCGTAGTATTAACTGTGTGTATTAACTAAGAGGGCCTGTAATGTCTCTACTACTGAAATGATATCACACTCTAAGAGCCCATTCAAGTACTTTCTCTTGAGATGAGTAACTCGTGAGGTGAAGACTGAAAGACCGCATTCGCCCCTCCTCCTCCCCCTCCCCTCCCACGCCACGCCACGCCACGCCACACCACACCACGCCACACCACGTCTCCTCATTTGTCCTAGGTGTCGATGTCAAAGTCTCTGTGTATGTGTGTGTGAGTGGGTGGGGGGGTGACAAAGACACACCTGCATGTGGTGAAAGGGAGACAGATGTCAACTGGAAATACAACTAATGAGGCTCAGGTGTTGAAGAAAGGCCAGAGAAAGAGCAGTGAAAGTGAAATACACCTGAAATCTGAGAAGCAACGCCACTAAAAATGCCTAATTTCTGGTTGAACTTATCAAAAACACCCATGACTGTACGTACAGTTTGACTAGATACTCCAATCTGGGAAAGCTTAACAAAAATGGTTCAAATCAAGTCCAAAACAACAAACTGGACACATAATCAAAACATGGTCACTGATCAAAAGCGACATGCAGTCAGCTCCCAAGGGGTGGGTGGCACAAGAGTACGAGTTCTCGTGCCAGCTGGGAGAATTATATCACAACATAAGGGCCCATTCACACCGACTGTACAGCTAACAGATGTCTGCTTTAATGATCTCCCTTGACAACAGTGAGATCATTAACAGCTACGGCCACACAAAACCCAAAAATACAAATATGGTCCTGTGGGCTAGACAACAGCATGGTCACGACTGAATCCTAATGGACAACAAATTAGAGATTTAAAATGAGAAAAGATGACATGAGAAAAAAAAGCACTACGTTTCAGCTACCTGCCAGGAAAGAAGTAGCTGGGGTTACCAGAAAAAGAGAAGTAAAAACTCTTAAGCCTATTAAACAAATGACTGCATGATTCTCATCAGTGCAGTATACTCTGATACCATTAATTATTCATCAATGTACTCCTTTAATAAAGCTATTTCAAGCACTGATCACTGAAGAAACACCCCTTCCCCCCCTTTAAAAAAAAATCTTCCCTGCTCCTTCACCCAACAAAAGCCGTCCCCACCTCACATGGACGAGCATGTTACACGCTCCTAACCAGGCCAATGTGAACTGATGACATGATATTTAACAGGCAGGAAAAGAGCTGCTAGCTAACCGGTAGTCGTAATGTACATACAGCTGGCGTCTCGGTACGTTAACGACGACCTGAGACCAGCTAATGTATCCCGTTTGCTTTTTTGTAGAAGGGCTGTGAAAGTACAAGCAGCACCCCTGAAGCCTTGTGTCGCCCTCTGGCTCACTCTTACCCGTTTTTGTTGCCTTCGGACAGCATTACGGCCGGCCTTGAATGGGAGCCCCCCCGGAGAAAAATAACACTCCCTCTTCTAACGCGTACTCCGGTCACGCGTGGGTTAAAATCGGGGACGCGAAATGATAAAAAAAAATCCGGTCACGGTTGTCTCCTGCTGCTGGTTTGCCGTACACTGCGTCGGTATCAGGGATGCAATGCATGCATGACGGCCATGTTGGCTTGCGGGACCAGTGTCAAGTGAGCAGGAGTGGAAATACAAAAGCGGTTCCGGTCAATGATTTTCAAAGTAAAACCGTTACGCTGAACAATGTGGACGTTAAACGGTAAAATAATTAGCAAGTGTATGAAACAAAATAAGGATACATCTACCTGAAAAGAGTAGGGAGAAACTATATTAAAATAAAGAATTAACAGACGGCGAGGAGAGCACAGGGAGGGAAGCCAGTGTTCTTTTTTGTCAAAATAAAAGCCGCCGCGGATATCGTTTCAATATTTAGTTACGTAGTTATATGAGGTGTTTTACCCCTCATAGATTAAACCCTGAATACAAAAACGGCTCACTAAAACTGGCAGAGAAATGTAAACGTTACAGTGCTTTTCATCGAGAAAACCGCAGCTCGCCGGTTTACTTGTATGCATTTACGGTTTTCACGGGTCCAATATGGCGGCGGCGCTGACAGATACATACCTTTGGAGGTTGCCGCATTGAACGCCTGACTAGAAATACAGCCTGAAGCAGTGAGTGGCAAAATATTTGTGTTCACAAGAGCACACGAAGTTGTCGATTCTGCGACCAACGTGTTAAATGTCACACATTTTCTTCTGTTTTGGTGTTGTGTCATCTTTCACATCACTGGCAAATATTTCTGCCTTTCATGTGTCCAATTATGATGCCAAAACAATAAATATGTAACGACATATTTTAAAATCACAAACAAGGAACTCTGATTGCCAAGAACTGAATTTTAATGCACCGTCCCATTGCAACAGAATTGTCCAGCAACAGAGCTACTTTTCCGCCATTATGGACTGAAAGCAGATCTCAAAAAGCACCACAATTTGATCTTTTTGCTCTAATCTGAGTGTATACTCTTTGCTACTGTAAAACAACTTCAACTGATATGAAGTGAAACCTATTTTTTTTCTCCAATGGCTACATCAGTATGTATCAGCAGAGCTACACCTCTGCCATTTGTTGGACTGAAAGCGGTTGTCAAAAAAAGCACTGGAGTTTTGCCCCTTTGCTTCTATACTCTTTTACACAAATGTGTGAAGTGAATCAAACAATTTAACAGAAAGTGACAGTGTAGTACAAATCAAGATAATACAGCTAAAAAACTATGACGTATATCAGTTTATTTACCTTGCTATAGAGCAGACAGGGTCTTTCCTGTTGAAATAGTAAATACCATTATACTGTAAAAGTGGTAATGCACCCATTGCCCGCCCCTTAGTCTTCAGCAAACAATAACATGCCCTTATGTTACCTCCATTCCAAAATATGATACATTTCAAACACACACCCTTGTTACAACACACTACGAGGAGTGAACAGACAATTTAGACAAGTATACGGAGACAAACACTCACCGATGGCACATTTTAATGTCACTATTCCACCATATACACTGATCTTGCATATTTTAATGAGTTTTAATCAGTTGTAAATATAGTGAATTATTGTCAAGAAGAATTAACCTCACATAGTCTGTAAATTGAGATTAATATTTAAAACCAATATTTGAAACCTATCCCTGACGGATACAGAATATTTGTCTTATTTATTTATTGAAACCTTTACTGTAAGGTTTATCAAGACATGGATGGATGGTTTATGTGTTTTACTAGAAACACAGATGCACTCTTATTCAACTAAAACATATTTTTAAGGGGAACATTTTGTTAACCCTTTAAATTAAAATATTTTGACTTAAATGATGGTGGTCCACTGGATATAGAGGATAACACATGTTTTAGTGATGGTTACTGACCTTTTTGTGAGGCTTCGTTTCTCCCCCGCTTTACTCGGACCCATCTTTTTATCACCATCTGGCTCTTGTCCTTGATCTGCCTTCTGTAAGATTATAGAGAGTAAACACAATGAAAGGCAAACAAAAGGACGCCTTAAGAGGTAAAGCTTTAAAAAAAATCATGTCAATGTCCAAGGCAAATTATTTAGATCCACAAAAAAGTCTTTAATAGAGAATGTGAGGATACATCATGCCGTGTTGCATGTTGGGACGGGGGCGCCATCTTGTGAGCTAGGCCCTCTGTTACCTGGCTGTGCTTGTTCAGGTGGTTACTTGCTTATTATTTGGCTTAAAACTTGCTTAGATTGGTCAAATGTAATGGAGAAAAGAAAAGGTAACCACTTCAACAAGGTAATGGAGGTAATAGAGGGAGGACCTACATCATTTAAAAAATATATATTCTGGAGATTCTTCCATACACCACTAGACGGAGCACAAGTACCACCAGAGGTACGCGTACCATAGTTTGACAACCATGGCCCTAGTAAATAACTGATGCACAAGTGAGCATCATCACTAACCTTAAGCTGCCTTGCTGGATGGGATTTGTCCCCTGAGGAGGAGTACGACTGTGATGAGTGTGAAGACGAGTCTGATTTGGAGTCAGAATCCGATGAAGAACCTGAATCTGGGATTTCCACTTGGCTCTTCTTCCTGACTTTGTCAGCTGCCTCCTGTCTTTTCTTCTGCTCCTCCTCTCGCCGTTTCTCCTCATCCTGGCGTTTCTGCTCCTCTTTTTGACGCCGTTTCTCTTCTTCTTCTAACTGTTTCTTCTCCTTTTCCCTCTCCTCTTCCAAATGCTTCTTTTCTCTCTCCTCTTCTTGCGCCTTCCTTCTTTTTTCCTCCTCCTGCTGCTGCTCTCGTTCTTTCTCCTCTCTGCTTTCCTGCTGCCTCTTTCTCTCCAGTCTCTGCAGGGGAGACTCGGTGAAACCGGAAGCAGTGGACTGTGCCGGTTCTCCAGACATATCAGCAGTGGAGGGGGCCTCTGCCCCACGGAAAGCTCCCTCTCTCTCCATCTTGTGTACGAGCAGAGAAAGGGGTCCTGGTCTACGCTTTACAGGGGGCTCTGGGCTGCTGGACCCGGAGCTGGAGTCAGAGTCCTGCCTCTGCAAAGCGGAAGGTGGGAAAGCTGCACCACGAGCAGCTTCAGGGCCTTCTCCTTCGTGGTTGTCTGGCGGGCTCTGCTTCGGAGTGTCGGGGAGGGGGAACAGGTTTGGTGGTGGGGAGGGAGGAGGAGTTGGGTGGCGCAGCTGCATCGGGGTCTGCTGGACCTGCGGTGGTGGAGGTGGGATGTGCTGCGGAGGCTGAAGCTTGCGTTTGGATCTTGACGGGACACTGGGGGGCATCTGCTGAGGCTGAGGAGGGACCCTGCTGCCCCTTCTCGCTCCACCAGGACCGGGACCCCAGTCATCGTCGTCTTCACTCTCATCATCACTAACGTCATCTTCGTCACTGTCCTCGTCATGGACTGGGACCCCGGCGGATCGGCTGAGGTGGAGGACGGGGTGGGCTGATCCAGGCTCACTGGGTGCAGTGGTACCCGCCTTCTCCTGGGCTCGGGGCACAGCGGGGGGCAGACCCTGACGGTCCGGCTGGCCCAGGACACGCACTGACAGGGAGGCCACGGCTCGGGGAGGAGAGGGGGCCGGTGGTTCTTTGTGTCCCTGGTGAAAAGCAGCTCGCTGCATCCGGCTTCCTGGAGCCTCTCGGGACTCCTGGGAATGCAGACCAGGACCAGGGCCCATGTCAGGGCTAAATGCCATCATCCCGTGGCTTACATATGGTTCTCCTCCTGATGGCTGGGAAGGCATTAGGCGATGCTGCGGGGCAAAATTATTGACGTGAGTACAAATTACAGTACAAATCTAGTTTTATTTTTCAGCTCATCTGCATTTTTTCTACACTCAAAGCAGTTTTACAACATAAAAATTAAATTTGTTTTCCACAACCTGGTGTCTGTTAGCATAACATCATTAATAAAAACGTATAAAAACTGTGTGTGCAGCATGCACCAATGATGCTGATGAGATTTACTCCTTAGTTATTGAAATTTGGTATCTGTTTCTTCCGGACATTTTTTGATACTCAACAGATTCTAGCCATAAAAGTAATGAAGTCCCCATTCCTAATTGTGGGAAAGAATACAGAAACACCACAGCATCACTGAGGACTGTGTGACATGATGATTGATATATATTGTGTGATGGTAGAGAATTTTGTAATTTATATTAAGCTCTATATATATATATCTCTATATACACTCTTTATGGCAATTTTTTGGTCATTTGGGCACAAAGCACGGATGAAGGCAGGAAAATTGCATGAATTCAACACAAACAAACATGTAGGAGTGCGATTGTGACCCAAAACATCATCATTCTGAATCTGTTATTTTATCCATATGTGAAGTTTAAACCATTTCTTAATTTAATTTACAGAACGATTACTTTATCGTGATATATACTGTTAGCATGATGAAAGATGACATATACCTGCGTAGATCTCTCACCCCTAACGCCGCCATCTTACTAGGCACTAAATCTCAGAATGTTCACTGAATGTGTGGCAGCTACAGGCCACGGAAAACAATCCTGGGAATGTAATTGAGCTGGAATTACCTTCCACATGTAATACTAATTATATCCAGAGCATCACGGAAAACTGATGAAAAACAGTTTAACAGTCTAACTCCACTATTCAGTTCAGTTCTTACTATTTTTCCGTAATTATTTTGTAACATGTATAATGTACTTGAGAAACAAGCCTCTTAGTTTACGTTACACAGGGATTACAAAATGTACTTCTGTGTTGTTTCCTAATGTTCCTGTTCAGTGTGTGTGAAGGTTACGCACCTTGTCAGAGACATAGGCAGAGCTGTCATTGTCCTCTGAGTGATCTTCATCTTCCTCTGCCACTGCTGGGCTTTCTATCACAGAAGAATAAAGAGAAATACACTTTTCATGAAGCAGATATAAGGGACTTTCTTATACTGAAGCTTGGAAGTGTTAATGCACCAAACTACGAGAAATTAACATACAGATGTTTCAACAACACAAATTAACAGGACTGCTGGAAGGAAAAGAGGGGGTGAAGAGAAAACACAAAGAATATTCATGTGCATTTAGACAAAAGGTAGTCTGGTTCACAGGATGTGCTGTGCCACAATAATGACTGTTGGCATTCTCCTTCCGTGCACTATCTGCATGCTTCCATTTTGAAAGTCCCTGTCGCTACATGAAAGAACAACAACCTCCTAGCGCAACTTCTCTCCAGACACTAATTTGCAAATGCACTGTCATTGCATCCTGTGCTCAGAGCCTCCCAAGACAAGTGTGACTCATTTAAAGAACTAGACAAACAACACAGAGAACTTTTACCCCAATTCCAGAACAATAATGGAGCGTGCTAGATCCATCTCCAGCACTGGTACAATGTTAACCAAGTGTGGCGATAGGTCTGTGTAAAACTAGACGAAAGGAACATTGTTCATGCAGCAGACACGGTAACTGTCTGATGTGTGATTGTGTGTGTTCAATGCCTGTCATACCATCGGCCTCGTCCTCCTGCTGGGCCTCTCTCTCCAGTCTCTGTCGAAGGAGCTCCTGCTGCTTGGCCAGGTACTGTTTGATGAAGCTGTTCTGGCACATCTCCTCCCCTATCTATAACATAACACATCGCAACGAACAGCAACAGATTCATAACTATGTAATGTAATCAATATGAAAATTATAAAGAAAAAGAGCAGCCGCCAAGTGAATGGCAGGAAGTGAACAGAACATTAATGTTGCCAAAAGATGAACCGATGTCTAAGATTGTCTTCTAACCTGCGAGTTGGGCTGCAGTCCACTGTGAGAGGATGATGACCTCTGCAGGTTTTCCAGCATCAGAGCCTGCACAGAAGAAAGGTAAAGATAAACTATATTTCTCAAACTCATTTTTACTGGTTACTTCATATCATAACCCCTTAAAAAAATGGAGCTGTAAGTACTACTTTACAATATTCAAAAATAACCTAAAAATGACTCTCCTAGTGTGCTGAAAACTAACGCCAAGGGGTCTTTGACCAAAGTGGCAGAATGTGATGAGTTGAGGATGAGAACTGTTAAGAAGAGTCAAAGAAAGTGACAAAGTGATAAAAAATACAAGCATTGCCATTGCTGTCACCACTGGACACAGCTCTAAAGTAAAAGAATGACATTTGATGCTGAAATCACTGCCGTTTCTTCTGCACTGGTGAGTCTGAAGGTATAAAGTTACTATGTTATGTTATTCTCTTTGCTGCCATTTGTTGATATGCGGTTCAGACCGAGCTGCGACAGTTCTGACCTTGTTTGGACAGTTCAAAATGGATCTTTAGCGCAACCACTGACAAAACAAACCGCACAGAAAACGGGAGGTGATTTGTGGTTTTACTGTGGCTGTTTTCTGTCTAAAAACAGAGCCATACGCAGTAGCCTAAATAAAGATGGGAAGACAGCAGTGTTATTTTAACCGACTGTCTGAATTTTTGTTTTCGAACAATGAGCTTCACACTTTTTTTTCCTGTAAGTGACACAGTCTGTGGAGACATAACATTAACTCATTTGTGGATTGGTGGCTGTGGTTAAGTTTAAAGCTGAGGTTCTAAATGTTTTAATCATTACATAATCAGTACTTGTAAAGCATCTAGACTACACAGTTCAGCTGTAAGTGACATTGAAGCTAAAGTACACCGCTTATACGTGTTTGCAGAGGTGGTCTTTTCCTTGCTGTGGTGGGTCACTACTGCAAATCAATACAGAATAAACACTGTCGAAAACCTATTGGACAAATCCATTTATTTTATGGATATGGGATCGAGTAAAATGTGAATGTCGGATCTGATAATCGGCCCATAAATAGAACACCTACACTTTACTATAGGTATATATGTAAACTTCTTTGTTAAGAGGATGTGTGTGATCATAATTTATCGCGTTATAGGTAACATATGGCAACATCGCTCTTGATATCGGGGCAAATATCACATATCCGTATGGGTTAAATCAAACCAAACACAGTGACTCGTACAGTGATGCAGCCTCAAACAGGGTCTTGCCGAGGATTCATTTGCAACTTAGCACAACACAGAGAAGTGTTTTGAATGCATGTACGTCGTTAACTATCAGTGTGGTGAGGTCATGGTGAACTTATTGCCCTGAATATAACCGCCAGCAAACAACAAAACGCGTGCATTTTAAAACTGTTCTATGTACACTCTCTTCTGCTAATATGCTATCCTTCAAGTAGCGCGCTGTCGTGGCGACCGAGTGTACGCAAAACCCGACAACAGCGATAAGAAAAGGGGACATTTTACGCTCGGTTACGAATAAAGCGTTAAGTAAATGTGTTTACTTAAGAGAGGCGCGCCCCCGTACCCCACACTCACACAGCGCGCGGCCACGGTCGTGTACTGTACACTGTGTGCGGCCGTTCGCTCGCTTACACTCAGCTTAGGCCTCGACTTGACAGGTGCACAGTTTAACTGTGTGCAACACGGTGCATCGACTAGTTACGACCAGAGTGTGTACTCGGTTGGTAAACAGTGCCACGGTGCTGCCAAGTATAAAAAAACGAAAACTAGACCGGCTGTTTATGAGCAATAACGTCCACCAGTCGATTTATGTATTCCCGCTTCAAGCCTACACACCGTTACGGCCTCTAATGTTAACCCCCCAATGTCTATTGCCTCCCGCTGAACTTAGCAAGACTCGACACAGGCGGTTAGCATAGCCGCAAACTTACCCCTTTCAGTCGCTTTATGAGCGTATTTTTCTGCCCGCTTTTAGGAAGGTTTCTTTGCTCCAGTGCAGCTTTCAAATCCGCGACTCGGAGCGATTGTAGAGGTTTTCCATCAAGCGTAATATCATCGTCCGCCATTTTGCTCCCTCAGCTTGTCTAAACTCCAACAAGCGTCGCTACGGCTGCTGCTCGGCGTCACAACTCGGCACTTTCCGGAAGAGCTCGGCGTGTCCGAATCACATAACAGTAGGCGATTTAGGCCACTTCCAGCTCTGAACTGCTCATCTTCTTCCAAGCAATAATAAAAAAAAAACATTTCTGAAAAGACACAGTACGACCAACGATCCAAACACATTTGTTTATTTGAAAAAGATGTATTTGTGCATTCTGAACGGGAATACAAGACGGCTATTACATGTAGTGTTTTAAGTACAGAGGTGTAGGTCTGTATTACTGTAGAAAAAAGTTGCACCTCGGTAAATAAGGATAACAGACTCAAATGAGTTCACATAGTGTAAAAAAAGAATGTTCTTGTACAAAAGAAATACAGTCTTTGAACTGAAACTTAACATATATTTTCCCCAAAATCATTTTTTGTTTGTTTCACCAAGTAAAAATCAACCCCGGTGAATTATTTGCATATAAAAAAAAAAAAAACTTAAGCAAATTAAAGCCATGCAAACAGGAGAACAAAGAACATAAAAAAACCTTACAATAATAAATATATAGATAAAGGTTACTTGTTGATCGTGCTCTCATCTGCAGAGTTTGCAGCCCGTTTTGTCAGGCAGGTCAACTCCTTCAACTCTCCACAAGGTGGCACTGTAGCAGAGTAAATGTAACAGCATGGAGATATTCATCACAGTAGGATTTCAACTGAGTCACACAACTGTGAAAATGATTATACTATGCCCTGATGATGATGATGGTGATTTCGATCTGAGAAAGATATTTGAATAGCTTAAGCAATATGACAATGACGGAGCCGCTACGGTCTCAAAAAGGGAGACTTTTTATCTTATGCAAACGACTGTTCTTTTGTTTTTGTGTGAACAAGGTAATTAACATGTTCCTACAGAATAACAAAATTTCTTGTGATAATTATCTTGTTCGCAAAAGAAAATGGTTCCTATGACAATTATCTTTTTTGCAGAAGATTATAGTCTTTTTAGGACTTTTTGGGCTTCATAGCCAAAGCGCTGTCTTATAATAATCCAACTTCATGTAGATTTGTAGTGTAAATGTAACAACTTCCAGTCTACTGTGTTTCACGTGTTTTTAGTAAAGACAGATATATTTAATGAGTGGGCAGAAGTCTGAAATGGAGAACAGATGTGGAAACAGCGGGTAAGCACCACTGACAGGGTTATTTAGCATCTTACAAGAAATGAAGATGAAAAACCAGTCAAAGCCAAACGTAATCACGGAGGTCATAACGAGACGTGTTCAGGCAGATGGACTTGGCCGACAGGTTTCTTGTGCATTGTGAAGCAAGCATGTGACCATGGGAAAGAACAGGATGAGGCAACTTTTCATCCAACGATCATTACTCTCCCTCAGATATGATCTCTCCCAGAAAGGACTTTTGTCTTCCTTCATGAGGATTGCATATATGTAAACTGGACAATGTACTGAGAGAGGTTTCTTATAATCCTTACAAAGAGGATTCCAAGCTGTACCTCAGGTCATGTTTACTTGGAACGGGATCTACACAAACATATCACATATAAGATTAAGGATAGAAGCCAGGGAACTCCAAGTCCTATTCCATTATTCAGATATGAAGCTCAAAACACCAAATATGCTGCTTCAGCAGCTCCACAACGGTAATCACAAAAGGCCTTTCAGGTATCACAGTCAAAAGTAGGCTAGAACCAGGATGTTAGGCCTCCTTCTGTGCTATTTTTGGCTAAATAAATAGAGGAAGGAAGGAGAACGGAGATCATGTGAAGGAAAGGAAATATGGCAAATATAATAACAAAGTTCCCAAGATAAACAGTCTGCAAAAAAGCCACAGAGGTGCTTCTGATATTCAATAAGTTAACACTCAAAAAGACACGTGCGCCTGGCATCAAAGCACAGCAGTCGGTATAGAAACAAAAGGCAAACCAACACACAAACCCGGTTTAGTAACAGCTGCAGACGGGATTTCACTTCGTCTGCTTCCATCCCATTCCAACGTAACATAAAGAAACGGTCATCAACAAATAAGGCATTTCAAAGAGAGTAACGATGCATGTAGTGTAAACAGTTTTGTTTTTCTTTATGCTAGTGACGGGAAATATCATGAGGATATTTCTGCCAGGCGCTGGAGCAGAGTGGAGAAGCCGGCTGCTTGCTGCGACAGCTCGGCCACGCGGTCCACCATCTCCTGGGTAGCAGAGACTGATGGGTAGTTTTGTGCGGCGCCCTTTGTTGCCACGACGACTGCCTTCAAGGCCTGGCAGAGTCGTCCTCCCGAAGTGGTGATCTAAAGACAGGAAAAATGATAAAACGACGAAATGAGCGCACGTCATAGATGCATTACTTTTATCCTACTACTTTTTATCCTTTCATTTTTTTCAATTTTCTTTTTAAGTTTTTAAAATCTTTAATTAGTTAAAAAAGGCCTGGCAGTCATCTAATAAAAAAACAATAACATTTTAATATAAATCTAAATAAATCAAAATAAAATACACACTAAATTAAAGAAAAGAAAAATACAAATATATGTTTTTCTTATTTTTTCCTCATATTTTTTTCTTTGTATTTATTATGTTGTGTGCTGTGGTTTTTACATTTTAATTACATAATAAAAGAAAAATAATACACCTTCAATGAAAAATTGGAAAGAATTTTTTAATCTTTTGAGCACAAGGGATGATGTTAACATAATTAAGACTTCTGTATTTTTACCCATATGGGATGAAAACATGAGGTTTACTCTACGAACCTTAGCACGGAGGTCAGCGGAGGTAAGAAGGCGGGACAGCGTGTCTCCGATAAACACCAGTTTGTGAGCCGTCACGATGAGACTCTTCCCTCTGGCGACGAAGATGCGCGGCGGCTGGTTCCCCTGTACGCTGCTGAAGAGCACGTCGATGGCGTCGGCCAGACAGGAGAGGTGAGCCAGGCTCTGAGACGAGTAGAAGGACAGCAGCTCAGAGTCCTCCAGGGACAGAGACACCGGCAGAGGAGGCGAGGGGGTCAACTGGACGAGGAGACACGAGCACGAAGAGGGATGGTTAGGTTTGAGTCACATAAGGCACGATTATTCCATCAGTGTGCAGCCAGTGCTGGTTCTGGGCTGGTGCTGGTGCCAGTTTGGAGGTGGTTCAGCCTGTAAACCTTCTAAGAGCCGGTTTGCTTTAACACAGCCTAGAAATGCACCCGAGAACCATATCATTACAATCAATTTAGAGTTATTACAGTTCACAAATGTTCATTAGTTTCTATTTTTATTGAGTCTTTCAGTTTGGTTTTTGACCTTAGTTTAGTTTTAGTTTATTTCCTGAATGCATAAGTAGTGTGAGTTATATTTTGAGTTTTTATTTATATATTTTTTATTCATTTTTAGTGTTAGAGTTTTCCAGGGATTATGAGGAAAGCCTTGATTTATAGAATCTGGAAAAGGTAGGATGAAAGAATGCATGCATTGCACAAACCTGGAGTGCAAATCAAGAGGGAGAACTAACCTTATTTAATCTGAAATTCTGTTTTATTTTAATTCATGTTGCACTGTATTTTTTTTAAATTTAGTTTTTGTTTTAATTTTTATTTCGGTTAATAAAATAATTCTTTCACTGCTAGTGTTTGTTGACTATAGTAACTCTGTCACTGTAAACATTGGTGAGCCCGTTGCAACGGTAGAAAGTCACATGCTTTCTACCGTTGCATGTGACTTTTTGTTTTTCTTGTTATTTTGATTAGGCAGACACTACTCTGGCTACTCTAGTCTGTCTAATGACAGTCATAAAATTTTAGTTCTGACATAATGCAAATCAATACCAAAGTCTAAACTCCACACGCTCAGATTTGCTAAGTAGCACAAGTCGTCAGAGCACCGGTTCCTCGGCTGTCGAAACACAAAGAACTGACTTTTGTCAAAAACGGGTATATTACTCAATGTCATTAGGTCCATGTCAACGGGTAGGAGATAACAAAATTTAAGACACTAGAAGACAGAGTGACTCCACTTCAAGTCCCTGGAATAGCTGAGCAAAACCTTAGCCAAAAAAATAAAACATTTTCAAACATTCTCAGAGACATACAATACAACAGCGGTTTGAGTAAGTAACACAAAAAGCAGTTAGTTAGAGCTTTGGGGTATTTGCTGTATTGACACATAATTCACACTTTTATGACTATCATTTATCAAAATGTCAGATTCTCATCATTATGTAAACATAGCAGAAAACCTGCCAATCCTAATATGTGTTTGATGATGCATAACTTTGAGCAAACTACAAATCTTGTTTACTGTGATGTAACGCATTACTCATTTTACACCAGTCTGTGCACGTTGGGTTTCAGCTACAAAACAAAACAACTGGAACAGTTCTGTAAAATCCCAAATGCACCTGTTCACTACAAACGTACAGTCAGTTACGAGGCACACATGTACGGCTGCGTTGATGTAAAGTAGGGCAAAAGTTGAAAGGTTGAACAGAGCCTTACACTCAACTAAAAGCCAGTCAGTAACACACACATAGTACACGAGCAAGTGGCCCTGTTGAAAGAATGGCCGTGCTGTCCTGTCACTTATTGTCCTGCAGTCTCCTTTCTATGTAAGACAAGGCTGTTTAAGATTTACAAGTGATCTCTTGTTGGCAGTTGAATGGCGTAACCAAGGAATCCAGCAAGTAGGAGAAAAAATGTGTGAGGAAAAAATATGACCTCAGACCATGCAACAGGAGATGGAACACACTTAGGAGATGAAGTGAAATCATATGTGATTGTATTTTCTCCAGTGCATCTTCAACTGTAGGCCTTGGACTTTGACTCTCGGAAAAATCAAAGTTTGAATATGATAAACACATTATTAGCGCCAATCAATCAAGGATCAACATGCACAGAAGTGAGTAGGAGAGGAAATCAAATGGACCACATTTGATATAGTCTGAATCTGTGGGTTAAATATTGTCAACTACACAGTGAAAACAAGTCAGTCCTGCCAGCTGATTAATGAGTCACAATGCTCATTAGTAAACAGAACGCGCTGTCAACACAGAGCGAATCAATGACTTATCTGTGTGGACTTGCTCTGTTGGTTCTGTACTGCAGAAATGTGCAGCTCTGCAGGAGCCAAGCTTATGTATTCAGAGGTTAAGAAAAAATACAGAGACTTACCCTCAGCTCTGCAGTGATAGTGTGTGTTTGTCCGTTCTCAGCCAAGACATTAGGAGGCGGATCAGGTTTGCCCTAATGCAGAATGGAGAGAATATGTGTGTTTACAGACACGGTCTGAGTTAGGGCCGGGCAATAAAACCAGAATGATAATTATTGTTATATCATGACAATTATCATTAGCGCAATAAATATAGTTATCTCAATATGTATTTTTCTTTTGTCTTTAGGATTTATTTTGCTTACATTACCAGCTAAAACACAAAAGTGTTCAGTATTTTGTTTTACTTCATTTCACTCATACTTTGATGTTGAACAACATTTAACATAATTGTTTTGAATCTTCTCCCTCTAGATTTGTTTAATGTGTCTGTCATGTCCTTCTTAAATACCCTTAATCTTACACATTGGACCTTTAAGGCCTAAAACTCAGATTATTGGATTTTAGACTTTTTAAGAGCTCACAGAAACCATGGTATGACTAAATTAATTTCAAAACTGACCTGCAGCTTGACGTATCCAACACTGTCTCCAGCAGGTACCGGAGCAGGGATGGGAGTCAGGCCTATTCCTGCATACTCATTACTGGGGTCGTCTTCTCCATCACTGGGGCCCACTGTGACCGTCACTGTGGACGGAGCAGGAAGCAAGGGGAAGGCGGGCTGAGGGGTCGGGGGCAAAGGTCTTTCCTGAATCCAGCTACCTTTACGGGAACCCATCCCACCTCCAGATGATATCCCATCTTGCACTGGAAGAGCAGGCAACGGCCTGCGGGACAGGGATTCTTGTGAAGGCAGACGGGGCCGACTTTGTGCCTGCAAGAGGAGGGCGCTTTCCTCAAGAGAACGCTGGACCAACGTGAGGAGGCCGTCAGATGGAGGAGCGCTGCCGATAGCAGATAATGCTGGGAGCAGGTCTGACAGACGAGCCCAGGCCTGCTGAAGAGGCGGCGGAGGATCCCCAGTATGACTGGCTTTCCACGTGGACAAGATATCCGCCAGTGAGGTGGCCAGATCTCGTGACGACAGAGTGGAGGCAGAGCACGAAGCCGCGCTGAGCACTGTATGGACAAGGCTGGAAAGCGAGGCTCTCCACTGCACATCGCCTGAACCGTTGCTGGAAACGGAGAGACGGCGAGTCGACGTGGACGATGAAGATGAAGAGTGGGGGAGGACTTCAGCGGTCAGAGCAGGCATGTCATAGATGCCACAGTCAGGCTCATGTGCCCCGCTAGCTCGTTTTTCATGACCGGGGACACAATAGACCTGAACCACGTGGACAGCCTCTTCCCCAGAGAGGCTGCTGGTGGACTCCCCTGGTCCCAGAGGCACTCCTGGAAGAGTAGGGACGCTGTAGACATCATCATCGACTTCATCAGGTACTGAGCCGCTATGCTGCACATCTGAGCTGGACACATTCAGAGTGATGGTGGGGACATCATAGACCTAAAAGTGGGAAAGAGGGTAGCACAAAAGAAGAGGATAATTTTTCTATAACACAATAACCGTGTTTTCATCTTCCATCAACATATTTGTATGCATTTTTGAAGTATTGCACTTGGAAAGGTAAGTGAAGATGGGGGAAAAAACCTCCTTGATTTTGCAAAAATATAGTGACGGTGTTTTTTGTTGGTAGTAGAAACACGTACTTGTTGCTACTACCAACCATAACTGCCAAACTTTCAAAACAACCTGCAAGTCCAACAGTCTGTCAGCAGGTATCCTCAAAAGATGCTGTATTTTTAAAGACAAAAAAAAACAAAAAAAACAATTTCCTTTGGAATATCTTTCCCTGATATCACGGACATACATGGTGCTAAAGTTTGACAGGAAAAGTAACAATAAGTAATGAGGGCAGGAAATTTTCCTTTGTCTCATACATAAAAAAGTGTGGTTCCAGTTCATAACTTCCACTCGGGTAATATAGCCTATTGTTCCAACTTACAACACTACACAGTTTCGTTTTTTCACTACAAACCAGTTGGTGGATGATTTCCATTTTCTTTCTTGCAAATATTCAAATGTTTTCTTCAAAATTATATAGAAATACAGTTCATGTATTCACTTTACGAAACCACAGCATGGGCCAACTGAATCGATACAGACCCTGCCTGGGTTTACAGACAAGTTAAAGTCTTCTTTAAAACCTCCCGTGTAAACTGACTGAAATAAATAGTCACTTAGCAAACCAAAAGAAGTGGTCAGGCATGAGTCTGCAGTCTAAATACAGTCATTAGAGGCAAAGAGAAAAAAATCATCCAACAGCTGGCAGATGTATTCAAGTAACACTGAAGGGAAGCATTGGGGGCAGGGTGGTGCTGCTGCTGGTGGTGGTATGGCCTTGGCATGGCCCTAACAGATGGGTGTGAATGGGAGAAAATAGCAGCAGCATGTGGACTGGATAGACAGGCTCCCAGTGCAGACAGAGACAGGTGTGGCCTCGCCTTGGAGGGGGGGGGGGGCAGGGAGGAATGTGGGAAGAGATGGTGAGAAGGTTTTTGATTCTCATCTCTTCTTTAAGAGTCAGTCTCTTGTGTAGACATGAATTCAACACACCTGTTTGGCACAGTTCCCATAGTCTTTGTATTATCATTTCATCTGACACACCGAAATAAAATGCTACCTTCTGAGGCAACACTTTCATACACAATGGTTAATCATTTTTACTGGTATTGATTAAGTCTTCTTCTTAAAGGCATTTTACTCCTCACAGGGTTTCTGCAGGTTTCAGCGTACCATGTACTGCTCCGGCACATGGTACTCGCTCCACCAGGTGAGCTATTAATGTGTTCAATTTTAAGACCTGTGGAAACCCTGTTAGAAACAACAAAAAAAGATAAATGTTTCTTTTCCGGAGCAAGAAGTGCAAAGTGAACAGTTGTCTTTACCTCTGCCTCGGAGTCGGTCTGCGGTGGGACACTACGCGGCGTGTCATAGATCCCATCATTGTCACTGAGGGAAGACGGGACTGGACGCTGCCACCTGCCACTGGGAGGAGTGTCATACACCTAGCAAGACAACAAAGGAACAAAATATATATGAAAGCATACATGAAGATGGCAGCTGCGTGCATCAACAGTAGTGAAAGGTGTAGTAATATACTGTTAATTAGCAATTCTGTCTTACTTACATCTCATTAAATCAGTCGTACACACAGTCCTGTCCCACTTCTATCTGTGAACATATCGCTAACATTTGTATCTACAAAATATGGCCTATAGGTCAGCCTATAGGCCAGCACCATTTGGAAAAAAAGTGGAAATTCAACCGTTATATGACAAGCAATTTTCAACCTTTACAGACCTGGTCATCCACAGGATCTGTGAAGTCTTGAGCTTCTCCCTTTTTGTTCTGCACATTGTTGCTTTTCTCCTGACCATTATTTGTGTGTGCAGTCCCCCTCTGTTTGTCGTCTTCTTGCTGCAGGATTACAGTTGCAGGCTGAGTGCTGGGTTTGGGGACAGAGTTAGAATCAGCTGACACTGTGGCTGATTGTTGTACGTCTTTCCTTGTGACGCCCCTTACTGGAGGTGCAGGAGGAGGAGGTTTCCGGGCAGAATTTGGTGATCCAGGAACCCTGACCTGCCCTGCACGGAGCAGTAAAGGGGAACCCCGGTGATTGGCCAGACCAGGCTTCCCCCTGGCAACAGCAGAATTAGGTGAAACTCCCTTTAGGAGAGGTCTGGGAGATGCTTGGGTAGGGGATGATTGAGATGGGTGCTGGTGGGCCAAAACAGTAGCTGGAGTCCGGTGAAGGTTTGCTCCAACAGGGGTGGGTGTTTGGTACATCCCGGGTGTGTCCTGGCTCACTTTTGGCTGGGTGGTACTGCCTGCTCCACTGACTAGGGAGGAGCCGTTTGAACACACAACTCCTCCAGTTGGAGACTGGTAAACCTCATCACCTGCAAGTGGAGTACCTTTGGGCACCAGATAACAGTCATCAGTTTCTCGGGGGACTAGATAGGTCAGGTCTTGTGCATCGTCAGTTACCCTCTGCACTCCATTGGGTGAGAGGTAAACAGACTCTGAGGCCAAGACAGTTCCTGGTTGCCTGACATGCTGAGCCCCTGGAGGTATTGGACTGACTGGGGTTTGATAAAGGGATCCTGTTATTTCTGAGCCTCTTCCTCTTAGAGACGGCGAGCGTGGACGCCCCGCGACCCCAATATCCCAGTCAGGTCGGGGCCGAGTGCCAGAGCTAGAGTGAGAGCGCGGACGCCCACCTTCAACTCTGCGGAGCTCCCCAGGCCTCGAGGCAGCTCCAGCACCCCGTCCGTCACCCACAGCCGGTGGGGAGCGGTAAACTCCATCTATGTCCTCTGCACTGCCACTGACAGCAGACCGGGCCAGTGCAGGACCAGGCGACAGGTAGACAGAGTCCTCGCTGGGACCCCGGCGGAGGTCTGAGCCCGGGGGTGGGGCGGTCTGGAGGAGACGGAGTCGGTTGGCGGGGGCGATGCCCTGTCTGCCGTGCAGGGAACAGAGCCACCAGCCCGGTCCGCCGCTCTGCTCCTGTTCCAGAACCATGAGGATGTCACCCTTACGGAAAGCCAGCTCCTCTGGGCTCTCTGCAGTGTTGTCGAATAATGCCTTTGCCAAAACCGTCTGAGGAGGAATATGAGAAAAACAGAGATAATCAAATGACATGTGAAAGTTTTAAGTAGGGATGCACCAGTATATCAGCTGAATATCAGTTATCGGCCAATATCTGTCTTGTTGCAAAAACAAACAAGCAAAAAAAAACCCATTAGTATCAGCTTCTGTTATCAGCCAAATGGTTCTTTTAAATATCCCTAGTTTTAATAAAGCCTAGTCCAACGAGTGCACTCCACTGATATTTAATTAAATTAAAGCATTTTACTGAGATTGATGTTGTTAGCACTAATGTTACTCATCTAACTACTACATTTCTGTTAGTCTGTCAGCACTAAAAGCATTTGATTAGTCCACTTTAACCGGCAGGAGTTTGTATACAGTGTCTGTACTATTCAGTTTACCTTGTAATGTATTATGTCCTTCATGTTGGATTAGGGTTGGGTGACATGAAAGTATAAAATGTGCATCTCATGTGATTTCATGATCTCATGAATGTAATGTGATTTGGACTGCAGCACTGCTTAGCATGTTAACACAAGTAATACTTGAAAATACTGGTCTCATTTGTATTAAATCTGGACTTAAGGTGATTACCAGACATTTGCACACTGCATATTACTTCGACTGCATTATGGCTCTCACTTCCAAATAAAAGAAGAAAATAGTCAAATGTGATGAAGTATGGTATGGTTACTTGAATCCATTTCATAGCGCAATTTACAGAATGATCATCCTATCATAACATATACCATTACCATGAAATAAAATAACTTTCACCATGATAGAAGGTCTAATGGTCTAAAGGTCGCCCATCCCAACACTGAATTACCTTTATGTTGGTGAGTGCAGTGAGTCGCTGGGCTGAAGATGAACCCCCGTGCTAACACAGAGAGGGTGTGAAGAAAGTCATGTTCTCCTCATCGTTTAAAACAAAAGCTCCGCGTGAAAGAGATTCAAATTGTCCTGCTGTCGAAGAGTAAGTCACCTCTCGCCAGTTGCCACAATATTTTCAGTTTGCTATGAGACTGTGTCGCACCACCCCGGTCTATATAATTAATGGAAAACACTGTAGTGTTTTATGGTCGGATACAAAACACAAACAAGTACATTGACATGGTAATGGTAAGTCAAGAGTATCAAAAGGCTGATTGTTGAGGCTGCTGAATGGAAAGTGAATAGGAGTGAACGGGGAAGATCTCATACAATGTACTTGCGAATGAGAGAGTGGCACTAAGAGAATGAGTGGATAAGATTTTTTAAGCACAAATACAAGTTACCATCATCGTGGCTAATGCAAAAATCCACATATATGTCAGTCATTATGAAGCAGGGAGAAAAGATGGGCACAGTCGAAACAGATCAATGATCAAATGGACACAAGGGCTTAATGGTAATGAGCTGGATGAGAGGGAGGGGGAGGGGAGGGGATGAGAGGCACATCTGTCCCTTGCCGTTTAGGGTTTAATTGCCAACCCAAAGCCAAAGAGTCAGGCCCCCTTTCATTTTCTAAACCAACCCCCTGGGGAACGACTGGGCTTCACCGGGCCATGTGGGACCCCCTTAGAACTGTAATGGAGGCAATAAAGATCAAGATAAAATATCTAGATTTAGTACTTGAATACCCAAACATGGATTACAAATACTAAAAAGGTGTATTTTTTCGCAACAATCTTAATTTTGATCAGTTTTTGTCATGATAGTCAATGCATTACAAGAGCGACTGCAAATACATACAAACAAAGAAACAAACACGGTACTTACAGAGACAGACATTGTTGCTACGTGAACAGTTATGTCTCAGAGAAACTATAACTCGTGTCCTGGTTAGTCTGGCTCGTCCATTTATATCAGCTGAGGTTCTTCTCCCGGATGTGTCGATCGGCGCAGAGGCTCGGTGCCGAGGCACAGCTGGGTCTGCTGAGGATACATCTGGAAGAGCCCAAGCGCCCCGTCGTCTACGCCTTCATTGGGAACCTGCAAACCACGAACAAATGGGGAGTTTCCCCCCCCGCTTTTACTCTTTTCTGACACCCCGGGTCACGTTAGCTAACTCACTAACCCTAAACTCCGCCGTTATCAGCCACATTTGAAATGAAAGGTAGACAGGCAGCGGTAGGCTAACACCTGTCCAGCCTTTCCACGCCCAGTCAACGTTACGTTAAATGTAGCCCGTTCAGGCTAATGTTAGCGTAGCCTCGCACATAAATAAGCGGTGCGTGTACAAAATTGAAGATTTGGTTTATAGGTCAGTATGCTTTCGCCACTCTGTTAAAATAAAGATTGCTACACCAGCTGCTAGCTACAAAAACGAATGCTATGTTGTCGCGGCCTAGCTAGTGTAAAATGATAGCTTTGCTGGTCTTCATCGTCTGCTGCTAAAGCTAACGTAATGCTCAAAACAACAATGGCACTGCCGGGTAACACCGCTAAATCCCATTTGCTCGTCAGCAAACGTTAGCAACGAAATCCGAGGTTTGTAGTAAAATTACCTCCCGTCTTTCTTCTCGCCGATAAACTTGGCAACGGGGTACACTCTCTGATACGTAAAATCACTTCTTTTCAGGCGTGAAAATCGGCGACCGTCGGCGTTCAATCATCATCGGCGATGACAACAAAATTATCTCCGCCTACTCAGATGTTTACGGGGTCCGCTAATCTAACAGAAATGGTGCAGTGCGAGGGAACGGGTTTAGGCCGATCCAGCGTAGTGGAGATCGAGCGTCTGTCCGCACCGGGGAAAACACTGCAACTGTGATTGGCTCGTTATTGCGGGTTGCGTTTAGGAACGTCCGAATTTGGCCCGTTGTAGTAAAACAAAGCTGTAAAGTTATTTTTGGTTAATAAGGCCAAGAAGTTTAAATTCATAATACTGACTTAAGGTATGCCTTCTTTGATTCCTGTACTGAGACTATATTCCATATGTTCTGGAAATGTATACATACCATAAACTGTGACAAGATTTTTGTAACTTTATCTTTGAGCTTGAACTGGAAAATATGTTTGTTTTTTTTATTATTTCAAGGATTATAACAATATATGAGAGAAGTATGAGTATACAGTTTCTGTATACAGTTTATTCTAATTAATCAAATTCTATTATTTAAAACGTTCTACAATCAAATTTGCTTAAGTAAACCCCCGCTTTCATGTTGTCTAGAAAGACACTGAGCAATAAGTTAAAAAAAAAAAAAGCTATTAAAATCTATGAGACTGTACTGCTATTTTTGCTGGATGCTTTTATTTTGACAGCGACCTTTACCCGGAACAGACTCGGTGTAGGTGTCGCGAAGCTTCGGTAGTGAAGGGTCAGAAGTGTCTTTTGCAGAGTAGTTTTCAGCCAAATACAAATTGTTGTGCTTTGGAACCTCGCGTCTAGTTTTGCACGAACTGCAGGGTGAGATAACGCTTTAAATCACTCTTGTTTAATCGCATATTTAAATTCCACAACGCAGGAGGATAATGTTTAACCGAGTTGAAGTCTGATTCTGTGTTTTTTAATTACTGGACATATACTCTGTGCCAGCTATTGCTTCTCTGTGGATCAGTTATTCTGGGGACTAAAGGGAATGTGGTTTTATTCTTCAGTCATTCCTCACTTGTCACCACGGCTGACCTGACCTTTCCCCCACTGTCCCAGAGTTTGTATAAAAACTAGTCTGTTTCCATTCTGTGTCCTCAGGGGATGTTCAGGAGTGTTCTCAGGTGCCTTAGGATCAATCCAGTTGCTGGTCAGAGGAGCATGTCTCAAAGCAGCCTTGCTGGGAAGGTAGCCATAGTCACCGCCTCCACAGATGGGTAAGAACCACATTCTGGTTTGATCAAGGTGTTTTTACACTGGTCTGTAGTGTAAGTCTAAGTCACCATGGGGACAGTCAAATATCAGTGGCAAAAAAGGAGGAAAACACGGGTCAACAATGTGTCTTATGAGAAATGAGAAGGAAAAAAGTTTTTTGAAAGCACATATAAAGTACAGAGGAGACACAGATGAACTGTCCTGAGCCTGACTTAAACAGATCAGAAAGTGCCAAACCACATTAAAACATATTACTTCTTCCAGATCTCCTTCATGAAAGTAAAACCTTCCTGTTGGAGTGGACTGAGCTGAGAAGGTTTGAAGTGATGACGTAATCAGCCATGTTTTTTTTTTTTTGTCTGAAAAATGTTTTAATTTGCCCACAATTCATAGCAGACTAGTCCTACTAAACAGGCAACAACACGGACTTCACATGAGCGCAGAAAGTTACGTAAAACAACCTCCAAAAGTCGATTCTCGAAGTCAGATCTAGCTCGTACAGTAGCCGACGTAATGATTCACAGATTGACTTTGACGTACACTTCGTCCCCTCTCCGTCCCCGCTCATGGTTCCACTTCTTTATCCCCCTCAGAATCGGCCTGGCCGCAGCTCAGGCTCTGGGTAAGCGAGGGGCCCACGTGGTGGTGAGCAGCCGGCGGCAGGTCAACGTGGACAGAGCCGTGGCATTGCTGCAGAGCCAGAGCATCCAAGTCACCGGGACCACGTGTAACGTTGGCAACGGAGAGGACAGAGAGAAACTGGTCGCGCTGGTGAGTCCAATACGCAGGCGATTTACTGTCTGGATTTTTGGCCTGGCAGCTGAAATACACATGAATATTCCCTGAACGCTCTTGTCGTGGTGTTCGATTAGACGTTGGAGAAGTGCGGCGGCGTTGACATTCTGGTGTCAAACGCAGCGGTCAACCCTTTCTTTGGAAACACCATGGACTCCACAGAGGAGGTCTGGGACAAGGTACGTCCAGTTCTGGAGGCTCATTTGTTTATAAAGTAGGTCTACACAAGTGAAGGTCTTTAAGCGTAACTGTGTATAATTCCAGATCCTGTCCATCAATGTGAAAGCATCCTTTCTCATGACCAAGTTGGTGGTGCCTCATATGGAGAAGAGGGGGTACGCGACCAAAAAGAACAAAGGATGATTCAGCAGGCGCTAACAAAAAGACTCAAATAGCTTAAAAATACTGCTGTTAATTTCATATGATTTTAACCTCAATGTGTGCTTTTATTTATTTTTTTTAGGGGTGGAAATGTAGTGTTTGTGTCGTCTGTGGCTGGATACCAACCAATGCCAGTAAGTTAGGTTCATGTGTTTATTTTTAAAAAATAAAAAAGGTATAAATTAATCTTAATATATACTGTAACTAATATGAATGATGACCAGTACTAAGTCAGACTCTTTACATGTTTGTGTCGCTAAGTTCTCATCATCTATTTTAAACATTTTAGACAATGTGCTTTGTTTTTGGTAAGTGTTGTTCATTCTCCGGTTACGGTACGTTTTCGGAGATGGAAGGGGACGAAAACTAACGTGAAAAGGGACTTAAAGCTGTGGAGTAAAAAGTGCAACGTTTGCCTCTGAGATGAAGCGGAGTTGAAGTATAAAGCTGCAGATTCGGAGTTAGTAGTTAATCAGATTCCACTGTGTCTCTGCAGGCTTTGGGTCCTTACAGCGTGAGTAAAACCGCCTTACTGGGTCTGACCCGAGTGTTGGCTCCGGAACTGGCTCCAAGTAACATCAGAGTCAACTGCGTGGCCCCGGGAATTATCAAGACTCGCTTCAGCTCAGCGGTGAGGGCCACACGGACACCGGAACGCTTCACTTTCTACCTACTTTGCGGTGTTCAGTGCGCGTAACTTCTTTTTCTCTCTCAGTTATGGCAAAATGAAGACCTTATGGACGAGTTCAAAAAGCAGATGAGCATTAAAAGGTGCGGCTCACGTTCCCAGTCACTTAAATCCCCTA
>JAPQRN010000011.1:481183-501874 GCA_037367275.1 Coranthus polyacanthus
CAGCCCAGAATGAGAAGGACACCTTCCGATTCCTGCAGATGTATTCTCAGGTGCATCAGGATGTGGAGAAGGCGAAGACCGTGGATCTAAGAAAGGGACTGGAGCCTGGAAAAGATCTAGAAAAACTGGTCCAGGAGATAAGACAAGGTGGTGAAAAGATAGTGACCCAAGCAGCCGAGTTCTGTGGATCTTTGCTGACTTTAGTCGACCCAGAAAACAAGCTGTTTACCACTGCTGCAGACCTGATCTTTGACCCGCAATTTTTTGTCCCTGGCATGTCACTCTCCCAAGACAAAAAGCAGGTTTTCTACAGTAGTGGGACAGGGCAGTGCTCTGCTACTCTTCTAATCCAAAGCACCGAATCAGCTCCCAACTTTCAAAGGTGGATGGTCGGTCTTCCCAAAGAGTATGACTGGACCATTGGGTTATGTGACAAACAGTCTGCAAAGAACTTGAAGAATGGAGAAGTCTACGGTCTGTCCTATAAAGGTGATCAGCTCAGCTTACTCACAACAGAGTATGACGAGGGCTCTTACGCATCCAACAATTCTGCCCTCCCACAAGAAACAAAGAAACACCGCAGAATTTCTCAAATACTCACATTTGAGGATGGAGATGAGGCCTTACCCCGACCTGAAACAGTGGAAGTGTTTTGGAATCTCGATGCCTCCTTGCTGTCCTTCTTTAGTAGAACCGGACAGTACCAGAGAGAAGAAATACTCACCACTGAGATAGGCCTTGACCGCTCAAACCTGACCCCTTTTGTCCAAGTTGGAAAAGCAAATGCCACATGTAGCCCCCAGCAGCAATGGCAGTGCTCCTGTGGTGCAGTTTACAACATGAGCACTGGTGGGTACCAAAAGGGTGCAAGGTACCAGTACAATGAGTACAATGTCTGTTCCTGTGGAGCATTTATTGGCGGCCTGTGCATCACAGAGTTGATTTGTGAACTTCTGTAAAGGGTGGGACCTAATGCTAATCCTAAGGCTAAGAGACAAAGCTAAGTTCAAGTCATCAAGTTCATGCAGCAGTAAAATGTCTTTTGGTTCAGCATTTAAGTTCTGAGATGCTATCAAGTCAATATTCAACTTGCTTCAGGGTTTATCTTTAATGTACTTAGAAAGTTTGGTGTAACTGTGTTGTTTCTAGTCTTGGTAGTTCACGGTGTTTGGCTCCATCTAGTGGTGGTTAATGTGCCATTCCATTTCTGATGACTTTCTTATTAGTATTTTGATTTTCACCCAAATTGATCTTTCTACGAGGATGTGCATGTCTTTTTTTTGGCAATGTAATGTGCCATTCCTGTCATAGAATACAACACGTGGAGTACAGTGTCCTCAATATTAGAGTAATAACAAAAAAAAAAGGTGTTTCTTTTACTGAATGATTCACAAAATAAAGCCATTACATTATATTTGAGATGTGGAATGTTTTTATTGAGTGGATAAAATATGAAGTGAAAGAAAAAGCACATGTAACTTTGCATTCTGTCACATACAAACGATCTCTTTTTCACATGGCAGTACAAAATGAAACGGCACATATCAAGTAACACAGCTTGAATAAAGTAACTACTGTATGTGAGGTGAACCATATCGAGAAGTTCAAAGAGGATAACGGAATGTTTGAACGTGTACAGTGATTAAAATACTGAACTAGAACCCTTTGGTATAGATCAGGAAGCATTCCTAAGTGTGTGCTCTAGTACTGCATTCTACAGTCAAGGTTCAGTTTGCACTGGTCCATATATAAAACCTCCCAAATCTAGTCACATAAGTAAAATGGGGAGTTGCCATTAAAAAAGGCTAAAAATCAATTTTCTGGAAACAATAAGGGTAATTTACAAGGGAGTATTAGGGCCACATTCAGCATTAAAAAAGATATATTTTGAGAATAAAGTCATAATATTTCAAGGTATTACAGTAAAGTATTAGAAGAGTGAAGTAATATTTCAAGAAAAAAGTCAGAATATTATGACAATAAAGTTGTAATAATTCAAGAAAGACGTCATTAGGAGAATAGTCACAACTATGAAAACAAAAGTTGTAATATTATGAGAAAAGTTGTGTTTTTTGTTGAAACAATATGACTTTATCGAAAACAGATGTTTTCCCTTCTTTCTGGTTTTAATACTCCTTTGTGGCCATTACATTTGAGACTATTTCAAATTAAATATTAAGTGCAAAGCTTAATGAGTAATGGAGTAAGTACAGTTTTAAAAACAGGTGTTTTTTTAATTTCCCATGGCAGTTGCATACGTATATACTCTTTCTAAATCTTTTAAGACATTTGATATCATTTTTATAAACCATAAGGCTGTAGGTGACACCTACATTGCCATGTTTGCATACATGTACAAAGAACTAGAGAAGCAGCTTGTGTTGGACTGATCACTTTCTTAAGACACTGATCCCTGAAACACTTGTTGGCTTGTATGAAAGAATTAAGAAACCAAAGGCGACCGAGCTGAGGAAGCTTAACTTATGGAAACTAAAAAAAAAACAAAACAAGTCAGAACAATTGAAACAGAATGTGTCTGTCCACTTGTGTTTACCCATACTCTAAGCACAAACAGCGTCCTGGAGTCAGACAGGCAGTGACGCAGGCTTTTCCTCCGATCTGAGGCCGAATACTCAGCTGTCGTTGCCGAACACGGTGTTGAGCTGCTGGGTGACTCGGATGAAAGTCGTCCTGCGGCTCAGCTCCTTCAGTTTACCCGCCCCGACGTACGTGCAGGTGGAGCGGACCCCGCCCAGGATGTCTCGTATTGTCAGGTCCACGGGGCCTTTATCGGGAACTTCCACCGTCTTCCCCTCTGACGCTCTGCAAAAAAACCACAAAAAAACAAAACAGGAATACTAGAGATCAATACCGACCTCTACACACACGGGGTTCCTACAAATTTTCCAGTATTTCAGACTTCTATAGCTAGATGGTTAATATGTAAATAAGTGGTTTTAAAATCTAACTCTTAACATGTGTTCCATTGCAATCATTCTCTGTGTTGGCTTCAGTACTTGGTGAAGTCCACACTCCTACTAACTGGATGCTGAATGGTGTTCCAGGTGTAGAGGTAGCTCTAGTGTTGAAAACAACGGGGGCAATATTCTGCAAACACAAACATTTTAACATACCCTCTTCTCTTTGTTTCATACTTACCCAGGAAATGACTACAATCATATTCCATTCTGCACAGGAACCCTCCCACACAAAAACATAAAACAAGAGACTGTAAAACTACATTTGACCACTTATTTAAGTGAGAGTCTGACCTGTACTCAGCCACGCCACCTGCGTGTTTCTTCATTGCCGTGTCGGAGCTCATGCCATAGAAGAGCTTGTACTTCTTGCCGTTTTTCTCAATGACTTCACCTCCGCTCTCTGAGTGACCGGCGAGCATACCGCCCAGCATGACGAAATCAGCTCCTGCACCTGAGAGTCACGTGGAAATCGAATTTTAATTCTAAGTATCAAAAGCCTATTTCCACACGAAATGTTCTTAGATACAGTAGCAAATAACAAACATTACCGAAAGCCTTTGAGACATCTCCTGGACAAGTGCATCCTCCATCCTGCGTGAAAGAGAAGACAACATAAAACACCAATGACTGTGCAAGAAAAAGAGCAGATATAATTCCGGAAAGTAAGCACCGATTCATTTTGTGTTAAATCTGTTCAACAAGAACATGATTTTGATAAAACAGGTACTCACAGAGATAATATGGCCACCTAAGCCATGGGCTGCATCTGCACACTCGATGACAGCACTGAGCTGGGGATACCCCACCCCTGTCTTCTTGCGGGTGGTACACACAGACCCTACAGAAGGAACACATGGGAATAAGACTGATTGTAAGTCGACTCATCTGCAAACAGGAAACTGTACGTGTAAGTACTGTTGGCGGCCTCGTGTGGACGTGTTAGACTGTGATCACCTGGTCCGATGCCCACTTTGATGATGTCAGCGCCGGCCAGGATCAGCTCCTCCACCATCTCCCCCGTCACCACGTTTCCTGCCTACAAACATTTATTCAATTAGTATCACGTATGAAGATTCCCTCGTCAAGCCCAACAGACATGTACCGACCATTATAGTGTGTGAGGGGAACTTCTGTCTGACGTCTTTGACAAAGTGGACAAAGTGTTCAGAGTAGCCGTTAGCCACGTCGACACATATGTACTTCAGCTGTGGCACCGCCGCCAAGATGGCGGAAATCTTCTCAAAGTCCCCGTCACCGGTCCCTGTGCTCACAGCTACGCTCTGTAAGATACACAAAGAGAAACAGTAAAATCCACCACTGATAAAGAGAAGCCTGATGAAACAAAAGAGATGACACAGGGATTCAACTTTGAGTACCTCCAGGCATTCTGGATGATTTGTTGCAAACTCCAACCACTCATCAACAGAGTAATGCTTGTGGATTGTTGTGAAGAGGGTGAACTGGTGGAAAAGACAGAGAACAGCAGATTAATTCAGATATAATGTAGACGACAAGCGCACATGATAACGTTATTCAGGAGTGCTGCAGAGAAGCGTCAGCTGAGGATCAGTACTGTAGTTTACATGGACAAAAAAGAATTAAAACTGATAACATGCAGTGCTGTTACGATGTAACACTAATGCAACCATAAAATAATTTATGATTGTTACAAAAAAGGTGCTAAATATACACTAAGCTGCTTTCTGCAGTTCTTGTATCGAGGCAACGTAACTGGAAAGTCTTGATCGGCTGTTGTTTTTTTTTTGGTGAAGTCAGGTGAGGAGAGTAGGGCTTGTCCTCATTCACCAGACAGCTATGTAATACAGGGATTATAAGGGGATTAAGCTTCACCTTGTTTTGTTTGGACTATTTTAAGTCACTGCTCTTTGGTACAAAACAAATAACTGGTAAAGGTGTTCACAGTCCAGTCTGCCTGTATGAGCGCAGCCGTGTGTGATGTCTTACGTTGTGCAAAGCCAGGGCCATCTCGAAGGTGCCCACGGTGTCCATGTTGGCGGCGATGATGGGGATCCCCCTGTAGCTGCCCTTTGAGTTCCTGAACGTAAAGCTCCTCGTGAGCTCCACCTGCGGGTTTTAAGGTGAATGACAGCAGTTCGGTGTGGGGGAGTATTGAACTACTGTGCATGTCTTGTAGTCATTTAATCATTTTGAAGTAAATGTCCATATTATTCAAAATTAGATTTGCACATAAAACAAAAGATCATTTTTTGGTCCTCACTACAAAACAGACCAGACCTCAGTGACCTCTGAGCCTCTGTGACCTGCACTCTCAATCACTTTTGTCAGGTCAGCGGTCAATCAGCTGACTAGCTCAATCTGTTTTTCCTGCTGTCAGTTGTGTGTATTTTACCCACCCGGAGACACAAACAGAAGACGCATGTATCCACAAACTACTAATATACGTTGAAGATTCGGGTCCTCGGTTTCTCTTCGATCTGAGTACGCAGGGTCTCTAAGAAAAGAAGGTTGGGTACCACTTGGCTACCACCGTCTTACAGTTCACACAGGCTTCTGGTTAAAATGCCTCTGTTTGAGTTTTCCGCTGGTAAAAGTGTACAAGGACACATATTTTTCTTTCTCAATAATTACCAACTGGCCATGACCATGTGCACATAATATTTTCAGTGGTTAACTAGAGGTTCATATGAGAGTAGACTGAAAAGCTCGTAGGTTGACTGTGAAGGATGCACTTAATTCAACCCTTTGGATAAATCTTTTTAGTCTTTGCTTCAAAGTAAGATTGTATTTGCTGACTAATAGACGCCTTTAAATGTTTCATCTGGACAATGAGAAAATATCAAAAACATATCTGGAAAGAAACGAGGTCATAGTTACCATTTATGAGTTTCTAGATACAAACATCAATAAGAAAAGGATTGAAGCAGTGCAGCAGTGTTGGTAAAAGTGTGTGGACCTCATACGTGGACTTACATCAGGAGCATCATCGTCAAACTACCTTCAGTCTACCCTTGTGCAACCGAAACATTGCCATTTTTCATGGAGAATCACGGCTGTATACCGACCTCACTCCTAGACTTGAGTGTGCTCCGCTTTGGACGAAGAAGGACATCCTTGAAGTCGAGCTTGATGTCATTCTCAATGCGAGGCATTTTTAGAAACCGTGGCACAAGTATTGATTGCAAATGGTGTGAAATGGAGCAGTCTGTCCGCTGTGAAAGAAAGGGGGTCAAACGTCAGAATGGTGGCTCTGAGCTGAGTCTTTTCATCTTTACACCCGGCTGCCTTCCTTTCACACACACTACACATATTGTCATTACATGCTATTGCCCACAAGCATCCATGTGTATGGTCTGGAAGGAACCATTTATAGGGAAACATCTTTCTACTTATATAAATGAAAAGCCGAAATGAGCCTGAGCTGTAATTACTGCTTAATTCAAATGTAATAAGACTATTCATCGCTAACAGGCAGGTTTCAAAAATATATACAGGATATGAAAAATGCTACTGCTAATCCTATTCTCACTTAATCATACGGCATAGGTCAGAAAAGCCTTGCTTCTTTAGCCTCGATGTCAAAATTCAAGGTCAGTGTCACTATCGAAGCTACTGTAGATAAGTATTGTAAACCTAATCATAAAGTACTAATTAGTTCAATGTTACTTATTTTATACGTTTGAAAAAAGAAAGAGTTTACCCTTCGGAAAGTATGATCGATTTTGTCCCCGCTGCTGCCTGCTTCCTTTTCCAATGTTTGCGCGGGAAGCTTTACGGGGGCGGACCGCCGCCTGACAACCGCCTTGTAGTTCCCGTAGCGCGTATGGCTAATAGATAGCTCTATAGAAAAAACTACAAGCATAAGACTTGCTTTGGGACATTTGGCGCAGGTGTCGCGAAAATTGTTTTCGGTATTAAGGCATACTAATTTCGGGTTGCTTGCGTTGGAGCGATACTTGGCTTATAGGAGAAATTTTGGGCGCGATGTTGGTGGGCTTTGTTATGTTGCATTAAACAGAAAATAAGTCCGAAATTAATTTACAGCGGAACCGTCGAGTTACCCACGAGGGGGGCGGTGGGATTTACTGAGAAACACAGGAAACACCCATTCATTTTGAGGAGAATAGACAGAATATCGTGTTTCTTTTCCAAAACAGCGTATTGAAACATATTTTTAAACCATACCATAGTTTTGGGGGGCATATATAATATTACTGCTCCTACTTTAGCTACTTTTATAAAAACAAGTCCACAAAGATGCTCATTAAAGTAAAGGTAAGCGTAACTATTAGCCCGGTAAAATAAGCCCACAGTTAAGAGGGTTGTTATTACCGATTTACCGACTGTTTCCCGACTGTTTCCCAATGCGACAATAATAATAACCTTTAAATTAATTTTTTATCACAGACACTCACCGGCAAGGAGATAGAGATTGACATAGAACCCACAGATAAGGTACATTATACTGTTTTTTTGATTTGTGGTGTTGTATGATGATAGTTTGTCAGGTATGTGATGCATTATTTCCATGCAGGTGGAGAGGATCAAAGAACGAGTGGAAGAGAAAGAAGGGATCCCTCCTCAGCAGCAGAGGCTAATCTACAGTGGAAAACAAATGTAAGTTTTACATACCTGATCAAAAAGGGAACCTTGATGATATTCAGTGTTTCATTATCATTAACAAAAGCATGAAAACAGACACTGATTTGATGCTCTGTGCCATAGACCTACTGTATTAAATATAAAAGTATAAAAAAACACAGAGGCCTCAGGCAATGCATTTTATTTGAAGTCACTTAGTTGCTCTTTTACTAAGTACACCTATAGTAGATTTACTGGAATCAAGTCACACTGATTATTAAGCATTGTACAGTCTCCAAAATGACCTCAACTAAAGTTTATCTATGCCTCCAATAACAATTTGAACAAAACTGTCAGTTGTAATGTTCAGGAAAGTAGGATTACTGCAGGGCTGCTGCATTAAACTGCATTGGTTTTAGCCAGATGTACTCAATAAACTGACTGACTGACTGTGTGCAAACCACCAAGCTGCAGCAGTTTGACAGAGAATACTAAACTCGGATAAAAGAAGGAGGAGCAGAGAAAAAGTCATATTAAGTACTTGTCATCAAACTAATTTCGCTGCACGTTCTTCAAAATGAAACAGCGATAAAATGAATGTTTAACTATTAACAACAATAAATAGCTGCAACACAGAGGTTTGGGGAAAGGTTAATTTTTTCAAACTCAGCTCGTGTTGTTAAAATGATCCTTGTTGTCACAGAAAAAGGTCACGTTTAGTCTTTTCAAGGAGGAATTCCACAGTCTGACATCTTCCACATCGCGTGCTTTTCTTGTCTTTTCTCAGGAACGACGAGAAAACAGCGGCAGATTACAAAATCCAGGGCGGCTCTGTTCTCCATCTGGTTCTTGCTCTGCGAGGAGGACACAGAAGCCTCTACTCCAAACCTGCTTTGTAACCAACGCTTTGAAAGATGCCTTAACTTACAACTCCTACGTTAAAACAGATTCACTGGAGAGTTTTGGCCACCGTTTGCAAAAACTCACCTGGTGGCATCGCAGCCATTTGTAGATCAGGTTCTACTCCTGGCAGCTGTAAATGTGTTCAAAGCAAGCACTTCCCCTTTGTAACAATGCCATGGTGAGACACTCAGCTGGAAGAAAAGGCAGAGTTACTTTAATGATTTAAAACAAAAAGCTTTGCCTATAGATGTATAATCTAGAGCTAATTTAGCTGCTATGGAAGTCTACTGTACAGTCTTCAAGTCTTTGTCTTCTATTTTTATTGCTCTAAGGAAGACAAACCTGAGTTTCCCAAAGCTTACAGGTTAGCTTCGTTCCACTGACTGACAGTGAAGCAGACGTAACTGTAGCATAAAGATGCTGTAGGGAAACAGCTGCCACATATTGTCCACCTTGTATAATTATCTGAGGCAAATGTTAGCAAATCACTCTCTTGTTACGCATTCAAATCTCCTAATTAGATTTATATAACAGACACATTTAAGCAATGGACAACTGTTTTAAAACATGTACCACATTGTTTGATATTATTTAATTGGCTAGGTTCACTTTCAGTCATCCAGTATGATATCTTGAATGTTGCATATTTTCATGTTACAAAAGGACAATGGTTTCTGGTTTACATGGATATTGATGAGTTAGTTTTTTATGTCCGGAGAAACTTTACATCTTGGCATTGTCTTTTCAGTAGCTGTATCAGCCCACTGTGTGAACAAAAGAGCCTGAAAATGACCTGATTTTGGATTAAAAATGTCAGTGGAATAAACATATACAAATGCATAAATTTGCCATTCTGTCGTTGTAATTCATTCAATTAAAATGTTCTTTCTGTATGCTCTTTGTTTTGTAATTTAGGAATTAATCTCCTGTGATGATTCTTCTCAAACAAATATCAGCTTTGTAATGAACCCCAGCAAGTGTACTTATACCTCATAATCAGTATATGATTTATACATTTCATTAACAAAATGTAGGTAATAATGCAATATTGCTAACTATATTTTAAAAGTATAGATGGATAATCTTAGAATTGTATCGGAATCATTTTAGAAGTGGGAGAAACTACAAAAGGAAGCGGTTTTAAGGTCATTTTATGTAATATTTTGGTGGCTGTTTTACATACAAACTTAGGAAGCGAGCCATTAGTTTGAACAAAAAATAAACCCTTTTTTTTTTTTGTTAAAAGTGAGTTGAGATGTGTGGTAGGAAGCCCCGGTTGAGTAGCCTAGCCTAGCCTAGCCTAGCTTAGCTTAGCTTAGCTTAATGCTCGATTTCTGAGACATTACGTACACCATGAGTTAACACAACAATTACATAAGAGCTAACAAGCAGAAGGAAATGTAATTATTATCAGTCTAACAGGCTAACTAGCTGACTTACTATATTATCTTAAAATAATAACACTATAGCTAGCAACATTACCTTGCTAGCTTTAATTCTTGAATTCTGCTGGTGTTTTGTGTCGGAGTTAATGTTTTTGTTGTGCTGTGTTGGTTTTAATGACATATTTCAGGCCTGGTTATATTGTTTCTGTATTGAAAATCAGACAGGAATCACACAATATTCATAAATATGTGCTTTTTGTAGCTCTCAAAACTCCATTCCTTTACAGATGTTCCCAAAGCTGGTTTAAATTCCCCGTCCACTGCAATCTCTCTCATAAGTAGTAAATCCTTTTGAATATTCTTTGGGTTTGTGACTTTTATCCATGCCATTATTGCATTTTTTAATATATGTATTTTAAATTTTTACAAGGTTCTTAGACCATTGTAGCAGTTTACACATCCCAATGGTACCATTTGTTTAAGTTTTACACTATAAGCTAAACAAAAAAGCAATGAAAAGACAAATCCACTTATGTTTATTCTTTATTTTCATCACACACTCACCACCAATATGTACATTTATATTTCTGACATGAAAATAGACGCGACTGTCTCTCAGTGTTGGAGGCAGACTGCAAAACAGCAAAAGGCAACTTAAATTAGTGAACTTATGTGTACAAAAAAGTATTTAGAAATCATTCTAATTAGGTATACATGACTATCACAGCATAGAAAACTTCATATTTCCACCACATTAAAAAGGCCTGTTTTGGTCTGTGGAGGCTGTATCTTATGAGGGGTTCCTGACCAGCAAATAAAGAAAAATACTGGAAGCTTTTTTAAGATTTTAAAAGCTCAGTGTGTAAGATTCACGTGTGTTTACGCGAAGTTTGTCTTGGAGTCTGTGTTGTGCTGCGAGCTAGTTTAGCTAAGTCGATTTTTAAACTAACGGCAGCTGTTGTCTTTGTAGAGCTATTGAGGCACTCGGAGTGAGGATTTTCAGAGAAAAAACAACCTGAGTCTTGGACATAGAACTCTTTGTACAGGCTGTTATCATGAATATAGGCAACAAAATGGTCGCCAACGAGCCCAGCACAAAACATACTCCAACACAAACTTCACATACGCGCACACAATTATTACATATTGAACCTTTAAGCAGTAAGTCATGCAGGATTTGACTATTTTAAAGCGGTTTAAGGCTTTATTTCATCCAGGTCGAAGTGGTCAAACTGACCTTTAACCCAAAACTAGCGCGATTCACCAATTTCTTTGTTGGACATTTATTAAAATTAACCCTGAATGTTTAATGACATTTTTAAAAAATGATCACAGTGGAAAAAAGTTACAGACAGGGAGGATTTTCTTTTAGAAACAGATCCTGAATTAGAAATTCAAAATACATGTCAGTGGTTTTTATTTACTGTGAGACAATATACAGCCTTTACATGTGTGTTTAATGTCAATACACAACAACAGGCACAAAACACGTCATTGTACTTCTTAAGACGTCCAAGACACCCTGTTCCCCTTAGGCGACCAACACAAATACTGGCCCAGTTTTACTGAATGGTACTTTCCTATATAATTATAAACACATCTTCTGTCATTTCTTTGGGGGGGGGTCACTTGGATTATTGAGGCTCCTGAGGAATAAATATCTAAAAGCACCCGTGAAGACGTTTAGCACTAACAGATAGAAGAGACAATCAGTCAGATCTGTTGAGTTTTTAGGCAGTGAGAAGGCCCTGAGACACTAATAGACTACACAAGGACTACATGATTTTATGTTTGCGGGAGTGTTACTATAATGTACAGTAAAAGTGTTGATACATAACCATTACCAGACAACACAGAATGGGTTCATTTGGGGGTACATGTTCATTTTTTGCTGGTGCCTGTCGTAATATTGCACTAACATCTCTTCTAGTGAATTGTATCATACAAAAAAATAGGTTTTTTTGAAAGCTTTCATCTCTACAGCCTAAAATAAAACACAAAAAAAATTATTTCAACTAGATGTTAAGCTAAAAAAAAAAAACATACTTTGTCCGTAAAATATGTAAGACAATCATTGCCTTTGTCCACTGGTTTTTCACACAGGCATTCACATGTGTCGGTGTAGGGATTTGCACTGTATCAACAACGCAAATGTGTCGGTGAAAACAATCATGTTTTGCCTATTTATTCCTTCTAGTATCTAGTCTATATGCCCACGCTGGACTTGCAGTTTTAACGGGTTAATTTTTTTTTTTTTTGTGTAGTGTCCATACACACAGAGAAATCTTACAAACTGGCACTTTTTTTTGGTGTTTTCCATAACAATTTAAATGCAAAGCATCAGGATTAACATCTCTCCACATACATCAAACGTAATAAGGAATATATTCTAATTAAGGCAATTAACAAGAACTGTGCACCATTTACCAGCATATTGGCCAACACACAGTACAGATCACACATCAGCTTTAAGGTGTACACCTCCGCATTAGTAAAAAATAGGCCCAGATGAATACGACGCTGAATAAGAAAAAAAAAAAAAAGAACATCCTAAAACTAAAATTAACTTATTAAATCTAAAATAACAACAAATGATATAAACAATTATCACAATTACAAAAAAAAAAAAAAGGAAAAAAAAAAAAGATAAACAGTTTGGAATCACAGTCACCTTTAAAAACACAGTACTTAGTGTACGTCACAACAAGAAATCAGTTGATCTGAGTAGGATTTTCTGTGTTGACAATCAAAAATACAGCTTTGGTGTGATGTTTATGTAGGAAAAATTTACAATGTGGCAAAAAAAGGAAAAAAAAGAATCTCAAAAACATTGAACAAAGTGTTTTGTGTAGCCACATTAAGAGTCTTTTGATGATGATAATAATAAAAAAAATACAAAAAAATGACGTAGGAGTGTGCAGGGAGTGTGTGGAGGGAGAAGATGAAGCAGGATGATGATGATGATGATGATGATGATGATGATGATGATGACCAGTGCTAATTGTGTCTGTTGAAACTTGTACAGAGGAGGTATTTATTGCACTTTTGAAGAACCCCAGTCGAACGTTTGGGATCATATTAATCTAAATATCTTCTACTATATCTGGCAGAGAAATGACTGATTGATACAAATACTGTGACCAAATAAAAAAAACAAAAGGTGTGGGAGTGTTGATCAGTAAATCCACTATCAACTGTGCTGTGTGTTTGCATTTGTGTGGGTGTGTCCGTCCACGTATGTATGTTTATTTAGGGACCAGGTAGAAAATAAAGATTATTAGCAGTCCGCTGACTTGTGGTTGTCTCCGTCCTCTTGGGACAAAGGAGACCTGGCCTCCTTCATTTCCTCTCCTTCCTCTCCACTCGCGTCACTGCTGCTGCCTTGTGCTGGATAAACCACCACACAAAACTTCTGGCCCAGGTACGTCATTTTGTCTGGAAGAAGTGAAAGACACAGGGTTTTAGGACAAAGTAAAAGTGTGTGTGTGCGCACTTGCAAAAACAATCTGTTTAAATATGTAGGCGTAGGAGTGTTTTAATATCCTGCCTGATTTTGAGATACAAGTTATAATACTGCACGAACACTATTATACAAATAGTATTTGTATTTTAAAAATATCAGAAATTGGAAACTGGAAACATGTGATACCAATGAGCCTAGCTTAGCAAGAAGAGCAGGGGAAAACAGTTACATTTGCTGGCACAAAAATATGACAACAAGACAAATTCACCTGATCATTTTCTGTTTTTCATTTCTGTTTATACGTGAACTAGCCATACTTGCTCTTGTTTTTCAGTGCTAACGCCAGGCTAAGTGAGCGTGACCTCCTCATTGAACTTTTGTCCAAAGAGAAAATAGGTGTGTTTCCTAAAAAAAACACTTGAACTTGGCTAATGAAATATTAAGAATTTGTGGTTTAATAATGTAAAACATTCACCCCGACACGGAACGCTTGACGAGTGACCTTAACGTGACGCATCAAACGTCAAGCCAACTTACCAACAAAAGCATCAAAGCACTGTGGCTTGTTGTCCCAGTAGACTCCCAGGAAATAGACGGGGACGCCGGTGAGCATGATGGCCAGGCCGATGCCACACACCACGGGCTCGGAGTACAGTGAAAAGATGAGCAGGAAGGCCCAGAAAATGAGGTAAATGACCGGCCATATGAGGCTGACCTGGAGGAAAACAAAACAAAAAGATTTTCATACTTTTATCAGGTAGTTTCATTAAAATGTAAACCTAACACACTATCACACAAACACTGCTTAGAAGAGCCCGATTGATCTGTGCTTAAATACATATGATCTGATAAATAGTAGTTGATATTGACGTAAGTTGACGCCAAAAACTCACTTTGATTGGTCGGTGCAGGTCAGGTTGTTTAATACGCAGCACAATCTGCCCGGCGACAGTGACTCCATAGAAGAGGTAGTTGATGAAACCCACATAGTTGATGAGAGTGTACATGTCGCTGGTGCACAGCATGAGCAGAGTGGACAGACACTGGGGAATAAGAGAGTAAAGGGGGTCAGACACAGGAAGTCGGAAAGTTTGTGGTTAGTCTGATGCTTTAATTTTGCTAAAAGAGTCAGTAAGGGAGTGTGCTTACAGTGAAGAGCAGGGCGGGGATGGGAGTACAGCGTTTTACATGAATCATGGCCAGAAGGCTGGGAAGGTGGCCCTCTCTGGCTCCAGCAAAGAACAAACTGCGAAGTAGGAAAGACACATTTAACTCAACAAGACAAGATATGTCTGATTAAAACAAGAGACTGAGAAGTTTTTTTCTGCTTATGGAGGGGTGTAATGTAAGGAAGACAAGGAAGCAGCATAGGAAATTCATCACCATGGAAGATTTGCACTTTCATAACTGATGTGTCTTAGCCTGCTGGTATCAGTCAGCTAGACTACTGGGGTTATATTTATATATCAGGCAGGCTATCGTAAATGTACGTGTCATTCTGCCACTAGGGGTCGCATAACATTGTAAAGTAGTGTGCAATAATAACCATTTCCAGTGTAGCTCTGATGTAAGTCATATAGTAATCATCTTTTCATACTAAGTAGTGATGAGGGTTGGTAGAAAAGGAAATACTTATTTGGAGCCAACTAACCGTGAAGAGGTGAAGAGGGAACCGTTGACTCCTCCGAAGGTGGACAGAGCTACAGAAATGGGCATGATCCAAGCCATGACTCCCAGCAGCTTCTCGCCAAACGTCTGACATGAACGAATGAGAGAGGGAAGTTAAACTAAAGCAGACACTCAAACACATGGCTATAGGTTTACTTCTTCATATGTTTTCAGTACAGACAACTATCAAACTGCTCGAGGTCAGTCCCAAACACCAACAGATTCACTATTGCAGATTTGTTGTGCATTGGCCACCGTTCACCACTAGAGGGTGACTGAATCTTTCTATTATCCAAGTGTGTATGTTTGAGTGATGTCAGAGATCCACCCTGCATCAAGTCAAATCGACTCACCACGGCAACAGCGTTCGAGGCGAGCAGCTCCGGGGGACTCATGGCGGTGACGTAGGCAATGTTGGCGAAGACGTACACGAAGGTCACGAGGGGGATGGAGATGAAGATGGCACGAGGAAGATTCCTGGAGGCAATGAGACGGCAGTTTAGGAGACAGAATGTGGAGTAGAAGGAGGGAGAGGGGGATTTAAAGTAGGATATTAAACATGGAAGAGGAGATAGGGGAGGTGCATTCATGGATAAAAAGGTAATTACATCAGTAGGGTTTTTTTAAGATATAAAGAAACAACAGAGGAAATTAAGAAATAAACCATTTTTATCACCACACATGTTTCTAGTTCAAGGACAAGACATTAAGGATTCCTCTTAAGAATTCTTCTCATGCGTTATTAAATAAATATCAGATCAGGGACCAGGATTAGGGAAAGAGCTGGAAAGCTTAGTTAGCACTCCTAATCACAAAAATCAGTAGCTCCTAAAACAGCCAAGGTGGTTTTTAAACCTCATAACCTTTAAACATCCACGCTTTTCATAGAACCCTAACCGTACATGAAAGTTGCATTAACTTAAAGTGAGGGTTAGGGTCATAAGAAGAACTATAAGGCCAAAATACTCTTCTACTTTCTGCTTTTAGCATGTAGCTAAAACACAACCTACACAACATGGCTCAGATTCTGCTGGATGTTAAAAGTCTAACCCAAAGAAGGGGATCTATGAAGCAGGTAGAAGGGTCTTACACATAGGGATCCACCAGCTCCTCTGTGACATAGTTGAGGAAGTTCCACCCCCCATAGGCGAAGGAACCTTGTAGGAAGGCTAAGGCTATCAAACCCACGTCGTAGTCCTGGAAGGGCTCGAAGGCATTGGCTGGCTCCAACCAGTAGTACTCTCCTACAGATGGAGAAGGAGATAATGCAAAACAAGATGGAATGTTATAGGTGAGGATGCAAGTTGGACGTAGCAGTCACGGAAAGGTATTTGTATAGTCTTAATTCTTGCAATTTGTAAAATCCACCGTGACCCCCCCAATGATTTATCAAAAATGTCAAATGCCATATGGGAGTTATTTAATAATAATGTGAGCATTGCATGACCTTTTTTCTGTTTTCTTTGTCTTTACATTTGCCTTCAGGCATGGTTCAACCTACAGTCTCCCATCCCTCCCATCAAGTCAACCGCTGAACTCTTTATCATCTTCAAAAACTCGCACCGAAATCCCATTTTGTTGTTTCAAGGTCCTATAGGCCTATAGTCTCTGTGGCCCCTGTAATAACTGGCCCTCAGCCATGTTGTGACTGCGAACCCACAGAGGCATGCTGATATTACTTTTGTGAGTTTTAACCAAAAGGCCCCAGCAACTCGCTGACCTCTGTGGCATCCAAGGGGAGTCCATACTGTCCTCAGTGACTGAGGATGTCCTCAGTGACCGCGAGTGTGTTTTTTCTGTGTTTTCGCAAACATAGGTGGAATATGCTGCGGACTAGGGCTGCACAATTTGACGGTATATTGTGTGAAAATAGTACAACATCTCAAAAAAATGTATTATTTCATTGTGTTAGGAAGGTTTGTATCGTTACCTGGGTACAAGATGATCTATACTGGGCTATGAAATTGTGGTCATACTCAGCCCTCCCTTACATATGTGAATCATAAACGCATTGTGCACAGATGGTGTTGGCCAGCGTACCCTTGCAGATCTGCACGATGCCCATGATGATGATGAGGGCGAGCGCCAGCAGCTTGCCGGCGGTAAAGATGTCCTGCACTCTGGTGGCCCACCTCACACTGGAGCAGTTGACCCACGTCAGCAGCACTGTGAACACGAGAAACAATAATATTACCACATTCCACGCACAATGCAAGTACTGTTTTATGCTTTCACTGCTTTATTGGTCTGACACAAGCACAGTTACTTTATAGTTTCTAGCGGTAGCACTTCACAAAAATTTCCCAAGAGACGAAGACAAGATAAAATTGGTTGATAATCTCGACAGACACGAGAATCGAGGTCAATAGCCTTGAAGCGGATGTAAAGTGAACTGATGTGTGTGTGTGTGTGTGTGTGACGTGTCTTAAAATGTAAAATTGCATCAACCTTTGACTCTTGAAACTTCACCCGTTATCTCTTCGTATCATACTTCTAGTAGTTGTGTTTTCAATTACTGCAGGTATCTGACATTCATGTAGCACATTCAAGTATCTGAAAACGACTCGGCCTATGTTGTATATTTTGTTGACTTGTGTACTTAGATGATATCAAATTACATTTAATGAAGTATTGGGGATTGCTATTCGAGTTGAGATTGACCAAACGCAGACAGATAACAGATAAGATAATGGATTTGATCTGTGCTGCTGAGTGCAACAGGTCAGTGAGTTCAGACCAATAGGGTGCCATTAAATAATAGCCCTCTGTGGGAATAGGTACATCATGCAGGGTACAAAGCAGATGTGCATGAGCAGGACACGCATGAGTCTGCACTGATATGAATGATGATAGCTGTGGGTTTATGAATGGTTTTCACAAGTAGTAGCGAGCAGAGAGTAGGGTTTGCAGACTGGCAGCTGTGGAGACGTTTATTATGTGCTGTGGTTGGTGAGTAATCTTTTAAAGGGTATACGGGGATCGTCAGCACGCACAAACAAAATTACAACAGCAGACAGAACTGTGAGAGCTGTGGCTCCTCTCCCCACAAAAAAAACAGGAAATGAGCAGAGGTAGCAGAAGTATGCACATTCTGTACACCAACAGAATACATTTGTGGCAGTGCAACACTGTGGTGAAACTAGAAGTACTGATTCCGTCTGTTTATGGCAGTAAAGGCGAGATGTCCTCAAAGTATTAAAGTCTAAAGTAGGACCTTTGAAGACATTATTGGCGGTGTTTGTGTGCAAAGCGAACTGAACCTCTCGTCATATAAATACACTGTGAAGACTATCAAACCATTCTAACTTCAAATCAAATAAAAGCATCTTTTCCATCGTTTTAATCTTGTTTGTTGTGCTTGATATGCACCAAGGCTACATACAGTATGATCTTTTCTATGTGTTATTGTCCCATCCATTTAGGCCGAATCAAGGAAAGTGCGCAAAATAAAAATAATCGCCACCTCTGGAAATGCACAAGCAGATCATCTTAGGGCGTGTGCACTGTATCCAGACAGAAATTCAAAAAATCAAGCAAATACAACTTAAACCTCTTCACTCGACTCCTGGCCCACAAGTAAACAAAGTTTTTAACTAGGTGATCTTTCGCCTCGTTACAGCAACACCATTTGTTTCCACACCTACTCTTCAGAGATGATTGGCATGGTTGTAGCTATGCGAGTAAACACCTGAGGATACATTCCTTGGAGCGTTTCTGGAGCGGGGAGCTCTGGGGCTCCTCAGCTGTCTGTAAGCTGAGTATACAAAATCTGTGTGCTATGTACCCTAAGGTTGTGTGTTGAACTTGCTGAGTTAACTGTAAGCCTGCAGGAAAACATGACAGAGTTATGACCTTGCACTTTGCCATCTGTAGGAAGAGACGGACTCCAGGGAGACCCCCCTTCCAACCTCTACCCACAATGTTTTTGAAATGGTACACCTTGGAAAACCTTTATCCAGCAGAATGTAATGACTACACCAGCCAGTAAACCAGCAGTGTCTGGTTTGACTGTCGCGGAATCTGTTTACGGCTGGATTTGTCGGTAAATAAGTAAGATTATCTGACATGCTATAATAGAATATTAAGCAAGACTTTACACAGACCTGGAGAGAAATAAACCTTCCCCCTTGAACAACAAGGATGACATCAGAGTTAAGGGGAAACAGCTAACCTCTCACCCACTTTTCTCCTGAACAACAACAGCAAAACAAGGATTTAAAAAAAACCTATTAAAAACAAAACTCCTGAAAGCTGCCTGACAACATCTGTCCAATTAACTAAAGAGATATTTCATCACTCAGCCAGACTGTCCAATCATAATCCTGGTTGCTTTAAGGCATGAAAGCACAGCAAGAAAGACAGGAAAGTAATTCTAACAAAAACTCAAAAGCATGCATGCAGAGTCAACTTTTGCTATTACTAATGTTATTTTGTAAATTTGCATAACTTCCATCAAGGGAGCTATGAGTTCAGCTACCCTTATTTGCACATTTAGTATTATTAGTTTGGTTCAAATTTGATGTACAGTATAGTTAAACAAGTCACACTGTTTTTCTACTTCAGTTCGGTGCTTTATTGGGTGCATTGTAAGTTAAATCGCATTTTCTTCATCACTGCGATATGAACACGCACGATAAACACAAGCTAATGCTAAAACACGGCCCACTGTGCTAACTTTCTTATGTTAAACGCCACCAAGTAATTTCAGCTACTTGATGAATGCTAACACAATTGTGTTTGATAGCGACAATGTCAGCTTCGCATAATGTATAGACTAAATAGCAGGTTAGCTAACAGACCATATAATGCAGTACCAAACTAGTGCTAACAATATGCTAATGTAGCTAAGTGATGCTAACAGGCCGGGTATTGTCTTTGAAGGAACGAAACAGACTCCAATGCAGACTTCACGTCAAAACACAAGCACACGTGAATCTTACATACAATTTTGAACCTTTCCCGTCAGCAGAGTTGCAGGTGTTTGGCCGTAATCGGCATGTTTGTGTCGCTAAAACCTCACACTGTAATCAGTGATTATTGAATATTTTAGTGCGCTGTGTGTTTGACAGATCAGATTAGGGTATTAGAGAACGGCCTTGTTTGGTAATCCCTTGCAAAGTTTGCCTCACGGTAACGCACAAACACACCTACACACTCCCAGACAACACACACACTCTTCTTCCCTGTCGCTCTCACTGTCTGAGGGCTGCTTGTAGTATGTAGCAGGAGTGTGTTAAAGTTTGCTGAGGGATTGAGCACCACCGCTGTCATGTCAGCGCAAACACATTCATCTAGTCGTCTTTACACATTCGCCGTTCACTTCCACAGTCTCCTAGCTGCCTCATCTACTCCTTTTCTTTCCACGGTGACCCCTGACCTCAGGGTTAAATAACAGATGAGCTTAAGAAAAAAAGGATAGATGAGAAAAAACTGGGATGCAGAGGGACATTAGCTGCATAAATTGACTGCCGTTTTGAAGCCTTGAAGCCATCTTGGATTTTTGGAGCAAGAAGTGACCATATTAGGACAAGCACCAAGCTAACACTAATGCTAACCTACTGAAAACGCATACCACACTGCTATCACTGTTATGTTAAACACCACCAAGTAATTTCAGCTTAACACATACAGTAAAGTCAACTTTGTGTAGTGTAAAAACACGCTAATTAGCGCTAACTGCCCTAATTAGCAGGCTAGCTGACAGGCTAGGCTAACAAATGAATGCTGAAAT
>JAPQRN010000011.1:514551-528573 GCA_037367275.1 Coranthus polyacanthus
GTACGGACTGTAAAGCCCTTTGAGGCAAATCTTGATTTGTGATATTGGGCTATATAAATAAAATTGAATTGAATTGACGTTTCCTCCAAGCTTTAGAAACAAAGGCCGCCAGCTTATACACATTAAATTTAAACAACCATTCCATTCTAACATCATCAGAGCACCAGAACATTTCCAGATTATAGACAGACACTTCATTAAATATAGAGATTCTTAACTTATCGTAATAAGGACAATATAGAAGAAAATGTGGTTCATTTTCAACTTCACCCAATTCACACGGTTCACACAATCTGTCTTCTTCCTGGATTTTGAAATCGGCCCACTTCTGGAGCCAGAGGAAGGATTCCTGTTCTCAAGTGTGCAACTAAAGAACTTTGGCTCCTTGTTAAATTTGCTGTGACATGCAAAGCTATGCTTGATTTGAATATAAGTACATCACTTGGGCTTCGCTAAAATATCTGTCAATCATTTTTTTTCAAATTTATCAGGTAGCTTTCTTCTAATTGTGTTAATGCTACACGACTAATTATTACTGTAAATATATTGTAACCCATCTTCCCCACAGAAGGAGATGTACTCAATTTACTGCACAGAAAAATGTTCTTATTTACACTATTATCTGACATTTTTAACAAATGGTTCCACAATCTGATCATTTCACATTTATGTATAATTGATCCAGGAATCCAACCCATATCACCCTCAACAGCCAAAATAGGAGCAAACTTATGAACACCTAGAAAACAACATGCAGCTCTGTTCTGTATGGAGTCTGCTGTTATCCCTGAAGCATAGTTTAATATAGGGGAGACACAAGCATTCTAAAGCTGTGAGTAAGTAAAATAGCCAACATTTTTACAGATTTTTAACTTATTAACAACAGACCCTAATGCTCTCCCTGCTGAATCTGCTAGGACTCTAAAGCCAGCTTAATTAGTCGTTCATCCAGAGTAAAACCCATTTATACACAGATGTATATTCTATTGTTAAAGAACCAAAGGCCAGATTTTGCCTGCTTCTTGGAACAGCTTTCTTCCTGAAGTGAATAATCTGTGTTTTATTTAGATTTACTGAAAGCCTCCATTTGTCACACCAGGTCCTTAGCAAGTTTAACATGTTTTGTAAATCGTTCTCAGAATCAGCCAGTAAAACAATATCATCAGCATACAACAGAATACCCAAAGATAAGTTATTCAAATTAATTAATAAATTAGACTCTTTTATTTCACAAGCCAAGTCATTTACATAGATTGAAAACAGGGTGGGAGACAGAACATCACCTTGTTTAGCACCACAGGGAGTACGAAACCAGTCTGTCTGCACTTCTATACATGCAACAGGAAAACTATATAAAGATTTTGCAGCATTATAAAATCTACCATCTACCCTTGCTTTTAGAAGTTTTAAAGCAAGTAAATATTACATATTATATTAAAATAATTGAATCCAATCAAAAGCATTTTTAAAGTCAACAAAACATACAAAGGTAGATTTATCCTCAGAATTTCTTGTTTGGACAATAGTTGAAATAGAGTGAATATGATCAATACATGCTCAGGTTTTCCTAAACCCATTCTGCTCATCAACAAAATAATCTACTGCTTCCAGATATTGGAATACCCTAACATTCAAAATACTAGAATATAACTTGTATACTGTACTAAGAAGGCTAATTCCCCGGTAATTCTTGGATGAGGTATTCTTGGATCATTTTTAGGTGATTTTGGAATGGGCTTGATAATCAGTTTATACCATGCTGAAGGAATTATACTGTATGTAAAACAAAATTTAAACAAACAAAAAAGCACATTTAATAATGATGGTGATTTCAGTGCTTCATTTGGTATTTCCTCCGCACCTACAGCCTTCCTCATCTTTAACATATCAACAGCTGTTTTCACTTCCTCTATAGTAATATCTGAATTCAAAAATACATTAACTAAATATCCTTCTCTGGTCATGTTTCTCTCCAACTCTTCTTTTAAATCATAAGCTTTTCTAAAAAATCATCATCATCAAAAATAGATGTAATATGCAAATTAGCAAAATCATGCTCCCACTTCCATAAGTATTTTCTGCAATCTCCTCAGTCCCAATTTCATAATTTCCTTCCAAAACTGTTGGGGATAACTGGTTTGTAGATAATCTAATTTTAAAGACTGTCCTCTCAAAAATGTCCTTTTATAGGAACGTAAATTCCTATCAAACATAGATTGTGCCTGCCTATATGCGTCTTTCAGTTGTTGTCTACTTAAACAATCTTTGCACCTTACATATTTCTTCTCCGCCATTTTCCTTTTACCAGTCTTTTTTTTTTTTACACAAATATCAGTACTTCTACTGGAGTAAAGAAAGACTTTTGCCACCTTTGTTTTTGATCACTGTCACACAAAAACAATGTAAGAAATGTAGTAAGATGAAAACTCAATAACTAGATGAAAATTATGTAAAATAAAAAACAAGACAAAAAGGCCTACTTTTTTATTTATTGTGAAAACTGTAAAAAGTTTTACAACTGTCCCCGATCTCCCCTATTATATCACCAAGCGCGACACATTGTAAAGCAGTTTGTAAAAGATATTTTATTACAGTATACCTGTACACAGTTGGAGTTCATGCTGATCGCAGGGGTTTCAGTGGTGGCGCTGATTCCACTGTCTCTACATGCATGATTATAATACAGGAGACGACCGTCTGTCTCCCATTTCACACTGAGAGTAGCCTCAACATTGTTACTTTCAATCAGGTACTTGTTGCTTTTGTTATGTTGAAGACGTCATTCAAGTCCATAAATACAGGGCTTGAACGCCGACCAAGAGCAATAGTAGAGGTGACGCTGATACAGATGATCAAAAGGTGTGGCAGGTACTATGCAAATATGGTGCGCTTTACAAGACAAAGAGAGGGATTAAGGTGTCTGGCTCGTAGGTGGGGTATCAATAGATTATTCAAGGCGGCAGGAGATGAGGTTCAAACTCCCGGGGTGGGGGGCGATATCACCTTAACAGGACGTCAAGGTGTTTACTCCAAATGGTCAAACACTTGTATGACAAAGGAATTCTTACTAATCAGGTTTCTATTCAAACGTAGAAAAAGAAAGTCAGCAAAAGAAAACGTGATTTTCTGGCGGTTTCCATGCACTGCTGCAGTGTGAATATTACCGTCAGTGTTGTGAACGTTCCTTTTGAAATAGAAGCGGTTACAGAGCAGGCTACTAGTTGAGAATGTAATTACTATAATCACTTAAAACTGTAACTGTAGGACTGAAAATATTGGGTTATATTTTGTTAATTTTGTTGATTTGGTGCATATTTTGTTAAATTACATGTAATGTTGTGAAAGCCAATGTACACCTACAAAATTAACAAAGTAACCGCAATCTTCATTTGTATTGATCTTTCTTATTCTTTTTATGTCCGCAGCAGGAGGAGAAAATGGCAAGGTGTGTGAGGTATCTGAGAAGACAAAAATTACTTGTTGAAGATATATTGTTGATATGGCTTGGAGGCGTTGACCAGAGTGATAGATCAACACATCCAGGGCTATCTTTATTCTTATTTTACTTAATAAATTAGATAGATTATGTTAGGTAACATGTCCAACACTGTTCCACACAAACAGACAATTATCCTCACATTTTGTTTGTTGGGATCTGATCACTATGAAACAGTTGTTATCCTGGTAAAATTACAGCTACTTAATTGGCTGAAAGATATACATAGCAACATCATAAACCACGTTTAAAAATTAGAGATTAGGCCTATATCCATCTACTGTCTGTTCAATTCTTTACAGGGGACACAATGAAACATGTGACCTGAACAAACTTAATCTGATAATGAAGACCGTGAGTTGCCGTTTTAACTCAATTTAATTTCACCTAGAAATAGGACTTGGATTTTTCCTAATTTTGTCTTGCGATGAAATGTACTACAATTGAACAAAATCTAATCAAATTCAACATACCAATTTATTTGCTCCTATGAATAGGGTATTCAGCCAAAATAATAATTCGGTACTTGGTACGGGATATGATACTACTGTAATTTCCATGTTTTGACGTGAAATGGTATGAGGAAACATGCATCTCCCTGAAACCAGAGACAATTTCTACCCACAGCGCCTGTCCTTTTGTCTCTTCACTCGCAAATGGCTGAACTAGGATAAAAGGAGAACTACAATAAGAATCCGGGGTAGCCCGAGTGAGAGGAGTTTGGCTGCTGTTCAGATAATCTTCTAATATAATGTAAACTCCGCCCCTCCGGCCTGTTTGCCGTAAACAATCACACACAGCCACAGACACAATCGTCCGCCCACATTTATATGACGTAGAGTCCGGCCAATCACAGGTCCATCTGGGCGGGATTAGATCTAAATGACGGCGATGTGTTGCAATGAGAGAGCCTCATTGTGTGTTGTCAACGTATAAAAGACATTTCTGCCGCAGTTTCTGTCTTTGTAATAATGTCGGCTGAATATGATAACAGGTAAGGATCCTTTGCTCAAGTTATTTTCAAAACTTGAATGTACTTGTTTACGTCAATGTTCATCTTTGATACTGGCTTCGAGATGTAGACATTGAGTGAACTATACCGGTGTTCTGTGTCCGAGTAACGAGCTAACCGCTACCGAACTATCGCTAATGTAGGCCTACCAATGTTCTGTCAAACTAATGGTAAATACTCACGATCATATGCGTTCTCAAGTTAATTTTTACATGTAAATTGTTCCCTAACTGTTGAACACACGTTTTCTTAAATGACAAATGACTGATCTTGATCGCTATAGGTCCTGAGCGTAGCTAACTAAACGACATTAAATGGCAGCCGGCGCCTCGGGTACCACGTGAGGTTGGTCAAGGCCTACACGATTTCGGTATCAGATGCATCACTTTTTAACAAAGTACATTGAAATTTTATGTCATATTGAAATTTAAAAATCTGTGTTTGTTTATCGGCGGTGCTGCTGGTGGCCTTTGTGGTAAAACTGTTAGTGTCTTTTGTAGTATTGGCGCACATGGCCGTAGTAGTGTTACGCCATAGCATGGACAATGCCGGTACCACAGGCCGCTGAGTCTTGGTGGGAGTTTTTCCCCATTACATTGCTTTTGATTACCTTAGCGAAAGAGACGAGTGGTTTGAGTTTGTGTGGGTAAACGAGTGTTAATAGACTTTGCTGACGTGACATGTTAGTGTGTCGTAAAAACGAGCGAGGCCTGTTAGCTGTGGGCTATAACGGGCCCCGAAACTGCTAACCTTATTGTGGAGTTTTTTTTTTGTCGTTTTGTTTCTTACGGTAGACTATTTGGTTTGGAATTGCGTTTTACTCCAGTCATTCTAAATGGGCCTGAATCGTATTAGATGACTAACTTAATTTGCCCCTGCTCCCTGTGGCTTTGCTCAGAGAAACGACCATCTTGAATGTATGAAGTAAAAATGGCGGCCCGGCCTCTCGAATAGGCGTTAGTTTAACAAAGCATTGTGCAATGTGGGGGCCCACTGACGCCACATACACTCATACAAGGGTAGCATGAGCAGCATGCTGGCCTGAAATTGCTTAGTGTGACGATATCTAAGAAACCCAAAAGACAACAGGAACACCGTTGAAATATGAAATTGTTAGAGGGAAAACGCCCCACATTACTTGCATGGTGATATCACACTGCTTTGGCAATTCCGTAGAGATGGTAATCTTATGCTAATCCATTCACATTAATGAAGATTACACAGCACCGACGCGATGTGAGTATAGATGAGAGATGCAAGAAAGAAATCGTTAATGACTTTTGTCTCTTTCTCTACAGAGACAATGGCCCTGAGGGCATGGAGCCAGATGGCATCATTGAGGTGAGTCCACTAGAGTTGTATTGGAATACAGTGAATTACCCAGCTAATTACAGAGGGCAACAGCATATTCAGTCGTACATATGAATATGACCATGACACTAACTGATTAGGTTTAGGTTGTGAGAAAGCACATTTTTGCAACAAACTAAACAAATCATATTCAACATATTCATAAATCCCCCACAGAGCAACTGGAACCAGATCGTGGACAGTTTTGATGAGATGAACTTGCGTGAGGCTCTGCTCAGAGGAATTTATGCCTATGGTTTTGAGAAGCCTTCCGCTATCCAGCAGAGAGCCATTATCCCTTGTATCAAGGGTGAGTATTGAGATACCTGTGTTGGGGCATTAGTGCCTCCTGCTGGAGTTGGCATATATATTGTCACAATTTTAAAATGTATGCTTGAGATGCATATAAATATACTCATCTAACTCATCTTGGGTTTCTCTTTTACAGGTTATGATGTGATTGCTCAGGCCCAGTCTGGCACTGGGAAGACTGCCACTTTTGCCATTTCCATCCTCCAGCAGATTGATGTGGATCTGAAAGGCACTCAGGCTCTGGTCCTGGCTCCTACAAGGGAGCTGGCTCAGCAGGTAGGCGTTATCAAACATGAAAGTGGGGAGTAACCTGAAAATTATAGCAGCAAACTGCGATCAGGCTGTTGTGCATGTGGAAGAAAAATAAGTAACTTAATTATATTTGCTAACAATTGTAAATCCATTCAGTCAGACCTGTGAGTTGGGTCTTGAAGATGCCCTCCCTCTTGGTGGGATTGTCTTGTTGTTTATCCACTCGTTCATCAACAAAGCCTCCATTTTGATAACTTCATCACCACGGCCATAAGATGATACTGGGCAAATCTGAAGCTTTTCAAGCAGAAGTTTGTTAAAATACAGTGGCTACAAATGGAAAACATGCATTTTCAAATCAAAGTGGCTGATTCCTTGTTTGATTTAGAGTCTGGATCCAAGATGCTTTTTTTTGTCTGATGTCTTGTGTACTTGCCCAGAAAAAATAACCTCAACCAGAATCCTAATACAAGTTCTGTGACACCCTAGTATTGACTGCTTCAACATGTTTGATACTTAACATGGTATTTGATTCACCATTATCCAGATCCAGAAGGTGGTGCTGGCTCTGGGTGACTACATGGGAGCCGGTTGTTATGCTTGCATCGGAGGGACCAATGTTCGCACTGAAACCCAGAAGCTGCAAGCTGAAGCCCCTCACATTGTGGTGGGAACCCCTGGCCGTGTCTTCGACATGATAAATCGCAAAAACATATGTAAGTTGTGATTTGAAATATAAAATTTAAATACCGGTAATTATTAAATGAATTGCTTGTTGTCTTGGCTTTAAAGAAGGGTCTAAATGTTTGGTGTGATTGTATGTTTACAAACATAGGGCAAATGTTCTACTATTGTATTGAGTTTGCAAAACATTGAGCAAGCAGTGATAATGAGCCTTTTTACTATACAGAGAATTGCTGTATAGTGATGAAACCCATGCGTGTCAGCTGACTTTGGTTTCCCCTAATGTTCTGTTGCTCTGGTTAGCGTTTTGCTAGCTGGTGTCCTCAGGACGGCAGGGACCCAGAGGCATGATCATACATCATTGTTTCTGAATACAGCAAACATCAGCTCTTATTCTGAAAATGGCTGCTTATGTACTAGAGAAATGTCACAAGTCTAAAAGCTAAAGCTCAGGTAATGGTTACACTCTCTCACAATGTAACAAAGTAACGTCTATTTGCATACATGCCCTGGAAAAAAGTTCAAAAGCAACAATGGGACACATTAACGTGTGTGGGTTGTTTTTAATTCTTCAGGTTCAAAGTACATCAAAATGTTTGTGCTGGACGAGGCTGATGAAATGCTGAGCCGTGGCTTCAAGGATCAGATCTACGAGATCTTCCAGAAGCTGTCAAGCAATACACAGGTAAGATCAAACTTAATGAAGAAAATGTCTAAACTGGACAGCTTTTCAGCGTCTCTTATTTACCGTCATTTTGTCAAGTGATGCTTTTTAAATATTTTTCTGTGTGTTGTGGGGCTACCACATTCCTCTTATTGAAGTGCAACAAACCTTGAAGAAACTTTTTTTTTTTTTTTTTAAATAGGTTGTCCTACTGTCAGCCACTATGCCAGCTGATGTTTTGGAGGTCACAAAGAAGTTCATGCGTGAACCTGTCAGAATCCTGGTCAAGAAGGAGGAACTGACCCTTGAGGGCATCCGTCAGTTTTACATCAATGTGGAGAAAGAGGTTTGAAAACATTTCCAGTTGCAAAATAACATTCAACAAACTAACAACTGAAGATGAATTTAAATTTTGCATGAAAGATGATACAGGGATAAGCGGTAGATGATGGATGGATGGAGATGATACAGGGACATTGGTAGTCATGTATAATCCAAAGCATCAATCTATCTGTTATGTGCTGAGTACATAAACTAAGCTCTGTCTCTGTCCTTAGGAGTGGAAACTGGACACACTGTGTGACCTGTATGAAACGCTGACCATCACACAAGCTGTCATTTTCATCAACACAAGGAGGAAAGTGGACTGGCTCACTGAGAAGATGCACGCCAGAGATTTTACAGTCTCTGCTCTGGTAATAAGAATAATCATAATAAATATCCCAAACAGGGTTTCTAAAGTGCTTTACAGGGTAAAAATAGCATTTTACGACTAATGTTGCAATTCCTCATTTTAAATAATTATGCATTTCAGTGACTCACATTTGAGCATGGATTTAGTCTTTGATGCTAGTTTCAATCATCTGTCTTTCAGCATGGTGACATGGACCAGAAAGACAGAGACCTGATCATGAGGGAGTTCCGTTCTGGTTCAAGTCGAGTGCTCATCACCACTGACCTGCTGGTATGTAGAGGGTTTTTCTATTGGCTTGAACAGAAATGAACAGGGCTAACAACAACTAAGTTGGGGAAAGGTGATTTATGGTGTGTTGGCCAAGGCTCCCTCTCCTCCCAGCTTCAGTGTTGGGGAAGGACTGAATGTTCCTTGGTAGAGAACCCTGTCTGCCCTCCACAGTGACTGGGTTCAAATCTCAGACTCACAACTAAATGGCAGATGACATTCAGTCATATCAAAATGTTAAATAGGTTAATATTGAAAAGGCATTACTTATAGCTCACCTCAGTCATGTCATCTTTGTTTTACTTATGTTCTTCCTCAGGCCAGAGGTATTGATGTGCAACAGGTGTCCCTGGTTATCAACTATGACCTGCCAACCAACAGGGAAAACTACATTCACAGGTACATTACATATGTGTTTTCTGGAAGCTTTGAAGATAAATCAGCATGTGATACAACCATACAATAGAACATTATGACTTCAACATCAGTTGCCACAAATTGATGCCTGCTGCTATTATGATTGAGAGAGGGCTGCCAGCGTAAGACATGGATTTAAAGTGACTTCAAAGCAAATTTTCTTTAACTTTTTCCGTTTTGATGTGACATGTTTTCTTAGTTGGACGTAACTGAGTCAGATCATATGGGTTATATTTAATATTTGAATATTTGAATGTCTTTTTATTTATGCAAACAAAACTTAGTTTGAATTAATACAAGAGGAAAATCATACCTTTTTGTTCTAAAAGTGGTGAGTTATGTAATAAACTCCCAAAGTGTTTTGCAGATCATGTTTCTCATGAGCTTCCGTGCCTGTATGATTTCACAGTATTAATGTATGTTGCCAGTTGCTCTGAACATGTAATGACCCTATTTTGGTTGCCTTGGCAGGATTGGTCGCGGCGGTCGTTTCGGCAGAAAGGGAGTTGCCATCAACATGGTGACGGAGGACGACAAGCGAACCCTGAGGGATATCGAGACGTTCTACAACACCACCATCGAGGAGATGCCGATGAACGTGGCAGATCTGATCTAGAAGAATCCACATGCCCTTTTACCAGCCAACCCCTTCATTTTAGAGCCTCATTTCTTATAAGATCTGAAATTCTAACTTCCTTCGGCTAAATTCCACAATGACTACATTCAACATGGAAAGGAAGATAACAGCCAGTGTTCCCTAATCAATAGGTTTTTTTTTGTTTTTTTGTTTTTGTTTTTTTTGGGCCATCTTGATTGGAACGAATGAATTACTGACCTGCTTCAGTTGCTGGCCATATAGTCCATTACCCCATATCAGGACCTAAATGCTTTCTGCAGCTAGTCCATCTCCTCCACAACTTAGAGCATCATATGAAAATTCTATGAATCTGTTTTGCAAGCCATGGACTCAAAATGGAACAGTTTGTAACTATTTTCCCTCTAGTGAAAAAGGTGACTGCATTTCCAAAAACACATTAAAAAATAATGTGGCTAATTTAAAAGGACTCTACCCTCTCTCGCTTCTAAGCATAATCAATGATGTAGGTCAGTTTTAATCTTCATGATCCATTGAAGCTTCTCTGAAATGTGGCTATGGTATGCCGGTGGCTGATTACAGTTCACTTTGGACACAATTGAAACTTAAAATGTAAAGTGCTGCACTTCACCAGTTCAGTATTTAAACAACCTTCAGTGTACTTGATCCAGCCTTTAATATCTCCTTTCACGCATCCAGAATCATGTTGAGAACTGAGTTTTTGGGGCCAGAGTACACAGGGCATACTCAATAAAAACATCTGTACAGTAAAACCCATCATGAATGAGTTTACCTTTTCGAGCCTCTTTCTGCTTCATATACTTTCTTGCTATTGTAAGTACTTCTTGACATATATGGTCAGTCATGCAGTCGCTCCCAGCTGAAGACTGACTGGTGCCTGCAGACGTTTTTGGAGGCAAACGATGGTGAGTTGCAGAGAATTTTGCCTCGACGTACATGACCTGATATTGGATTTTTTATTTATTTTTTTTTTTTTAATGATAAGGTGGTGTCACTTTTTGTAACCTACCTCGCCAAAATGTTGGGAGGGGGGGGTCTCAGACAAAAGGACCAAACTACAGATTAGCAAGTATATAGAGATTATACCCCCTACCTCCCAAAATGTATTTCTTTCACTCTTTCTCTACTTTCTCACATATTAAATGCCTGTCCTCAAGGGGTGTGGTGTCTGGTTTAGGAGAACTGTCATGTTTGGGGTGTATGGTCAGTGCTATTTTTAAAATGAATTTATGAAATTGTTAACCTTTTGAGACAGAAACCGTGTATCAAGTTTTCTACATTGGATTCTGTATAGTATTTATTTTAATGGTCTTTAAAAAAAAAATAAATAAAAGGTTTCTCCTTTACAGTGTAAACTGGCCTCTGCATTGTTCACTATAGGGCCGTTCCTGTTATCTGGTTAGCTAACAATGGCTTTGCAATTTTTTTTTTGAAAAATTGTTTTTCACATCTTAAGCAGTACATTATTAGCATACTGGTCAAGCACATGACTTGATAAAATTGAGGACAGACTGAAGAAAAGAACAATCATGTGCCACCCTACTAAAAGTATTCCATTAGAATTATACTGCTAGGCCAATCTAATTGGGATGCTTAGTTCTGAGTTAGCCATAGATTTGAGTGACATTTAGCAAAGAGTCCCCACAGTAATTTTTTATAGCTTGGGTTTTAAAAATATATATTTGACTGGAACAAATATACAACTTTAAGACTATGACAAGCACGATGTATTAAAAAAAGTGCCAGTTTAGGATTACGTTGCAGCTAGATTCTGTTTAAAAAAAAAAAACATTCTCAAAGGGAAATTGTCTTGGAAGGTGAGGATGAAAACTACTTCAGGCATAAAGAAAATATAGTTTCACCTGACTGTAGTGTGATTACATGCGTCTTAGCCTGTATAACAAAGCCTTTTAAGACTGAATAGTTTTATAGTTGTGGAAGTTGATTAACCTGCACTGTGGACATGAATTCATAGTTCAAAAAAGTGTAAAATACAAAGTATTGTAATGCCAGTCTCTGTTTAAGTGAAAGAAAACCAAAATATAATTTAAAGGTTTTTTTTCTCCACGTATTTTAGTAAATCATAGGGACATGAAAGTCATTGTATAACAGGAATGACTCTATACTGTTTTCAGAGAGACTTTGAGCTTCATGTTCACTGGAACTCTACAGAAATGACCAGAATGCACAATGTTTAATTCTTACTGACAAGTACACAAAAGCCACAACAACAAAGGTGGAGTCATGTGATCAGTGGAGAGTGATCACATCCCTACAAACCATGTGGCGCAAAGTGTGTTTTTGTGAGACATGGTACCAGTGTGAAGCAGTAGACTAACATTGTGATATGTCAGTGCAACTTATATAGACACATATATACACAACAGCAAATCACTAAACACAACAGCAAATCAAAAAACACAAGGACATTAACTCAAACCGGAAAGGGCGGATACCCATGTGCGACATAAATCGTCGCTGATTGGACGAAGGAACTGACGCGAACTTTGAACCTGACAGACAACGATTTCACACAGAAAATGGGACTATGGCAGCAATACAATGTCACTTGCTTACGGGCTACTATGCAGGCCCCTCAAGCCACAGTTACGGTTCATCAGCAGGGAATCAGCGCATCGAGTCATGGTGGTCAATTTTCAGTAGAGGAAGGTGGGTATATTTGTGTGATGGATGAAAAGTACAGTGGAAGCTGTATAGTGATTACCTCTGTGACGAGCACTTGGTAATACTGAGTGCATGCTGAGTAATGGGCAAAAATGTTGGATTAGTTGTTAAACAGTTACATTTTTGATAACTGATAGGGAAAAAAAAGTCTTAAATAATATTACCGTTGAATGGCAATGTGAAATTCTGTCTATGATGTAACATCTGAGGTACTCCTCAAGTGTATGCTTCTCACAAGCTTTCACAGCATACAGCTGTTTGGAACATAGTGCTGTTTTGCAAAATTAGATTTTGCAAAGATTCCTCATCCTGGACCTATTTAAAAAGACAAAAAGTATTGTTTGTACATGTTTGACTACTTTCCTCCTTCATTAATACAAACTTAGGATTAAAAGACGTGGAAATCTGTCCCTTTTAAGTAAATAGATCTTGAGTGTAGTTTAACTCAGAATAATTGAAATAATCGTCAGGTGTCCTCTTAGTAAATACCTTCCTTGAGCCAAGGTAATTTCCTACCTGACGTTGAGCTTTCCCTTTCTCCTCATTTGTTATATCTTCCACAGTGGCGTTGAAACTTGGCTTCCCTATAATGTGGTTCACAAGGTCCTTTGAGAGGAAATGTGGTGCTGGTCCCCTGTGTACAATAGACACAGCAATCATCTTTCCTGCTAAAAAATACTCGTCTTCCCTGATAGCTGTTACACAGAGTACAGAATTGTCATGGATAATTACCATGTATATTAGCTAATAAACCAAATTAAAATTAATTAAAACTTCATTTTAAAGTATTACTTTGAGTTATACCATTTTACCTGTGGAATTGTACACAAGATAATGGCTTTCTCAAAGTCCATCAAAGATGGGGCGATACCTCAAATGATTCATTAGAAGTGTGAGGAATTCTCGCCTCGGGCCACCTGTGTTCAACCCTTCTTTGAAGGAGCCAGCATCATCAGTAAACTTAATGAAGATGTCGCTGTTGTCGGAGTAAGACCTGCGTCTAAATCCTCTTACAGCTCCATCCCATACATAAGATCTTGACATTGAATCTGCTGACTTTCTTGTGGTCAATGGCAAGTGCCAAATGTGCAATAATTTTAGGTGTGTGCACACTTGTGTGTCTAGAGAAAAGTGCAAAATTTACTTAAAATAGACTTAAGATATATTCTTTCATTCCATGTTCATAAACTATATCCTGACACTTCATTGACTCCTAGAGAGACATTCAATAATCAGGCTCAAAAACAAAGACCAACTTTTTTATTATTACTAACTTAATATTCCATTGGACGCTCTTCAAACACACATCACAACAACTGGACCTGATCCAAGCTTTAACAGGCAGTTAGTCAAATAGAGGTTCATTTTAAGTGTGTTCACATGCTTTGTAATTTAATTATCAAATGACAGCCATGTTGTTCCATTGTTAAACTCAACATCTAATATTTGTCAAGTGACAAATGTGTTTACTTTAAAGTAAATCCCTTTATTATGTTATGTTGTATTTTGTCCACCTCTCTCTATATAAATACACATAAGACAAAACACACCTGTAACAAGAGCTCTTGATGTC
>JAPQRN010000011.1:566881-596630 GCA_037367275.1 Coranthus polyacanthus
ACGGACTGTAAAGCCCTTTGAGGCAAATCTTGATTTGTGATATTGGGCTATATAAATAAAATTGAATTGAATTGAACCAGCTGCAATCTGGACCTGAAAGAATCGTTTCTTCTACAGTTTCCATACCCCAAAGCCTGCATTAGTGCCTTGCTCTTGTGTTTTAGGGAGGAAGTTGAAGGTTCAAACACTCACGTCGTATTTTCCCAGGTTTGGTTTCTGTTTTCCAGCCAGGATCTTCAGAGCAGTGGACTTCCCGATCCCATTGGTCCCCACCAGTCCCAGCACCTCCCCCGGCCTCGGGATAGGCAGCCTGCACCGACACAAACAGCTCAGTATTCAAACACACTGATCCTACAGTACTCATTATGGACGCCTGTGGGGTTTAGGTATAAATACAGAGATGACCGTACTGTTAATGTTCGTGTCAGTAAAGTTTTATACGTCATCAGTTACAGTGTAGTGAGCATCAACGCTGCTACATGGAAAACTAAACACTAACGCGTGACTTCTGGTGTAGAAGAAAAAGTAAAAGTAAGCACGGTACCGGTGCAGTTTGAAGGAGTTGGCACAGTATCTGTGTGTCGTTTCCTTCTCCAGATTGCTGGGCAGGTTGACGATCGACAGCGCTCCAAATGGACATTTCTGCAAAGACAAAACGTCATCGGAACAACCAGCATCACATCAGAGTTCATCTGAAAACATCAACACGATTATTTTTGTAAAACCGGTTATTACACATGTAAGAGCTCATATTTAAGGGGCAAAACCCTTTTTTAATGAGAATACCCAAAGATTACAGACCATTACAATGGGCCTGCACTGTGAAGCAGGTTCAACATACCCAGGTTATCTTTTTGTTAGCTGGTATGACTAAGCCTAGCAACCTCAGCCACGCTAATTTCATGACCACTAGAAAAAAGCAGATGTCTTGGGTTACGCCGCTGTCGGAGAGCAGAGGTTGACCGCTGTAGAATCGACATCTACCTCTACGCAAAGGAGCGACCATCATCCACTTTTCGATCTCTGCGCTGCTGAAAAGTGATGGTGATCTCCCTCTGTTAAACTCTGGATGTGGATCATGGATGTATCTGCGCCGTCATATCGCCTTGTATGAGTGACCTCTGACCTGACCAGAGTTTGCACTAAACCCGTTTCCTAGAACAGGGCCCTGGTGTACATGCCATTAACTTAATGTGTTGTCGTAAGTCTTAGACATATGTTTATGGGGTGTAAGATAATTGTAGCCTCGCTGACACTGTTAAAAAGGTCTGGGACCAAGGAAAGCACAAATGTAAAAACAGAATTCAAACTGTTGAGTAGACTTACTCTCACATCTTATAAGGTCAACAAGTCCAAGGCTTTAGTGTCTTAATCAGTCTCTGTTTTGGGATTATATCTTTATACGAAGGACTACAGAACATGGTGAAAGTGCCTACAACTCGTACAAGACCCTCACACTATCCACAGGATGTCTTTTTAGGAGAAATGATTAGTCAGTAGATGGCACTTTAATACATTTTGATCACTTATCTCCAGTACAACCTGCTCCAGAGCAGGTTATGTGTGCAGCATTAGTTACCATGGTGATTTACCCTGGACACTGACAACCCTGGGTTAAACCTGAAGTGACCTCACTAACCACAAACACCACACCAGGACGATGTTTTTTACAAATACAGCCTAAAGTCCGATAAAACAAGATGCAGTCAATAGATGTGTTTTCAGACATTATTACCTTGATGCAGATGCCGCAGCCTATACACAGAGACTCTGAAATCCATGCAATCTTACTCTGTGGCGTCACCTCGATACACAGCTTACCTGCAAACACACACATTCAAATACAAATTAATATTTTAGCTTTTAGACTTCAGTGACGTCCGTCTGGACAGAAGCCTTGTCCAAATGATCGCTTGTCTCCATACTCACCCATACGGACCACCGGGCAGCTCTTCTTACACTCCTGACGGCATTTCTTAGGTTTGCATTTGTCATGGTTGACGATGGCGATCCTGGTGTTTTTATCCGCCATGTTGGAGGGCTGAGGGAATGACGGACGCTAGGACCTGAGGAGCTGAGAAACAAGAACAGAAGGAGAAGGATATTTATGTGGTTAACCTAAAAATATAGATAAGTGGAGGGTCGGCAAACCAGGTCAAAGAATATCTGAAGAAAACGGAATCTGAAAAGCTGTTTCACTTGGCAGGAGGACGGTGGAATAGAGGTTTTAGAAAAGAAATGGGAGGCTCCATTTTTCATCGGTTTGCACAAGGCACAGCCTCATACTGACAGAATATCGAAACATTGATCCCTCGTGCGAACTTTAAAGACATGTGCCAACATCACTGACACAAACGATCTGGAGCTGTCGTAGTCTGTCGAAGTACTGGAGAAGTATTTTTCATAATTTCTCTGAGGTACTGAACAGAAATGTTGATTTCGACCCTGGAGCGTTGCACCTTTAATTGGGTGATTATTTCATGAAGCCACAGTAAACGAAAGAAATGAATTCAGACACAGCTGCGCATTTCCGTTCTCTCTCAGAAACAAGGCGATGCTGCTGATCACTGCTGTTAATAAGTGCTTTTCATTCGTAACTTACGTTTGATGACCTGTGGACATTTATTTTTTTCAAATATTTTATTTAAAATAAGGGCACTGCAAACAGAGCAGACATAATAGTGTTTGTTCACCCGTTATGTTTCTCATTTGTTAATTATTATAAAAACAGTTCTACTTTACAACATGATATGGACATTAAATATCCGCTGATACATATTGTGTTGAGAGTGGAGCAGAGTGGAGCTAGTGAACAACAAAATAAAGACAGAGAATAATATGAAACAGTGGATGGATGTTTCTATCGGCACATGATACAAATCGGCATATCACACAGTCATATTTAGAGAAAATAAACTGATAATTATAAAGACTTTATAAACTACATCGGCCTGACCCAATATGACTAGGGAATTAAATAGTTTCCTCCTAACTCTTTAATTACACTTGATCATAGCAACAAAATTCAAGCAGGCTTTTATTTTACTCCGCATCATTCTTTACTTCATTCTTTTTGTACCTTTTAACTATTTTACATTTCTCAGACGACTGTTGGTGAGACAACACACTCTGCTGTGTAGTGCATTATAAGACACATGCTGTTTATTACAAAAGGTCAAATTCTTGATGTTATGTTTCGTGCTGAATCTCGTGTGGAGAAGTTTCAATTGTTGAAAGCAGAATGAAGTCGACACTTGGAGAAAATGTAAACGTTTAAATGTTAAAGCATTAACACATAGGGGACAGTCGTGCTCAAACATGTGTCCACACACACTGTGTCCACTCTGCTGAAGCAACAGATTCAATTCACTTCACAGCGTTAGCATCTAACAATGGGCTCCCACAGATGTACCACCACAGCCCTGAACCATCCTCAAGCTATTCCCGGTCACGTTTGGAGGCTTTATCAATTATTTCAGGGCCTGGTCTAATTAGTTTTGCATTTCGGGCACCGGGAAGATGAATTAAAGCCAACCTAGCTGCTAGCAAACCAGCCAAACTACCGCTTTGCAGTATTTTGTGAGCACAGTGAGTCACACCAGACTCCATTTAAACACTGAGGGGTTCCTTGTGCGTTGCCTGAACGAAACATTACGTGACATAAGATCCAGCAACTCGCTGTTCATAGCTGTGTATTTAACGCGCTATTCACGTTGAATACACAAAGTATATATATGTTATTGTATATATTACAATCGAGTGATGTTTAATGCAGCGTGTCGGGCGGTGGCGTGCTGCATCTGAGTTACATTTCTCCTCAATTAATCTGCCATGGTCATGATACAAACTCCTTATTTAAGAGCCGAATATACCAACAACAGCCAAAGACCGGTCTTACATCCCGCATCCTTTTCTGTGGTAAAACCAACGCCGTCAGTGACACTTACAACCGGTTGATTACTGAGGAGAATTTGGGTTTATGAAACACGAGAAAACGTTATCTTTTGAGGCCCCGTTGTCTGGATTAATTAATAACTGCGGCGGTATATTATGAAAGAGCCACACTCCTTTACTCGGAATGGTTCACAATATATTTAAAGGGTTAAATCTGGGGGTGTAATGTACCGTTATGTATAATTATTTGGCTGCTAAGAGTTAGCTAAAGGTTAGCGCACGACGCTAGCAGGAGGCCCCACATTGACAGCTGCTCCGCTGGGCAACTGCGCTCATTTCTATGACAAAAACAGCCCATATAAGAACACAATCTCCGCCAGTGAGTTAAATACTCACCCCTCTTCGGCTCCCGTTTAGCCGCTTTAGAGAAAACGGGCAGGAAGAGACGCTAGCAACAAATAATCGGAGTCAAACTTCTTTTTTTCCAGCAACGTGTTCCTCTCCTGGAAGCCGGCTGGAAAGATGGCGGGAGATACGCAATCAAGACGCGACCGAAGGGGGGGACGTTCAGTGACATAAACAGGCGGCGACGGGGCACAGAAGTGGGAGATTCGAAGTGGTGGAATAAAACGGGTTTAAACTTTCATTTTTATCACACAACCAAACGCCTAATGCATTGGCACAGCACAGCCGAGGCTTAATCTAACATTTCGGGTAGGTTTCACACTTACATCTGTGTTTAATTAAGTTTTAGTGGAGTATTAGCTGCTGTTAGCTGAGCTAGCCGCAGCCCACACCAAACTCCTGTGAATAAATGTTGAATTTTGTACATTGGTAGCGTTAAAAAAAAATCTTTCAACGCGCGTTTTTTTTTTTAAAGTTAAATCGGTGTGCTTATTTCTCCAAACGCCTCTCCTTTATAAGACACAAAATGGAGAAAGCGATGATGTTAACCGGTCCACAATTTGTATCTTAATACAAGCAAAATTCTTCTAAATGTGCCATTTAAACGCAGAATTTCCCTAAAGCTCCCAGTTATCATCATAAACTCTGTCATCAGATAATACTACACATTACAACCTTTTAATTTAAACTGGAGAGTTTAAAGTTTGCTAGTTCGGCGTCAACTGTGCAGCAGAACAAGGCCAACCAGCGTTTGTTTGTGTGGATTTATGTCGTTTATTTTTTATTTATTTACCTTCAATACCCGTGTCACTATAATGCCGAATTTTAGCTTACGGACACAGTAATTCAAACGAGCTCTTACGGGAGTCTGCAGCCTTTATTTACGTCTCTTAATATTAAAGGAAACGTAAAAATAGGAGAGTTCTGAAGGGATTTTCGTGTTATGTTACTCAATTCTAAACGCTTTCGACTAAATTCGGCTTAAGCTTAATTAATTGTTTCTAACGTTGTTGTTTTGCGGACACTCGTGTTTGGAAGATGGCCACCCCGAGTAAGACACCGCCCGGCGCCGACCCAAAGCAGCTGGAGCGGACTGGGACGGTCCGGGAGATCGGATCCCAGGCGGTGTGGTCCCTCTCCTCCTGTAAACCCGGTCAGTCTAAAAACCACCTACACCTGACTGTGTTTATGCAGAGATACGAGTCTAGTCTGGCGTGATTTTTTTTTTTTTTTTTTTTGAATTATTCCCGCAACCGTGTTCAGGTTTTGGAGTCGATCAGCTGAGGGATGACAATCTGGAGACGTACTGGCAATCAGACGGATCTCAACCTCACTTGGTCAACATACAGTTCAGGTAACGGGGGTGGAGCTGGGATTTGATTAGATCTGTAGCTCTGAATTGTTCAGAAAGTTTAAAATTCTTGAGATGCAACAACAGACTGAATGCAACACAAGTTTAATTTTGTTATCTTGTAGAAAAACGTGCATTTGACAGGCAATAGTTCATGTGCATCTGTTTGTTATTGTCTAGTCAGGGGTTTGTCGTTGTTCTTTTCCAGGAGGAGGACGACCGTGAAGATGCTGTGTATCTACGCTGATTACAAATCTGACGAGAGTTACACACCCAGTAAGATTTCTGTCAGAGTCGGAAACAACTTCCACAACCTGCAGGAGATCAGGGTAACAGGATAAACGTTTCTGTGACGTGTGTGACTGATGTTAATACAGACCGTTTGATACTGATGTTCCTCCTCCTCATCTTCGTCTCTGCAGCAGCTGGAGATGGTGGAGCCCAGCGGGTGGATTCATATCTCCCTGTTGAATCAGGTATGAAGTGACAACAAGTGACGCTGGTGGTTGAAAACTGTCTCATTATTACTGTGCCTTTTGAAAACAGTCAAGTGCTTTTCGCTGTTTTCAGTTTTAACACGTCAAAGGATGGGTTCACGGTAAAGGGATAGTGCGGTGATTTTTCAGGTGAACGGACGCGATTGTAACGATTTATGTAAAATAATCGCAAATAATTTCAATACGACGAAGAAGAGCAACTGTCAGACGTGTTATGAACTTCCAGATCTGTAACATGTCTGGTTCTGGTTTTGTGTGTCTCAGCGGACAAACGAGCCGATCAGCACCTTCATGATCCAGATCGCGGTTCTGGCAAACCACCAGAACGGCAGAGACACACACATGAGGCAGATCAAAGTCTACACGCCTGTGGAGGAGAGCTCCATCGGCAAGTTCCCACGATGCACCACGGTCGACTTCATGATGTACCGCACCATCAGGTGATCTGGACCCGAACGGGGGGGAAAAAAAAACACATCCAGGAACAAGGAAAGAATGATTAAAAAGACTCGTATCAGAAGCTGCTGCTGCTTCACTTAAACACAGACTGGTTTGAGAAGTGATCAGTCCTGTGTTTGTTTTCATTAGCCTTTGTGAAGCTGCAGAACTGATGTTTAAAGTCAAAGTTGCCAATATTTTAATATGTTTAAAGTTGACTGTAACAAGCATGAAGTGGTTGGGTTTCTTCTTTTAAGGCTGGAAAAGCCTCAGTTACAGTCAAAAAACACTGAAAAAGTAAAAAAAATAAAACTGAATAAACGATCAAGCTTGTGTTCATTCAACAACCTTTTATGAAGGTTTACATGTTGTTTAAAATGCTTTTATGTACGAAAATGGAGGAAAAAATGTAGAAAAATCAATATAAATACTTTTTTACATTTGTCATTAAATGTAAAGAGTGGATTAATTAAATGAACATCACACGCTGTGAGCTTAAAGGTTTGTTTTATATTATCTGGCGTTTGTTATTGGTCATCTTTTCAGATTGTAATTGACTGAAAAAGAGGAGTTAAAGTGAAACTAAACTTGATAAATTACAAGAGGAATCACAGAAGAAGCACAGAAAACGATAGAAACACTGAATATCTGATAACGACTGCATAAAATGAACGCTTTCAGCTTGTTTTATTGTGGTGTGTTTAAGAAGAAATGCAAAGAAACTGGTTGAAAAACAATCCCCTCCTCCAGTGATGTGTCTTTTGTAACGACGGAGGTTAAATATGCCTTTAAATTTTGATTAAAATTCAGGAAGGAGGATAGATTGACAGTTTAAAAGGGATTTTTCATCCACAGAGCCACATCCAGGACTTTAAAACAATGAAACAAAGCGCGTCACCGTCTTCACGCTGAACATTTTGTAAGGATTAAACAGACTGGATGCAGCCGCTTTTGTGTGAACTTGTAATATTCGTAACATGTGACAGGAGCCAGGCAGTCAAAGAATAAAGAAATCTGTCTTTTTTTCCCCCCCCATTACAGACTAACTATTGTGCCTACAGACTGTTCAAACTCCACGAAGCGAGAATGAAACGTTTCAGAGCAACGTGGCTGCCGGTGTCGTGAATGTGTCCAGTGTATTAAAGGAAACACAAAATGACGCACGAATAGAAAAAACACGACATTAATCTTGTAGATACTGTAACATTTGAAACGAGTTCAGTTTCAGGAAGAAGGTAGATTATAAAATAGCGCTGTTTAATGTCCGGATTGTTTTCTTGATGAATCGATGAGTTGTTTGCTCCAGAAAATGGTGTCCTCAAAGATTTTTCAGTTTACTGTCGCGAAGGAGCAAAGAAAACATTCAAATTCAAGGACAAGAAAAAAAAACCTCATTATAGTCATTTTATCCTGCGCTTCTTTTTATGTTGATTCAGTATATTGTATTTTGCTCAGTGACCTCAGTTTCTAAATCTGCACTCATTTGTTTTTTTGCACCGGTTATTGTCTTCTGACTTTTTAACCCGTGGAAAAGAAATCATGCGGATGAACATGAAGTGAAACCGCAGGAAGAACAACAGACCCCTTTTCACAGCGGACGTTTTGGCTTTTCACAGCAGGAAAAACACAGGCGACCTTGATCACATCCATGACGGATCTGTTCCTTTTTAAGAGTCGGAGGAAGTCGTGCCAGTGAGCAGCATGTGCAAAACCAAAACCCCGGACTGATGAAAGGCTAACGCCACGTATTACTGAACCACTAGAGGGAGCCAGAGACACGTTGACACGTTATACACAGACAGTATATTGTACGTACTGGAGCTCTATTTAACAACCAACGCTTATTTTAATTATCTGTTAATCATGTGACTTTCATCAGCATTGATTACTTTATGAACACGGGTAATAAAGCTAAAAATCCTAAAAACGTCAACACTGTACAGCAACGTTAGAGCCCATTGGGATTTCAGCAGGAGGATATTGTTGAATTTCCAGTTCTGAGAGGTGTTCTTGTCTGACTTTTAGTCGAGCGTCATATTCTACATATAAGCTTTTCACCGAAAATAATGTATTCAGATGTAAGCTCTTTGTCATCAGCACTTTGATTAGTAACTGTTATTTAATTACACATTGTTTTCATATATTTTCCATCTATTAACTGTAACAGATTATACTTTTATTTTGTAATTTAATTACATAAAGCTTCCACATGTGACTAGTTATTCTCCAAAACAGACAGAGATTTACAGGATATATAGATGGGCCTGTATCTGGATGGATGGATGGATGGATGGATGGATGTGAATGGATGGATAGATGGATGGATGGATGTGAATGGATGGATGGATGGATGGATGGATGGATGGATGGATGGATGGATGTGAATGGATGGATGGATGGATGGATGGATGTGAATAGATGGATGGATGGATGGATGGATGGATGGATGGATGGATGGATGGATGTGGATGGATGGATGGATGTGGATGGATGTGGATTGATTGATGTGAATGGATGGATGGATTGATGGATGGATGGATGTGAATGGATGGATGTGGATTGATTGATGTGAATGGATGGATGGATTGATGGATGGATGGATGTGAATGGATGGATGTGGATGGATGGATGTGAATGGATGTGGATGGATGGATGTGAATGGATGTGGATGGATGGATGGATGTGAATGGATGGATGGATGTGGATGGATGGATGTGGATGGATGGATGTGAATGGATGGATGGATGGATGGATGGATGGATGGATGTGGATGGATGGATGGATGGATGGATGGATGGATGGATGTGGATGGATGGATGGATGGATGTGGATGGATGGATGTGTGGACCCTCCTTTTTCACCTGCAAATGTTTGTATTCTTCTGGTTTTGTGACACATGATAAAAATGTCATAAACAGAATCACTCACTTGCCTTGAATTGTCCATGAGTTCAATCAGACATTACACAGACTTTGTAAAAGGGTAGAGCAGGATAAAGTCAGTTTAATGTCCTGTCAAACCAAGTGGAAAGGACTTCGGCTCCAAAATGAACCCAGTGCTTTCGTATGTTAAAGTGTAATACCGTTGACAGACAATAGATGCAGCTCCATAAAGCCCTGCCTCCCATAGACTTACATTGAACTTCTCTCTAAAAATACTAAGTCAATAGTTTATTTTCCAGGAGTCATTCTGGTCTCATTGGTTTTATTTAGACTCTCTAATAAGTGATCTGGTCCATCTGAACATTTTCCCTATAGGTGGTATAGGTGGTACTGGTTTTCAAGTCATGGATTGAGTTAATACTTTGTCTGCTTTTTGTACATGAGCCTCTTTCCTTTCCTTTCACTCGTACAATTGTCTCTGCAGAACCACATCCGATATTGTCATGGTAACAAGTCGCATATGGGTCGCATGTCATGGGATTCAAATTTGGAGCAAGTTTAAATGGAAACGACAAAAAAGTGCCTGAACGCAGCTTTGTGATGTTCACACGAAAAAAGGAACAAATCAAATCTGTGTCACAGGAAGGAAAAAACATCAGATCTGGACTGTTTGAGCTGCAGAAAAGTGGTGATTTTATTACCTTTAATGATTTAGCTTTAGTTTGTACGTGATCTGACTTGAGCCTTGTACATTATTTGAGCAATATTGTAACCAACGGCGTCATTAAACTTTAATATCTTTGATTTATAAAACAAAGGGTTTGATCGTTCTCGATATTATTCTAAAGAAAAGAGAGCGTTACGCAGCGGTTTGACCTGGTGGACAAATTGCTGCCGGAGAGTTCAGGGAGTCTATTTGCAATCATCAGGGTTCACTCAGTTATGAATTCTTAATCAGGCCGTCCATGTCATGTTAAATTTAAAACCTAATATGTTTTGATGGGCTGTGAGGACTGTCTTCATCGAGTTTTCAGCGGCGTGTGAAGCAGAGTTAATCATTGGCCGTACCTCAGAGCTACACAATAAATCCCTTCATTTGGCAGACGAGTGTGTTCTGCACTGAGCGTCGCTGGCAGCGGGAGCTTTAACGCTGCCGCTCTCACATGTTTTCATACAGCTGTCATCACATACTGAGAGCAGGTTAAGCTGATGCGGCGCTGCTGCTGCTACACTACAGCTGTAATGCAGCAAAATCTGCTCTGTGAGTGTACATGAAGGAATGTAGCTGATGCCTCTGAAATATCGACACTGGGTGGGTGTCTGTGTTTCGATCCCGCCGCCTGCTCACTCTCTGAATCATTTGGTTGTATTAAAGGGCGACTCTCACTAATTATCAAGCAGATCTGATGAGACAAGAAGTTCCCACACTCACCGTCACCTCATTTGTTTCGAAAGGAGACACTGAGATTTTTTAACACTTTTAGGAAAGAAATCTTATTAGCTAACAAACATTAACATGATACATATCTGTGTATTTTTTTATTCTGCCGACTGACTGACGTAGTGTCTTTGAGCTTCTGGTGGACGTGACGTACTCGGTCCAAACGTCTGTCCACTTGCGTTGGAATCACACATTTTAAAACCAAGTGGGAACTCGGTCTTTGGTATAAAAGTCTAATTTGACAGCCAGATCATGAACACATCTCCGTGTGACGGCAGCTTTCTTCGACACCTCCGGTCTCACAGCCTGCTGCTTTCTCAGACTCAACCAGTAAACAACAGCTACACTGTGAGTGAGTGTGTGTCACAGCAGCTCCTTCCAGTGATGAAAAGTGAGACGTTCACCAATATGCTCAGAAGCGAACACGATGACGAAGCGCTGGGTTAACTTTACATATCATCATCTGGGTCAGTGTACAGTACACACACAGCAGATGATTTATGTTTTGAACAGAGAAGTACAAAGAGCCTCCATACGACACCGTCTAAAAATGAACGTGTCAGTGTAATGATATATGCAGACTCATCCATAAATAGTCCCAATGTGAAGGATTTAAGACGTAGGCAAATGTTTTGAAACAGTAACTAAATGTCCTGCACAGAACATGTCTCTGTTTACGGCTGTTTAACACGAAAGAATATGTGAAACGCTGAGCCTGTCCTGTGCATGTGATGGTGACATTTCCCTGCAGCTTGGCCTGCAGCTCGGCAGCATGTTCATCCCTTTAATGTCACTGTATGGATGTAATGTCTTGTTTCTCCATGTGAGCAAAGAGCAGCAGGAGAAGCAGAAAGCAGCCATCGTGGAGAGCTCCATCATCTCTGCACGGCAGTAAACAACTCTGATGGATTGACGCCCAAATGCACACAGTCACTCAGTGCTGACGCATGTATATGAGTGATATGTATAGAGCAGCAGCTCGTCTTCGGGCTTTATCGACATTTTTCTAAGGTTGATGTATTATACGACTGAGTCCTGCAGTGACACGTGTACACATCCACATTATGTCTTGGCTTTTTCACTCACTAACTTTTCACATTTAAATTCAGTAATTCTTTACTGTACAGCTCCTTGTATTAATGTTCGAAGAATTTGATGTATTTTGGCCTAAAGTAGAGGTCGACCGATAGTGGATCTTTAAAGCAGCAGATAAATGATTAATCAGCTGATATCATAGTCACCCCTCCCCCAAAATTCTCTAGGTTAAGGCTAAGAAAAGTATAGAAAATCACAGGACTTTAGGAGAAGATGTTAATCATTTCAAGTTTCTGCAGATGTTGATTCAATCAAACCACTGTAAATGAGTTCTATGTAAAACTAGGAATACTCTGGTAACGTTTTTGTTGATTTAAAACACAACTGCGACTCATTACGGATTTGGGCTCAGTTTCAAATGATCCATTACAACAACAATGAAAAAGCATTTCCTCATTCTGACGATGGAAAACACTGTCAACAGTCAGCGTTACGTTTCCTTCAGAATGGTTTTGCTGTTTGCTCTCAGAGCTGTTAACAGGAGAAGCGCTCTCTTTTTGCAGTGTGGCGGGTTGTGTTTGTTCTTTAAAGGCGGGTCGCGGTTATTCCCTGAACTGTCAGGACAGCAGATCCCTGAGGGCAGGTAGCAGCTTTAGCACAACAGCCTGAGGGAGAAGAGAATCGGTCTGTGATACTGTATCCGCTGAAGACCGGCTCTCCCGGGAGACGCCGGGCTCACACTGCAGCCGACAAGACACCACAAGCCTGCAGTTCATGAGCTGTACGGTCCACTCTGTCAGCACTTCAACAGTTTAACAGCCTGTTTCCTGTACGGTTCAGGCTTATTAACGCTCACCTCCAGCAGCGGCAGGTCCAGCAGCAGTGTTTCCATCAGTTATATAGACTCGTAACAAACCAAACACGTCCACGTCAACAGAGACCGTGAGACCATCTTTTACACAGAGCTTTTGTTTTGAACATTAAGTAGATCATCACTTTATTCACATCCTTAATAAATAACACATAATACGATAAACTGAGCAGTGAACGTGACAGAACGGTAGAACTCAACGTGACTAAACAGTTCATTAATGTATTTAACAGAAACTGGGACTTTCACTCAGATGCTACAGTATTTTGACATTTCTCATGATAATATAAACAGTCTTTAATGTTGTCATTTGTGCTGCATCGTATAAAACCCGTGACTGCAGCTGAATGTAGATCATGTTACAATCTGTTGAGGTAGAATCACCTCTTATAAAATGAAGGAAAGTGACAATCGAACTGTGACAACTTTTCCACAAATCTTCTCTGGGTTCATAATTTCGTGAGGCCTGGAACACCCAGGTTACCTCTCGCCTGCGCATCGTTACCTACGGTCGCGTTTCCTACGGTCTCGTTACCTGTTGAGTTTCATTTCCATGTAAACAGACTGCGGTGACAGGCGAGGGTCAAGCGTTGTGGAGCAGTGCTTAATTTATTGAATAGAACAGACGCCTATTTGTCATGCATGAGATAAACAGAGAATAGGCCTATTGACAATCAAATTAACATCATATCGACATAAGTGACACCTTTTACAATAGTTTCAAAGTCAAACCAATATGTGAATGTCAGACATTCCCCCTCTCTCTCTTTTTCTTTCTCTCAGCTGCTGCGACATTGAATTTAAATCACGTGAGACGTTAGAAAGTAAAGTTATGGTGAAATTAAATCATACTGATAAGACATCAATGGGAAACTCAGAAAGTAGCGCCGCAGCCGGTGTGAACAAATGCACACAAGCAAAACGCAAGCAACACGCAGCAGCGCAGCGAGGCAGATGTAAGAGTACATACATCATCGGAGATCAGGAAGTAGGGTAACCCTAACCCTAACCCTCACCCTGTGTTAAGGCAAAATGAACTGGTGAAAATATTAAAACCTAAATGTACGTGTGCATAAAAACTGTGTTTAAAGACACCGGACCTAGTGTGGAGAAGGAGGAGATGATGAGGGTTTTAAATGTTAATATATTTCAAGTGTCTGTAGAGTTTTCATCATTAATCCAAACCCTGGTATCTTCCTCTGACTGTTGTTGAAATTACATTTCTGTTACAAATGAGTTCTATGTAAAACTAAAAGCACTTTGTCTTTCTTGATTAACTATGCAGTTATTAACAGGGACAGTTCACATATATCATCAGGCATCATTCCAACAGCCACTAATTTGTACTGTCACACTTTAAACATACGTCACATTATTCAAAGTGTTTCCACATCCACGGTTTGGTTCAGACCTGGCTTCCTCTCGCTGCTGACCACAGCATCATTTCTGAGCCTCGTTGTGAAACGTTTGGCTGTGGTGACGCCGGTGTTTTTACTTATTTAACTACTGTAAATAATGGTTTTCATGCTGCCAGTGTCTTATCAGACCTGACTCCAGCTTAGACCAAACAGCACAAACTCATCTTTACCATCACTGCAGATAACAAGCGTCTCCTCTCACGGAGGGTGTGATTTCCAGACAGTGACTCCAGTTAAGACGTTTACATAGAAAACACTTGACTACTTATAACCTGAGTGTTTCTGTCTGACTTGTGTGTGTGGTCAATATTTCCCATATTTCACAGATAAGAGTAATCCAGAGGTAATCTCATTAAAGCTGACCCCGGAGGAGGGAGGCTGGCTGGATCCCGGTGCTATGAATAGATTACCGCAGGGAAGTAATCCTGCCTGAAATCATCCTCAATGTGAGGAATAAGCCGAAAATCACCCTCACTCTAAGCCTAAAAATCTCACTCAATATGTTCTCGGAGCCCAACAACAGGACGAGTGGTGGCGCTGATCAGACCCGCTTTAATCCAAGGAAGGAGACGAGTGTAACGTGGTGGTCAGCGACGGGAGGACTCTGGTCCGGATCTGGACCGGGAAGCCTTTTGACATGAACAGAAAACAGGAGGCCTACTCTTTATGTAGTTTCAGATGATTTACACAGTCATCTGGGTCACGTGGCTATGGTTCAGGTTAGGAATCGGTACCGAAACCCGTATTAAATGAACCCAGGGGCTCAATTAAAGACCAGAGTATCAATAAGCTACGACGTTATAGGTTTTATAGGAGAAATTAAGGAAACAGATTTCCATTTACTATTGCTACATTATCTTGCAAATGTTTCTCACTAAGTGCGACATTTCAATCCAGATCTCTATACGTTCACTCTGCACGAAAAAATTGGCTCGAATCCGACCTTTTCACTCATATGTGACGTAGATCTGTTGTTCCACATTAAATCTGATCTTTTCAGTTCTGATCTAGGCCAGTTCCACATAGTCCTGAATCAGATTCAGATCTGATGCTCCGCAGTGTGACCTCAGTCTGAACAGTCAGATCAGGATTCTTCTGACGCTCTAGATTAAGATTCATTACAAACTCTGCACTGGAGGAAGTCGCTCAGATGCTAAGGCTAGTAATGTGAACGTACCTGACGTAGCAACGAGTCAAAGAGTCAGAACAGACACTTTAATAGTTAAAAAAAACACCTTCCTTTAAGAATATGTGTATATATCGAGATCAGAAAACCTCACACGCGGCCATTTCTGAATCTCCTCGTTTTTCCTGGTATTTTTCATTTTTCACTTTTTCAAAATCCAAGTGAACCGGAGCTAATCGTTACATAAAACCCAGTTAACGTGGTGACTAAATGGAGACAGGTGAGTTCCTGCTCTGACACTGATCCCATCCATCCATCATCTCCTGCTTATCTGGGGCCAGGTCGCGGGGGCAGCAGTCTAAGCCGGGAAGCCCAGACTTCCCTCACCCCAGACACCTCCTCCAGCTCTTCCGGTGGGACCCCGAGGCGTTCCCAGGCCAGCCGAAAGACATAGTCCCTCCAGCGTGTCCTGGGTCTGCCCCGAGGCCTCCTCCTCCTGATCCCATTCATGTCAACTCTTTACCTGTTTGTCCTTGTTAAGCGTTTGACCTGAGGAGACACGGCATCGGGGTCAGATATCTCACCACAGCGGCCATTAAACAAGAATGTGAGATAATCAATACGCCTTGTCTTTTGACCTGATGACCCTGCCTCCAGCTCTACGTCATTATTGACAATGCCAGCACAGAAGGAAGAGCAGCTGCTTTGTCTTATTTAACGTCCACGGAAACTTGGTTTCACGTTTGTGGCAAAATATTTTAGACCAATCAATGAAAGACTGAAAAGCCCCTGAAAATACAGATTCAAGGACAAGATATGAGAAAACGGAGGAATTCACTGACTTCATGTGATGAAGAAAAGCACAGAGTAGAGTGTGATTCAAATACAATCATCTGCAGCTATTTTAATAACCCATGATTTTTCAGTAAAAAGGACAAACATTTGCTTCTAAATGTGCAGATTTGTCTGCATATGTTCAGGTTTTGGACATTGAGCTGTAGGAGATTTTAACTTTCATAAAGGAAACCATTCATCCACAAAAGAACCAAACTAATCATTAGTTCCATCTCAGCTTCCTTTTGTTCCCACTGCAGAGTAAAAGAAGAAACCGACTGAAGCCGGGTTTAGAGATAAGAGCTGCATCGTTATCTTTACTTATTTTCATTCATGTGCAGATTATTGTACCGTCTAATTGATTGATCCTGTTTAAAAACGGTACAAAATGTCACTTCTCAGAGCACAAACCCACATCTTTAAAAAGTTTGTCCAGAAAAAGACAATTCACTGAGTTAATGAGAAGAAAGTGTCTAACCTTCTGTCCTGTTTTGTCTCAGAGTCAGTGAAGCATCTTCAGCTCTGAAGACGTCACTGTTTTACCTTTTAAACAGGAAACCATTCATCCAGAAAACAATCTGCACATTGATATATTATTCAAATCATCTGTGGATGCAGCTCAGCTTCGTCTCGTTCTGTGTGGAGCTGCAGAGTAAAACGTTAAACCCACTAAGACCAGTTTGAAGCTAATTCTCCTCACTCCTTTTCATTCACCTGCAGATGTATTTTAACAGTTTCAAATTGTGCACAAAGTCACGTCCCACATCTTTAAAGGTTTTGACCAAACAAAAAAGATTTCACTGACCTCATGAGATGAAGGAAAAAACCCACACAGACTAAATTAAGATAAGAACCAAAAAAACAATCATCTGCAGATGTTTTAATGTCAAATGTGTTGATTTAACCAATTTTCTGTCGGTTTCTTCTCCCACAGAGTCACGGAAACATGCTTGTGTTTTGGACTGTCACTTCAGGCTTTTTCACTGTTTTGCCTTTTGAACAGGAATCTATTCACCTACAAAGGAATCCCGAGTGAAAGGAAGAGTTAGTCGCAGCCAAACCAAACAGAGCAGCGTAGGTTTGAACAAGGTACAAAAGCTGCTAATAAACCATGAGAGAGATGCGCAGTAAAGTGGAGATCTGAAGGAGCTTTGTGCACCTGAAGTGTTTGTCGTTTGCAGCTAAAGGTCCAATCAGAGAGCAGCAGAAATGCGTCATGGGTTCACTGACGAGGCACATTTTGCTGTGGCGCCGCTCTCGGTGCGTCTCAAATAAACTGGGATTTATGTCCGAGAGTTCACATCAGAGCCGTCTAATATTTACCAGCAGCCGTACAATAACAGTAATAAGGTTTTGTCAGCAGCTCAGTGAAAAGGACACAAAGAGAGGCTTTCATTAAGATGAATGTCTGGCTGCTCGGCCGATAATGGAGGAGGAGAGGGGCCACTGAGTCAGCGCTTGGCAAGGAAAACTGGATGACTTGCAGGTAACTTTGGAGGTCGTTCAGGCTCGATCGAAACTGACACATTTCATTTTACAAGTCAGGAAATTTGAACGTTTATCCCCAGAGAAATAGGAGAGTAAACAGAGGATGAAAACAAAGACGAGGTGGACAAATGCCTCTCCTGAAGGCAATTCTAGGGTCGACCGAGTTGTAAAGTACAAGGGGAGTGATTTATCAGATCAGGTCACTTTTCTGACACTAAAACTCCACAAAAAGAGCCTGAAGCGGTGAAAAGGACGGAGGAAATGAGCCGCTGCCAGGCGTCTTTTTTATGGTTTTGGAGTCCAGACTCTGGGCTGTAATTCTTCCAGACAGACGGATTCATTTGGCTTCACCGAGGCCGGAGGAATAAAGGTGGTGACAAACGACGGCCGAAGCCAAAATCCTCTCGGCGAAGTTTGCGATGGCGATGAGCCGCATCCCGAACCGAGTCCTTCACGGCTCTAAGGACACCACGACTGGCTCAGACTCTTCTTCTACACCACATTTAAAATGAGAGGCTCAGCCCGTTTTTAAATGTTTTCACCATCGATTGACTGATGATTTATTAATGTGTGATGCAGCAATGATTACATGAACATAAAAGGCATAAACATAAGACATAAATCACAAAGGAGTCATTAAGGAGAGCAGGGCTGCAACGATTAACAATAACCACTGTTTTGACAACTCATCAGTGAACGTTTCTGTGATTAAATGTCAGCTACGACTCCCTTCAGGAAGGTGACGTGTCCCAAACGGATGGTTGTGATTCTATAAAAAAGATAAATGTGAGCTCTCACTATATCAGTATCAAAGCACCGAACTAAAAGTCAGATTTTAAAGGTGACTGTGAAACTACGACAGACACTTCTGTACTAGCAGAGCGTTTACTGACATGACTGAACGTTAAATAAAAGTTCCATCTCTTGTTGTGTTGCTCAGCGTTTCTTTTGTTGCTGCTGTGATTATTCTAAGAATCCTTGACGGATACACGTGGTCAACTTTCTGTAAGAGCGACGAGCCGCGTGAGGCTGTGATTCGAAGTGAGTTTAGAGCAGATAAGAGTCGTCGTTAAGCACAAAGTGTCACTTATAGCTTTAATCGACAACGTAAAACACAAATATACTGAGCTGCAGATATAAAGAAGAAAAGTATCTATTCTGACCTTTACTCAAACGAAGCAGAAACATTTACAGCAGGACGGCGCGATACAAAAAAAATGAAAAAATAAAGGAGTTTTTTGCAACACTGTGGACGAAGTACCAGTGTCTAGCTTCTTGTTTACGTCATAGATCTTTTTATCCTCCTGTTTTTCTTGCATTTGTTTGGCCTCATGGTTTTGTGTTTTCTGTTTTTACGTTACCTTCTGAGTTTCCTGTTTCTCTTTTTTTTTATTTTAAAGGGTGTTGTAAAAATAAAGATCTTATTATTATAACACAGAAGGTTTTGTGTCAGAAAACTCAATGTTTTCTGCAGATATTTCACAATAAATGCCTTATAATAGAGGTCGTTAGCCACAGAGAGGCTTTTATACTGAAAAACTGTGACCACTTAGATACGTCAAAACAGCTGTTTAAGAAAAAAAAAGGAACTAGGGACTATTTTCAGGGGCGGATTAATCCACATCTGTTTCTAACAGCTGTGTGTGGGACTGAAAAAAAATCTAATTTGCATGTAATGAGCAAGAGATTCTGGTCTTTAAAATGAGCCTTTTACAGTGAATCAGTTAACCGTCCTGCCTCCAGAGGCAGCTCTTTAAAAATAAAAATAAATACTGTTTGGGTGGCTCAGACATAAATACGCCCACTGATTCCTAAATGGATGAAAAGTGTTTATTTCCTGTCCTCATTTCAGGCTCCATTCATGACAGAAGAATGAGAATAAGGGAGGTAAAAGCTTCTGCGTTGGCAGCAATTTTTGGAAATGCTGTGGAGGTCACGGCGCAAAAATGTCAGTGGAAAACTCTGCCATTAAAAGCTCAAAAAGCCGCAGCCCTGATCCTTCATTAAATATTAAGAGCGGCTGAGTGCAGTGTCTGGTAACAGCAAGATTGTCCGAGATCAACCGCATGAAACTGGAGAGACAGAGGAGGAGGAGGAGGAGGAGGGTGAAAGAGAGGTGAAGGAGGAGATAAAGGATGGAGTCACTGATTCGGCCCCATGAGCCTCCCTCCTCCTCCCTCCTCGGAGATTTTTCATCAAGCTGAGTCAGACTAAAGAGCGAGGGAAGCTGCCGCCGCCGTCTGAATGACAACCAGACTTTAAAGGTCAAACTGAAGCAACATGGCCGCTCATCGCAGCCCGAAAACTCAGCAGCGTGGATTCATTTCCAGTCCATTACTGACGCAGATTTCCTGAGCTCCTTCTGCAAACTTTCCTCCCGGCTCTTTAACAATGTGTGGGAACAAATTCAAGAAAACTGTTTAATCTGCCAATTTGGTCACGATCAGCCAGTAGCACAGTCTCCAAAAAAACACAATGAGTCACAGAAAATCTACTCAGATCAGAAACAAACAGCGGAAAATGTTGTCATGGTACATTTCTGCAAAACACAGATAATCTGAATCTAAAGGATCCATTGCTCTTTATCGTTCCTCGGTCGACAGGAGGAAGGTGGGGTGGACGTGGATTTACAAAATCCAGGACTTTGACACCAGAGAGCAGATTTGCATCCTGACTCCCAAAGGCTTTTAGGTTTAGGCAATAAAAGCACATTCGAAGATGTACTGTAACGCAGACGTCACCACTGAATGGAATCGAGAGGCTGGCGAATGTTCTCAGCTCTGCTTGTAAAGAAGGATTTATGTTGAGTTGTCACACACAGTGATTTGGAAAAGATGCAGATGTTTGTATTATAAACTGGTGGAGTGTGATTTCTGAATAAAAGGAGTTTAGATTTATGTGACTGCTTGTATTAATTAACTGAGGATGTGATGCATTGAGATCACAGGGTTTTCTCTGGAGGGTTTAGGTCCAAAGAAAATGTGATGTTATTTGATTAAAACTGCATTTATTTTCACATTAAGTTTGTGAAAGTCACGGCTGGAGGGTTTTCCACCGACGGCACCGGCTCAACTCGCCTCGACTCGTCTCGTCTCGGTTTCGGCATCAGTTCGTTGTAGGCGTGGCGCTGCCTCCGCACGCCTGGTCGTCATAGCGACGTAACGTAAACATATTGTGACGTCACCTTCAGCTACGAGCGACACGCCGGCGTCAACCACGACGTCACTACACCTCCTCTGTTGCTCCTGTTGTCACTTCAAAGAAAACTTAATATTTTTGTCTTTTAGTTTTAGATTCAGATTTATAAATACTGTATCGATCCTGGAGGGAATGACTCACTTTACAACTACACAAATAGACAAAACCACGGTCCAGAGTCCTGAACCTCTGTGGTGTGACTGAGGTTTGGTGACGTCTCTGGAGAATCTGAAGGTGGATCATCTGAAGTGGTTTTTGTGTCATGGTGGCCTTTGTTGCTGAAACTAACTTATCCTTTGAATTCCAAACCTCTGGGTCATAAGAAGCTGCTGCATAGGATATGGTTCATCAGAAATCAACCATCTCACTGTGCTCCACCTGCATGTGATTCAACGTGTACAATGAAGCAGATAAAGTTCGATAAACACACGTTCACATCCTCACAGTTGATTCAGATGTTATTTACACTCAGGTTTTGTAAAGACCTGATACTGAACGAGTCCAAACCATGTACTTAATGTTGTGAAAGGTTTATTTGAACATGGAAACCTAACCAAGTCGCTTTGTCGTCTAAACCTGTGACTGAAAACTGAAAATAATTTTAAGACAAAACAAAACATAAAATTGAAGGTCTCTCATGTGAATGAAGTCCTGATCCACCACATCCTCCAGTTTGGTTTGTTAAAGCAGGAAAAGCCCAGGTGTTACTGCTAATATTAATGATGGCTGTGTTCCCTGTAGTTCTCCCAGAAGGCCCTTCCAGTTACCCAGCATGCTTAGCTCCAAGGCCAGGTGCACATAAATGGGATGCAGCGTTATTAATGACACCACTTACACCTGCGTGTTTTCTGCTTAAACGAGTCAAAACGTCTGCAGAGGAGACCAAACAGTGTGTTTGAACCCAGGTGCAAAAACACAGTCTGTCCATTTAATTATTGATTATATGATTCAATTAATCAGGATTTACTGTCAGGTGATTAATGAAGCTTCTTTGCAGATCATCACACGTCTCCAGACCTTCAGCTGGAGACGTGTGATGATCAGGGTCAGGAATCGAAAACCGGGGCCAGTTTCTCACCGAGGACACGTCCCTGTCGATACTATGGAAGAACAGACATGTTTCTACTGTTTAAATCAGTAAAGCCGTCTGCCCATTAACTGGTCGATATTGCTCTGAAAGTCACTCAGAACTAAAATCTCTGACTTTAACTGGAAAACAGCTGAACTAAACATCGGATGAATACGTACATAAACAAATCTACAACACGAACATGAAAGTCAAAGCTTTTAATCAACAGATGCTAAACTTACCATCAAATTAACTGCAATTCTAGTTGCAGTTTTTTCATTTTTATCTCTTTTTTCCCTCAGAGTCAGTGATTCCCGTTGTGAAGTTTAATATCACACTACGTTCCGTCCTTTCTTCCAGTGTTCGTCGCTCTTTGATGACATCATCTGGTTGTGTCTCATTCTTCTTCTGCAGTTTATTTTGATTTTGGCCATAAATGTGTATAATTAAACTATTATTAGACTCATGCAATGGTTGCCAGAATAGACAATAATATCATTAATCACAGTTAGTTGTATGACACTCGCCAACTCAAATTTCAACATGTTTTTCTGACAAACCATGATGAGCTTTTACACCACAGTGCTTTTCCTCTTCTCCGTTTCTACTCGTTTTTCAGACTCAGACATAATAAAACAGTTGTGTTGATCCTGAAGACCTTTGTGGTACAGATTTATTTCCACACAGACAAAAAGGTTCATGAATCAATACGTGAATCGACTGATAAGCAGAGTCGATTAGAGCATTAATATAAATAAAATATTCCAGTCCTGTCTCTGGAGAAGAACTGCTCAAAGCCTTACCAGCAAACGTCCCTCAAACATCTGAAATATGAAATGCAAATGAGAGCAGAAGACAAAGCAGACGGAGTCTTTTACATCTTTGTAAAGATATGAATGTGTTTTTTTTCCCTTCGCTGTCATTGGCTGGCAGCAATGGAAACAGCAAAGCCGTCTCAACATTTAAAGCACAAAACCTTTTTTTCGCAGTCACGCCGAGGGGGAAGGGATTGAAAGAGCGTGCATGTAGAGTGTGTATGAAATCCACACTTGGCCTTTTTCTCCCACCTCTATCTCGTCGCTGCAGCTGGCGCTTCAGGTAAGCTGAGTTTGACCTTGAAAGAGGAAGCGGCGGCGAGCCTGAAGATGGGCTAATCACCGGGTTCGAAGCTCTGCATGAAGACGAGGCTCTATTGACTGTTTTATAATGCTCTTAGCCTCACGAGAGCACTCCCCTAACACTAAAACACACACCTTATCACACACACACACACACACACACACACACTCCTCCGCAGCCTAATCTGCTGTTTACTGACGCCTCTGTTCATTTAACAGTGAGTAAAAAAGCATGATGTCTTCTGCACAAAGGCAGCCGTCAATACAGCAGTGGCTGGAAAAACCCAAATCTGCTCAATTTGGAGTCTTTTCACGGAAAACAAAGTCAATATGAGCTCATTGTTTAGAGAGCGAGAAGACAGGGCGTGATCATATTGGTGTGAAGGCTTTAAAGGAGAGGCAGCGGTCAATACCGAAGGCTTCAACGAGCCGGAGACAAAGGATGTGGGGCCAACAGGACTCTAAAGAGACGGAGCCGGATCGATGGAGGCTATTCTGAATCTGACAGCAACAATAAGACTCAGAGATGGAGGCGGGCAGACATTTAGGAGTAAACAGGACAGTACATTAGCAGTAAAAGAGAATTATTTCTGACTGGACTGAAGCAAACTAACCTTCAACAGCGACGGACAGAAGCACCTCGTCGATACCCACCCGGTTTCTGTTTGTTTAGGTTGTTACTTATTCGCCTGTTTGCACCGGGCGCACAAAGAAATCATGAAATAAAACATGACCGAACTGTTGTCTGTATGTTTCTGCAGTCTTTCAGAAAAACATGATTAATAATGATTGATAAAAGTCAAAGCTTTATTTTGTTTAAGTTTAAAGAAACCAGACGGTTGTTTGTGTTGTTACATTATTTGTAAAAGACGAAACAAGATGAAAAAGATGCAACGAGACATAAACGAAATAAAAGAAAACAAAAGAAAACAAAACGAAAACTAAATATAAGACGAGATGTTTTGATCCAAAAGCCAAAGACATTTCACATAAAAAAGACGAAATAAAGTGAAAATCTTTACGCGTAAGCAGATGTAAATACAAAGAGGTTGACGAGAGCCTGACGTCGATTCAGCAGCAGAGTCTGTAGGTTTTTAATCTAAACTACAAAGTCCTGAAGGCCATTTCGAAAACACAAAGGAAAACACAACCTGGAGCATTTGCTCTTTTAAAACCTGCATAAAAAACAAATAAATAAATAATTCTTCACTTTGACAAATGCATGTGGTTTCCAACAGTTTGCTGCTCAGTTTTTTTTGCGTCTGCTCTTGTTCGTGCTGTTCATCGTGTCTCGTCTCCGTTGTGGGTCTTTGTATTGTATCACAGTCAAACCTCTGCAGAATGAAGCCGCTGAGAAGACGTGCACGACTGGAGGCTCGTGACTGAGGACAGGAGCTGCAGGACGCTGAAGGCCCAGGTGCATGCTGAGGTTGCAGTTCTTGTGCCGATTGGGCTTTGACTCACGACTCACTGAGGATATTAAGACGCTTTAAAACCTGACGACGGCTGCACCAAACGTCAGATATCGCCTGCTCCTTCTCAGGGTCCTACTTCAGTCAGCTCCAAACACACATCATGTTACATTCAGTTGGACTTGATCTTTAAGAAAATGACTTCATCTGGTTTTTCTGCACAAAGTAAACGCCTGTAAATCCATAAATCTACATATGTGTGTGATTTACAGCCCAAATATGTAGGAGCACTCATCAGATTTTAAAGTCGTCATCATAACAGATCATGCTCTATATATTTGAAGATGTGAATAAAATGCTGGTCCTTAACTCTTTGAAAACCCCTGCTGTTGGTTTGTGACCTTAAAATGCAGTGTTTTCATTAAATAGGGTTTTTTTCTGAAAATCATGAACATAAAGCTATGCGTTAGTGTGATTTGTGGCTTGAGAAGGAAGCAAAGAAACACCTCCTTAAACCTGCAGAATCTGCCTGAGTCAGTTTTCAAGTTTTCTTCAGTGTCATAATAATCCAGTGATATTTATCCGTCCATCCATGGATGCAGAGCAAACAGGAGGCGATAAAGGATTGTTCGGCATAACACAAGTCAACATGGTTTAACTGACATTAAGTTCCACCGTGGAAAGACTGGTGACGATAAGTGAGGTTTTCATCTCAAAACGACGTGGTTTCTGATTGGTTTCTGCGGAGACGACAGGACAAAGTACGAAACGTGTCGACTCGTGCAGATTCTGTTATGAGTTCTCTGCTTTCATTATTCTGCTCATTTTTTCTGCTGACAGAATCAAACCTAAAAATAGTCCCAAACAAATACACTGAACGGCAGCAGCTGATGCAGTTTAAGGAAACGAACGAGTCTTTTTAAATGTTAAAACTGTATTTATGAGGTTTACTGTATGTCTTCAGTAGGAACAGAAGACGTCCCACAATAAACATTTCATATCAGTCGATAGTTATGATGATAAATGTCAAGTCGTTATTTCTGATGTTTGGTCCTGAGTGAAAGTTGAAGAAACCAGACGCTTAATTGTGGTTTTAAATGACTCATAAAAGATGCAACAAAATGAAACGTTGAAAACACACCTCTAAGACAAAAGAAAATGTATGTAAAAATATATGACGATAACGTCTGACGTAGGAACCAAACATGGCAGATTCTGATCATATACCGCAAATAAACCTTTGAAGTGACAGAGTAAAAAAGGCCTCAAACATGTATTTTGTTGTTCCAAACATCACAAACCAAGGTCATCACTGAACAAACATGAGTGAAAAAGGAAATGAGAGTCTTCTGGGTTCTTTGAGTCCTCGTGTGACTTTCTGTGATATTTGACGGGGCCTCCTCTCCTCCCTCTAGTTTAATATGTATATTATATGTTCACCACATCCTAAAGCACACACTATTAATAAGAGCAGATTAGCAGCGCTTCAGTCCACAATGTTTAATTTCCCACTGAGCCGACTCGTCCTAACCCTGGCAGCGCAGTGCGAGTCACACTAATCCTCCTGCGTCCACCCGTCCACCGCCGCTCGCATGTCGCTGCATTAAGACACAACATGTAGGTCCGCTAATACCAACACACGTCGAAATAATCCCCACCGCCCACTGACATTACAGCCAGTAAATACTATATCATAATGACACGAGTGGAGATTTACCCGACGCCAGGGGAAGCTAATTAATGGACTCCACGTATAACACTCCTACAGACGTGATTTATGTAGGATTTGAAAAGAACCCCGTCCCGTGGATGAAAATGTCCTCTTCTGACTGTGAATTTGTGTAGAAATGATCTTAATTTACTATTAAGCCTCCTCTTTTGGTTTTTGCCTAAATATGAAACATTTGGTAAAAAGATTAGCATCATAAACCCTCGATCGAATGAGACAGATTTGTAATTTGAGCCATTAGTTCTGGAGTGTTTTTGGAGAATCCACATAAAGACAGATCCCTCTGTAGCTACGTTCAGGGTCTCTGCCGACCTTCACCAAATCACAATCAGAACATTAGCCTTAAAGACGTTGTATCTGACGTCTGTGGAAGTGTCTCAGAGCTCCATCCATCCCTCTGTGGATTCAGGATGTTCTGGGTTTTCTTTCCTTTTCTGCTGAAATGTTGTGTACGATGACTTCCATCTTTGAGTCTTTCATCATTTTTGAGGTTTCAGATTAATATCAGGCTTCACAACTGGATTTACTGACTTAGAAGGAAAATAATCCTTCTAAGTCAGCGTTATTGTGCTACACTATCGAGTTTATTTAATTCTGCTTATGGAGCGTCTGTCTAAAGTAAAGGGTTTGGTTTTAACCTGCAGAGTTTGTGTAACGTGTCGTTTTGCCGCAGAAGAAATAATGACATGAAATGACGACTTCAGACGGTGAAGAATCAGTGTAAGTCTGTGATCTGCTGGTCACACACATACTTTAAAATTATGTTAGAATGTCAAAACATTTGTGATTCATTAAAAAAACTCTGTCTGGACAGATTAGGCCACAAACCGAATCACATCTATGAACCAGATGAGTCCAGACAAATTACACCTGATCTGGAAAGAGTCTGGACTGAGGAAAACTGGACTGAAGTCAGATTCAAAAACATCTCTGTTCAAACTGAAAACAACAAAACCCACCGAGCGGCTGCTGCTGATATCAGATATCTGATATCAGAGCACCTATAAAAACTCTCTCCAATCAGCCTCCACAAAGCCAGCTATCCTCTTTACAGCTCTTCACCTTTGACCTTTCTGTGGGTCAGCGAGCGGAGCCACACATCTGTTCACACAAGGGGAAGCTGGGAAATCAACAACACACACACAGCGACGTACGGTCAGATGTACGCGTCCGTACGGTCGCGCACGCTGTCAGCTGAGGGTTCAGAGCAAAGCACGATGGGAGTCAGCGCGACACGCTCGGACGGACAGGGCTCCGGTCGCGTCTCCTCCTCGCCGTCCCGCATCTGCTCGGCCGAGTGACTCAACAAACACCGAGTAGGAGTCACGACATCCTCACGTGACGCTCTGTGTACGTAACGTCCACATACTCTGCTTTATTCTACCTCGTTATCTCCATCTGACGCGACTTTGTGCTTCCACTGCCTCCAGTTCAGACTGACTGTCCAACTGTAAAAAACAAGCCCATAGGTCAATTTTGAGTCACATTTTGTCGTAAAGTCACATCTAACAGTCATGCAAATGTCAAACGTCCCAAAAAATCATATTTTACAGCAGCAGAGACAGAGTAGTGAAGCTGTCACAGCAGCCGAGCAAAGCCGTTAATGAAAACTGACAAGATAATGAGACGGAGGTGTGAAAAACACATCCTGGTTCACGGAAATCTATGTGAAGACCAGGCTTCACGAAGAAATGACAACTGGAACTGTACCATGTGTTTTCAAAACTTACTAAAATACAGCGAAAATAGAGAGAAAATGTGTTTGTCCATTTATTTTATACATACGTGATCTCATTTGGAGTTACTTTGAATTGACTGTCCGTCCCTCTGTCTCAAAGCCAACAGCCGGTCCTGGGTCCGACCAAAACAGGGTTTTCTCGGTCCAGATCAACCTGAACCACGGTTCGGTTTCGGACCGATAAACAAAAGAAGAAAAACAAACAGCACTGGGGTTTTACCTGCAGCGAGAGCGACGAGACGACCGCCATTTTTCAAACACTAAACAAACAGCAGAACATTTCACAAATCTAGAGAGAATGTGAGAATGTGAACCGAATAAACCCTGAAGACAAGAGAAAAACACGCAATAATTCTCATTCACCAACGTGGTAGCATAGATAGGTTGTGAATGAGACGATGCTCTGCTCGTTGTTCAAATTAAAACTCAGCTTGAAGCAGAATTTAAAAGCCTCACTACGGTATAATTAAAAAAAACTAATATATAAGTGTTTAAATGGAAAACCAAACGTCAAGGAGTAAAATATCCGAGACCAGCCTTAGTATTTTCTCTTTGAAATCTAGACTAATCATTGTGAAGTTTGTTCATTTACATAAAGAATGTAAACTGGATAATATGGAGTGCTCTCATGTGATATATATTTCGACGCTAACCGCTGATGTGAAGAGCTTGGTTCTGAAATGAAAGGCACCTGAAAACATTTGACACTCATCTAAACGCTGAACTAAAAGCAAAACAAATCCAGCTGAGTGAGTGAAATAAGCCCAGACTGAGCCACTTCAGGTGAGAGTTTAGCAGCATCTGTGACTCGCAAATAGAGAAAACCTCTTCTGAACCGACATCCATCACCTGCTGCAGCGACTGCACGACTCCTCTTCATTTTCTGACACCGTTTTAAATGTCTGTCTGTGGCTTCTCTCCTTCTGTTCACACTTAAACCAACAGGACTTGATGAAAACTGACAGACGACGTGTCAGAGCAGAGATAAAAACACTGACACGTGGATTATTATGTCTTTATCTTGGAGTGAAAAGCAGTCACTTCAAAATACTTGTATCACGATGGCGAGAGGCTCGAAATAAAGTACAACCTGTTAAATGAAATGATTCAGTTCAAGAGTCATTTCATTGTAGTTATTTCAGTGAGTTACTGTTCAAAGAATTCTTAGAGCTTAGATAATGACGTCTTTCGTCCAAAACCTACAAATACTCAGTTTAAAATGAAGGAAAAAGAAGCAAATCTTCAAGCTTTGAGATGCATGAAGTGGTTATAGTTTCTGATTTTCACAAAGAATCACTTAATAAAATGTGAAATGTTTTTTTTTTAATTGAACCAGTGATTCAAAACCAAATGTATTTACTTTAAACATGAAAAACATCAAATTCTTACATTTAATGGACGATAAAACGCTAATAATTCTCATTATCATCAGTTAAAACACTTCCACGTTTGAGTGTTTTGTTGTTTTACTTCATTTTACTCCAGTATATCTGAATGTTGAATCATTATAATAGTTTTGAATAGTTCTGTCTGTAGATTTGTGAAAACTGAGAAGCACCAGAGGGACATGATTTTACAGCCAAGCAGCGCTCCATGCAAATGGTTCCTTTATTAATCAACTCATTTAGGATCGCTGTCTTTGGGGAATATATATTAAAGCTACTAGTGTGAACACCGTGTCTTCTGTACAACAACAACAGTACAGTATAGTGAACATGAACTTTACTCTAATAAGAAAGAAAGAAAGAAAGAAAGAAAGAAAGAAAGAAAGAAAGAAAGAAAGAAAGAAAGAAAGAAAGAAAGAA
>JAPQRN010000011.1:596730-615299 GCA_037367275.1 Coranthus polyacanthus
GGGGTTCATGTTGTTTGACCACAGTTTGTTTTCATATAATATTTGACTGTTATCACTAAAATACATGCAAGTTGTAAGTGCATATTTATACGTTTTTATGTGCTATAAAAAAGAATAACGTGGTGAAACAATGCTGAAGGGAACTGAACTGTCATTTACAGCAACCACAACACATGCCACAAATCTTTTCATGCGATTCAGGTGCTGTGGAGGTTTCACTTGATAACGTCCCTTATTTAAAACGTCTCCAATCATCTTCATTTTAATTATGTTCATTTGTGAGGTTTAAATGTGAGCCTTCTGGCCCATGGCGTTGTGGAGCCCTGACATATAATACAATTAACCCTCACAACTAACACTACGTACAAATTAACCACAGGCCACAATTAAAACTGCATTTGACCACTAGGGGTCGTCAGTTGTTTTTCATTCAAATCGGACTGACACGTTTGAAATGTGTAAATGAATACAATGCAATTCAAAATGCAATTTCGGTACTTTTATTCTTCAAATATTAAATAACTTCTTGTGTGAGAACATTGCTTCCTCAGCTTCGAACTTCAAATTGCAACAAATCACAATACAGCTTATTGACAGAACAGTGACGTGGAGTGAACAAATATTAAAGAACTTCAACGGCAAACATAATCTTACAAGATAACCGTCACAGTCTTCAATGTTTTATATGATTTGACTAAAAAAATAAACAATCTGCAAAAACAAAGAATATTTAAATGTACAGCTACAACAGCAGACCTGCTGATTTTGAACCTGTGTTTTTGTTGAAGCACAGGTCAAAGATGATGATGAAGGTTTACTGATCTAGTTTGGACATCGTTTACTAATGATGATCATGGTGGTGGTGGACGTGAAGGCCTAGGTGAACTTCCTGATGAAGCGCAGTTTGAGGTAAGCGATGGAGAGGAAGCAGACGGTCATGATGCTCAGAGCCACGTGGTTCTGCCAGAAGCCCCAGGTGGAGTAATCCACTCCCTGTGTGTCCAGAAATTCTTCCCCTGTGGTACAGATACTACAAACACAGAACAAAGGTTCCTCATTCATACACTGAACGTCTAACCAAGTAACTTATCCACACAAATCTAACAAACTGACCAACTAACCAACAAAAGACCAACTGTAAAAAATGACTCCAGTGAAATAAGTTTTAGTTTGATGCTCATTTGTGACTCAGATCAGTTTTTTTCGTAACAGTGTGAACAACACAAATCATGAGGAGTCTGATCTGATCTGGGTCTCTTCCATATGTGGTCCAAAATCAGACACAGGTCACATGACACATGGAAGACTGATGTGATGGAGGCAGTTATCACCTACTCATGAATTCATTGCTTCACTGCTTAAGTTAAAAATAACCTAATCATCACAAAACCATCTAATGAGATCATACATCAGATAACTAACACACACTTTTCTTAATTAACTAGTAAGTCACTCAATAACAAGTTAACAGGACAGACTTTGACTTGTTTTAAAAGATATTATCCAACTGACTACAAACTAGTGACAGTCTAGGAGTAATGTGTCCTTTTGACCAGTAGGTGGAGCCACATCTCAGTGGTTCATTTAAACAGATTTCATCACATCAGCAGTACGAAAACACATCCATACTTGTGTGTCTGAGTGTTACTTACACAGTTTGGTTTTTCGTGTCACAGACCCTCAGACCCACAAACTCATTAACCTGTAGAGCCTGAAGAGAGAGAAAAATAGTACGTGTTTATTTTCAACAATCATAGTACATACACACATACATACGATTTAAGCGTTTTGTCATATTTTTCAAAAACAAAAATTCTCATTAACTGGATTAATTCAATGTATACACCCAGTCCTACTTTAAGGTTTAATGTTGTGTGAGTGCAGGTGTGTTTATATACATACACCGAGGCCATATCGTGGTATACTCAAGTATTTTAACCAGGCCAACCAGTTGACGATGGAGGGGAGGCTCACAAGTAAGCCGGCAAAGATCTATATATTAAAAAAAAAGAGAAAGAAAGGTTTGAAGCAAAGACATAAAGGTCTTCGGGGACAGATGTATTATCACTGATGTGTGTTACCATCATGAAGACGCATGTGATGGTCATGAAGATGTTAGCGATGGCCACCACCGTCTGATCGGCTGAAATGGCCAGAGCCATGGCGGTGGCCGTGTATGCGACCAGAGCCACAGTGAACATGAAGAGGAAGAAGGCGTCGGCTGTCGGCTTCAGACCTGCACACACACGAAGCACACACATGAAGATTCCACAACTGTATGACAGCGGATGGAAATTATTGAAGAGATATAGGATGTGGGAAGATTTTGATAATCCAAGAGGCTGAATTGAGTGGACAAGGAATGGAGTGCTCATAAGACCTGTCTCAAAACATTTTATTATTATTCTATTATGCTGGAATTGCAAACCACAGTATTGTCAACAATAACTGCATTATGACTTTTTCACCAAGCTGTGAAGCCCTACACTGAACTAATATTTGTAACAACACAAACTAAATAAATCTGAAATGGAAACACAAGCGTCCTCCTACCCACCGATCATGAAGTACGCCACGCAGCTGAAGACGATGGCGGGGAGGGTCCTCAGTGTGATGATGTCAGAGAGGATTTTACACAGGAAGTAGACCGACACCCTGTAGTATCCACTGATGTACTCATGGCTGAAAAGAGAGGGGAAGAAATCCTGATCTGTGCAGGTCTTAATCACACTGTCAGGCTGTTGAGGAGATTAATAGAAGTGTGCGTTCGTGTGTGAAACCTACATGAAGATCTTCCTCTCTGTGATGAAGAGTTCAGCCGATGACAACGAGCTAAAGCACTGATTCACGACGACGAAGAAGAGAACGCCAAACCTGGAGTCAATAAAACAAGCTCATCAACACAGTCAGATCTTACAATACTGATTTTGCGTGGATATGAAAGAGATTCTCAGAAATAACGCTCAACGAGGAACACTCTAATCTGGTGAATTATTAACTGGAATTAGCACCCTGCGAAAATTAAAAACAACAAAACAGAATATAATACCTGTTTTGCATTGCACTTTTTGGATCAGCGTTCACGTCAAAGAAAATGGCTCCAATGACCAAAGCGAGGAAAACCGTTACTGCCAGCTGCCACAAAGAACAGCACAGCAGATGAGTGATTATTTGTACACACAAAGTTGGATTTTCGTTTCTGTATCGAGGTCTATGGCCTAAGCTGCAGTGGTAAAGACAACCTGTCACTGGAGGTGTAAGCTTTGTGGTTCTTCCTACCTGAGCAATGGAGGTCTGAGGGTTGAGCATGAGGTTGCGGAAGGTTCTTTTGAGAACCCATCTGAACTGCGTCAGGAAGCTGGTGCTGTAGGTGATGGTTCTGGAGGGAGAAAAGGTTGTTGTCCGTTTCCCACTAGTTATCCTTTCTGAAAAAGACAAAAGGTATACACACAGAGGTATACTTTTTGTTGTATTTCACAGGTGCTTTATTCTGTCATTATGATGTTTGTTCAAAATAAACTCATATCATTGTTTTCTCTTTCTTTCAAGCAGTTGGTTGTGATCTGCAAGGTCACCACTAGATGTCACTAAATATCACACACTGAACCATTAACTGCCATAAAAATGCCAAGTTGTTCGAAGATATCTCGTTTTAAACGTAAAGAGGACTGACTGACAGACAGCCCTTCTAAAAACTTGATGGACTCTGTTAGTCTTGTTTTGCGGTACCTACCCAGCTCTGCTTTGGTGTGTTCGTAGTAGTTGCAGAGTCTGTATTCCTCCAGCAGTTTGTCTTCAATCCCCTGATTGGATGTCGATGTAGCCTCGAAGTCTTGATCTGCGTGAAGAAGAAATAAATGCTATAAAAAGACCTAAATGCCTTCACGATATTCTAATAAGAATTACAACACATACCTTCTTTGTCCATGTTGTTGTGGGCCACAGCCGTCGAGTCTCCGTTGATGACATCCAGGAAGAAGTCAGCAGGGTTGTTGTGGGGCTCACAGGTGTATCCTGGGAAACAGAGTTAGTATTATTACAGTACTTCTACATCAGCTAGTGTTACATTATATTAAAATTAAAGTCAGGTTCTTACCGATGTCTGAGAAATACTCCAAAGCTCTCTGTGCTGGGCCGTGATAAACCTGATACATAATGATGTAATTATGACAACAACAGTGTAATTTCATAATGTAGGATTTTCAGAAGAAATAAAGACCGATTTCAAATAAACACAAAACACATTTGGGTTACTGAATGAAAATATTTGGAATGATAAAGTTATGACGCTGCAGTGACCTGTTTGCCGTTGACCAGCAGTGTGAGGCTGTCGAACAGGCGGTAGATGGAGTATCGAGGCTGGTGGATGGACAGGATGATGGTGCGACCGTGGTTCCCCATCCTGAAGAAATGTGAATACAAAGATTTTAAAATGCTGTCACTCACATGGATGCACATATGAAACTATAAGGGCAGGTTTAGTCTTGTGTAAAGTATGTGTTTGTTTGTTCACTTCTTGAGCAGCAGCAGCACAGAGTTAGCCGTGCTAGCGTCCAGGCCTGTGGTGGGTTCGTCCAGGAAAAGGACAGGGGGGTCGATGATGAGCTCCATGCCGATGTTCGTCCTCTTCCTCTCTCCGCCGGAGATCCCGCGAATCAGCTGGGTGCCCACCTGTGCAAAGACACACGTTTGTACTTTTAGACATGGAAAGGCCCACAGACATCACCTTTAGTCATCACAAGTCAACGTCTCATCCCAAACATTAAAACTAAGTCTTAACCTTCAAAAAGCCCTGTGAAGAAATTAACTGGACATAGTGTTCTTTCTCGAGGTCCAAATCCCCTTAAACTTACAAAAACACTACATTGGTTTCTAAGAATTTTCATTCAATTATTTAAAGAAATGAGTTAAAACATGAACCACCCAAGAAGAAACAAAGGAACTATTTTTTGTCCTCCTTCCTTCCTTCTTCCTGTTTTCACATCTCATCCTTTTTTTCCTTGTCTTGGTTGTTTAGTAATTCTTCTTTTTGTGCTCTGCTGGTTTGTTTCATGCTCTCCTTCCTTTATTTTCCTCTCTCACCCTGGAGTCAGCCACTCGGCCCAGTCCCAGCTCCTGGATCAGTTTGTTCACTTTCTGCTCTTTCTCCTCCTGAGAGATGCTGGAGGGGAGACGCAAAGCTGCAGAGAAGCGGAAGTTTTCCCTGACGGTCAGAGTTCCCATCACCACATCGTCCTGCAGACAGAAAGCCAATACAATAAACACCTCAGCTCAAAACACACCTAACAGGTATTTTTTAATATTTCTGTCTCGCACACCTGCACCACGTATCCAGACAGACACTTGAAGTTCGGAGGCTGAGGAGCTCCGTTGATCAGGACTTCTCCTAACAGACCTGCAGGGTCCTTCCTGGCCGCCAAAATATCCAGAAACCTGAAGGACATCAGCAGTGACATGAGTTTCACTACAGGGTAAACATCCAGTCTTTTTTGTTATTGAGACTTCAATTCGTGGGCTGAGCTACAATTCAAGGCAAATTCACCCAATTCAAAAAGCGTCAGTTTTAACACATCAGTGATGATCAACTAGCAACCGGGCCACATCCGGCCCCATAATTTATTCTGAAAATGCCCAGCCTGTATATCTGACATGGTTATCAAAGCTATTGATCTCCTGTCTTTTAACAATTTTGCATATGGAAGTGATACCCACCCTACAGACCCATTGTCTTAATATAGAGTTTGGCATAAAGTCAGGGTCATATGCTGGCCACTGAACATCCTGCTATTGTGAAGTTTACTTTATCCCCATTTACACCTGGTTTTAATCTGTAGTGGTGGACCTTTGTATTTACATCTGGTATTAATAAATGTTCTAGTTGTCTTGTATCTACTTACATTATGATAAGAATATGATAAATTAATGCTAAAGGCAAGTTTCTTTCACTTTTACATAATTTGATTTTTGCAGTGGACAACCGGTTTGCCAGAAGGGCTGAGACATCTGATGTTATATATATACATATGGTGATCGATCTTCCAGATGTCGACAGTCTCTCATTTTGGTGAATCATGTCAATTTATTCCATCCTACTCCCGTTTCCAGATTTCTCATGAGAACTTTTATTAATGTGGATCTGCGCTATGTCAACAATCCAATAGAGCGGCTTAACCTATCATATGACTCTGCTGATTGGACAAAATGACATCACACGTCTCTTTGCTCACTGAGCGAGGTGTTTAAGTAAATAAAGTCTGACAGTGTGACCTAACAATAAACCTAATAATACCAACATAATTATCTCTAGTGGAAACAGTGTTATTTTTTGACATAATACTGTGTTTTAATTGTGCAAATGGAAAAATCCATTGTCTGTTTTTGAGTCTGTGTCTGTACTCTATTGTACATTTCAAAATTGCGAATACAGATCAAAATTCATATTGTGGATCACGATCAAAAACATATGATCTTCTGGCCAGATCATCCATTCCTTTTTGCAACTGCTCCTACAGTACTAGTAGCTCTTGCTGGGCAATTTAAATTGTCACAATATGACTTTGCAGCTACCAAACTATACAGCTTCAATAACACACACAATGAATAAAAAACTGACCTTTGAAGCAGCCTTTCTAATAATGATGACACTGCTTTACTTCAACAGCAGTGTCGTCAGATACTCATTTGCTAAGCATAATCTGATTCAGCAGTTTTTTTAGACATCACGTCTGACTCACGATGACTTGCCGCTTCCCGTTGCTCCCATGATGGCGTTCAGACCCGGCTTCATGATCCCACTGTGAGAGACAAACAGAGGCATTCTTCACAGTTGTCTACGTAACGGTTTAATGAGCAGGCAGTTTCATTTCTGTATTTCTTTGGAGTGAAATAAGTGCTGATGAGTCACAGTGATCCATCTTTGACATTTTTGCAGACTCCGAAAGAGAACCTCTCTGTCAGGACATTAGTCAGCAGCTTTCATAAACATGACAGTGCTGTTTATTTTCAACCTGGGAAACATGACGGTGTCAGAACAGACCAAAACGTGCATTGGTAACATCAGTTGATCCTAAATTACGTGACAGAAATATTAAGGTAGTGATACATTATTTGGCAGTGCAAGATTTGCATCCCGCAGTAAATTAACCTAAAAACCTTCAACTTGTGTGTTTTTCTTCCAATATTTTTCTATCTTCTGCTGCAATACTCCGAGTCGAGTTCACCTGCCTCCACATTTTTAACCAACATACGTATCATGCAAACCAAATGCTAACTTTTGTGATTACAGATGTGATATTTTTGAGGAAGTGAAAGAGGAAAATTGTGAAAGTGACACATCCTTTTTTTGCAGTCTTATCCGAAGTCTGTGTCAGCAGCTTTCATAAAACATGACACTGCAGTTTATTTTCAACCTGGAAATCAGGATGATGTAGTTTTGTTTTTTTTGTTGTTGTTTCTGACTAAAATATTGGGGGCAGCTCCAAAACCATTATTTTAGCCAGAAGGACTGTCCTGAAATGATCACTGTCAAGCCAAAAACAAACCAAAAATATACTCTGGTAACATCACTTCATCCTTAATTATGTGCAGAGAAAATGAACCATTGTTGGAGATGCATTGATTGGAGCTGCTGAGATTTACATCCTTTTTTAGCGAAAAAAAAAAACATTGTAAAATCTGACAAATATGTGCTTTTGTGTTTTTTGTCCAATAATTTTCCATTTTTGCTGCATTTTTCTGAACTGAGTTCACCTGCCTCCACATTTTTAATCAACACATCAAGCAAACCAAATGTTTAACTTTCTAATAAAATGAACTGCTGCCATCATTACAGACCACAGAAATCACCTGAACATGTTAACGAAGCACCAAATGCACCAGAGTTTCAATAAAACACTGAACAAGCTGCTCAATGAGAAGTAACCTTCAACTCTGGCTCAGACTGGTCAATGATTACACAAACTGAACAATAAATCCATGGAGATACAGCAGATGTAAACTGTAAGTACAATGCTCCTTTTATAGAGCATACATGTGCAATCCATTTCATAACAGACAACCTTTTACTGCTTTCAGTCGTAAAGTCGAAAGGTTTACGTAAAGACTAAACCTTTCGACTTTCTTAATCAACCAGGGATCAATATATTATTATTATTTAAACTCAGACATAAAAAAGCAAATGTGTGTTTGACTTGAGGATAGAAATGACCACAACACAATTAAAGGTCTGCAGCCACAATAATATCACTAAAGGGCTTCACAGCCAACATATTGACATGTCAATAAATTATATGGTCATCTTAGTTTAGTGTCTTAGTGACACTGTGATGAAAGTCAGAGGATAACCAAAATTGGTAGCTTGTTTTCATTACTGATTAGTCTTATTATCTCAATAAATCTTTTAGTCTAAAAATCATGAAAAAAAAAAGTCCCTCGTCACTTCTCAGAGCCCACGGTGATGTCTTCAAAATGCAGCCCCGAAATCCAAAAATACATAACTTATGTCATATCAGAAAAACAAAAGGGCGAAATGATTAGATTTGAGATGTTAAAACCACGCATTTTAGCTTGAAATATTCCTGGAATGAGGAGTCAATTATCAAAATAACTTGACTTGATTTGGCTTGACTGCACCTTTTTTTAATTGCAGAAATCGCAGAAAAGGTGAATACTGGAACATCCCAAACCAGGCTTTAGGAACAACAGACATTTTTGTGTTGAACTACACTCACTGCATTCAGCTTATATTTACATTCATCACACGTGACACAGCCCATGTGGATTTGGGTTCAACGTTCACGTTGTTGTGTTTGCACGTGAGTTTTAACTGTTGAAATGTTTTCCTGAACAAACACCAAGAACTGCAGTAATCAGAATTTCTATCATCACTTTTAGAATACTGCAGAGTGAAAATATAACTTACTTTTTAATAATCATGTTGCTTTAGGTCACTAAAATCAGAGAGCTGAAATATTTCTAAACGAGCATCCTGTCAGTGTGTGTTTGTTGGTTGAAGTTGAGATGGTGTGTATGTGTGTGTGTCCGCTGAGCCTCTTGACAAAGCGAACTTCCTTCCTTTTTCTCCAACCGTGTGTGTGTATGTGTGTGTGTTTGATCCAAGCCAGTCTTGATCGTGTCACGTTGGCCTGTCAGGTGGGCCTCTGTCCGCACGTAGACAAACAAACACACAATGACCGTGCACATGTGTCCGTGCAGCTAAATCTGCCATCATCCTGTCATTTAATCAGAGGCCAGACTTTTGACTATAATATGAGCTGCACCGTGCTTTACTTTCATTGTGTTTGAGACGAAGGCTACGTTCACACTGTAAGCTTCAGTGCTCAGTTCAGATTTATTACTCATATCTGAATTTTTTTTGGTTTGGCTATTCAAATTATTTTTAAAATGTGGCCAATATGAAACTCGAGTGTGAATTGACCCACATATACAAAAAGAAAGACGTCACACGTAGCATGGTGTCATACTAAAGTAAACATGGAGGCCACTGAAGTCAGTGTTTACATTTTCATTTATAAGCTGATGTGCAGTGGAAGGCAGCAAATTCATGAGCAGATAATAACAAGGATGAGGAGAAAGAGACAAATTTGAAGCATGGCTTTTTGTGGAGCAAGTTTGACAGCTAATGAGTATTAGGCTTCTAAACTGGAAACACTGACTTTGAAGGAAAATAAATAATAGCTTAAAAAGGTCAAAATTGCCTAGATTCTGTTCTAAATTTATTGATTAATTACTCTGAGTTTGATGTTAAGTGATTAAAATTAATTTATTTAAGTATGAGGTGAAAAAAAACCTTGGAAACTGGAAACATGTTTTTACTCTTTTATTGTATGTCTACTTAGCATTTAATTTATTTAACAGCATTTAAAATAAGGCAGGTTTCTTTAAATATGAGTCTGCAAAAGGCTTTATACAACTTTTTCCTCATGTACAGTTAAGGCCATAAGTATTCATACCCAGGCCATTTATATTTATAGTGAATTTTTTTACATGATCAATAGGTTTCATCTGAATGGGAATGACTTAAACAAGTGACAAAAGACAGTAAGACAGTGTGTTAGAGATGTTACTGATACATTTTTATGTTTTTGGACATGGTATGTTTTGTAAAGAACATATGAAAAAAACAAACAAACAGGGAGTTAAAATTTGTTGATTTTTATCTCTACCACACTGTTTACCGTCATCTGTCACGTATTTATGTCATTTCCAGCCAGAAGCCTCCTATCTCTCAAATAAAAACTTGGTATGCATCCACATTTGGCCTGAATGTGACTAACTTTGGGCTTGACTGCAAACTACAGAAGTTGTATAAACAGGGCTTTATGTTTAAAATTGAACTCCAGTTCCTTAAACAGTTGTCGAAGCATTGTGTACTTACTTGAGGTCGATGAGGATGTCTTTGGTTACAGCTTTCTTCCGACACATACAGCTCCCTCCCTGTGTCACCTTGTAGTGGATGTTGTGGAAACTGACGGTGGCGCCTTGCTTCTGGTGGCCCAAACCTGCAGACTGAAAAATTGTTCATTTTTCTTGCCCAAAAACTACAAACTGTCAAGTCAATTTATCATATAATCATGGTTTTAGCAATAACTTAGTTCAACTACTGTTTGTTCTGAATAACTGTATAACTCTCATGTCCTCGTGTGACCTGATCATTTTGTTCAAAGAACAATGTCTTCTGCCTAAAACCAAACGTACCAAAACAAGTTGGTATCTTAAAGATAAGAAGGGGAACTGGAAGGAGTGAGAGGATAGAGTATAAAACTTTATTATTTCATCTTTTCTGTGTCGAACTCTGATCACTCATTCCGAAGGACAGACCTTTGTCCTATTTCAGCTGAAATAACTGTATACATTCTCCTATATTTCCGTTCTATAATATTATCCTGTATTAATCATTTGCATAGTAAATCAGACAGAATACAATTGGTCTCAGAAGACTTATCAACTCATCAGAAATTTCCACTACAAAAAGGTACCTGTTGCGAGGGTCCATTATGTCCATGCATCTCCATTTGGGTCCTTGACATTCCTCACCTCTCTCCTCCTGTACACAAGACAAAAGAAATATTTTATTCTTATTTTACACAATCCTGCTGATGTAGGAACTCTCACTTCTGTAAATCACACAGGAGTTACAATACACTAAAATTACAATACACATTAAATGAAAATGCTGTAAATCCACATTTCTAAGAGAGCAGAGAGACCTTCTGTTGTCTGTGACCACAGACGTTTTTAACTTCTAACTGTTAAGTTTCCTGTACATGCAGATCAAAGAACTGCAGCCAAATGTCTGAAATAACCATTAAATACATCAGCAGTCAAAAAGCCCCTGTACTTGTTCTTTCTTTTCTGAATTCTGTCCTACAAACCATCTCTTCTCTCCATTTGGGTTAGAAGAAAGACAAAAGACAGATCTTCTCTTAAGTAGACAAACATGTAGTGAAATATTAAAAGAAGAAAGAGAAAAAAACAGGTCATTACCCACTACAGCAGAACGTAAAGCAGAAAATCCTCCTGAAAACCACTGCTGACGGATATCAAACCTCCACCACTAGAGTGTGTGGTCTGCAAGGATCAATGTGTGTGACAAAGAGAGAGTACGAGTTAGTTCAGTGTACACTGAGTATGCTGAGCCCAGTTTTATGACTGAAGGCATGATAAGAGAAGTAGGCAGAAGTGCAGCAGTAAGTTTGACTCTCTTTGTATCAGAGCCTTCCAGTGACAGTAATCTTGTCAGAATGAGGATATAAAGGCATCCTACCTGCAGCCAGTGGTGGAATATAACTAAATACTTTTATTGTAGTTACTGTACTTTAAGTACAAATTTGAAGTATTTGTATGTGAGCTTTTGAAAAATTGACTTTAGAGATACATGGTTCTCACAAGATAGTGACGCTACAAACATATGATCTTACAGAATATGATGCATATAGCTATGGATTAACTACCAACTAGCAACAGTATATAAAATAGTTCAAATTAGCTCAACGTTAAACAGGAACGGCAGTAAAATGCAACATACACATGAACGTAGCAGTAAAGTAAATCCAAAAACATCATATATAATAGTAAAACACTGAAAGGGAACATTTTCCTGTACAATGACTACTTTGAAGTTGAGTATTGTAGTAGTATGATAGTAGTAATTTTACTTAAGTAAAGTGCATGCAGCCATAACTGAGGTGTCCTTATATATTTTGTTCTTGACCATATTTATTGGTCAAGAATGGCTTATTTTATGAATATATTCTTGTGTATTCGTGTGAATTTATACGTTATAACAAATGTCAAGTTGCAAAAAAAGCAAATTTCATCTTGTTATTGTTGAATATGAGCATCATTTAAAGACAATTAAATATGACAGTAATTCAGAAACTTTCAGGACTATTTCAGATGTTTCATAGAAATAAAAACTTGCTTTTTAATGTATCTAATGTATAAACTTGACCTGTCTTGACCTCTTTCTCTTCATTTTAGTCTGGTATTTTAATTTTACTCACAGAATTATACATTTTAAAAGTATTAGGACCTACCAAGAGGAAAACTAGCACACATTTTCAACACTACACTGACCTTACAACGGACTTTCCCATAGCCTAACTAATGCTATTAGCTTAGCATACCTGGCTATTCTGTTTTCCTGCCTTTTTAATAATAATTATTAGGTTTCAAGTTAAATTTAATTTGGAGTAACTTAAAGTTTATGGAGGAATTAATGTTACTTGCTACTGCTAAGCTTGCTGTTTTACTTTAAAAGCCTCATTAAGCTAACATGCTAATGATAGCTAGAAATGTTAACGGTTAACGGTCAGTCAAAATAGCGTTGAAATATAATAAACATAAAGAAAAGCAGTGCTCTGGTTGCACTGGTGAATGTTAACCGTTGCGTCAACTGGGGTTAACTAACTAGGACTCCACAAAAAGTTAACCACAAATCTAACAGTAGAAATAAAAATGGAAAAAAAGACTTACACAAGTTGCTCTTTCGCGGGGTATGGAATATACAAGGAGTTTGTGTTATGGTCGGTGCAATGTTGGCTTTTTGGATAAGTGGCCACATTTGGGCAAAAGGGGCGGAGTTGCGGGAGCGCGAGGGGTCAGAGCCATTTGAGAGGGGTCATGGGTGAGCTAATGCTAAACGCTAGCTTACTAACAAAGCCATTTGACGGTCTTCTTAGTTTAACGACAACTACAGTCGAGCGGGCAGGAAAAAAAAACACGATTTATTCAGTAAATAGAAGCTCCGAAGGCCCAACGGAAGGCAAAAACCTTCTGTTCGCCCATATATCTGAGATGGAGGGCAACTTTAAAGATGGACCAGCTAAACACTTCCTACAGGGTTCAAGTAAAACGAATGGGACCAGAACGACTCCTCTGTAAAAATACCGAGTCAAGTAATTTTTTCCAAAAGTTCGACGTAAGTGTAATGCAGCCCGGGCTTTTTGGAGTCAGCACCCAGCGGTCAGTGTTGTTAAATAAAATACTTGGAGCTGGAGTCCTTTATCCATGGTCCGTCCCCATTGTGAGTCAGGGTCACCTGTTGTGAACTGCAACAGCACCATCTGCTGGTCAAACCTCACCATGTGTAAATAACATCCAGGCTGTAAATAACAGCATTGTTTGTGATTTTTAGCAGCTTTGAGGACTGGAAGGATGTTATTAGACATTAATGTAATTATAATCAGCGTCAATCGTGTACAAATCAGGCTAGATTAGTAAACTCACCTGAACTTTCCACTGGTATTCACCTCTTTATAGAGTTTTCCCAAAGTTTTCAAAAGGCTTAGGTGCGGTCTGGGTTCCAGCATTTTCCCTAAGTTTGTGGAGGACATAAGGAACACGAGTGAAGCAACAAAACTGTGCATTGTTCAGTAAAAATATAATTTCACATCACTTTGTACCTTTATTATTATTACCATATCTGTGTGCAAAATTTCCATTTCAACATTGATGACCCTCTTGTCTCTGAATCAGTCTCGTCTTTTTTTCCCTTGTGGTATGGTTTGGTAACCTGCTTCTGGAAGTCAGATGTTTTCAAAATGAACCAAACAGTCATGTGGGTAAGATTATAGAAGCATATATTTGAGTGCAGCTGCAGCGTAAAGTGAGCTCTGTTCGTCGGGACTGTTCCCACCCCTAACGTTACACCTTTTCATCAAGACTGTATGGTGTGCCAGATCTTTCAATTAGGAATCGACCCATATGGTAGTTTCATATCGATATTGTTTATTAGTAAACAAGAACCGTAACAGAATTGATATATATGAAGTCACAGTGAAAATCTTGGGTGTCAGAATTTGGAATAACACAAACTTGATCAAAAAATTTCACTGAAAAGGATGAATAATGTTCTATTAAAAGAACTTGATGGATGGATTTGTTGCTTTGCTCGTTTATTTCCAATGATGAATGATCTGATTGTTACTAACAAAAATACATCCACACATACATACAGAAATGTGTGTGCGTGGTTATGTTTGTTTGACGCTGTTGGATAAAACATGCACATTTTCTGTAGGTCAGCACGCACGCAGTTGGTCACAAGGTTTAAGTGGATCAAGTTCTCTTGTGAGACAGTATCGCAGTGTACTACACGAGGGGTATTTTGTGTCCCCGGCTCGCATTTTAGGTGTTGCTGTGTGCTGTGACGTTAGTGTCACCTCATGGTGACGTGATGGGATTCCAGGCATCCTTGAACGCCTTCTATATTTACTCACCAGCAACACCCGAACGCCTCGTTGCACACGGAGAGGGCGCTATTGGCCGTTTGAGAGGTAAATCAGCCGTCAATCAATGCGCCACTGTTTTGTTCAGTACTGAGGAGAAAGACAAAATAAATATCTTCAGTGTTCCTTGTGAAGTTTATACGTCCACTCACACACAGAGAAAAGTAGAAAACACGAGCCTGTATAAAACACTAGAGTACGTTTATTAATAAACACAGCACACACAGAAGAGTGTGTACTCTGCCCGATGCCAAAGTATTTCTGTACTATTAGTATACTGATGTACAATGTCAGGTTATCATATTACTGGCAAAAAAATAACACACTGTAGAGTCATTATAAAGTACTTTATTGGGGTCACAAAATACAAGTTCAGTTTAACGTGAAATCGTTGTCATCTCTGTGCACAGATCGTTGAATCTTTGAGATATTTTGTCTCCATAGGGAGGGTCGGAGGTCAAAGGTCACACACCTGATAGGCATTCGATGCCTTTCTCAAAAGTGACACCAGGGAGAGTCCGGTTACAGAGCTCTAGATACATTTTTGTTTAATCTTCAAAAACATTTTCAGCAGACAGACCTGACCAATTATAAAGACATTTAAAAAAAAACTGTACGATTTTTAAAGGTCTCTTCAATATCTCAAAACATCATGTGTATTCTGTTGGCAGCTACAAATAATTTAAATATTGCACATTTACCTTTTACATTAAACATACACGTTTTATAATTTAGCCCACTCGACAGGTGAAAAAGTATCATGTAAGTACTGTCTTGGTTAAAAAAAACAAAACACGTTTGACACACTGTCCGTGACAGAGGTTTGTTGGCAACAAGAATATTCCTCCTTCATCAGCTTAAACCCAACTGAAATGATTCTTATTACAATCACTGAATAAACTCAAATTTATCTCTTATTTTATTTATTATAAGTACGACCTGACGAGCGGAGCCTTCACATGAGAATTAAAAACAGAGGAAGATGTTTAAATATTTTGTCTAAACCATAGACTGTATTTTAACATGGACAAGGCCCTTGCATGACGTCTACTCTCGATTGTCGCCGTCTTACTCGGGGACTAGATCTACAACTTTAACAGAAAGATTGTTGAATGTGTGGCAGCAACAGAAAACAATCTTGAGAATTTGAATTAGGTGGTAACTCCGGCTACTTCAGGTTCCCAGGATTGTAAGATATTATCCAATATTATATATTTACTTTTAATTTTTTTCAGTTTTTCAAAACCACTGACATTAAAATAATGCAGTTTTTCGCTAGTTTTTGGGGGGGTTTAGGTGTCCATTTTCACATATTTGATTTATTTATTTTTCTTTAAAGAAGAGCATGTAGGTTGGAGATTTTTGCATTACAGTAATTCTTCACATATTTGTGTGCCGTAAAATAATTACAAAACAACATCTAGACTGTGATTTAGCAGCAAAACCTGGTAGAAAACTCTGCTTACTTTTCGTTCCCCTTTGCATTTGGCTTAGGTGCTGTGAAAACAGGTGCTGCACATAAGTGTTATAATGAAAACGCTAATTGTCCCCGTAATGAAGCTGCGAGGCTTATTTACGTTAAGCCCTGATGTGTAGTCATCCCTAAGTAACACGGCGGCAACTTTAGAACTTATCGTGCAAAGACATTGTACCGAAGTCTTCTGATCTCCCGTTTATGTCTATGTAACAGCTTCCTAAAAAGTGAAACCAAAACATTTCAATTGCTGCCTGGTGTCTGGCTGCTGTAAAAGCCCCGCACCCTGTTAGCCAATGGGGCACACAGTAGAAATTCAAAGTGCACATCCAATAAAAGTTTCCTGAAGATGATTTATGTAGTTTTAGGTTTCCATCAGAGTTACAGGAGACACTGCGCAGACCGATACAAAACGAGCCGTCGATGCAGCTACTGTAACCGTGATACTTTGGCTTCACTTGTGCTTAGCAGGAGGAAACGTTGCTGTCCACTTCTGTATACAGTTCATGATATAAATACTCATGCAAGCCTGTCATAATTATTACATAGTCACCTGATTGCATTTATTTGAGCCAACTGCGATCATTTTGCATAAATGGTTTCCATTCACCTGCATAAAAACATATTTGCGTCACTATTTCCACGTGGTTTTTCACTGTTTGAGGTTTGAGTGGTTTCTTCTTCCGCTATGGTTTAACAGAACCTGGAGTATTTTGATGAACATATATTGACATTAGTATCATGGACTTAGAGTAAAAGCAAACAGAAATGTACTTTTTACCTATATTCCCATGTTCAGTATCAATAAATGGCTCTTCTTAGGTGTATGTGAATTAATAAACCATTATTAGGCTTATATAATAATAGTGGTATAAAATAAACAAATATTAAGTCATTAATCGCAATTAAACATATATATACACACACACACACAACACTGATATTAAAAAGGTGGATACAAAGCCTGTGGCATTGGGTGAATTTTTAAAGTTTAGGATTATAAAAATGTTTGTGTCCTTGGAGTTAGAGTCTTTGATTTATCAGAGCTCTGCGGTGTGTGCGCGTGTCTTTACGCCCATCGTCCACTTGAGGCAAAGTTCCTGCTCATGCTGTAGATGGTGGTGGAGTTCTGATGTTTCCCCCAGGCCCCGAACGGGACGATGAGGATGGAGGCGTTGTCGTCTGAGCCGTACTGCAGCGCCTGGAAAACACAAACAATTTATGTTCCTTTACCGTAGCTAGCATATTCCTGCGTTTCCCAGAATACATTACACTAAGCAGCTTATTGCATCTTAAATAGAACGAATGGCATCACATTCAGAATCAGCCGACAGTCGGTAAGTGTCCGAGTTATGTTTCTAAGAGTCCTGTACCTGTTGTGCGATGACCTGCGCCGCCTCTGTCGGGTCTTGGCACTGGTTGACGACGTCACAGATCTCCTGGTCGCTCAGCAGGAAGTTGATCCCGTCGCTGGTCAGAGCCAGGAAGGCGTCGTTGGCGTGCTGGACCTGCAGAGCCAAATCCAAGCAGCAGTGAGAATGTGGGCTTTTAATAATAGGAATATTTTGGTTTAAAATTACTTATTTTTTAACATTTATTGGTTGGATTGTAATGAGCATGTGATGGATCCGAATTACTCTACTGAGCTCCTCAAAGTTCCAATAAGTCATCATTTCCACTTTTCATTGACTAAAGACCAAATTCCATCCTCAAACAAACATGCCAATATCCCACAAATATATGCATTAAACTGAGGCTATGTGCAAGTAAAGGAAAGTAAACTTTGGGCGCAGTGCTATTATAGTTTACATTATTATATATATTATTATATTATACATTTATAGTATACTTTTCATAAAATAACCATCATACAAACATGGAGGCAAATACTATTTAACACTGGCAACAATAAAACATAAAAACAAGTTAATATATTAACTTCAGCATCTGAGCTGAAACACTTAAAAGGGAAAGATTTGAATTTGTTAAATAGAAAACTTGCTCTTTTCTTAGATTTCTGCTAAAACTAAATATTTTTAACCAACCTAACTCTATCATGAAGAGTATTTTATTTTTTTATTTGACATTTTAGACTTAGATCTAATTTGAAGCTTATTCAGCAGTGAAAGTAAAGGAAAGGAGGGCATCAGAGTTGTTATACTTTTAAAAATAAGAGTTTTTAATTTAGTTTTTCAGTTTGGGTTTTTCCCCCTCACTGTAAGCCGTTGGGTATCTGGTTCAGCGATGACGCCGCTGGCTTTCAGGTGGAAGTCTCCGATGCTGCGCGTCATGGCGAGTTTCCCGTTTACGTTAGCCTGACCCACGCTGTTCCACGTCAGGAAGCC
>JAPQRN010000011.1:615399-627034 GCA_037367275.1 Coranthus polyacanthus
TCTTCTGATTCATCTTCATTGTGTTTTCTGCTTTGAGCCATTTCTGCTTCTTCAACTGAAACTTTTCACTTTAACAACTGTTCTACTTTGACCCATTTCAACTTCTCCTTCAATTTCTACATTTCAACAGTATTTCAAATTTAAGCCATTTCAGCTAAATTCAGCCATGATTCAGGTGCAGTTCAGCTCATTCAAGCAAAGCTGCAGAGATTGCAATTTTTCTAGTTTACATTAAAACTGTTAATTAGCTCTATTCTTAGAGAGAAAACAGCCACAGTAAAACCATAAATCACCTCTGTTTTACGTACAGTTTGTGCTGTTAATAGCTTTACTAAAGATCCTTTTTGAATCGTCCAAACAAGGTCAGAACGGTCACGGTTTAGTCTGAACCGAGGATCAACAAATGGAAAACTTAGCAAACATAACATAGTAACTTTATACCTTCATAAGTTCATAATCAAACCCATCAGTGTAGAAGAAACATTGCGATTTCAGCATCAAATGAGCTTTGTCCAGTGGTGAAAACAACAGTAATGCTTCTGTTTTTGAATCACTTTCTCACTTGATATGACTCTTAAAGGTCCCATACTGTGAAAATGCACTTTTATTGGGTTTTTAGGTTTATATAAACTCTGGTGTAAAATAAAAGCTGTGAAAATATGAACATCATGCTCAATACTGCCAGTCCTCTAGTACCCCCACCACAAGATGTCCTCCAGACAAAACAAGACAATTAGAAAATATTTTGCTTGTGATGTAGTAAGCAAGAATATCCATAACCAATCACGTTCAAGGTATTTTTTTGTAAGCCCCGCCCCATCAGATACTAGCAACAGAACAGTGACCATGTCTTGGAAAACTAGCTATGAGAAGTGTATTATTCCTGCTTAAGTTCATCAAAACTCCTGCACAGCCTCTAAAGGAGAGAAATCTTACAGACAAGTGGATGGATTTTACTTTTGGAGACTTATTTTGACTTATCTTCAGTCTTTTTGGTTGTGTACACCACATTAATAACTGATAATTATTGACACCTGCTGTTGCTTACAGTTGCTAAAGGACCTGAGGTTAGCCAATCAGAATGTTTGCTGATGAAAAATGGGCGGTGACATTTGCCTCTCAGTGTAATATGTGTTTGTGGCAGAAACACAAAGAAGCACTCATTAAAGTGAGGAAAAATCAAGTCTATACTCTTCTGTCAACACCATTACAGAAGTCTTTAATATACATGGCATAGATAGAACTTTAAAGTGCAATTCAGGTAAGTTTTTTCTGGATTTATGCATGTTACATAGAAACATGTACTATGTACATATCTGAAAGTATGTTACAAATTACAAAGCATAAATACAAAAATTCAGGATAGAATGTCTCATTTTTCAGCGGTGCTCTTAAAAACCGTCTTCTTTCCAAAACGCGTCAAATTACGTCACAAAAGGGAGTCGTCTCTGCTTCCAGTATAGAGTCTACTGTATGAGACAGTAAAAAAACAAACAAACAGGACTGGAAATCACTGTGAAATGTAGAAATACACTCTCAGATGATAGTATCTTACTGAATATTTCTACTTATGATATTCTCTTTTCAATACAACTCAGTATTTCACTTAAAAGTATAATAAAAATCCCTCCTCCTCTGTTACAGTAGGTACAGTTCACATGTACTGCACCTTCCACACCGAATTAAGCTAACAGTTCACTGTATATGAGTTACATTGCACATCTACAACACTCCTTTTAATGCCTCGGATGATAATGTAGCTACATTGATATCCGATTTACACAAAGACAAAGAAAAATCATTCTTTGCTCCTGTCATAGTGTTGTAATAACACGACACGCAGTGTTTGTGTGAAGATGCAGTAACAGACAGGAGTCATTAGCAGATGAAGTTGTACCAGCTAATGCTAAACAAGTTTTGCTGAGTTTTCTAACATCTGGCACCAGAGCCAAGAGCCAGAACAGCTGAGAGAAACACACTACTTTCCGGTTTTATTCTAGTTTGGCGTTGGGTCAGTTTCGGTCCATTTGCGGACTATTAGTTTAATTTTCTTATATCATGTTAATTTGAGCCTTTTTTCACTGCGAACTGAAAACTTCCGACAAAAATGCCTGCAAATATCACTAAAGTGTTTGTGGACATACATATATGTTTTAAAATCCAGTTCCTAGACATTCCATTTTCCTACACATTAATGCTCTGTGGTTGTTAACCTGATAGTTACACTGTAAGTGTTAAGATATGGGACCTTTAAAGTTGTTTCTTTAAGGTCCTCATTCTCAATTCACCCTCACTAATGATACTTTTAGATATTTTTTGAATAGAAAAATAAAAGTACTTTTTCAAGTAGAAATATTATATATAGCTCCTTTAGTATTTCTACATAAAAAATATTCAAAAATGATTTAAAAATATCATTAGAGTGTTTAGAAAAAAAGAGTTCTGATGCTATGTAAAGATGTCAGTGTATTGTATTGCAGAGATATGCACTGAATTTATTCACAGGCATGAGTTGGCGTGTCACTGTGAATGTCTGAGTCGTGAGTCACTCTGCCAGTCTCCCATGGCATTGAAAACTAACACGGGGGTCTTTGACCAAAGCGTTAGAAAGTGAGGAGATGCGATGAGAACTGGTAAGAAACAACTTTCAGAGTCAAAGAAAGTCACAAAGGGATAAAAAATATAAGCATTGGCATTAGTGGTGTGCAATACTGCAAGATTTGGTATCGATCTGATACCAAGTAAATACAGGGCCAGTATCACCGATACCAGTACTTTTTAATAATTAATTTGAATGCATTATCATTGCTAAATCTGAATGACAGCCAGGTCACCTCTTTGATGAAACCGCAGCAGTTCATACAGGAAACTGAAACTTAAGTATCAATCTCATTACACTGGTATCGATCAATATCGATACCAACATTGGTATCGATATTATCGATATTAGGATCGATCCACCCACCACTAATTGCCATTGTTTTTACCACTGGACACAGCTCTAAAGTAAAAGAATTAAGTTTGATGCTGAAATCACAATGTTTTTTTCTCACTGGTGAGTCTGATTAGGATGCTTATGATGGTATAAATGGTTACTTCTGGCAGTTCTGACCTTGTTTGGACAATTCAAAACAAATCTTTACTGCAGCTATTGACAACACAAACCGTACGGAAAACAGAGGTGATATGTGGTTTTACTGTGGCTGTTTCCAGTCTAAAAACAGGGCTAAGCTAAGAGAGCTATAATGTAAACTATCGGCTGATGCAGCACATGAAAATTATATGACACAGTGTTAATTTGACTAGCTGTCTTACTTTTTGTTTGAAGGAGAAAACTTGATGATACCATAACACAGATGTACGTAAACAATGAATTTGGGGACGGATTAGAAACATGCTGCTAACATTACAATGCACCGTGATGAAAGTGAAACTAACTGCACACACATTTTACAATATACACACACATGCAGGCACATCAACACCGTCAACCCGACCACTGGACTGTCAGATACACAACGAGCCAGACCCTGAATCAGCAGCCTCTGAAACCACGAGCTTACTTTAGCTTAGTTTGATTCACTTCAGTTTCTAACTGCAAGAGAGCCCATTCTCTCCCATTCCCAATCTTCTCACAGGGTGAAAAACAACTTCAGAACTGATAACTTCATGGTGCAAATAGAAGACACTGACAGAATATAATACTGTACATCCATGAAATGAAGTGAAACAGCAGAACAGGCAGAAGTGAAAGTTAATTACCATGGTAACGGGGACACTCTGTGCCTCTGTTACTATGCCTGTGCAAAATCAGGAATACTTCAATAGTAAAATGTAATGATTTTACGTTTTTTACATACAGTGCTACAAACTCATTGAATGTCTTCTTTTCAGTTAATTGTAATTCAATTAAAAAAGTAAGTTAAAAAAAACATATCTATATAAATATATCTATATCTGCCTAAGTAATACATGCATCTTCTCCAAAAAATGACATTAATATGAAGCCCTGGAAGGTTTAATTTAAGCCTCAATTTAATCCTGGAGTAGCTCTCATCCTCCCTCAGAAAATCATCTTAGTATGTTGATGACTAGCCTACGTCTAGGACAAACCCTGGCTGAGAAAGCAGTTTTTTTTTTTTTTTTTACTTTTTAGAACAAGAACAACATAACACTAACATAACATAACATTTTCCACTGTTTGGTTCCTTTGGATATAGACTGAAGCAAAGCGCCTCCAGAAAATCTGAAGGAAATAAGGCACTTCAAATATAAATTGTAGATACAACTCATACAATTCAAGTCAATTGCAAGTCATATGCAAATAAAATAACTTAAAGAAAGTCAAATAAAATAAAGTTTTGGGGAAAGGGAAATAAAATAAATGAGACCGAGCAAGGGGTTAGCATAGGTTATATTTAGACATAAGTGTACATAGTTTGTTGGCTTGGACAGAATCCTCTTTTCTAATACATTTGCACAGTAAAAGAGATTCATTTTTAAGTGCATTCCACAATGGGGGGTTTTGGCACATCGACATCTATGTATATAAATCCTGGTTATTATTATCATGTTATTAACAAGAAATTAAATTTACTTGTTCTTTAAAATTACACCAAATTGGATATTTCAAATCTCCTTTTCTGATATAATGGTGTTTGGTTTTCCACATAAAATGAAAGTTTAGCTTGTTAATTTCTTTAATCATCTTGGAGTCCTGGAAGGTTTAATTTTGCTATTGCTAGGGTGTTTGCAGGGTAGATCAATCTAGATATGGTTTCCATATTTGTTAGCAGTGTTCTTCCAAACAATTAAATATCTCTTTGCAACCAGTCGTTTAATATTTTTTACACATGTCAAGGGTATTTTGAACAGTAATATTTTCACTAGTGCCTGAACATTTAGTTCACACAAGTTCACATTTGTCAAGATTCAGACACAGACCGGAAGCTAAAGAAAATAAAGCTATTGCTTGTAAGGCAACAGGAATTTGTCCTTAATCCTTTAAAAAGAGTGTTGTATTGTCTGTTATAAGTATAATTAACTATTGATCATTTATTTTCAGTCCTTCAATGTTAGACTTTTTTACAACAATTACCAGTAATTCAGTAGCTATAATGAATAAAAGAGGTGAAATACTACATCCCTGTCTTATGTCTCTTCCTACATTGAATCTAACCTTCTGGGAGATAAGAACAACAATTGATGTCTGTATATGACATGACAATCATGTCCAAAAACCTTTCTCCAAAACCAAAAGTGTGTCAAAAATAACTGCATGTTCAACAGAATCAAATGCTTTACAGAAAGTCTGAGAATAAGATAAAGCCATCATTCTCAATTACATGTTCATAATTGATAAGGTCCAGAATTAGGTGACGATTATTATGAATAGATGTGCCTTTGAGGAATCCTGATTGAGTTGTACTGATGATTTTGGTGACTTTTAGTCTTCCAGCCAAGACAGTAGTGAAAATCTTATGATCTGTATTTAGGAGAGTAACAGGTCTTGGGTTATTTAGCAGTCTCTTGTCTTTTCCGGGTTTAGGTATCGATTTAATTATGCCTTGTTTCATTGTGGTAATAAGCTCTTAATTATGATACATTACTTTATTGCCTGGAATAACAATACTTTTATTTCTTCCCAGAAATGTTTATAGAAGTTAGTTGTTATACCATCTGGACCTGGTGAACGATCAGATGAAATCTTTTTAATGATACAGTCAGATTCTTACATTCTAAAATCTTCTTCACATCTATCTTTAAAAGTTTTATCAATTACCAGAATTGTTTTATTCATTCTTTCAAAAAAATATCTTGTATAGAGTGTGATAATGTATAAAGACTACTGTAAAATTATTGAACTTTTTTAGCTATTTTTGGGGGTTCTGAACATTCTTGTCCATTGCAGGTTATTGATGCTTTCTTTATCCTCCTCAGTCCAGTTTAATTTGCCATACTATAATATTAGTTCCTTAACCAACGTTGTTTCTTTTTATTTTCTTTCTTCATTCAAATTTTTTGCTCAAGGTTATGAATGTTTCCTTATAGTGAATTTTAGGTATTCCCATTTCTGTATTGGACAATCTAATTTATCATCATTTTTTTATCTAAAAAATTAGCTCTTTGTTAATTTATTAACAAAGAATTTTCAATAGTCTTTGGGTTTATTGGTATTATCGTTTTTTGCTCATTTTAGATTTATTACACAATAACTATTTGAAATATTAGTTTTTGAAATTAACCAATAATCAATTCTTAATTTGGCATTTCCATTTGGCTTAAACCAAGTAAACTGCCTCATATCCTTATTTAAGGCTCTACAGATATCAATCAATCCATTATTAATAAAACTTCTGATAGTTTGATTGTTGTGATCACGCAACAACCTAGGTGGCCATCTACCCATCCTCTCATCAGGGGTTATATTAAAGTCACCCAGATCATCATCTGGTTGGAGGTGATGATCTGCAGGAAAGTTAGTTTTAAATTCCTTTATGATATTTGTCACTTTGTAGAAAATTCCTGTTTTTATGTTCACATTTATAACCATAGACATTAATCAAAATGATAAAGAGACCATCAACTTCCAGAACACATACTACCCAATGTCCATCACTATCTGCCTTGTCAATTATGATTTTGCCTGGACATCTATTGAACCATATTGCCACACCTACAGAGTGAATTGAACCTTGACTAAAAATGATTTCATCACCCCACTGTTGAGTCAACACTTGACATCTGATTTTTCAGAATGTGTTTCTTGAAGGAAAGCACAGTTTGCTTTTGTTCTTTGCAAAATGTCCATTTTTAACTGGAACACAGAACACATAAGAAACAGTAACTTCTTGTAAAAAAAAGTTGAAAGGAGGTGAAGTAGTATACCGTGAGAAGGAAGTCCAGTGGTCAAAGCTTTTCCACTTTATACGTCCAGTTCAGACTTTGTTCAGCCCAAATCTTCAGACACATCTGCAATCTGCTTGCCTTCGATGAAGCTGTGTGGTCCTCTGAAGCCCGCCGCTTTGCCTTCTTTCCTTGCCTGCTCAATTCTTGGCGACACTGCCAGTCCTCCCACGTCAACTCTTCTGTGAAACGGCTTCCTTCTTCTTTGCAGACAGGAGAGGTTTTCTTTTGCTTCCAGATGTCATCCCTTATCGCTTGTCTGGCAAAAAGAATTATTTGTCGATGTCTGTCTTTCATCCTTCCAACTCTGTGGACAATGTCCACCCCATCCTCCAGCTTTTCCTTTAGGTCCGCTGTAGTTCTGCAGAGGAGGTTCACAGTCTCCATTCTAATGTTTTCCTTGATGTTTTCTTTTTTGCCTTTTATGCAAAGATACCATCTTCTCTTATATATTCCCTAATCCAGAATACATCCCTTTATGTCATCATTTTCCCTTTTAAGCACTTCTGCTTGTTTTTCTAGGTTTTTGACTCTCACCTTACAGTCCTTGATCTCCTCTAAGTTTAACTGCACAGTTTTAGCTAATGCTGCTAGCATGGTGCTATGTTGTTGCATCTGACTGCTAAATTCTTCCATGTGGTCATCAACACGTCTTCCCAGTGAGTCAGGGCATTCAGTATAATATCCATTGATGTATTTGTGTTGTCTTCCGAGTACATACCTTTTGCTTTCTTGCCCATGTGGGTTTTTCTGGAGTATTTGTCGGTGTCAAGTTAACTCTCTCCTGTTTGATGTCGCTAGCGTTAGCCATGGGTGTAGTGTAGTTATGCTCTCCCTCCTCTATGACATTCTTAAATGTGAGGGCTTTCACTGGTGTACATTTTTTGTTGTTTTTCATAATTTCTAGGGCTGATTTCCAACAGAAACAAAACAAAAAATTGATTTTTAACTTTCAGTGGTTTTTACATTAGGACTGTGTTGCCGAGCTCAGAGGGTTGCATCTGTTCAGTGTGCCATCCAGCCCAGAACTCTCTGAGAAAGCAGATTTCTGTTTATCTGGTTTAAATGGCCATTTTAGTCAAGATTAGGCCTATCTCTGCCTGGGAAATGCCCCATAGAATTCAGTCACAGGCACATGAACAGAGACATGTTTTCAATCTGGATTTTTAAAAAGTCTACATTTGGGACTGAGCTCTACTGGCAGTTTGTTCCAGTTATTTGTAGCAGAACAGATAAATGCTGCTTCACCATGTTTAGTTTGGATGCTGGACTCCACTAGCTGACCTGAATAAATAAATCTAAGAGCCCGACTTGGTTCTTTGAATTTAGCAGTCAATCGTATTAAATTGTAACACCATTATTTAAGTTATTTCTACATGGTCACAGGAGAATAGCTTTAATTTGTTGGACTGTGTGGCATTAATGCTTAGCCTAATAGTTGAGATTTTTTCACTCAGACAAAAAAAAATGTCTTTGTCTTTTTTTATTTTTATTTTTACTGACGCAACAACAGCTAAGTTAAAATTATCCAGGAATACATCAACTATCACTGCACTAGATATGGTTCCATAAACTGATAACTGTTTATCTTGTTTATGTACCTTTCCTTAACAGAAGGGGGTTGTTTGTTCATTCTGACTGATCAATAAATCAGAAATAATCTGACAGGACCTTTGCTTACTTTGCTCATTTTGTTGATTTCGCAACAAAATCAACAAAACGCTTTAACTATTTAACTTTCTTATTCTTTTTATTTTCAGCAGCAGGAGGAGAAAATGTCAAGTAGTGCCAACTTGTTGTTTTTTTAAGGTTAGACATTATCTCTCACCATTGGTAACATGTCCCACATTGTTTCACACAAACATACTCTTCAGCCCACATTTGGTTTGTTGGAATGTGGTCAGTATAGGTTTGGTGTGTATTTACCTCATAAAATGGAAATGAAAGGACATCAGTTGGCACGTTTTTCTTTCTGTAGATATTATTAATTTGTTGAATCCTGTGGTTATCCACGCAAATGATGCCCAGGTCAAATTTCTGGATGCCCAGTATGTGTCTCAGAGTGTCCACGTTCTTGCGCAGTCGGGCGCGTCGAAGAGGCACCGCCTTCTGGAGATTTCGTAGTACAACTCCCATTTTAACAATCCGTGTAAAAAAGGAGGGGGGGGATTACAGCTGGAAAAACAAAGTTAGACATATAAACGACAAAAAACGAATCCACGTAAGACGTCAGGCAGTTGCAATAAATGTGTGACGGTTAATAATCATGGTTGATCAGTTATCCGATAGCCATGACCGATGTTGGGCCATACAGGTAGGGCAGAATTCAATGTTCTTCCAGTATCAGCAAATAGTTCTCTGAAAACAAATCTATACGTTTTCTCTATGATACACTACACATGTGACAGAAAGACAACATACTTAAACGTTCAAGGAGATAAGGTTTCCGCCATTTCTCAATCTTTTGGAACAAGGAATCTTTTGACGGAAAGGTGTTAAGCCGTGTAGTGGGGACGAAAATATTTGCCGGACCGGAACCGGATATGGAGTTTTTAAAAGTACTTTTAAAAAAACCCTTTTTTTAAACTTTATTGAGAAAAGCATGTACAAACAACATGGCACATATGTGAGTCCAATGCTTAGGAGGAGTAGGTGCATACAAAAGGGAAAAAGCAGATAGAGAAACAGGAAAAACAAAAATAAAGTAAATACATACAACAGAAACTCGTTATGAAATGTATAACATCTATGTTTCACCTTCACATATTTTGATTTGTGAATGTAAAATTTTCCAAAAATTAAAATATTATTCACCAGAAAGTCATCTTTACTATTGTCCAGTATAAGTCCATAAATAATGTCCTCAGTGTAAAACTATGGGGTGAAGCCAGTCATGTACATCCAGCCATAGAGCTTCCACATACATACAATTGAAAAATAAATGCTACGTTTGAGTCTCATCACAGAAAACACAATTGTTAGTCTCAATGCTAAATCATTGTCATTGTCTTAACAAGTCGCTGGATGGATTCACACCATTTAAAATTTTAAAATGTATTTCTTGGCTTTTAGATTTGAGGGGAATTTTAAATAATTGGTTTGTAACACACGGATAGTTTTTTTGGAGAAGAAATTGAATTTCTTAGGACAGGGTTTGATATGAGGTGTAAACCAGCATTTTTCTAATTGTTTTATTTGGGATGCGGAGTTTATTAAAGACAACCTCTAATTAAATGTTGAGGTAAACAAGGGGTGATATGAATAGAATCAGTTAAAAGTCCTTTGATTAAAGATATAATAGAATTGGAGATAGCTTTAGTTATAGATTTAAATGTGTTTTACGATTGCAGAAAAGCCATATTTTAGGCAAACATTCTCATACGACATGATGAAGACACTGCTATCAACTAAATGAATCACTCACCAAATGTCTTTCTCCATCCAGTCCATTGTTAAACAACGACATGCTTTTAACTGTAATGTATCTATTATTCCTAATTGATGTGTGGAGTAAAATTGTGATTGTAATAAAGTTTCCAATATAGTAAAACCTGCTGGTGAAAAGTGGATAATTTAATAGGAAGCTTTTGAATGGTGAAGTCACAATTCTATACAGGTACCCCCTAATTTCTTGAAAATTTCTCTGGGGATATAGTACCAAAAGTTGTTATTTAGAAAAGATTTTAGCTAATTCATTTTTAAGGTTCCGTTCATAAAATCAAAATCAGTGGCTTGTAGGCCTCCATCAATGAATTCTTTGGTCAATTCAACTCTTTTAATATAATGGATTTTGTCAGCGTTAATCTGGCTATCTTTAATAGCTTTATTTGGAATAGCCAATGAATATGGTGGATAGATAAATCTTGAAATACTCTCCACAAACTTATGTCTCCTAAAAGCCAAGAATTAACGTAGTTTTGGCATTCCTATACTATTCTTCAAGTATTCTAATTTTCACATTCTTTTGAGTCCTTGTATATTGACCTTATGCTGCTCCGTCCAGTTTCTCTCTTCTGGTTCCAGTGCGATTGTAATCGTACTTTCGGTTCAGTGCTATGATAGTGGTTTACAGTGAAATTTGAGAACATTAAGAGCTAAAATGAGCCACCCTGTGCCATGTTTCAGAACATGTTTAGTGAAAACTCAATATGAAAACGTATGTTCCCCTCAAGGGAGAGTCTAGGTTTTCTGTTTCAAAGAAAAGTGATTACTTTAACCCAAACGTGGTCATTAATGTACAGTTTAACAGATAGAGAATACATTCAGGTTTAAAGTCTGTTGTTTTAATATTAGCTTGTTAGCTAACTCACTCCCAACGTTGACATGCACTGCAGTAATACATTTAAACTATGATTTCTGGCCTCACATTCACACATTACACATATTAAATTCACTATGAGCTCAGAATAATATCTGTCCATTTTCATTCCATTTTTATGAGTGGATTTTTAAATAAGGTCAAGTTATGCACATTCAAACAGACCTGTACTGACACTGTCACACTACGAATCTCTATTTAAATGAAATAAATAAAAAGATTGCTTCATTGACACAGTATGTTTAAGTCTAGACCTCATGCTGCTGATTTACAGTGGAAAGTCCTGACAGTGATTATCTCTGTCTGGGTCAAATTAATCACTAAGTAGATTATTATTATTATTATTATTATAACTGAACATTTCATCTGTCTGTAAATATAACGGTCAGTTTTATTAGTGACAATGAGGTT
>JAPQRN010000011.1:627134-640632 GCA_037367275.1 Coranthus polyacanthus
AAATATCACCAATGTACAAATTTGCTCATCTAACAATTTATAGATACGGCTGGTAAATTGGGTCACATCGGTCTATTTTCTACACAAGCCGGAAGCTACATAATTTCAGATGCTGTTACACGCAGCAACACAGCAACAACCAGGGCCTCTCACCTCCTATCACTGGCAGGCTGGTGTTCTCTGACCGTGACACAACGGTTGCAAGCTGGGTTGTACACAGGACCATCATGTCCAGAAAGCCGCTGTGGGGCGCAACCACAAGCATTGGCGCCTCCTTCAGGTTTGCCCTGCGACCTTTCACCTTCACCCACAGGAAGCCCAGGGAGAAGAAAGCACATCGGCTCAGGAACAAGAGGATGGAGTGGAAGAGCCACCTCCGCCAGCCTGTGACTGGACGAGAGCGCTCTTCCTGGGAAAGGCCGGCCATTCGTAGCCGTGCAAGAGGCCACATGAGGAGGAAGAAAAAGGCAGTAAGGAGGATGCGTAAAGGAAAGAGGATGCTGCCCAGGATGATGCCCTAAAGATCAAAAGAAAACAGCATTTAGGTGTGCAGGTATGAACAACACACATGGATTCTTTGAAAACTTCCGATGAACAGGGACTGGCAAGATTCTAAGTTTCGGATATGACAGGAGTTTGATTATTTTATGTGACTTTGCATGTACATGATAAATCATTAGAATACTCATTATGATACAGATTCTAGCCATGCTGCCCAGCAGAGTTATGCAGCTCTGTGGTATGCTGATATTATCCATCATGACTGTCTGGACCTGAAACATTTATGGCTTGTCTGTTTTGCCTAGGCATCCCTGTCATCCTGTAATTGGAAAAAAGGGCTCTGTTCTCTTATGAAATGTCCCTGCTGAATTGAAAGCCTATATGAAAAATGTGATGCTGCCTTGAAAAGACATGAAAAAGACATGAAAAAGAAAAGTTTATAGTGACCCAAAAAGAGTAAGAGGTATTCAGTATATAAGTATTATCAGCAAAACAGTAAAATGTGTTTATGTTGCATCATATTCTATGAGACCATCATATATTTGTAGCATCATTGTCCTGTGAGAACCACGTATCTCTAAAAAGTCAACTTTTAATGGCCTCGGAAAAACTCCTACTCTCACCTTTGTGGCATTTTCCAGCTAATCCAAGGAATGTATCGTATTTAAGTACACCATCATGTTAGTACATGTTGCCCACCATTATATTCACGGTGGAAGTAGTTGAACCTACAGCAAAGCTACCCTACAGGGAGAATTCACATTTGGATGACTAAATCTACTGAGAAAATGTAGTTAGAAATGGGCAAATTAATCGGCGCTGGTTTTTGTCCCCAGATGTTGATGCCAATAGTGATCAATAGCTAATATTAGGCTTCTAACCAAGAAATACCGACTTTGAAGGAAAATAATAGCTTCCCACTTCGGGAAAGATTCCCGTCAGCAGAAAATGCCAGTCACATGTCATACATGGGATCAAAACAATAAAATATCCCACTATTAATTGAAATGCAAGGAATGTCAGCTTTGTTTTCGTATTCATCAGTCAGGCACCTGCGTTCAGAGACTAGGTGGGCACATTGCTCCAAACAGGATTACTCAACCAACAAGGTAAATTCTAAAACAGCATGCAACAACTTTAATAAGTAGCATAAAGTAGTAATAAATACTCATGACTGACACCCAGTATATTCAAGTTTAGATTTAAAACTCACAACATCAAAAACTATGATCAAATAAAATGCAAGTAACAAATGATTCCTTTCCTTTCAGGTTTTCCCTCCTAATATGAGACTAAACAAAGCGTTCTGGGCACAAGCTTAACCCAAATTAATGTCACATCAATGTGGAGAGCATCCATATAGTAAAAATAATGGTCCAAAATTATGGGAATTGTGGGAATAGGGTTGAAAACCCCCATATCTGCGCCTGAGTTTGGGAAAACGCAGGAACCCATCTCTTTGACTATATTTAACTATATAGAATATGGATGTAGTCGAACTACTAGCAAGAAACGTTAGCTAAAGTACTAGTTTGTTACTATTACATGTAGCTAGTTCGTGTAATTAACATGTACTAGCTACATGTTAATTACATGTAGCTAGTGCTAGTTCCCTACTTCCCTACACTGCCTGTGGGATGGTGCGTACCTTTAAGTTTTTGAAGACCAGTGAATCCCTTAAAAAGTTATGTCGTCTGTGTCACACCCTATTTCACTCTTTAACGGGTATCCAGTTTCATAATAAACAGTGAATCTTACCCTGATCCTCTGGGCCGTGGTCAGTTTCACCTCGTGAATGAACGGATTTGGATGCTCGACCGTTGCTGAGTGACAGTCGTCCTTCTCCATGGCGACGACGCGAACCTGACAAAAAAAACTTTTCTAATACGGTTTTCACTGCGAGATAAAATGTATAAAAAAAAAATAAAAAAAAAAAAAAAAAAGCTGAAAGGGCTAAAAGTTTTTACTTGAGTGTAGAAGGAGAAAGATGTCCAAATTGTTGAAAAACAGAAATGTAAAAAAAACAAAACAAAAACTGACAGGTTAGCTAACTACACCGAACTAACCGAAAATTCGTCCGGAAAAAAACAAACGCTAAGTAATTCTCTGTATTAAGAAGCGTATACAGCGATAACTAGCCAAAAACAAACTCTTCTGACCCCTCTCTTACACATGGCTAAACAAAATGCCAGCGCGTTCTTTTAAGCCTCTCCTCCTCACCTGTCCCGCCCCTTCACGAGCTGACAGTCCGCGCGCCCCTCCCCGCCCCCAAATCCACACACACACCCACACAAACACACTCCACACACACACAAACACACACTCCACTGGATCAGGAAACAAGTTGAACCGGCCCCCGAAACTATACCAAAACTTCTACGGAGACCACGAGTGGCTGTTTATTTTTTTTAATGAAGGTTTATAAAATGCTCATAATAATTAAAAAAATAAATAAATAAATACCGATGGCAAGTAAAAAAAAACAATAATGAAATAATAGTGCTAAATACATAAGACGACAGATACTTAAATAAAATAAAACTATTTAAAAGAAAAAGTCAAAATGACATGCTGGGTAAAAGTTGTAATAACATTATCATCATGATTGATGTATTTACTGCTGGCTGTGCAGCAAATTGCCCCAGTACAGTTTACCTTGCCTTAACTAACCTTCCCAAGCCAAACCAGGTCAATGTAAGCCTTTAACTATAACACACATTTAACAGCAAGCCTCAAGACTGTTTAAAGTTATTTTCAGAGGTGTTCTTGTAGGCTCCATATTCAATATATTTTCCGGTTTTACATATGAAAAACAAGCGTTTAGCAGCGGTATCACTCATACTATTTCAATTTCAGGTGATGAAATTCATGATCAAAACCAAAGCTGCGCACGCTTTGTGCGACTTGCCGCTCAAGATATGCCCTCTGCCCTACCTGACTGCTTTTGTTCTTCGAGCAGGGTGTTGCCGCAATACACCACTCCTTGCATGGGATAAAAACACACCCAAATCTCAACAGTAGTAGTAGTTTTTTTCTTTGTACATATTAAAAACAAGCCCATGTCCAGTCACAACCCAGAAAGACAAATAGGTGTTGAAGAGAAATACGCAGGTCGATCAGAAAGTCACAAGGTCTGTTGCTTTTTCGATCTGAACGATCTAATGTTGTCCTAACATACCACACTCACATGTAGAAGCTGCAAATTGCAGTGTTGCAATTATTATCTGTATGTGATAAGGTCTTTTCACTAAGGATTGTTCAGCTTCACGACATATTGTTTGTTCTCGACACCCAGACAAACAAACTGTGAAGCATTAAGATAAAAAAGAGTATTATTCACAAGCCAGTCTTTGATGGTGGCGTCCTTATTTTTTCGCCACTGACTATGCAGAAGGAACCACAACTTGTCATCTCAAGAAGAAATAACCAGAAATTCAGAGCACAGTAAAGACAATTCTTTATTCATTCAACAGATTTACCGTCACAGTGGAGAATATTTTAATTCAACCAATAAGGATTTATTTCATAGAGCAAATCAGTATAAATTAAACAGACCTATAAATTAAACACAGTAGTAAATGTTGTAGGCTAGCATGCTGAAATCATGTTGACGAAATAATGAGTTTTACAGAAAACTGAGAAACAAAAAGGAAAGAGAATGAAAAAAGAAGAAACTGCTACCCTACTGCAATATGGCCTAATATAACTACTAATAGATGCCTGTGTGCCTGACAAAATGGAAACAATTCACAGACCGCAAAGTCCATTTTTATGTTATTTATATAAAGATTTTAGATCTGGTTATAAAGCATTCTGATAAATAATAACTTCCTATTGCGAGCCTAAGTACTGTTATTTTAAAATAAAAAATATTACAGTTCCACAGTTGTCAACCTGATGACCTGCTGGCTTTGAAATCTTCATTAAAATGATCATAAAGTGAAATACAACAGTCAAGACAAAGCAGAGCAGGAGGCCGAAGCAATGCCATGTTAATGTTTGGAGGAAGAAAGGCAGACGCTGCTCCACAAATTCTGCTGCTGTATCAACGGACGTTCAGACAGCCGCAGAAGAGGTCGAATGAGTTGTGGATAAGGAAAAGACTTCTCAGCTGTAAAGAGAAGCCTGTCTGTGTGGTGGAGTTGGAGAATGTACAGTATATAACCTCTGTAAATATATGCATCCTGTGTGTGTGTGTGTGCGCGCACGCTGCATCCTCTTCACAACACCATCCCTCCACCCATGATCTCCATCCTCTGTGGAAAAAACAGAAAAAAAGGTGCTTTATTTAAATCCGATAATAAAAGCACGCACATCGTTAAGCTCTGGCGTAAGATGACATGAGAAAACCTTACAGGAATGAGCAACCGGCTGTATAAAAACTTATGTTTTATCTCATTTGGTGTTCTCTGTTATCTGATGGCTTAACGGCAGGTTTGAGCAAATCCAGGTGTTGGTCTCAAGCACATAAAAGGTCAAAACATAGGTAAATAATGTGGTGAACAAAACGTTGCACACCACTTCTCTACAGACCAAAGCCTATAAAATGATTGACATTGTTATAATCCATGAGAGAAAAGCAGTTAGACAGGATATGTAGGTGCTATACGTAGGCAACTGGACTGGTTTCTTGAAGACGTTTCATATCTCATCTGAAAGGCTGGCAGTGAGGTCCACGTATTTGACCTCTCGGACAAATAACTTACATTGTCAAGAACTGGAACTCAATATATCTCTTCACTGTGACAGAATTGTGCAGCAACAGAGCTACTTTTCCACCATTATGGACTGAAAGCGCCCCTTAAAAAGCATTTCATCCTTTTTCCTCTAATCTCTGTTCAATGGCTAACTCACAGTACACAGCAGCAGAACTACACGTCCACCTTTTTGGTCTGAAAGCCAAAACAGAGTTTTGCCTCTTTGATTCAATACTTTCTGGGGTCACATATGGATAGTTGTCCTGCCCGGTTGTTATTGTTAAGAGTCTTCATACAGGTTGAGGTGTGGCTAGGTGTTGAGCCGACAGGGGAGGATCTCACGACTGCATTGTAAGTGGCAGGTAAATGGAGTTGTAGCCCACTCCGCATTAACGCAGATGACTTCTTTTACTCCTCTTTCAAACCATCGGTCTTCTCTGGCTGATATAACAAGATATTTTCACGTCATAACACATTCTATAACCTGTTTCATATTAATTTCTTACCCAGGTTACAACCACCTTAATTAATTTAAAACGTGATGTCTGTCCTCATATTCACAAATTACACATCATTGATTCGCTCTCAACTGAGTGTGAAATCTGTCCATTTTCATTCTCTTTTTGTATAGGTTAACAAGATGATATTTTGCACATCAAGACAGCTTGTCAAGACCTGCAGGTGATTGGCCTCACTTTCAGTGAACATACTCCATTTAAATAACATAATAAAAAAAATATTTAATTGATAAATGAATAATCATCTCTGTCAGGGAGGAGGGAAAATGCAGGCGTTGATGTTCAAGTGTTGGTTTAAATTAATTGAAATCTACATTACTTATTTAATATTACTTTGTGTTTCAATTGGAGGCCGTTGTAACGTGAAATGTCATCTACTCTATTTCATTAATCTATATAACCTATAGCTTTTTGTCTTCTGCATTTTGCTCAAGTTAGATTAGAACTGAATGAATAAAATCGATTAAGGGAGTGAATTTTAAATGATGAATGAATGGCTAGCACTAAATGCATTATTAATATCAGGCGACCTATATTGATTTTTTTCACTACACTTAGACGCTTTATTCTCTACTGTTGCAAATAGTTTTGTGAGACATATGCACATATAGTCTGCAGACACACACATATGCGTCCTTTTTTTTCCCCACCACCTGGAATTATCATGGTGACTCTGTCGTTTGATTACCCGTTGCCATGGTGAACCATAGTCTCTTAAATCCATTCATAATGTCTTTTTGCATTCACCACGCACACACTTAACTCAGAGCGAACATACGCAGACTTAACTGAACTAATTCTGACCAGCTGTTCTGAAAGAATTGAGTTTCCCATCACCGAGTTCAGGGTTAGGGTCAGAGTTTGCTGAACCTGCATCCTGAAAGAGGGTCCTGGGCATTTTTCACTGCACTGACTTGCATAAAGAGGAGAGGTTTGAAAGAGGAGTAAAAGAAGCCATTAATGTTAATCTGGAATAACCAGCACTAAACAGCCACTATCAGCCACTTACAATGCAGCTGTGAGATCCCTCCTCAAACGGCTCAAAAACCCAGCCACACCTTGACCGTGAGAGTCTATCAACTCTCATTACGACCAAGCAGGACAACGACTCATACATGACCCTCCCTAAGTGACTGGGCAGGTCAACGACCCTCTTAGAGGTTAATGTCCTATCCACATTAATATGGATATTTTTCGGGAATTCCCACCCCAGAATGCAAAAAAAGACAAAAAAACCTTCAGACAAACCATTGTTTATGGCAGACTTTAAACTAAAGACACTGCAGACCTTCAGATAATATTGGACGTAGCAGATGCAGAGGCTTTAGTCTGTCATGAAGTTGAGCAACAATGACAAGATAAGGTATAAACGCAAGTTGGTTTGGGTTTTGAAGTGTAGTCTTTATATTGCATAGATTTTACCACAACACTGGTATGTGTCCACATGTAAACACACAAACCAGAGTTTTTGCAAAATACACCATGACCTGGATGACTGAGAACCTTCACAGATAGGTTAGAAAGAAATGTGTACATTGTTTGTTCATGCGTATATCAGCATGATTTCAGTCACCTCAAAAACCTATGTAATCACATTGTGGTTTCTATGGTTGTTCCCCATTGCATTGAATTAAAATAGAGAAATGCAATTGTTGAATCTCTATATCCTCTTTCTCGTTGTTTTCATCGTATTTACCTGAGGTGGATCTATGAAAGCTAGCCAATCAGACGAGTGCGTCGGGAGCAGTCCCATTGATTGACACTTGTAGATGGCCAGCGCCGAGCCCAGAAGGTTACCGATCAGATAGACGAGACCTTGAAGCCACTGCTGGCTGGAGCTCTCCAGCAGTTTGAAAGCTGAGACACAAGACAAAGGAATAAGTGACATGTCATGAGGTGGTCCTGTCTTATATGGTTTCTGTGACTGAGATATCGAGTTGGGCAGGTCTAAGGATGGGAACCGATCTGATCCATCAGAATCGTTCGCCTCAGTCCTGCCCTACAGTAGACTGCTGGATACTGTGGTGGATATCGCTGTGATACAACACGTAGCATCAACATAGCATGCGTCAATGTGTGATGAGAACACTGTGCATTTCTGTTTCAGAATATTTATACACTCAAAACCACAATCCCCCAAAGTGTGAGGCCATGTGCAAGTCAGTCACACTTGCAGACAGGTGTTACTTCTAATGCTGGAAAATTCTGTGCTTCTGCTCTATTGTCAATAATTAGTTGGATGACGACGTGAAAATGAAGTAAATAATTGCAGTACTCACTGGCAGACATAGACATAAGAGCCTGGATGGGTCTCCAAGCCATCATGCAGACCATCATGATGGGGAAGATGGAGATGGTGTTTCCTGACATGTACATGATGAAGAGGTTCATGGGGATCTGTTTTAGGGGTCCGAGGGCCACGTCCCAGCAACGCTGTACAACAGAGAGACACAACAGAGGCATTTGTGTGATTATCAACAACTCAAAACTTGATAAAGTATGTGGATTTCAATTCTCTTTCAACTTTCAGTCCATAATATGCCAGGACTTGCTATGTGAACCTAACGTCATGTCATTTATTACGCAGTGCATCACAAAACGCGAGGACAGACACTTCTCTTTAAATCCCGGACCATGACTGACTGCAGCAAATGCTCCAAAGTTTTACGCGGCTTCTCTAAAAAATATAACACAGCAAAATGCAACCATATTTTGTGCATGGGAGGAAGCAGCTACAATATGATGAAGCATTTACTTTAATTTACATGGCGTGAACCTGAAGGGATGCACTGTTGTTGATGTGGTGCAGTCTCCTGGCCACAATATTGCTCCTGACCCAGTTAATTATATTAGTAACATCTCACACTCAGGTAGGAAACACAGATGAGCTGACATTCACCTTTTATATCGAAAGTAAAGAAACAATGTCTTCAAGTCATTCTAATTATAGAGCGACTGATAGTGGATGTATTAAGGTCGATATAATAAGTCTAAGTCAAAGTAATAAACACCTAAAACTGTACTGCTGAACATCAAGCTAACTGTAAAAAATCTAGGTGGTGGCAGTTTGTATCTTCTGAGCTATTGACCTATAATCAGTAATTCCATTTTAGAAGCCTAATATTAGCCACTGGCCACAGTTCAAGAGCCAAATTCTGCCAATACGATAGCAAATAAATTATGGAACTGAAAGCTAACATACCGTTCCCTGATTGTTCCATTGCAACAGAATCATGCAGCAACAGGACTACTTTTCCACCATTTTGGAATAAAAGCAGTTCTCAAACAGCATCACAGGTTCCTCTTTTTCCTCTAAACTCTGTATCTATATTCTTTGCTACTCCCAAACAACTTACACTAAAGCTAATTGTTTGTTCATGGTAATATCAGCGTGTGTAGCGTCAGAGTTACACCTCCACCACGTTGGACTGTAAGCTGTTGTCATGGAGCACCAGTGTTTATTTTTTCTCACATTATACACTTTTATAAAAGAGTTGGCGTTTACATGTTGAATTCCTTCCCGGGTACATATTTAAACAATTTATACAAACATACTAATAGATGTTTCTGATTCCTGCTCACCTTCTCCACCAGGTTCTTGTCTGTTTCCTGGATGCTGGTGTCAGGGACAGGTTTCTCAGAGTAACCGATGGGGTAAACAACGTCACCCTGGCCGCCCTGACGGTCTCCACGACTCCTGCAGCACAGAGGCGACACAAAGAATTTAGATTTATTCCCTGTGATTCAGCTGTACCTCTTTCAACATGAGAAAACAATACCGGTCATTGCATTGTCACTGTTACTGGAAAGCAACATATTCTTGTTCAATTTGCGCCTACTGTCTTCACGTTTGGACTCGATTTAGAACAGCAAGAAACACTGTGTTGACGAATCTCTTTTCTTTCTTTTAACAGGTCTTTTCCTTATCTTTCCCTGATAAGGGAAAGAAAATGTATTTTTGTTGATAAAATCAGTGCTTGCTGAGGTTTCCTCAGAGTTTCAGAATAAAACAAGCCCTTGTGCTTGATGAATTGTGCATGTATTTGCATGTACTATATTCTCTGTTTACCTGGTGTTGCCCAAGCTCAGCTCCAGAGCCCACTTCATCCTTTTGGCCCCACTGCCTCCTCTCGTGGACAGAGCTCCTCCTCCTTGTCCCCCTGGAGACGCCATGGCAACTGACTACACTGCTGGACCTCAGATACAGGAAGCACCTACAGAGATAAACAGAATGCAGTGCATATCAGACAAGGCATGCTCATTAACTCAGCATGGTTAAACCAAAGTCTCAGATCTTTAAGTAATCAATTTCAGACTGACTTTAAGAAAACTGGTGTACCAACACATCAGTATCTTATCGACAATAACAAAGAGTGACACTGTTCTGGGTTACAGTTGTAACCAGCGATCCCCCTGACTCCTGAGCTATGTTTATTAGAGCAGATCTTTAATACCTAATGTGGCAAAAAGGTGCATTTTCTGTTATTAAGACTGGTTTGATGACAACTTCCAGAATGATTTAGAAAACACTGGAAAATAAATAAAACAATTGCAAATGCAGTGGTCGAGCTGTATCGTACAAGTCTATACAGATTAAAAATAACCAAAAATATTCAGTGGCCGCAAAACACTTTCTTTCTTTTTTCAGTGCACTTCCATATATGCATCTTACTTATTTCATATTTTACTTGTTTGACTTTAAATATGTCTTATTGGTGTCTATGCCAGGGGTATAGAGGATTGTGTAGAGGAAGTGATTCAGTGCACCACTAGCCTTGCCTTCTTGTTCTTCTTGAAAAATTCAAATGACAAAACAACAAAAGTAAGAAAAAGTATGGGTCCAGTTTTCAGATATATTTGGCTAATCTGAGATCTAACAGCCAGAAAGATATACTGTACAATAATTTATAGCCTTCAGTGTTATATTACAAACACTTAAAACGATTTATTTCAGCTTTGGAGATATTATTAGGACAGTTTTCTCTTAATTACCTCTAACAGCTGACCTTAATATGTCCCCAAAACCTCCATAAACTGCCAGAAAGAGGCTGTTACATAGAAAAAATAACGTTGCTGACTGATACCGTAGTCGTTTTGGTTCTGCCAGTCGGTAACATTGCCCGAGGTCTAAAATGTAAGACAAAAACTAACATAATACAAAGAGACATTTTTAAAATGTAGCTATAACGGTACTTAGCCATAGCACAACACGATGCTGCCGTCACTTGACGCCTCGGTCATTATGAAGCTAAACAGAGCTACAAATACGCATCACACAGCGTTTTAACAATCCTTTTACCTTATTCTGACATTAAAATCTCCCAAATGAGGTTGCTTTAATCGTTGCTGTTGAATAAAAAGGGCAAACAATCAGCTTGCTGCTGTCGAAACACCACTCGACTCTTCGTCGCTGGTTCCGGGACCCGCAATGATGACGCAGCTGGGTGGTGCAGGCGGATATGGGGGACACGTTCGCCCCCTAGTGGCTCCGCCCGAGATATGCAGATTTTAAATGGTGAATTTCGGAGTTACAATGCAGGATAAAAAGAGAAATGTTGGACAGTAGCCTGATTATTATGGCTAAACAATATATCCACGGATGTAGATGTATGCAGGCCATTGTTCTTTGTCTTCATGAATTAGTTAAATATTAAGAAAGCACTGATATGCATACCAACCAAACAGGTTTGATACTGACAGAAAAACATGCATTGATTTGTATTTCTCTGTCTTTTTTCTTCATTTTTTGTGCTCAGTCGGATGTGAACTGCTGTACTTGATATTGTATTGACCAGATTTTAGTTATGAATAAAGGCATTACTTATAAAATCTCTCACATTTGTTATGTATTTTTAATAATATTGCTTATGGTATGTAGGTTTATATTACTTATTTATATAGAAGAGTTTTTAGGCCAATAGCTACAGCTTACATCAATATTTTTTTCCTTTCTTCTTTTTTTTGTTTTCGTTGTTGCTTTTTTCCCCATTTTATACCAGGTAAACAAATAAATCTTCATTATTAAATATAAATGAAAGTCTTTCATCACACAACTTTCCATCAAATATTTTATTAGCTTGGAAATTGTGTCCATTCCTGTGGCTGGTTTATATTAAACAACCCGTATGCAATACAAAAGTCTAGACATCTCTGTGCAATCTTCACAGTCAGTTTAAGGCAGTTGTCTTATATACACATATGACATGTAAATAAAGCAGTGCAAATCGAATGGTAAGGTATACACACGTTATACATTAGAGGCATAGCAGTGAAGACAGGTCAACTTTGAATATAGTACAGGTCTGCCACCTATCAGATGAGTTTACTGTGTGTATGGGAGCTTTTTTTGTGTCACATTACACCTACCACATTAATGACATTTACACACGAAGAACTTGTCAGTCACTCCTTTTTGGTCAGAGTAAAATCAGATTTGGTCTGCATCCAGTTCAGACTTTGCTTTGCCTTTTGTCTGAAGGGAAACTGCAATGCACCTTAGGTACAAATTTAAACACTATGCTCCATTTCAGGCTGATAGATACATTCAGTATATCCATGCTGGATGTGGACTGTGGTATAAAATCTGACAGTTTCAGAGTTTGGAAGAAGTTATGGTAGAGAATACATTCTGTGTCTTTCAGTTTTATAAACCATTTCATAATCTAGGGGATAAAGTGAAAAAGGAACACTGGTCAAACAAAGACAAAACCATACATTGTTTTTTTGCTCATTCCTATAAAAGGCAACATATGACGTGTATATACGGTAAAAGGCCATTCACACCAAGAACTGTAACAATAGCTATAACGTTTTTTAAGATTCTTCTAACTCAACTGGATGGAAATATAACACCGACAGGGGCGAACCCTATCATTGGATCACTTTCAGAGCAGTTTGTTGAACGACAGAAACACAGATGTACATCTATTAATAAGAATGTGAATAAAAAGAAGAAGAGAAACGGTGTGCTGCACAGCAGCAGTGATGAGAAATTATGAGCAGTCAGTGGCAGCGGAGTGGAGCGTCACTTTTGTGGATTATATTGGCCTTTGTGGATAATTTTTTGTGGACTTTTGAGATAAACCACAACATTTTGTACTGAAGAGTTTGTGGACAATTGTTTGTGAACCATTTGAGATAGCCAGCAACAATTTGCATTTAAATACTTTGTAACACGTTTATTTTTGTTATTTTAAGAGAAAGTGGATTAATAACCCTCTTTTTGCCTTTTTTCAAGAGGACTCGTGTGAGTTTTGTGGATAAAATGCAAGAAAGAAAAGAAAGAAACACGTGTGGACTTAAAGTTTGCACTCTGCACACAGTTTGTATCATATAACAGCTCATCAATATTCATTTTGAGGCTCTGACGTGGCTGGAGCTGCTGTTTACAGAACGTTATTGTTCATCAGTGTGGATGCTAATAACGTTATTGTTACAGTTATTGTCAGTTGTTGTCGTTGTTGGTGTGGACGGCCCCGAACCTGAGAACAACCTGAGTGTGTCTACTAGTGAACAGCTGTACAGTGTCATCTTCCACACTCAGCTGTGTTTTTTTTTTCTTCTTATCACTTGTAGAGGCTGAGTTCAGGGCTGTGGTACAAACACATGTAAGAGTCACAAAGCAGGCGGCGGGCTGGCTCCTGTAAGGAGGCGGGGTCAACTCTACTCAGGTTCTCCTCTGACAGGTTGAGATAGCGGCCCACCTCGGGACACGCCTTGACTCGGGGGACGTTGAAGCCGTTTTCTCCACCTGGATGAAAGCGCACAGAGGAATTGGAGCTC
>JAPQRN010000011.1:655526-672410 GCA_037367275.1 Coranthus polyacanthus
CATTTATACTAAGCAGGTTTTACACATCACGTGAACACAATGTGGAAAAACGGCCATCAGCGCGAGTGTCAGTGGACTCATTTGGCTTTAATTTAAAAAAAAAAAAAAAGACACAGGACATAATTCACCTGTGACCTGGTACATAGCTGCCCTGTTCAGTGTATTCACATTTCAATCCAGTATTTCCCATGAGTTGGCTGCAGATTAAATATTTTCACAAGCCAACTTTGCATACTAACTTGTCATACATGAGCACAATTTGCATACTATTAGAACTAGGGCAGTATTAACAACTTGAACTCTTTGATCTGTCAATTTATGATTAATAGCGAGATGCATCTTATTCAGAGCTTGTCTCAGTTTTCCATTTAACACAACAATACATTCTATTATTTCACCTTAGGCTGGGCAAAATTATCCAAGGGTCCTTTACACTAAAGGGATTACAAGGGCAGCTAATCAGCATGGAAAAAAAATATGAATTAAGTCTCTCCATCTTTGCATAATTAACAGGACTAGTAGCACAGTCGGTTATTTTCAGTCACTGCAGATGACTGTTTTGGGACTTGGCAGCAACTCATTTTTGTCGCAGCAATAAAACAGTAAAAATGATGTTAAACGTGTTTTATATATTTTCATTCCGGTCTGTGCAGGCCATTAAAAAAGGGAAAAGGGAGATGAGCCTGACAGATACAGCTAAACCTGATGATACGAACAACCTGGAAAGGATCAGGCAGATTTTCGCTGTGTGGTTTTTAGAAGAAGGAGAAGAAGATTACAGGGTGAAGACGAGGGATGAGTGAAGGCAAATAAAAAACTTAATCCCTAATCCAGAATTTAATTTCCCACTTTAACTGTATATATATATTATATCGATATATTCGTACAGACATCCGCCTTATACCATGGAACTAAGCTGAAATGTCAAGCCTTTGTAACGTGGAGCGACGGCAGCAGCTTGAAATGAGAGAAAAATGTGCTGTCGTGAAGAAATATCAAAGTGTTAGGGGTGACAAATTGTGCTATATTGGGAAACCAAAGGTTCAGGAGAGGGCCAGTGATACAAGCAAAGGTTTGAGTTCAAGTTTCAGTTTCAGTTTTTTCTGGTTCCAGGGGGAAAAAAAGGCTAGATTTTTTAAAACTAGAATAAAATGATGGTCCATAAATCTTTCAGAAACAGGGTTTTTTTTTTTACTTTGCAGTGTGTATAGATATTCATGCGTATGCATCTGACTGTAAAACGAGTCTTTTAAGTCATAGTAAGCTATGATTGATTGATTTTATTCATGGATCATCAGACAACACAAAATCGGATAATTGCAAAAAAGGATAACACGTTAAAGTGTAAACACTCATTTCCAACATGGTCCTCAGATGTTGAAATAGAGCATGTTAAGATATTTTAAGCCCAGTTCAGTTCAGACCAAAGCAACGAGATGAGCAAGGATTCTCTGTCCTTCTGTTTTAACTGCTTTTTTATTTTGTATGAGCATATTTTTGTAGTGTCAAAGTAGTAGTAGAAGTGCTGTAAACGTAAAGGAGGATAGCGCTAGTGAGCTACTCGCAGCAGCTGCATTTTTAATGTTAATGAAAGCTGCTTTATTCTAAATGGCCACTCGGTACCATGTTCTGATTATAGTAGAAATACTACGTTTATTCGACCTTTAATACTGATGTCTGTTACTCACGTTGTGCTGTTGTAAACTAGGTCCACAAGACAGAAGGACCTCGGGGCATAAACGTGAAGGAAAAGGGCCAGGTAAACCACGACAGCCAGGGTGAGCAGCAGCGCCTTCACTGACATGCACGTCCTGACGAACACAATCACTCCCAGCATGGCCAGCAGGCAGCAGTACAGGTAGTACTGCATGTTTGAAGAGAGAAAAACAATGTAGGTTTCTATGAATGCTGGAATGGAATTATGAACTTCAGTACAAATATGTGGCAATTCACCAACTTTACACTTCTACTACATCTCAGAGGCAAATATTGTACTTTTTACTCCTGTACATTTGTCTGACAGTTTTTGATGTCCTTCCTATCCAGTGAAAACCACGTATCTCGAAATGTGTTGATTATGAATGTTATGGATAAGTTAAGAGTTCCTCTACGGGTTGAGAAACTTCTCCTTCTTCTGAAGCTAGATAAACTTGCATTATCTGGGAAATTCACTGACACAAAGGTGAAAACAGGGCTGTTTTTCTGTGCTCATGAAAAGCTGACTTTTTAGCGATCAAAAGGTATGATATGCAACAACCAACGTGACCTGCTCCTTTGAAGGTACTTACAGGCACAGTGTAGAGTCTGAGACCCTCCAGTTCTGTTCTGTTGGCGATTGAGGTGCAGTTGTTTCCTGGGAGGAAGAACTGGAAGGAACAGAAACATTGTAAACAAAGAAAAAAAAAACAAGAAGAAAACATGGAAGAATGGAAGGACAATTTATTTATGAATGACAGGAAACGCAAAGAGAAAGCCAAAAATATGGCAAAACACTGAAACTGGGAAGCAGAAAATGAACTCACGAAGTTGAGGATGGCCATAAGCAAGGTGATGAGGATGCAGAGAGTGACCACAAACACCCGCAGAGCTGCCCTGGTGGAGACGCCACGAGACAGTCCTGATATCCACTGGACACTCAGCGGCATCTTAGACTGCCACCTCTGTCAAAAGTAATTCAAAACAACAATAATGACGGAGAAGAGCTGAGGTCCACACAATCATGTTACCTTTTCTGTTTCAAACAGCAGCACTTCAAGTTGGATTAAAAACATGGGTGACTATGTCCACCTAGTTCTTCCAAGTTCATTATTACAATAGTAAAAAATGACAACCATTTAGAGGATAGGGGATAGGAAACACTATGAACCCGCAGAACACACTGGAAAATCAGCAATGCTGTAAATAATATATAATTTATACTGAGAGTGAGACTACCAGTGTCATACTGAAAAAGTAACAAGCTCAGTGTTTCCCCTACTTTGATGCTGTGAGTGGGTGGCTGGCATTTTCCACCTTCTGCCAGTGCTTTTCCCTGTCAGCTTCTTTCTTTCTTTTATTTTGTTGTGTTTAATTTTGTTGTTCTGTACAGATGAAAACTGGACTGTTTATTAATAACTGCCATTCCTACTCATCGCATGAGGTCTAGGGTTGATATCCCTCCATCGTTGGTTTTAGATGGTTTAACACTTGCGGGGAAGCTTTTATTGCACTTAAAGTAATGTAGCGAGTTGTCCTCAACTCAAGAGACAATGTTCACTTCACGTGTCCCTCCTCTGTGTCCTAGAGAAATTAATGTGACCATAAATGACAGCAATTGCAGTAGAGTTTCAAACTGCACTTACCATAAATATGTCAATAGTAAGTTAAGAAGTTTCGTTCAAATGGAAGGGGAGACACTGAATTTGCCCTCGACTCATACGATCAACCCTGTATTTATATTTTCTTCAGAATATGTAAAATTTTACTTAGAGGCTTTGTTTACCTCCAAATATCCGGTGAAAGCAATGGACAGAAGCAGGATCAACACAGGGAAGGTGGCCGCATAAGACACAGCCATTTCAAAGTTCCTGGGAGGGATAGGATGAATAACAGAAACTTTTCCTGAGTGCGTTATTAAATGAGCAGAACATGAATATAAACAGCTCTGAAACGTGGGTGTAGTGTGTGAATGTGACTGAAATGTTAGTCACCTCTCAGAGACGAGCATCTGGACTGCGAAAAGCGTTACGAAGATCAGAGCTGTGCAGCTCACTGAGTGGTGTAAACCCTTCACCTCTGAGAAACGGAACTGACAACCACACGGAGGCAAAGTAAATATTATTTAGAGTACATTTAAAAAGACATATAGTAATTTTTATCAAATACACACAGACAGAACATAAACAGGGTGTACATCACACGTGTGCTTGATCCTTCATACATAAATTCTGCTTTTCTTTTCTTCTTCTCTTAAAAATAAAATGTGTTTTTAAGTCCACGTGTCTGGGCAACTAAGTAGATACTTGAATAAAGCACATTTATTCATCCATTACTTTGTACATAGAAACCTCTTTAATTGCCAAATTAGATTAATGATCCAGGGTACCTTTCTCTCCAGACTTATGTCGTTGAACAGCAAAGTTAAACAGTTGAGCTTCTTTTTTCTCCTCCTAAAAGAAAAAACAAGAAACTGTGATAGTTGTCTGACAAAAGTGGTTTCAGTTAAGAAGTGCATATGAAAAGAGAATTAGGTATTTTTTAAATTCATAAATATACATTTTTAGAAGAAATATTCCATAATTCAAGTAAAAGAAAAAACAAGAATTTTAGAGACTGCAGTACTTACCCCGCAGTGTCCATTGTGTCTAATGATCCTCTGACCCGGCTATCCACAACCAAACTGGGACAAAAAACAAACACATTGAGCTTTTTTTCTACACAGCATGAGATTATTCATTTAAACTTGAAGTGATCTCACCAGCCAGAGTTGTTCTGGTCGGGTAGTCGCTCCTAAAGCAAATAAGACACAAAAATATTGTAAACAGAAAATAGGTGTAAGAGGTGTAATATTTACTTTGTGCCTTCATAATACATTCCTGACAACAATGGGTATGCTTACAATAGGAAAACAACATGAATTAAGTCAATTTTTGTAACTTTATATGTGGCAGAAACTACGTAAGAAGGAAGGGAGCAGCAACTACTAACTGCAGACAGTTGTGATTGGTTCACTGCAACGTTTTTGGGGATGACTGGCTTCTTGGAGGACTTGGCATCAGGGTTGCTTAGATCTGCAAAGGGGTGGATTGTGTGCCAGGACTGGAGGTACTGAGACATCCGCACCGACGCCCGCTGCCTGGTCTCACCCGATGCAAGTGTGTTGGGCTGAAAGGAAGAAGGAGATTTTTTGGCAGGTGCAGAGATGATGTACATTCACATACTTTGAAATCATTGACGACTGAACTACATTAGATAATCACTAGTGCTTCACACCCAAGCCTGACTCCAGTCATGGAAGAAGTATTAATTAAGGTGTGTACTAGTAGCACACCATGAAAATACTCCACTACAAGCAAGCTCTGTATTTAAAACCTTACTTATGTAGCCATCGTGCGGTAAAATGGTCCCTGTCTATGTTTTGCTATTATATATGGTGCTGTACATGTTTGATATTGAGAACGTTTAATCTACAACAATGCTTCCTATTCTATACATGAGAACCACGTATATATAAACATAAATGTCAACTTTCATGAGCTCAGACAAACAGACCTGTTTTCAGCTTTGTAACAATGCATTTTCCACCATTTTTAAGTAGTTTATTTAATCTGAAGAGGGAGAATTTTAAACTCAACCCATAAGGAAAAACATTCAGAATCAACACATTTGAAGATCCGTGGTGGAGGAAGGGGATGAAAAAGTAATCTGAGAAGTTGTCACACAAATGTAGTGGTGTAAAAAGTATAATATTTGCTTCTCAGATGTAATGGAGAAGAAGTATGAAGCGTCATAAAATGGAAAAAATCTGCCTGACACACAAACAGAGTATGTGCTCGTACCAATCTTTGTCTCCTGGAAATGTTCTCTGGCTGGTGGGGATCAATCACCAGGTAGGTTTTCCTTCCTTGAAGAAGAGGATCTCGACTCGCTCCGTTCCCATCCTCCACTTGGTATGCCCCATTCAAGTGCTGCAGGGTCTCCTCTGTGATGTGGACTCGTCTATATTAATCACAACGAAAAAGGGGAAATTAATTTTAGAAGAACGTGTTCAAAGCAAACAAAATTACAAATTCATAACATGCCTGCTGCCTCATGGCTTTTAGTTTATTACTCTAAAAAACAAAGCTGACTCTCTCACCCTGGAAGGCCTCCAGACTCCATGTGATTGGCTAATGTGACGTCATGCGACCATACGTCGTACTGCCACTTCTGCAAACCGATCACACCACAGAGCACGTTGCCAGTGTGGACGCCCACCCGCATGCTGATCTCAACCCCCGTCGCCTCTCGCAGTTTACTAGAAGGAAAGAAGAGAATCAACAAAATCATAAATGCTTTACTTCATATTACAAAGTGTCACAAAAAATACAAATACAGAATCTAGTTAAGAAATGATGTTACTGAATGTAAAACAAGTGAAAATGTGTCTTTTACAGTTAAGATTGTACGCATGCAAAACATTTTTACACTTAACTTATGTTACTTTAAGCCTATCTATAGTTACCATGTATATCTCACACTTTAAAGAAATCCTCGTCCAACTGAGATCTTACTAACAGCTCTTCTAATTCAGACATTTTATGCGATTGACTGATCATAAAGAAATATTTTGCAGATTTTGCTGAACAAAGACGGGGATTAAGGACCAAGAAGAAGAAAAAACCCAAGTGCTTTTACATTTGTTGAACATGGTACAAATCCAACAAGACTGTGTACTTGTAATTAAAATAAAACAGTGTGACTGCAGCTGAAATGAAAAAAAAAAACAAAAAGTAAAAGAAGTGAGGAAGTTACACCGAAAAATATCAGATGCAAATTTTGATCATCAAACAGCATTTATTCCTGTGAAGGCGGAAATTGTGCGCGTGCACCAAGGTACAAATGAAAGCCTCCCTAGGGATTAATAAAGTTAACCTGTATCTGTAAAATGAAATGTGTATCGGTACTAAAATGTTAAATAAAGCCTATCCATTTGTTCTAAAAGTCCTCTATTACTCCCAGCTTCATGAGACGACAGCAGGCAAGATGAACAGATCATGTAGAGCAGAAATCTCCAGACACAGACAAACATTCAGTTAAACTGACCTGATGGCAGTGCACATGTCCAGTCCCATCTGGACACAGTTCTTGGCGTGCGAGGGGATCGGGTCAGGCAGACCAGACACGCAGTAGTAGCAGTCACCCAAAATTTTAATGCGAAGACACCCATTCTTCTACAAACAGAAACAAATAGGGGTCAGACAAAGATATTTAGGGTATAAACTGTTTGATCATGCCATAATGTATTCTTTGCTGTTGGATGTGATGCAGTTATATACCTTGGCAATGTCATCAAATCTGCCAAAGAGCTTGTTCAGCACGACAACCAACTCCTCTGGTGAACAGGTACTCGCCAGCTTTGTGAAGCCTACGATGTCGGCATAAAGGATGCTAGACCAAATCACGCAGATAAACACAAATATTAAGCATTTAATCCTGCAGAAACAGGGGGAACATTTCAGTTTCAAAAAAAAGAGTCAAATACAAGCCAAGGTGAATGTGAAGACAAAAATAAACAAACTTCTTCAATGCAACTGAGTGTATAAAGACACTGGAGAAGCAATGATTAATCGATTTGTTGTCAATTAATCAACAAATATTTTAATAATCAATCGGTCTGAGTATTTCTTAAAGAAAAAAAGTTTCTTAAAGCTTCCTAAATGTGACTGTTTCCTGGTTTCTTTCCTCGTTGGACAGTAAACTGAATATCTTTAGGACCAAACAAGACATTTGAGGACGTCATATTGGGCTTTGGGAAAAACTTTTCCCCCATTTTCTAACATCTTATAAACTAAACAATTCATCGATTAATTGAGAAAATAATCAACGAATTAATCGACAATGAAAATAATCATTAGTTGCAGCCCTAAAACACACCGTTAAAATTTCTTTCAAATGTTATCTAGTAGAATTTAATACTTTTAACTTTCATTGCTCCACTGTATAAATAGTAAAATTTAATAAATGTGTCTTCACAAGATGTGCTTAGATCTGAGACATGAATACGTTCAATAAAATATAGGTCAGTTACAGTAGTCATTCATTCAAATGATCATAAAAAAATAACAAAACTTAAGGAGCAAAGCAAAGGGATTAGTCTGTATGTATTATGTGGTAGTATATGTTTTACTGTTTTCACGATGTAACTTTTTTTTTTTTTAAACACTGGCATAATCCACTCACGCTGATCTTAAACAGACTTCTCATTACCTGACGTCTTTGTGCTGTCGTATGTAGAGGCTGTGAAAGTTGTGGAAGTTGTGTCCGTCCTCCCTCTCGCTCTTGGGCTTGGACAGCCTCTTTATCACCTCTGCTTTTAGCTCCACGGCGATGTAGCGTGGCAACACCGACAAAAGGAGCTGCTCCTGTTGCCGTGGAAACAGACAGGACAGGGGGTTAAGCGAGTGAAGGAGGTGGGCGATGACTTTTGAGACTTTGTACATGGATTTTCTGTCCCGGAGAGGTGACAATCTGTCCACAAAGGCTGCAAAAGAAATAGGCGGCCTCCTTCAAACCATGCCATGTTTACTTAGTGGACCACATTTCATCTATTTGTCTAGTGGCTGTGAATACTGCCCACTTGGGTTTGCCTGTTCTGTTGCTGCTGGGCATCAGACAAGTGAATGATTAATCTATTGACCTAATGGCCAGAAAAATATAGAGTAACCAAACACAGGCTGTCCACATAAAGTGCCCTTTAATAAGAGCAATTACACATAACGATTTTCATTCATACACTGTAAAAACAGGTTGACATTAACGTTCAGTGTTACTTCTTTCCTCTTTTGTCACACAGTGTATATGTTTAGAGCTTTTATTGTGAACGGTGCTAATGGAAGTGGTTGATCTGCATTGTCATTATCTATCATTATCATTATCTTATCTTAAACTGCAGTGAAAGAAAGCACATTGATTTAAATGAAGCCAGTGTTTAACCTGCTGGTATTTCCTTATTTCCTTCTGGGAGCGTATTGCGCTGAACTCTTCTCTCTTCTGATTGGACTTCCTGAGGTCATGCTCCGTCATCCACAGGTGGAAAATCCCAACGCAGTTCACACACACAAACAACAAAGCGTTTGCTACCAGCTAAGAGAGAGGAAAGGAAATACTTTAACAAATGTCCTTACTTAAATCAAAAAAATACAACATATCTTAACTACTAGAAGATGAATAGTTCATTTGGTTCCACTGGTTGTGGATTTGCAAAAATAAAAAATGCTGCATGTAATTTGCATTTTTTCTTGAGAAACTGCAATTTCATACCATCCATGTAGTTCACAAACCACGGAATACTTTTATGCACGCTGACCCAACATTTGCATGATATTTGAATTCAGAAGCTGTTTTTCGACACATGCAAAAGCTGCACAGCTCATATGCAAAAAGTTGCCTACATTTCCCTTTGGAACTAAATGATGTACAGCTATTTGTGTTTCCACGTTACAAAACTATATTGTATTTAAACACAGCAAATATTTACCTGTACAGCGAGGTCTGGTGTGTCAGGGCTAGTGACGGGGACGTAGACGCTGATGATGACGATGTGTGAAATGCTGGTCCCGATTCCCACCATGAGAGCCCAGGCCATAGACAGAGGCAACACTGTGTACACGCTCAGAGAGAGGAAGAGGAAAAACGCCACCTGAGAAGGAGAAAGGACGGCAGAAAACGACGAGGAGGTGGAGGAGAGATGAGGACAGTCAAACAACAGCGCAGGACACCATTAAACACAACTTTAATTACACTAATCATCTTTGACTTTATTCGAAATATAACAGACTATCACACAGTAGAAATAAACAGTTTGTACCAAAGTAGTCATGTAGTAAAACAGAACTCTGCTAAGACTGCTGTATTGTGTTTTGGTTTAATTTACTGATGCTGTTCCTGCTGCTGTTTGTGTCAGAGTTTGACACAGTTTGATAATTCAGAAATCTATACCGAAATTGCCAAACATTGTTTATAAACAGGAAAGCTGATATTTTTTTCCTTACTTTCCTGTGTTAAATAGAGTATCTTATATAGAATGATACAATGGCAAATGGCAGCATTATCAAATCCTATATTGTGATAAATAAAAATATTGTGTATTTTTTGCCGTATCACCTTGCCATACATTAATATCCACTGATGTTTTCTTCTCACCTGTTCCCACGTAGTGACAGGACCTCCAGTGAAGATGAAAACTATGGCGGTGACGTACAATGTCCCCCAAACAAACAGGGCCAAGGCTCCTCCACAGCGCCTCACTGTGGCCAACCAGGGCAGGCAGACGAGCAGGATGGCACTCAGACAGACAACCACACACACCACAGCCAGAGCACCGACATGGAGCTCACGCAGCTCTGTAGAGGCAAACTGAAGCAGGAATGGCAGTTCAGTGAAAATATTCAACATATTAGGTATTTTAAAGCTATTTTAAAGGTTCAGGGTTATTTAGCGGCATCTAGTGATGTAGCTCCATATTGCAACCAACTGAATAACCCCCCTTCTCCACTACGGTGGTCATCAGAGCCGGTGTTTGTTTTATCTGTTCTGGGCTGTTTGATTAAGAGGATATTAACTCTGGTCCACGCTCAACCATGTGAGAAACAGTGTAAAGATCACATAATGCTAACATGCACAGACAAAGCACTGCCTTATACTGACCCGGCTGTTTTGCTTATGCAAAAAGTCTGTCAATGCAACACTAAGATGCTAAATTAAAATGCTGTTCATTAAAGATTAAAGTCCGGCTTGTGATATTAAGTTAGTATTTAATCTTCTTCTATTTAATCTTCTGTTCAAAAAATTGCTTTGATCATAAATGGGTCATCTGTGTGTCTGAATGTAAAAAAAGAGGTACAAATTGAAACATAATAAAGGCCGTTACATTCCTAACCAAAAATCATAAATATTAACATTATTGGTGATAGGCCAACCACAGGTAAACAACTGATTGATGAATTTCAGATCATCACTTCCTGAGCAGTGCTGCAATTTTGCACCAGTTGCACCAAAACAAGAACAATGACGATGATTAGGCTTCCTTGAGTAGGTGAGTTTCTAATGCATTATGACGTTTTTTTTTCCATTTAAAGTTGAAACAGATGACCCATTTATGTTTTTACTGTGCCTCTATTGAGTGGGAAGGAGAAAACATCAGCTAAAAAATGAAGCTCAAGAATGTCATGAACACTTTTTCTGGAAGCACAGGTCCTTGACCGAGGTGTACCAAGTACATGAAGTACTGAATTGAATAACATTTTAGGAGGTACTTGTACTTTACTCGAGAATTTCCATTTCTGCTTTCTGCTCTCCATTTATACCTCTAATATCTCAAAGGCAAACATAAAGCCTATTATTGAAACATACCAAGACATTACTCCACCTGTATTTATACAGGTGAATGGAGACAATTATCACGGTTATGCAAAAATAATTGCAGTTAACTCAGATAATTGCAAAAAGGCATTAGGATTACTGTACGTAATTATGGCAAGGATTATGTAATAATTTCTTACTTGGCCACACTGTTTGTTGTATAGGTTACAATTACTATGGTGATGCTTACGTGCAGTGTTTTTTTCTAATCTACACAGAACGAAACAATTTCTTTTTGTCTATAAACTCTTAAAATAAAATAAAAATAAATGCCGTAGTGGTTTTTTGGAACCATTTAGGGCTGGGACAGGGCTTTGACAAGGGCTAGGCATTTAAGTCCGTTCATAGAGATTCTTTAGCATCTGTCAGCAAAGGTGTTCAGTTAGTGCACTTTAACCTACAGTGACTAGTGAAACGACAGCGAAGTGAGCTGCCAAACAATATGCATTGAGTCTGGTTTTACACACATGCTTTGCTAAAGAAATGGTGTTAGAGATCTTTCATGTTGAAATGTGAAATTCGGCTCATTATGACAATGTGGTGGGATAAATTAGACTGTAACTGATGTATGGCGCAGTTAGGACAATATGGACATAGTATTCACTTCATCAATGTACAGATTTAAACTGGGTTTCTTCTAGTTATCGTCTAAATATTGCAATATTGGTCCTGAATGATGCAAAAATGCCAAATGACTTTTCAGTAAAAAAAACCCCCAAAAAACAGCGTCAACAAAAAAGGCCGTTACATCACAGCCTGAGCCCTCCACAAAACTCAAGAAAACTTGCTATAGTTTGGTTGCAACTACAAATTTCTGAAGAGGTGTGAAAAACTGTGATTTAGATCATGGATTGTGATTTTCCCTCAAAATACTGTTATGTCATCTTAGAAGCAGGGATTTGTCCTACTAATTGTCAAACAAAGACATGTCAGAATGTAAAAAGTCTTTATGTTTTGGATGTATATAAAAACACTTAAATGCATATGTGTTTCTCACCCTTCCTGTGGTGGGGATGAGGACGATGATTGCCACACAGAAGGCCAGAGACAGCACTAGTCCTGACAACATCGCTGGGGTCTCCTCCACACATTGTAAAAAAGCCCTGTGAACGGCCTGATAACAGCAGCACACTCCTTCAGCCACAGTGCTCCTCCTGGACCGAGTGCTTCGCCTGTCCTCCTCCTCCTCATCCTCCTCCAACCAACTGACATCTATACTGTCCCTCGGTTGGGGGACGCTGTATGAAACATCAGGGAGCACAGATTCACTGCTGCTGCTGGGGGAGGTGTCTGCTTTCGAGTCTGTTTTTGAATCTCCTCTGTCATCCATCGGGCAATGCTTGGAGCTTTTGTCAGAATCACAGGCGTCCAAACTAGGTTCGGAGAAATTTCCAGAAGAGACGGGGTTCTTTTTGTCAAAGGAGCTCTCATCAAGTTCATGCCCGCCACAAAGGTCAGTGCTAAAACTAGTGTTAGTATAACCTGGGCTGGACTTTGAGCTACTGTAGTCTGAGTCGCTGAAGCCATTTGTTTGAGATAACGTGCTGCTTTCTTGTTGTAAGCTTTCAGTAGATAAATTGACACCATCGTCCAGGGCTTGTGGAGTTCCTCTCAACAAAGAATTGGCTTTGAGAGGTTCAAGGACCTGCGCTGTTTTCGCCACACCCACTTCCACAAAAATCTGAGAATCACTGACCGTGGATTGTAAAACGTTAGGGTCACTACTTTGTGTTGTGTGACTGAAATCATCCAGTTCCAGGCCATTCCCTTCAGTGATTTTGGCCTTCTCTTCACTGGAGATGACCACAATGTCCGGCATTAAAGCCACCTGCGTCAGGTTCTCTCCCGGCCCGCTCCTTCCCTGAGAACCTTGTGACTCATCTGGCATTGTGTGCGTGTCAGGATCTTGTAGGTCCACTTGTCACTTTGTGTTTTCTGGCTGTCCGTCTCTCTGTCAGTGCGATAAATAAACACCGGGGCAGCGTTTGCTTCTTTATCTATTCCGTGTCAGGCTCCATTCAACTTCACTTAGGCAAAACATTTAATAACTGATCAAATTAATTCCAGAGTGAGTCCTACTCCTCGGTTTTATAGAAGATAATGAATTATAATGATGATGTTGCCTCTCTTTGTGGCCACATAGATCTACTCAGGTCCCAAAGATTGTTGATAAGAAATCTTAAACCACAGCAAAATCTCCTTTGACAATCGGGGATCCATAACAGATAGAAGAAGAGTCTCACTGTCAAAAAACAAACGGGTAAACAATTAGAAGAAGAAGAAGAAATCAGGCTCATATTTCGCCATGAGTCTTCATTGTCTGCATCCCTGATAACAGCCACAATACACTGATTTCTGTGACGTTTTACTCCTTTCATTTTCAAAAAAGGCTCATTATGTAAGATTATTGATTATCACTTTGCATCACTGTTTGCCATCTCAACATTTAAGCTCATTTCAACCTAAACGGATGGAACAATAACAAGTAAAATGACGACAATGGTGTATCCTTCGGTGAACATAACACATGACAAGTATAACAAGACGAAAATAATGTAAATGCCGTAACAAGACAAAACAGAAACAGAAAGGGAGACTGACTAGACCACTGGGAAAAGATGTCATAACGTTCTGAATTCTGTTGCTGACACTGAAAACTGATTTACACACCGGAGCAAAGTTAATGTTCTTTATTTTCAGTATATAGTTGTTTTTATAAATTTGTTAGAAGGTAGAACGGTTTAACAGTCTTCACATTGTATTAACAGGACTGGAGTTTCAGTCGGCTTCGCACAGAAACATCCGGTGGAAATGCCCTTGAAAGGCCTACTTTTTATTTTTTACTTTGCGTTCACTTCGGAGCCTGTACTTTTTTCACTTTTACTGCAGTAAAGAGGTGGAATCAGTACTTACTTTACCTATTCTGTAAAGAACGTGTGTACTTTTGCCACCTCTGATAATTTCTAGAAACAAATAAATAAATACATAGAAAATGTATAGACGTTAGAGCATCATTAGCACAGAACAAAGAATAAGCAGAGCTAAACATACTGTATAATTATTACTGAAAAGGCATTTTGTTTCACAGCTGAGAGACTGCACTTAATCGTTCAAGTAAGCGGCACTGTACATGGTTTTAATTCCATTTGAATGACAAACCTCTTCTAGTTATTTCTCCATTATGCAGAAAACTTGTTAGTCCTGCTGCACACTCATACGCACACACACGATGTTCAGTGTGTACTGGAATGACATGTCAGCGACGCACCCAATGCACATTAGAAACATTTTTCCAGCCACCACCTACACTCAGCAGTTCACTTTAATCTGTCTCTCTGCTCGTTTCCTCTTTTGTGTCTTCTTCCTTGTCATCTGACTCCCTCCAAAACCAAACACTCTCCTCCAGTACCCTATCAGTGCAAAATATCATGATTTCCCAACAGTGCCTCACATTCAATCTGCATCCAATGTTATCATTAATTCTGGGATTAAAAATCTCTCTTTAATCTGTCTCCTGCAGGTGCATGTCTAGTTTAATGGCAAAGTCGTGGAGGGATTATGCTGAAATTCATCTGAGTTATGTGTTCACCTTGATTGACCTGCTTGGACTATTTTACATTAGCAGCCTGGTCAACCTTATGGCCAACATAAGATTGACAACAATCTCGTTTCTTCACAAAGGAGTTGTTGTGTGTTTTCTTGACAGTGCGTTTATTGTTCGTACTGCTGTTCAACCGGTGTGATTTTCCCTTTTTTTCCGCTGGTTTCACTACTGCTAATCTGTGAAGTAACCTGAAAAAAAGAGGAGGGGGGGGTTTCCGAAAGAACCTCAGTCCTTTTGGTCAAAATCAAGTCAGTGATGGAGTATTTATTTGTTTGGAGGGTTCAGTTCCACAGCTTTTACAATCCGCCAAACGAACGATCCAAACCCAAAGCTCAGTTTACTGTTGTAAAACGCACACAAAATGAGAACATTTAACATATTTTTTAATCATATTTATCAATCCTTTACGATCCATGGATTTTTCATGTCGATTTTTACTGAATCTCAGCCAAATGAGCCAGTGTTTCCAGGGAAATCACCACTCATGTTATACACAAAGCAAATAAAGTGATTTCTCGGGATAAATCAAAGTAGTGGGTTTTAGAAAGAACCCCCCAAAAAAACAAGAAAGAAGTCTCTATTTTAGTTTGACCATTTTGATTTAGCCTGTGTCAAGCATATCAAAACTATATCTAAAATAGTCTTGACCTAATGCGTGAGGAGTGAGCCAATAAGCTATGGTAAATTATTTTACCACTGATGGGAAAAAATGTAACAAAGCTATCTTTAAAATCTATATTTTATCTGTGCTGTAACGGATGACTGCAGGTTTACGCGTCTGGACACTGGAATCAGCAGTTAACATGTCACTTAGATGTCTAAACATTAATGCAAAGAGAAAAATCCCCATTTTGGTAATAGAAAAGCTCAGAAAAGTGACGTTTATTCAGCTTTTTGACTCGTAATGTGTTGAGCGCTGCCTACATTTACATCCCAATGCTCTTCAACCATTTTCGCGGTAGAAATATCAGGTCAGTAAGTTATTTAAGGTGGCAGGGCGGTAATTTCTCTCATTTTAAAAGAGCTCGAAAAGTAAATGAAGAGACGCGAATGTGTGTAGCTACGGGTAAATAAAACTCTTAACTTACCTCATTGTCTCTCAATCTCTCTCTCTCGAGCTTGAGCTTCTACACACGGCAATTCCCCATCTGCGTTCACGTCGTAACTTCCTCCGCCGTTCGTTTAAATTTCTGTCAACTCGCGAACGCGGCCGTTTTCACCCTCCGCAAGACGGCAAGAGGCGGATAATGTCCTCTCCGAACCTCGAAAGGAGACGCGTCTCGACCGAGCGCGCGAGCCGGCGCGAGGTCGGGGGGAGAGCGCGAGGCAGTCAGACAGACAGGTGAACGCGGGGAGGCGTGTGCGCGAGCGAGGAAAGGCGCGAGCGCTCTGGTCCAGCTATGCAAATACGGCACGAGGTAAACAGAGCAGAGGCTGAGAGATGGAGAGCAGGGCGGGTCAAAGGTCAGGCGGCGGGTGTGTTTTCTTTACAGGGTGGACTCGTGTAATTGCGTTAAACGTTCTTAAACGCACGACACGCGCGTACGCGGCTTAAACGCATTTCCGTTGCGTAGTGGGAGCAGGTGAAGGGGAGGATGAGATAACACGTACAAATGGAAGAAAGCCAGTAACAAAATAAAGAAATGCGTAAATAAAAGTAGAGGGTATGGCTGCGGCGCGCGGGGAGTTTTAACCACCTGTTTGGGGATAAGATACGAGTCATGTGATCATTTTAGTGTTTACCCACTTATAACACGTTATGAATGTCAAGGATGGAAACAGATACACGCAGATTCTATAGAGAAAAGACAGGATTTTGAGGTGAGAATGTTTTTTTTAACGTTACTGCATACATAAACTGGAAAAATGTAAATAAATGACCATTACTTAACTGGATGGATTTTTTTTTTTTTAGGCAAATACATGTAAAGGGTCAAGCTACAGTTATCTACTTTGTAAAACACACGGATACAGATACAAACATACACACCATACAAATGCACAGATGGACTATACAAATATATGCACATTTCCTCCAATAAAAACTGTAACATTGGATATTGCGTAACACCCGCAGATAGATAAATAGATAAATAGATAGATAGATAGATAGATAGACAGACAGACAGACAGACAGACAGACAGACAGACAGATAGACAGACAGACAGACAGACAGACA
>JAPQRN010000011.1:672510-684410 GCA_037367275.1 Coranthus polyacanthus
GGAAAAAGTACAGGCTCAAAGTATGAAAGTTGCCCCTTGTGGGACATTTCTACCAGCTTTTTCTGTGTAAACTAACTAAAGTTCATGACATATTAATATAATGTGAAGACCGTTAAACCATCCTAACTTCAAATGCATTAAAACTGAAGGAACAAGCCTGTTTTGAAAATGGAGAGTAGAAAGTACAGATATTTGTGTTAAAACGTAGAGAGTAAAAGTAAAAATGAATACTCTGCTGAAGTACAGTACTATTTGTTCTTTGTTACCTGTCGTCGTACGAGCTGATCCTCTTGCCCTGAACTTCCCGGGAGGGAGTGTAGGAGAGCAGACCCAGCTTCTGCAGCTCGGCCAGATAGTGTTGTTCTGTAAGAAAAGGAACAAGCGACGCCGTGTTTTGTCTTCGCTAAAGGGAAAACACCCCACCCACACACACTCGCATGCGTGTGCACCGTAGCACACCACAAGGCCACATCAACACAGTCCTCAGTCTGAGTCGCTGAGGCTTTATATGAGTCTCACAATTCAAAGTAAAGGTCGAGGAATCCACTAGAACATTCAAACTCTTTCTCTACATCGATGGTTTCTATAGATGGTCGTGGGTTACCGTTTTTGTTTATCTGACGCGCTTTCAATGTGTCTATATGTTCTGCGCTGCACCTGAAATAGCCTTGTGTAGTTTTCTAAAGCCCTATTTGCACAAGACTAGTGTGAATAAATCTTAACCCTGCGCAAATCTGCCAAAAACAGTCCTGCGATAATGTTAGTCTCATGCAAATCGGCATCTCTGTGATTTCTTTTCTTTTCTCTGTGCCTTTATTCTACTTTTCCTGGTCAAGAATCACAGACACTGCGCCGCCAATTTTGGCGCAAATTCAGTCAAGGTTCGCGTCACTACACAGCATGGAGCAACTTTCAACACGCTCAACAGCTATTGTGCTGTGTATGTTGTAGCCTTTACATCATATCTGAGGGATAATGTCACAAATTTCGCTTTTCCTGCGTGAATGCGTCACACGCAAAATATAACAGACATGGAGGGTTAAATTCTAAATCGCATGAGGTCCCCAGGTTATACTAATCCAGTGCGAGTAAGGCTGAAGTCGAAGTCTAACTGTAAGAGAGGAACAAGAAGTCTTGCCTTTGATCCTGGGGTCACTCTTCTGTCTCCACTGTGGCAGCAGAGCGCTGATATGACGATGTCCTCTGTCCCAGAAATGCTGGACGGCCAGAGCGATTCCTCGACAGGAGAAGAAATGACCCAAACCATGACTGCGGAAGAGTCAGGACAATATATTAAGATATATTTAGAATTATATGTCAAGTCCAACAGCATGGTAAGTGGCTATAGAAAAGTGAAAGAATCTGAAAAGATGCTGCCAAAATAAAGAAAAATGTCATAAGATTAAAGAAAAAGTTGTTCTAGTTGTAATTAGGCCTGTCACAATTATTACATAACTGCTTATATATATATATATATATATATATCAGTATTTATTTATCATTTATGTTTGTTTCTTGTATTAATTCGGTGAACACTGCTGTCTCCTTATTGGTCCACACATAATCATTCTCTAAATCTGTTTCAATTGCACTTACTCGACTTTACCTTTTATCGATTTCCACACTTTTCCACAGTTTGAGATATTTCAGCTTTTTTTTTCTCAAATTTTCAGTGTTTCTACTCAGGTTTTTTTTTTTGCACAAACTGAAAATGGGAATAAAACAGCTGGATGGAAATGCATCTAATGCCTTTCTTCTGCTCCTCTAAAGCTGCAACAGTGTATAACACTACATAAACTCTTAGCTAGTTTTTGAAAAATGACCCAAAACGCTGGAAATTATTATGGTAGTAATTATTTCTAAAAAAAAAACCTTAGTAAATGATATTTTATAAGAGAAAATGTATTGAGTATATTACATTTTACAAAACAGCATTACTGTGCTTTTCTTTCATTCCCACCTCATGGCTACGTTGCTCCCGTCAATGATGATCGTCCTCAGCTTCAGGTCTCCAGGCTGGTCTGTGAGCTGCAGGTCAAAGGGCGCCTGCAGGCCCTCCAGGAAACGCTGCTCCCCTGTTACCACCACTGAAGATGCATACAGGAAACCCTTTCTATCCCTCGTTCTTACGGGGGACGAGTCGTTCCTGGCAGAGACGGGAGGTTGAGAAGCTTGGTGCGGTTGTTTGAAGGAGTGGGCGAGTTTTTTGTTGGATTGCAAATTGGAAAGCGGAGGATCAATTGATGAGGTATAAGTAGCCATGGGTGGCCCTCTGACATCTGGCACAGCCTGCTGCCTTCGACTCCTTGACGTTAAAGCTGGGTTTTTCTTAGGCTGCTGGATGAATTGATTAGTTGGCTGCTGGTGGGGCTTATCGATCCACGGAAAAATGTCTGGTTCTGCAACAGGTGCAGTTAGCTTTGGCTCTTTTATACCTCTTTTATGGCCTACGTCTCTCGTTTCTGCAGCTGTGAAAAGCCTTGCTGGAACCTCAGTTTCTTCTCTTGCCTTGTCCTCCAGCAAGAGTCCAGCTTTGTGTTCTTCTTCCAGCACCACATCATCCATCTCTCTTGGACCCTCTCTGGAGAAGTCTGTCTCTCTGCCCCCCTCCTTTTGCAGCTCTAGGAGCAGCTGGTGAGTCGATCGATCGGGCAACATGCTGTAGACTTCAGATACTTTCTGCTCTGTGTACCCACAACTGGCTGCAGCTTTCTTCAGCACTCCCAGGACAAAGTCTTCCTCGTATTTTAATTCTGCGCTACCTTCTCCTTCAAAGTGTCTTGTGTTTCCCGTTGCTCCATTTCCCACACCCAGATGAACTTCATTCACCTCCCTGTGTCCTCCTGCCGCTCCTTCATCCTCTCTATGCTCCGTCTCACAGGGTCGGTTCCTCTCAGTTTGATTCAGGGTGACACCATCTTGATTTTTCTGCTCTCGTTTCTTCAGTGCTCCTTGCATCTGCTCCCTGTCACTGCGATCTTGTTCCTGTTGAACCAAATCTAGTATCTGCGAAGCCTCTTTGGGTCCTGTTCGAGCTAGGACCCGTTTAACGACATCCTCTGTGTAGCCCATGGCTGTGAAGAACTTCAACAGGAGCCAGAACTCCTTGTTTACACCCGATAACTGCAGCTCCTGTTCTTCATCTTTCTCCTTGGTACTTAACGTTCCCCCCTGCTCCGGCTGCCCCTCTTCTCCTACTTCCTGTGGAGACTGCATGTGTCTTCCCTCAGCACCTTCTGCCCTCCCTCTGGTGCCAGGAGAAGCAGAGACAGCATTGAAGAGAGAGTCCTTGGATGAAGCATCCTTCCCTGAACTTGCAGTCATACCTTCAACCCACCTATCGCTAGTGCTAGTTTCCCCAGGAAGCGTGTACGTGATAGAGGAAGGTTTGTCCCATCTGTCCTCCACTTCTCCGTGTAATCTTGTCCCTGTGTTTCCTTCTGCCAGTGCAGGGCTTGGACTTTCTTCGAGCCCAGAGTCTTTTACCAGATCCAGCAGGATTTCCTTGACAGACCCTGGTAACACCAGGAGGTCCAGAGTGTGCCTGTCCTCCCATTTCTCCACCAGAGTTTTGAAGGCACGACGTGAATCTAGGGACTCCCCTAGGCCTCTGTCCACAGCCTCAGAGCGTCTGGACTGCATGCCCTTATACCTCTCCACGACGTCTGTTATAAGGGAGTAGGCTCGCACAACGGGCTCAGCAAGACCTGATATGAGCAGGAATCCAGGAGAGCCAACCTGGTTTAGAGAGGAAAAGAGAATGGTATTAACCTAAAACCTGAACAATTGTCAACTGACATTCATCTGAAACATACCGTGAAGAAGTAAAACTAACAAAATTGGTTGCTGAAGCTTTGGCTTTACAGATGGCCCGTAACACCCATGAAATCAAAATGTGTTTTATTTAACGGAAATGTACTGAACTAAAATGACATGATATAACTCGTGATTATAGAAAACGTCTGCCGTTTCATGTGATGCTCTGTCCATTATTTCGTGGTTGCAAATCACACTCCTTGCAGCAAATTTCTTTTGGTGCCATTTGGATGATTTGCATTCTTCCGCACGGCAGGCGGCAGGAAATTTGCAAAAAGGCAAATCAAGCAAACACTGAGGCGACTGAATGTGACACAGAACACGGACGAGGCTCTTGTATTAATGTTAATGTGTTAATAAGTCTGTAAATTATGCCGCAGAAATATTAATACATATGCTTCATTGAAAATTTGCACGAATTCTAACTAAACGGAGAAAAATAATCAAATGTGTAGTACCTTTATTTGTCGAGTATATCATTTAAAATAAATTAAAAAATGTCCTTTTCTTGTGGTCATTTTATATAAACCATTTATTAATTGAACTTACAGAAAATGTGCTATATTGTGATATGTGTTGTTATCTGGATATGAAATGACTTATAAGATTATGGTCTTATACATCAGTCCTAACCAGAGTTATACTGCTGTTTCATAAACCTGATAATAATTAGTTAAAACTCAAACCTATATCATGCAGAACACATTACAGTGTATAGATTGTAGAATGTCATACTATAACTACTCTTTTTTCTGGAGAACTGACGCGCGGGTCAGTCTGAGTTCACGACTGTGGAACGCCTTTAACCAACGACGCCGCGTCTGATTGGTTTTCCTGGAGGCGCTCTCATCAGGAGTTTTACGGAGAGAGGGGTCAGAGGTCAGAGGTCAGAGGTCAGACGCAGGAGACGGGAGCCAGGCCTCACATCTGCTACAAAAGTGTACTTTTTGTACTGTCAGACAGGGCTGCAGCGACCAATTATTTTCATTCGTTTGTCTCGATTAATCGGTTAGTTTTTTTTTGGTTTGTAAAATGTCAGCGGTGAAAAATGTGAAAGGTCTAAGATGAGGTCCTTAAATGTCTTGATAGATATTCAGGTTATAGTCACACAGGAGCAAGGAAACCAGAAAATGTTCAAACCTAAGAAGCTGGAATCAGAACATTTGAACTTTTTTTCTTAAAAGTGTATTCAAACAGATTAACGGACAAACTAAAGCGGTTGCGTTTTAAGTTAAACCGGTTAATCGAATAAATGTTGCAGCTCTTCTGTTAGACAGAACCAAGCTCCTGTTTCCAATCCTGTCTGAGAGTTTTGTCAATCTTCTCATCTCGTTATTTTCCTAGAATGTCAGAATCATGACTCTGATGTACGACTAATCATTTCCACGACATTGCCCAATAACAGGGATTACTAAACAACTAATAACGAGTTAAACATGGAAGAATGAAAAAGAAAGCTCTTCCCTCTGAGCTGCTTATTTGCGTTTTTAAAAAGCAAGTTAATAACTGGTAAAAAAAAAAGAAAAAATCCCAGTGACGACATTGGAGTTAAGGGGTTGTGACACATTTAAAGCTAATGACGTAACAGTGACATTGACACATAATGTAATTTCTTGTCAGCATAAAGATATCACATTATTAGTCAATATCAAGTGGAAGCAGAAAGCGCTAAGCAGCTTGTGACTGTGTTATTAACACTTTTTTTAATCTGTTTAGAACAATATATTAATAGCTGCGGGGAAATTCAGTCCTTTTTCTGCTTTTCTGAGAGTGTATGGACGGAATCCAAAATAAAATGCGCAGATCAATCAAAATGATCATTACAATGATGTAGGTCAACCACGTGGCTTTTTGAAATGTCAAAAAATAACAGCGTTTTGGGGGAAATTAAATCCCCTACGAGTTGTAAGTTACTTTTACAGAAGAAATTGTAATGGGAAGTAAAAAAAAAAGCTATTATGAAGAGTTTGGGGAGAGCAGAACACTGATGAAATTCTCTCAGTGGAGAAACTATTATATAAACTACAGAGGCTACAGGGATAACAAATTAGATGAAAAATGGGGAAAATGGACAGAATACAGGACTCAAATTGACGATGCCAGAAGAAGAAGGGCTGTGTAAAAGTCTTTCAAAAGTACTAGTGTGTTTGCTGCATGTTGCCGATACTGTGGGGTGTTGGTGTTCTTTAAAAAATAAAGATTAAAGACACGACTGTTGGTCATAACGCTAGAACATATCCTTATCGAAGGCCACGTCCAACACTCACCACTATGTGAGCTGAGGTGTTTTTAATCAGGCAGTCCATGAACAGCCCTCTGGCTCCGCAGAAGACACAGTGAAGGACCTCCGGATACGAAACCTCCTGCTGCTCCTCCTGGTTTACAAAGCCTTTCACATACAACTGCAACACGGAAAAATAGTTTTATTATTGCTAAGTGACTTTTGTAATGGGTCATGAGACATTGCTGGAATAACTGTGTGAAGTGTGTCAAACAGACTTAAAGCTGAACTTTCGAGTTTAATGGTTTTGTTTACACTGATCATTTCAACAGATTTACAGAATCAGACTCCACTTCAGTACAATGTGTTTTACACAGGCAGAAACGGGTCAAACAAAACATGTAACGTATAAAGTAACACAATAGAACACAACAGATTGTAAGAAAATGAATGAGAAGTTTATATATTTAAATCCAGATTTCAGAGACGTGTCGCCACTTTGTTAAGCCCAAGTTGGAGGCATCGTAGGTAAAAACTACACTAAAATGAAAGATAGAGGTCCACTAGGAACACTAGTGGGTTTTAAAGAGCATATGCTAATGGGAGTTAGGAGCAAGCGGCCGATTTCGTCCCCTCACCCCTCCGGAAAAAACTGAAGCCATCTTTGACTTCATTAGACACGGCGTGAGTGTTGACCTAAGCATCCAAGTTAAAGTAATGAATCCCTACATAGATAAATACATTTGGAACAATGAACAATATAGTAAAGAATCTAAGTGGGAGGGAATTTTACCGAAAAGCCTGATTTTAGCCACAATCAAAGCCAAGTCCTTGCCAATGCCTATGTTTCTTAAAACGTCCTATCAGCGCCTGTTATTCACCCAAACCGATGAATCTGTCAATCTCTGTAAAGAAACCCAGCGGAGAGGGGATGCAAAAGCCACCTGGGGGATCACTTCTAAATATTTAATCAGTCAATAAATCTCTCGGTAAATATCTAGGTATGAATCTGATGATGAGCGACAGCAACACCCTGCTTTACTGACACGTAGGGTGACATCAATCAGCGTCTGTTTTTAAATGACCAAACATAGTAGCACCTGTTACAACGGCTCTGGCTGAAGAGGAAACACACCTCCTCACGGTGCGTATATATAACCTTGCGTCTGTACTGACATAGCATTACCACTTCTTTTCATTTTTTTTCAGAGATGAGGACGTGAGGACCTATTTCTCTCTTGCAATACTGTAGTGACCGTAAAACTTGGCAGTTCAGCTTCGTCGTGTAGCTGCTTTTATACACGAACAGGATTCATTTTCATTTTGTGTTGTCGAACTCACTGTATGCATCAGAGTATGTGTCAGCGGCTTGACCAAATGTTTGTAATGAAAGTCCACGGAGGCTTTATTAATCAGCATTTAAAACCCCATGACTCCTCCGTGGGTCACCTTCCCCAACACAATGCACTGTAATTAAACATTAACAGCAACTTTACTGGGAACCACCTTATTTAATTCAACAAAGAAAGGAAGTGGGATAAACACGGAGACGCAAAATGTGGATGAAGTAGTATAAAGCAAAAAAATAAATAAATAAATCAGGCCTCACTTTGGCGGCTTTTACGCTGTTGATCGACCCTCGTAGTTTCAGCCATATCTGCCCGTTGTTGCCATGAGGCAATTCGTCTGCGCCAATCCCAAACTTCACCAGAAATATTCGCTCCACGGTGCCGTGCAGGGTGGTCAGAGGCCCTCGAAGCATCCCGGCACAGGCGAACTCATCTTCCACCTCCAGCTCTCCTCCTCCTCCTCCTCCTCCTCCTCCATCACATCTCTCAGTGTCCATCCTTTGTTTTTAAATATGTGGCGTAGAGTTCAACATCCTGCAAAAACCGCATCGCATTTCCTCTGTCAGTATGGCTGCAGATTAAGTAGGTGAAACCCCAATGCTGACGGCAAAATACAGTATAATCTCTTTGACACGTGGTGTTTCCTGCCCACAGTTTAATCAACGGCGGAGATTCTTGAATGTGTTATGTTTCTGTTATAAAATACAGGCACAACATCATTCGTAGTCACTTTGAAGATTTTCAGATCTAATAACTGTTGACTGAGGAAATACAGTACTGTTTGCATGAGGAGATCAAATCAACTATGTGTTTCAACTGGTGTAAGAAGGACTCCAACCGTTAGCATAAAAGTTAGTTTGTGAAGGTACGGGACAGAGGTCGACTGATAGTGGATTTCTAAAAGACGATAGTTCGGAGCAGGAAAGGACCCGATTAATCAGCCGATCACCCATTTTTGGAGCTATTATTTTCCCTCACACTCAGCATTTCCAGTTGAGAAAGCAAACGTCAGCCATCGGCCACTATTGGAGCCAAGTTCCACCCATACCAGTTGAATTCAATTCCAATTTTTTATTTTTTTTTCCAATTATAATACATGATTATTTCAAGGCACTTCACAAATTCAGACCAAGGCCTTAAAAATACACGATACCCATGGTTGATTAAACGTCCTCTAGGTGCCGACCATCTATCTCTAAAATAGGATGCTTTTTTTTGTTTGTTTGTTTTTGGTTTTTTTTTCACAACAATCTGAGTTAAAAAAAAAGGGTGGCGTATACAGAATGATCCGCATCAGCAAGACACCAGCTCATCTCACTTAAATGACAAACTCTTGATTCTGCAGCCTCTTCAGCTGGCGAGGCTCTCACCATAAATGTATTCATCCACACCGATACAGAATATGGTAGATGGTAGTAAATATCAGACTGAAAATACTCCTGAGTATTATCACCAAGACAAAAAGTAGCCGTTGTGCAGCAAAACTGTCCCTGTCAGTGTTTTACTCTAATATTGTGATGCTTTTGGAGTCATGTTACTGCAGTTGCAAGCCCTAACCTGCCTGTTTACTTGCATATCCATATCCATAACTACATTTCTCAACACAATAAGCTGCACTCCTCCTCCTCTCACGCTACTTCGATCATGTTCAAACCATGTGTGTGCATACTTTGCACATCTGTCACTTCAACCTCATGCAATATCTTGTGCAAACTCGTATTATGAACAAGAATGCAATGTCTGTCGCTATGCAAAACATACATATTGACAATATATATATATATATTTTTTTAACAAACTTTACATCCTACTCTTGTTGATCCAGTGTTTCCTCACAGACAGCGTTACGTCTGTATTATTAATTAGACAAAGACAGCGGTGAAAAAAAAAAAATAAGGCCTATATACTATAAATTTGTCTGACTGTTGTGAAAGGTGGATTTTTGTTGTTGTAGATAAGGCTGTGGACAGTACTCCAAAAAAACCCCAGAGTTAAATCGCTCATCGGTTCAAAACTATATGCAGCCCACGGTTTAAAAATGAATAAAAGTACAATTATTATCTTTCAGTGTCGTTTTCTTACGTGAGGTCGATCGGTCTGCGCCTTCAAAGTTTCGTTTCCAGGAGTCTGCTACAGAGGACGCGGAGCTGCTCGCTTCACTCTTCCGCAATCATAAAAAAAAAACACACACACACACACACACACACACACACAACAACAACAACATGTAGCCTATCGGTCCAAAGTTCAACTCACGCCGTAACGCGCGCCGAACGGGCTGAAAATCACGCAGGAATTCTCGGCCCTTTTGCTGCTGCCGCCGCTGCTGCTGCTGCTACGGGGAGGGAGAATGAGGAAGCCGAATGTGGACATAATATCCCCCGTGGAAACCCCAAAGACAAAACCGAAACTAAAGGAAAAACACGCAGCGCGTAAGCTATCTGTGCGCAGCAGGGCGGGTGTACGGCCTGGACTGGTTTACGCGGCCGTCGTAAAGACGCTGCGTAAAAACGGGCACATCGTGCACCGGTGCGCTTTACATGTGTCTGACTGATTATAAAATATATAGATTTATGTAAAAAAAAAAAAAAAAAAAAGGAAAGAAAAGAAAAGAAAACGTACGAACAAAACGTCCTTTAAAAGACTTTAGTCGTTGATTACATTCGTTCTTTTAAAGCTACGTGTCACTACTCATCGCACTACATCAGTAAGTGTGCTTATAATCTGCAGGGATGTGTTGGAAACGTATTGTACGTGTTTTCAGAGTCACGGAAGACAAAAGGGGGAATTCCACTGACGTCAGAAGCGTGGGTTTTCTGTCTTCTTTTTCTTCTTCTCTTTTTTTTTTCACGCTGCTTGTTGAACGACAGACACAGACAGACAGGGGGGGCTGTTTGATCCACCTCATTTCCAACCTCGGATATTTAAACACAACGAAGCGGTTTCTCCGTCCGCATCTTCGGGGACATTTGTCTAAAAAAAAAGTTGCTTGTCGCTACTTCCTGTTTGATCGCGGTAACCCGGGAGACGGAGGCTGCACGAAAAGATCCCACGCCGGTCGAAGAGATGACGACCACACACGACACGACGACGACTCCACAAATATAACTCTGAAAGAACGCGACTCTCTGCTCCCACTGTTTGATGCAAGACCTATAAGACGTTTCCCTTTCTGCTTTAAATGTCGTTTTGATGTTAGGTTAGGATTCATTGAGTTCATTCAGTGGGTTAAATTCCTCTCATGCACCGCAGGCTGTTTTTGTCTCTTATAATGGCCATTACGCGGAGGAAAAAAAAAAAACAAACAAAACAAGGGCAGTGTTTGAACTCTCATCAGTGAAAATGGTTTGATCGTTGTTCTCTTTTCGCAATAAATAAAAAGAAACACACAGATCCCCCGAAATGATCACCTCGTCCCCATCTGCAGTTGGTTCGAGGCTCTCTGGGTAGCTTGCTTTTTGTTAAACTTTTACTTCTATTTGCGCATTATAAAAAAAAAAAAAAAAAAGTATTCTAATAATACGAGAGTAAGGGAGTAAGGTTCTGCCAGCCGGAAAAAAAGAAAAATGACAGGAGTTCTGTCATTCACAGTAACAAACTTAGCAAAAGAACCAGAGATGTTGTTATTCCGTACATTCCTCATCCGGTTTCTTTGGTGCCTTCATTGCCCACAATGCAACGCGGCCAGTGCGTTACGTCTGTGTTTCAGGTGTACTCACAGTGAACTGAGCAGCGATTAATGCCTCAAATCGGGCTAGTAATAGAGGTGTTTTTTGTAAATACAAGCATAAGAAATAAAAACAACAAAACAACTGTGACTTGTGAAATATGTGAATATGACCAAACCATCAAAGGCATAAAGAAGTCTTATTTAAAGACACCTACTAAAGGCAAAAAAAAAAAAAAAAAAAAAAAAAAGAAGAGACACGCTGGTGGTGCGGGGAAGTGGTAAAGACTCATATCATAACCTTCCCCTCCCCTAAAAGAAAAAGAACAAAACAAAAAAAAAAACAAAAAAAACAAAACACTTCCTCAGTCGCCAGTTTAAGAAGCAGACGTCCACACGGTCGACTTGGATTTGGACGTTTGGTGAGAGGGTGAAATAGAAAATCGCCCGTGTTGTCGAGAAGCAGAAGTTAAAAAAAAAAAAAAAAAATCTAGGATCTAGGCAGCGCACTTTCACTTCTTCTTTCATCTGTCAAGATGGAACAAGATTGGCCGCTGTGAGTAGTGAGTCACTGAATGAGCACCAGGGTTTTTTACACTCTTTATTACCTCCGTCCCTATGGTTCAACGATGAGGAAGGAGAGTATAGACCTACGGGTGAGTGGTTTCCCCCCCTTTTTTCAAAAATCACCTTTATGTTGCTATTCTTATTTTAAATGTCTGCCTTTTGTTGGGAAATTGGTGGTGGTTTCTTTGCTGTTTTCTTAGACCATTTATGTGGCGTCAAACGTCTTCTAAACAAGATCTGAAAACTGTTTTTGAGCTATAAACTAAAGCTGTGTGTTTTT
>JAPQRN010000011.1:684510-699842 GCA_037367275.1 Coranthus polyacanthus
TTATTATTATTATTATTATTATTATTATTATTATTATTTAACAGCATGATTCAAATTCAGCACATGCCAATACAACTATCTTAACTGACGCAATCTCAGCACAAAAACATTTCAAGCCACGTCGAGGTCATTGTTCAGGCAGAATTTTCGGATTATTGTGCAGATGTTCTCGTTATTTTGTCCACCCCCTAGAACTTTCTGTTGCGTGTTAGGTAGCCTGAAGAGCAAAGAGTGTGGTTTCCTGTATTGTCGTTCAGAAGGTTTTTGTGGGTCCTCTGTCTTGCTTGGCTCATGCATTTCATTGCAGTGGTGAAACATAAGTGAGTACTCTTAGTCCTGCAGTTAAACAAATCTGAGGTCCTTGTACTTTCCATTTTTATGCTACTTTATGCTTCCACTGAACTACATGTCAGGAGCAAATATAATACTTTTTACTCACCTTCATTTGCCTGACAGCTTTAGTTCCTTTTTTTCAGATACAGTTTTCCATCCCCTTCCCGTCCAGTGAATGTGTTGATGCTTGTGATAAACCGAGGGATGAAGTGCTCCTTTATGGGCTGCGTTTAAAATTCCCCTCCTTCTTTAGATAAATACGCGCTTGAAAAACCCTCTCGGTTTATCTGGAAAATACGTTTAGAGGTGCGCGGATCTCACAGGACAGTGATGCTACAAATATGTCATGATCTTCTAGAATATGATGCACTGGTGTAGATTAAACTACCAACAGTTTATAAAGTAGTTCAAATGAGCTCAACCTTAAACGTGTACAGCTGTAAAATACAACATACACGTGAATGCAGCAGTAAAATCATAAATGAAACAGTACAGAACCCGTGGAATGAAAAGAGAACTAATCTAGCACACATGAATCCGATTAACTGTGAGCACAAATTAAATGAATAGGAAATTCTAAGTGAACCTGGGTAAGATCCTCTTTATTCAATAGGAACAATAAGTTTCAGTTGTGAACAAACTCTTGTGGTTACCATGAAGTTTCCTCTTGTAGTGAATGATGGCACTGAACAGCTATCCGGCTCCAGTTTTGATTGGAGACTCCTGCCTACAGGGCTGGCAGGTGATTGGCTCAGGGGGGTTTGGGCAAATCTACAAAGCCAGGCATCATAAGTGGTGCTGCGATGTGGCCGTTAAACTGCTTCATTACGATGACGGGTGAGTATAGTTACAAAAGGTTTCAGTTTAATGCGAATTAAGAAAATGTTCGTGACTCACAGTGCAAAAAACACCACACACACGAACAGGAAAAGCTCATCGTTGCTGCGTGAGATCGACATGATGCGCCAAGGGAGCAGCCCGTATGTCATTCAGGTCCTCGGGGTCTTTCGGGGTCGACCGCCCTCCTCTGGACCATCAGCACAGCTCGGTCTGGTCATGGAGTTCATGGAGAGGGGATCCCTGGCCACCCTACAAGTAATCTGTCCTATCTACACGCCTACATACTTCATTCTTTTCAAACTTTTTGTCTTGTGAAATCTCAGTTCTTATTTTGTTTCTTTCTTTCTTTTCCATTATAAAAGTTGACAATTGACATATTACTAAACACCAAAACACAGAAAAGTCTTTTTGCCATTGCTGTCTATGACCTCCTCCAGATCCTCCTCCCAAAGGGTCTTTATTCAGATTAAGGCCTCTGTTGTCTAAGTTGAGATTGGCGTCAGGAAACCATCTAAATTTGGGGACTATGTTACGGGCAGATGTTGCCTGAGAAGTGAAAATCTGTCTGGGAAAATTGCTGGAATGGATGCAACAAACCAGGGGATACATTTGGTATTTAGTTTAACATCTAGAGCCATTTAAACTTTTCACTTCTCCATTAAACAATCTCTTCACTGAATCCACACATCCACGGTGAACATTTTTGATGCTAAAGGGGATATATTAGATTTTTCTTTTCAGGAAGAATGTCAGTATGTAAACGTAAAAGCTCAGAAACAAAAGCTCAGGCCTCAGTCTGCAAACGTTTATAACTTCAGCTGCCATTTCCGACACATACGTTAACAACTGTATAATTAGTCAAGTCGGTCAGGTTTTGTTCATATAGGCCGATATCACAAATCACAAATTTGCCTCAACGCGCTTTACAATCTGCGCAGTGCAGTGTACAACACCCTCTACCTTTTGATCCGTAGTTTGAGTGAGGAAAAACCCCCTTTAACGGGGAAAGAAATGGCCATCCAGACACTCAGGAGGACTCACCACGCGCCACACCATTCGAGACACACAATGACCTTATGTTAGACCATAAGGCGGGGACAGAATAAAATCACCCAATGGAGAAGTCCCGCTGTGATCTATGACGCCACCATTGTTTCACAGGCTCAAACATGTATAAAACTTCGTCACAGAAACTCATTACTCACTTCCATCTCCAGTAATTAGATGGGAAAAGGGTGTCTTAAGTTCTCACATATTGTACGTTCTTCTATCAGGAGACTTTACATGGAGCCCCGCCCTGGCCACTGGCCTTCAGACTGGCTCATCAGGTGGCTCTGGGTATGAACTTCCTTCACAATCTCACCCCTCCTCTGCTCCACCTGGACCTGAAGCCCAGCAACGTCTTGCTGGACTCGTATCTCAACGCCAAGGTGAGTTTCAGACATTATAAGCAGCTGCAGACGGATGGAGGACGTCATTTTTGTTGTAGGTGTTAATGTCAGTGCTCGTCTAATAGTCTGTGTCTGCATTTTGATGGACTGGCAACATCATCTAACGTGGTTTCAACTTTCTCCACTGTACGTATTTGGTTTCCCTCCAGTTGCCCTTAATCCCAAATTTCAGGAATTGAAGAAGCTCTATTCCTAAATTTACCAATTTATTAAACCCCAATGGTAATTCATGCTCAGTTTTTGAAAAGATAGGGGCAGAATATTCCCACGTTTTTAAGTTTCATAAACATTATTACCATGCCTCATTTCTTCTTTTGTGCCACTAATGACCTTTTTTTTTTTGTCTTCCTGAAACTGCTTCCCCCTTACAGCTCACAGATTTTGGCCTTTCCAGGGTTTCCCACAGCTTCAGCCGGATTTCAAAGAAGGACAGCGAAGAGGAAGGGGGAACAATCAGCTACATGCCGCCAGAAGCATTCGGCGTGTCCTACAGCCCCACACGGGCCTCTGACATCTACAGGTACAAAGCACTGAAACAGCACTTCACTACCGATAATAAGAGTCGCGCTCTTCAGGACAACACCAACACAAGTTTGACTTTTTGACATTTTTTAAACACAAGGCCTTAGAAGTCATTAAATAGTCCTACATTTGAATTCGTGAGGTCATAACCGCCACAAAAATTATCGAATTTGTTTTATCCAATCTTTACTTTATTATTATTTTTTTTTGGCTTAACGTGAGTCGAGCTCTTCCGCATGAAAGTCCACATTGCCGATGTTGCAAAAGCTTAAACTGAACTGAACCTAACACTGTCTTTTAAAGCTTACACGTGCACCTGTTGCGCAGGGCCGTGTATACTTACCTTTAGATTTACCCGCAACGATGCTTGAATTAGAAAAAGGCGGCTGACTTAATTTGGTTAAAAATGATCTGTGAACGGTCTTAAAACACATTAGAACAAAGTGTCAGACACACGTTAACACAGGTCTTGATTTAATTTAAAATACATCTCATTTTAAGAAAATATATGTACATGTCTGAATAATTTATTCCAGCAAAACATTGAGCTAGATTTTTCGATTGTTTTCCTTGGTTTTTGAGTGAAACCTCTTGTACAACTTTTCAATTTAACTCTGTTTATGACTGTGTTTTGGTTGTAATAAGTGCTTTTTTCCCCTAGTTTTATGATCTTACGGTGGTTAGGCACCTAGTGCAAAGTGTGCTCACCCCACTGGCAGAATTCTTTGCTTAAAACAAGACAAATATTTGGCTTGTTTTTAGTGGAGCTGTTTTTTTTTTTTTCTCTTTATAATGTCACAGAGACTAATTCCAGCTAAGTTCAGAGATGAGTGTACGGTAAAAGCATTTGATTGAATTTCCAGGTAGTCGCGTGACTTCCTCATGTGACACTGGGCCTTTTAACATGAATGACCTGTTTGAGTCACGCAGATTAAAACACCCAAACGTGACTGCTGCGACCTTTCTGTGTCTGTGTTTCAGCTATGGCATACTTTTGTGGTCCATCGTCACAGGAAAACAACCATACGCAAGTAAGTCACTGTCACCGTCCTTTAGTAACATTTCCCCTCATCCTTACATCTCCTCTTTGTTTTTCTTATTTATTTTAAGCCCTGTTAGTGTTGTTTCACACACACAGTGACACGTGACAAAAGAACGGAGCGACTTTGCACCTGTTACCGCACCTACTGTTTGTTGTCTTGGCTCCTAATTACAGTATAATGTGTGTATTTAGTTTGCACATGCTCTCACAGTCACATGGACATGGTTTTGCCAAGATTGCATTCCAAAATAAATGTTCCATCTTTGACAAAAGCCATTAGAGAACAGCAACCTGCAAATTCTAACATTAAACGACTCAGTCCCCACAAACAGTGTTGATTTTCAGCTATAAGGTGTAGTAGAGTAGTAAAGATTGGCAGAAAAATGCTACAAATCACCACAGAGCTGCTGTTTTTCACTCCAAGCAACAGCTTCCATATTATTTATATGACGTTGAACCATTGTTAAGGTAAAGGTGTGGGTTAGTTTTACGTAAAATGCATGGAATCATCAGTTCAAATCCTCTACTTTTGACAGTGTCGCTGATGACTTTTTAAAAGAAATGCTTTCTCCGCTGTAGATGCTATGTCCAGCATAGTTCGGTTACGCATCCCACAGGGAGACCGGCCATCGATGGACGACATCAAGTTCCTGGCCTCGGGGATTGCAGGGCTGACGAGGCTGACGGACCTCATGGAAAAATGCTGGGATCCAAAACAAAACGAGCGGCCTTCCTCCTACTGTGAGAAAACAAACAAACAAAGCAATGGTTCAAACCTTTAAAATGGGCATTATGTGATAATACTTTGGTTACATCCTCACAGTAGAGCTGCAGACTCTTAGTTCTTGTTCATAACTAAAATGCTATACTTGACCTGTGACTTGCAGATTGTACAACAATGACGGAAGAACTGAATAAGATGCACAAACATGCGATTCATGACGCCGTTCATCAAGTGCTGAAGAAACTGGTAAGGACCAGTCATACTGAGATCCAAAAATTGTTTTTGACATGACGCAGCAAATTGCTATTTTTTTCATTATTATACATCACTGATTCACGCTTTCTCTTCCTCTTTCCAGGACCAAACACAAGGAGAAAGACTGACAGAAATGGTCCAGGGGGTTTATATCTCTCAGCCTTTAGGTCTGTTCTCAAAGCGATCGTTATTTCACTAATAAGAATGGTGTTTTCGAGTTACTTTTTCAACACTCTACCCTGAAATATTATAGAAATTGAAGAACGAGCCAGATGAGTATGTGTTCGTACAAACTAATAGAAATCTCATTTTCCAGTATCTGTTGTTTATTGTGTTTGCAGTGAGCAGAGCAGAAGCTGTGAATGTTTATAACGATGTGCCAACGGGACACTGGCCTGTTCAGGTGAGATTAAGACAATTCAGCGTGTGTCACTGCAAACCTGCCAAGAGAGCGGTTCTAGTCTTTTACAATCACAACACCGCAAATATATTGTAACCTAACAACATCGTTTTATTTAGTATGCGGTCTACCAGATATTGGTCAATACTGTGGGGTTTCTAGACTGCATGTGCGTTTTTTTGCTGATATGGGGAAATATTACATATATCATTTCCTTCTGTCGTCTCAGGGGGGTTTTCACAGGAAATGGAGCTGAACGCAACAGATTTAAAAGCTACTTACAGTACGGGTTGGATCAAGGCTATAGCTGCGATAAAATAAGAGACTGTGGTTTTGGAAATAAATCTACATTCACTTGTTTGAAAAAATAGACATTTTTCATGTTGGAATAACTTACCAACTTTTACCGAGGACTGTTAACAAAGCTTCAGACATTTCATGTCAATGTTTCATTTATTTACAGCAGAGCGAATAGTGATACTTATCGTACCTGTACAATCATTTTTCCATTTGAAAAACGATACGATTTGTCGAACGATAATTTGATCGCTTCGTGTTTGCAGTCGTAATGAGTCTAGCTTATGTCTTTTTGATTCATTTCCCAACATAAATCAGGAGAGTTAAAATATTGATCCCACATCTGTAAACGCATCTCGTCTCACGCGACATCTTTCCAGCCAGTCATGCATGTTGTGACGATGAATGTGTCTCATGGGCATCGCTGTCCTTAACCAACACCCCCTTAATGAATTGTCCCCTTACTCTATTTAAAGGCTCACTATGTAAAATGTGTGTGTGCTCATGAGCGTCTAAGCTAAGGTCTCAGTTGCCTGCATCCACGACAACAGCCTGTACATAGATTTCTATGTAGAAGACTCGGGTTGTTTTTTTGTTTTTTTTTGTGTGAAAATCCTTACGCTCACTCCTGAGTTCTTCGTTGTCTCTCTTCTTCTCCTCTACAGCAGCAACAGTGTGTGCATCACGAGTAACCATTAGCTTAGAAATGGAGTTAGCACAATACAGACTCCAAAACAAACTTGCACTTGCAAATCTCACATATTTGACCTTTAACGGGGGCGATGCAGTTTAACAAAGTTCCAAAGCAGAGCATGAAATCTGATACTGACTGCGCACACAGTTTCAACTCTCGTTCCTATTACGCAAATACAGGCACACAATCAAAATATACAGTTGTCATTCTCATGAAGCAACAAATACGTACACTACGATATAGAAATACAGTTAAATTGGAAACCTCAACACACTCCTAAAACCCCAAGATTTCTTTCAAGATCTGCTTCAACTCGTTTAACAAAGAGCTTGTTGGGGTGCAGTCTGATCATTTCCTTTAAACAAATAGCTTTAAATCTCTCGTGTTTCATTTCGAGGTTAAAACCCACGCCCAGCAGATGTAAAATATGATGTAGTGGTGTACATCGTAAACAACCAACAGAGTGAAACTCTTCTTCCTTTTGTTGCAGGAGGTTGCTGGCCATTTTGCTGCAAACCAGAACAAAACAAGATTCAAAGGTAAAAGTAAATGTATGTTTGAGCTGCAGCGAAACCTCTAAAGTAGGACAGAAAGTTTCGTTTTAGATCATGATTCAGACAAACAAATCTTCAACTGTGTCATGATGTAATGTTTTCAGATAAATGTCTTTACTTTCAGATTTGAAAAAGAAAAACATATCCGCACACCAGTCTAGCTCCCGCGGGTTTATTTTTGGTCGTGACATTTCGAGCTTGGAACGTTCGTCAGACTTTAGAAATCTGAAGAAGAGCGGCTTCGCTCGAAATGTCACGGTAAAAAATAAACCCTAATACGGGGGCTAGACTGGTGTGCGGATATGTTTTTCTTTTTTGCTTTTGACTGTGATTATTCAGCACCCAGCAAGATGAGTTACTACAGGGATGTGCATGTCCGTTTATTCTTTGTTTTACTCTCAGATATGCCAACCCCTCGACCAGAAGACGCGTGTCAGGTGGATTTGAGCCGCTCATCTCCAGACTATAATGTAAAAGCTTCCTCTGTTCATCACATTCGATCGTCATCACCTTCTCCTTCACCTAGGGGGTCACCCAAAGGGAGAACCACACCTTCTCAGGTTCATTTTAGGCCAAACGTCTCTACACAGTTCCAGGTGACATTTTTTTCTTTTTGTACACTGTGGTTGTGCATTTGTTCTTCTATTCGATATCTGGAGTTTGAAAGTGAAACAACACCCCTGACAAAAAGTATTTTCAAGCCGCAGTAGTCGCCCCTTGTTTGTAAGACATGCTGTATTTGTTTCTGAAGCATGATGTATTAGAAATATGTTGTGTATTTGTTTGACTGGTACAGTATATTTCGTGTTCGCAAACCACACTCTCATATGGAAATTAGCTCCAAACCAATTAATCATTTTAATTATTAACTGAAATATATTTTTTGTTTTGTATTCTCAGCGCCAGTTTTCCAGCCCGGAGACCTTCACATGCCACGCTCACCAGCCTGTTCCACAAGTGCACATGTACTTCAGCAATGTCACTGGATTTCAGAAAGGCAACTACAACACCATGTACATATATGAGAGAAAACGGCACCCGACAGCACCCTCCAGTGTTAACGTCTCACCTCCACATTCAGGAAGCTGGAAGGACAAGACGGGGGGAGTTGGCTGAGATCACATGAAGCAGTCCGATTTAAATTCTCTGAATTTCTTTTACAGTTCTCTGTTTGGTCAGTCCTTTCTTGCACAACAGGAAGGTCATGTTTTGTAAGAGCAGTTATTCCTTTAAACATTTCTGCTGTTGCTTTCCAACTGGATTCAGATATATTTCTGGAAGGAATTTTTTGGCATTTTTACTTTCTTTATTTATTGCGCCTCTTTTATTGGAAGAACTGGGACCTATAAACACAACACCAACCCCTGCCATGTCAGTAGTATTAATATGAGCCAAGACTGTGCACGTGGTTTTGCTTTTTCATCGAGGTCAACAAAAATCCACGGCCACAGTGCCAGCTCACCGTGAGGCGCTAAACCAGAATGGCTATTAATTAAAGCCAGTCAGTATAGTTGAGCCTATTCATTTATTGCTTTTTGGGTCTAGACGACATGAGAAACTTTGGAAACAGCGGAAAACAACTTTACTTTTCAAAACTTTTTGTATTTTATCAAATATCTGAATCCTCCTTTATTTGCTATGCGGTCAAAGAACAAAGCCAATTAATATTTTCTAATTTTTTATTTTTTTACAGCAAAATACTCTTGAATGTGGTTTGATTTAAACCTCTGTACCCATTAGTGAAGTGTTACAAACTCAGGTTATGGACCCTGGCATTTTGGATTTGAATACTTTACTCAGGACAAGCGTGATGTAGCTTCAGTGAAGTGAATTAACGTGAGATTGATTTGCAAATATTAATAAGGTAAATATTTTTGTACAAGTGATGTTTGCAGTGGCTCCATTAAAGACGAATGCTGTTTGTTCTCATAGCTGACTGTATGCTGTGTTAACAAAGCTTTTTCAATTCAAAGAAATAAATATATATATTTATATCTATAACCCTCTGGATATTTGTGTTGAAATAGTAAAAATACTATATACAGTGTCTCTTTAAGCATCCATGAAAGTCTGAGTGAAAATAAACATTCATAAACCAAGTCCAAACGCAGCGCTACTAGCTAGTAACGTTAGCTACACCTTCACCGGGGCTAAACGTGTTAGCAAAATGTAAAAGTGAGATAACCTTAAACATAGTCTAATAATAATACGTCAGTGTAATGTACACCTTAACTGTATCTCTGGTTAGCAACTTAAATGATCAGTCACTGTTTCAGAAAGCAGCTGTATAGGCAAGTAACATCTTTGACAGCTAGATAGCTAGCGGCTAGTAGCTAATGGTAGCTAGTCAACCGACTGGAATTGTGTTTGGTTCGCAGAATTACTGTAGTAAATCTCCAGCCCAAATAGACTAGATAGACTAATTTTGACTTGTTAAATGAGAAAACACACAGGTGCGATTGGTCCAGTTAAAAATAGCTGCGTCCCATTTCCATCCATCAGTTTAAGGCTTTGGAATTGGTTCACTGGAATGACCTTCCGGGTCAACTAATTGGAACAGAGCCATCGTTGATGTTATCAGCAACGCCTGTGATTTGTCTGCTTTTACGAGCCAAAGTGTCTGCCGTCAAAAATGTCTATTCAAATCAGTGAGGTTAATAAAAACTTTCGAATTTGGGTTGATACTAATGATTCAGTTAATAATTTCCTTCTAAATGACAGAGTTAATAGACTATGTATTGTGTGTTTAAGTTTCCAGCATTACTAAAAAAGCAAAACAAAAAAATAAACTCAACCTCTATGTGTTTGCCAGAGGCATCCGACCTCACCTGCCAGTCAAACAGTTTGGTTCTTCCTTGATGAACTTTGAGCGTCTGTAGGTGGCACTCCTGTCTTTCTTTTTCAGCCATCTATTTTTGACATCTAGTCATGTATTGTCATTCATTTCACTTCAGGCGCTTGTGGCAGTGAATGAAGGGACCTTCATTCAGTTTTATCAGGGGATGTTATCCCACAAGAAGACATACGTGCTGCCAAATACGTAAACACTGAAAAGAATTAGTCACCTAAAAGGAAAACAAAATGAGAATTTATTCACGTTAAAAAAAGTTCACAGACTGTGACTTTATATTACTTGTGCAGGTCTTAAAAAAACCATGTATGTTTGATGCTTTCCGTGGTTAGTTATAAATCTCGAAGTCTCATTTCTTACGCGTTTTATTTATCTGGTTTTAAACCCAAACACTTCACATCGTTTGGAATTCCAGACACGAATCTCCAAAGTGCTAACACAGGCCTCTGCTGTGCACCGGAGCGTTGACACTAATCGGTTGTGACAGTGCAGTGTGAACCCAGCAGGCTCCTGGCACCGAGTCTTTTCCTTCACTGCCAATACTCCATCTGCCACCGGATCCACTGCAGTGAGACGCACGGCCTTGGAAACAACAAAATCATACAAAAAAATATACGTATAGATTAAATGTTTTACAATCACGGTTCTATTTTGTTGCCTATAATGTCTGCAACAGTAGATCTTGCATCGTACGTCTACTTTTACCCTGCTTTTGGGGTACGCAGCAGGGATGCTCACTATTTGCAAACAACCGTCTGTCTGAGTGATTTATAGAGCATATATGAAGTGTAGTAGAGGTGGTTTGGAGGCCACAATAGTGTCAGCATGAATAACACACGCCTCTCTTTGTCATTGTACGCCAGTGTGCACATCTGTGAGGGAGACAGTACAGTCAGAGAATTAACACAGTAATTGTCTTTATTGGCACATATGTTTTCTGCTTTGCATTTCATGCATTAAAGAAAAAGTCAAGCGAGCTTATACAACACATTACACTTAATGATTACAAGTCAGACAAGAGACAAAGAGCCATAACTGTGCAATGGAAATGGACAATACATTCATGATTGTTTGGTGCAAAGGGAATTCACTCATGAACGTGACGATGCATCAGAATTTGAATTTTGGAGCATCAGCATTTGCGAGATGGTGCTGCAGATCAAAAGATTTGTATCCACTGATGGTTTGTGCTTTTTGTCAAGAAAAGTAACACTTGGCATTAAGTCATCTTCATTTGAGTGTGTTTACATGCGCGTCAGTATCCCGGTTATGAGGCTTATCCCGGTTTTGATTTGGGATTTGGTGTTTACATGGAACGCGGAGACACCTGGTTATTCACCACACTGATTACTGTAACCACTGCATAAGAGAAGCCGACGTCCACAGCACCATCTTCTGTAGTGGCAGACGTTGACCAAGCATGACGTCCAAAATTTTGTAAAGTTTGAAAGTTGCTGGATCAGAACCAGTTCTGTGATTTTGCTGTGGTCATGTTTCTTTAGCGTTTTCCACTGTGACCTGACTCGCTCCGCTCCTGTTTAGTAGGTCAGTATTTCAGTGATTTTCCCCATCTAAAGTGCCAAGTATAATTTAAAATTTCTAAAAACAAGGCTTATATTGTATATTGTGTTGACGTGTGTACATACGTTATTTCAAACAATGGTCGAATTCAGACCATTGATGAGTTGAGTCACATCGGCAATGGTGGTGAAAACACCAACTCCCATGATCCCTTGGGTCTTATTTTTGTTATTGTTCTCATTAAAACGTCCCTAGTGGCAGAAATTACATATGCCGCATTTATTCATTTCATTACTCAAACACAAAACTCTTCATTCGCTTCTTCGTTGCGCCAGAAGTTAATCATTTTCATTGCAGTTTCTGATACATCACTTAGTTGAAGTCCACGTCTGTGTAGGCCGTCAGCAGCAGTAGATCAGAAAGCAGGATAGCATGTATATGTGTAACAGTATCACTGTTTCTTGTGGTGTACTCCAGCTAGCATAACTGGGTTTCTCAAGTTGGGATACGATGATCACAAACAACAAAAACAGGATACTTCGAAAAACCCAATCATAACCAGGATACTCAAGTCCATGTAAACACACCCTCCTCTTCCCATCATACCCTTGTCAATGGCATGAAATCCAGAAAGGTGAGTAAGCTTCCTCACCTCCTACCTATCTGCCTCCTCTCTCTATCCCTTCTCCTGCATCTAAGTCAACCCGACCTACAAGGGGAACACCAGAAACCCAGAGAAAGTGGAGTACTTCCACCCTCCCATCAGGTTCCCCCTCTCTAGTTTGAGGTAAGCCTTGTCCCCTCTCTCCATTATCACCAGGCCGGCATTGGTGGCAGCTTCCCTGGTCACATCCTGATCGCCCGCAAAGGCAGAGATCACCGGCCAGCCGTTGAGAACCAAACTCACCTGGAGAGGACGAGTACGAGATGAGAAAGCGATCATGTGTAGAAATATTTTTTCTGACCCTTTAGAGTTTCCCACATTTTATTATGCTTCAAGTCCGTCTTAAAATGCATTTATTTTTTCCTCATCGGTTTACGCACAATACTTGACAAAGAAAAAACAGTTTTTTGGAGTGTTTTCTTAATTTAAAAAAATAAAAACTCAAACATCCAATTGACGTAAGTGGGATGAGCAGAGAGTTTAGACACTCACACTGTCAGCAGTGTATGGAAGCCCATTTCTGCCACTGTGTTGGATAAAAAGATCAAATAATGAGTTAGTATCTAAAAAATAACGAGATACTGCACTTGTTTAAGCCAAAATTTTGAGATACTATCTTGTTATTTTGAAGAAGTCTCTCATTATGTTCAGATACAGTCATTATTAGGAAATACTAACTCATTGTGTTGGCTTACAGTGTCTTTTTTTTCCATCGTAGTGGCGAAAATGTACCTTTAAAACTGTGAGACTCCAAACAAGTTGCAGAACCAGTCCAAAGACGACGCTCATCTTCAAGTGTCATAACAAAGGGTCTGAATACTAATGGGTTTAAAGGGATATTTCAGTCTTTTATATTTAGTAAAGTAACAAAACACTCCAAAAACCTGTTACGCTGTGTGTGTAGACTGATGTGAAGTGAATCCATTTTAAGATGGGTCTGAAAAGTGTCCCGAATGCACTGTGTAAAAACCGTTGCACTTACTTGTATCGTCTGGCGGTTGTACACTTTGACCACATGAAAACTGAAACTGTAGACTCCTTTTCTCGGAGCCACAAAGATACTTCTCGCTGGATCGAAATGGCTGCCAACGTTTACGAGGATCTGTTAAGAGTCAAAGAGGGTGTAAGTAGTGGAGCCAGACGCCGAGCCAGCATACTAACAGGCTAATGCATTAGGATCATTTAATTAAAAAAAACAGGTAACTCTGGAAAGTTACAGGGCCACGTCTGAGATTTTTTTCAGCATGTCAATCTGCCGAGCTTCCTGTTCACTCATCAAAGAAGAGGACGAAAAAAAGGGGCAGGAGATTTGATTTGATTTGTCTGTCACGTCTGTCACGTCTGTCACAGACATTACTAAGCATGATTAACCATTATCAATATTGTGCAACACTTTGATTCAGTAAACATTACAATTAACCTGTAACAGGTGCAGTGTGTTTGTGAGTGGTTGATGAAAGCTGGTGACGCTAATGACTCAACACTGAGTGAGTATCGACTCACACATAGAAAATAACTGAGGATATGACCTTTAAATAGATTGTGCAAGAAGGAGAGTGTAAGCAGTGACTGGTTGGAAAGTGGTCAGTAATGAGAATCAATCCTGTTTAAAAACAAAAGGCAATAGATTAATAAATGAGAGGTAAGCTGATATGCGAGAGGAATGATTCCTAAACTTTCTTGTGTATACACGTGTACTTCTGAAGCTCGCCTGGTCAAAGTAGATGGTCATGGTGCGGTTGCTCATCTCTGATGGCTCATGGTTGGTGTTGCGGATGGCTGAGAACGCCACCCGACCAGTTCCTGACCTCACTGACATCCCCAAAGCGTTCCCCGATGGCTCCGCGGAGGGGGTGGAGTCGCACACCACCAGACACTTCCCTTCCAACACGATTGGCTCTGTGTCATTCTGGCAGCTGACCTCTGACGGCCCCCGGTGGACAAGAAGCAGCAGTACAAGGAAGAGCGTGGAGTGGGGGGCAAGGGAGGGCAAAGGGGGCATAGTTCCAAAATTGAGGATTCTCTTTCAGGGTTTTGTTTATGTTTTTACACCCAGACTGTAGAGCCACTACAAATCTTCTGTGTCGTCTCAGTAGTGATCTGGGTGGAGAGTCCCTTACTTTAGAAACACAATCATAATTTCAGTTCTGGAAAACACAAATTAACCCAAAGTTGAGTGCATCTTATGAGGTGTGAGATGATTCAGGAAATCCTCAGTTCTACCAAGAATGAATGTTGATGGAGTCTATTTCAAGCTGTTTTTTTTTTTCGGCAATAACGTGGCGTCTTCCTATACCGGCAGAGTGGAAGTCCTTATTTGGACAGTAGGAATGGAGGTTATCCAGTTCCTCACACTGCAGCCAGAATGGCCGTCAGCCAGTTGGACAAAGGAGACCAAAGCTGTTTGAAGCCTGTTAAAGGAAAACAGAGGGTCAAGTGACACATTTTTGCTTAAAAGTTCTCCGCAGATATGACGCACATAACTGATGAACATTACACATCGGTTAGTGTGCGTGTTTCATTACTGGTATGAAAGTTTATGGATTCAGTTGAACAACAAATGCTTCATGGTGACAAAAACTGAGGAGATTATACCCGTGAACATATATTTTTATTGCTTTGTTTTTATGGTTTTTGTTTTGGGTTAGGGTTAGATAGAGATCACTTCAGTCCATCTAGTCCCTGAAAGACATGTATCCAGGAGTTTCACTTACGAACCCGGTACAAACACAGAAAAGAAATATGGAGATAGGTTCCTGCGCCAAGAAGGTTGTGTGATCACTGCAGTTTGTCTGTCTGTTAGCGGGATTATGCAAAAACTACTACCTTGGTGGACGGGTAGGACGAGTAGACTCATAAAAAGGGGCGCGTGGGATTGTTTTTCATATTCTTTTTAACACTGGAGAACCCCAGACTAACATAGGATGAAATAAGCTTGTTTAATAATATTGTGTAACGAGAAGAGGAGTGGCCTTGTTATTGTTTTTTTTGTTTTTTGTATAATTTAACCGACTGTCACCATTCTAAGCTCTGAGTAAGTTCTCTAATATTACAGATGTCCCAGCCTCTGTCCCTCTTTATGGGTCTGGTAAGGGGTTCATCCTCGGTCCATGCCCTACCCTTACACCAAGTTTCACAAAAATGGGTGCAGTAGTTTGTTTGTACAATCCTGCTCACAGACAAA
>JAPQRN010000011.1:718077-737000 GCA_037367275.1 Coranthus polyacanthus
AGACAACACAAGGGTTATGGATGCCTTGTGGAAAAATATAAAACCTCTCAAATTGTGAATTTAGCCTATATTAGTGTATGTACATGTGAGTAATTTAAAGTGAAATATATATCAACGAGAAGGGCACTCACTTTTGTTGAACATGTGTCGCAACTGATCCAAACTGGCATCACACCAGTGGTGATGCCAGTTTGTATGTGAAATATTCGTAGGCGAGTATTTCACACTCGTGTCATTTATTCATCACACTCCCAGTGTGTAAAGGCCTTTAGACTCTATGTACATATCTGAAAGTATTTTCTTAAATTACAAAGCGTGAATACAAAAATTCAGGGTAAAAAGTCTCAGTTTTCAGCACTGCTCTCTTTTTTTCAAATCGTGCCAAATTACGTCACAAAAGGAAGTCGTCTCTGCTTCTTGTATAGAGTCTACTGTATGAGACGGTAAACAAGCAAACAAATAAATAATATCTTACTGAATATTGCTACGTATGACATTTTCTTTTCAATGCAACTCAGTATTTCACTTAAAAGTATAATAAAAACCACTCCTCCTCTGTTACAGTAGGTACAGTTCACATCTGCTGCACTGCGCTGTGAGTACAAGTAGTTTAACCAGTAACAGATAATCCCTCCTGGTTTTGGTTTTGTGTAATATGTGATAGAAACGTGTTAACACAGTCTAAACAGCTTTAGCTAAAGCTGCTCACCTGTTCAGCTCTGCTCTCATCTCATCCAAGCTCATTTTTCTCCTTATTCCGGTTATTTCTCCTTATCCTCATTTGCTCCTCGTCCCTTCGATGCATCAGGCTCACAATAAAAAGGCTGTGATCTGTCATAACTGTATGATTTTATATTTTCAACCCTGCTGTTGTCAAAATTAGCATGTTATCCATATACTTCTAATGTGCGCCAGCTTAATGACTCCCTTTTCTTACGTCATGCTAATTTGCCCCTTTTTTTCGCTGCAAACTGAAAACTTCACTGAAGTGTTTATGGACATACATATATGTTTTAAAATCCAGGTTCTAGACCATTTTCCTACACATTAAAGCTCTGTGGTTGTTAACCTGATAGTTGCACTTTAAGATTTAAAAACAAAACCTAAAACTATAATTAGAAATAACAGTTTTGACATGATGTCAGAGATATCAATGTATTGTATGGCAGAGATATGCACTGATCTATCAGGCAGACCCATGACGACAGCACCCTAATAGCACTTTATATCACTAGAGAGAGTACTGAGCCACTGTAGCCTTGAGTCTGCTGGTCTGGTCTGGTCTGGTCTGGTCTGGTCTTCAGTCCATCACACAGTGAAGAGGAAGTAGCTCACCGGGCCAATTCTAACCTCTTTTAATTCACGTGGAGGCACAGATAATGAACTGTGAACCGTGAACAGAAAACCCAACGATGGCTGAAACTTTTCCACTTTGAAAAAACGTTGAGAGTGAAAGAAAAGAAGAGATAAAAATAGAAGCAAAATAGGAGTCAGCATTGACGTTGCTTTCTTCTGCTCGAGACGGCTCTCTGCAAGTAACGGAATGAAGTTGGTGATGTAGCAATAGCATAAGAATTTATAAAGATACTGACAGTGATATTATGTTTGTTTACTGTTTGTTGATATGTGGGTCATGGTTGTGTGGACAATTCAAAACAGATTTTTAGCAAAGCTGTTGACAACAAAAACAGGATGGGAAAATGTTTCAAATGGAGGTAATTCATGGTTTTACTGTGGCCGTTTTCTTGCTGACTGAGCTAAGTGAGCTGTAATGCAAACCATAGGCTGACGCATGCATTTAAGACGGCAAGTTTTGACTGGCTGTCTGAGATTTTGATTTAAGGAGAAAACTGAACTAATTAAAATTTACTGGACACAATAATTACATACACACAATAATAACAATTCACAGTTTGTCAAGGGAGAGGTTCACACAGACCAGTAGGAGTAACTGCATAATCTCCTTGGCAGAGGTAACAAATTAATCTTTTTATATACTGTTTTGGCACATTTTGTTGCATTGTAGATTGGTCAATACCATTATCATCTGACATCTCAATTAGGATAGAAAGATGAAGAAATATATATTTTTATCAAATCAATATACCTGCCTAAATCTCCATTTGGTTACTTAAATGACTAAGCACAATAAAACCTTGAAATATTAGGTCATTAAATCAATTTGTCTGAAATGAAACCATGACAGATGCAAGAAGCCTGAGAAAATCCACAGGAGATGGAAGATCTTATCCACATTAAATATTGTTTTCACAGTTCATTACATTAATTACACTTAATCAGCTACAGCTGTTATGCTGTTGTTCTGGCTTGTGATTTTATACACTTGTGTCAACAGATCCTGTTTTCTCACTGGTCTTGTGGTCTGTGTGAAAAACAACACACTGCATACAGGCTACATGACAGATGGTCTTGTTTTGCTGAATTATATGGGAGGCTGTGGCTCTAGAAGCAGAGCGAGTTGTCCACGAACTGAAAGGTTGACGGTTCCATCCCCAGCTCCTGCCCACGTGTTGAAGTGTCCTTGGGCTCCCAGATACTTTGTGAATGGGTGAATGTGACATATTGTAAAGCACTCTGGGTAACATCAAGGTAGAAAAGTGCTTTAAATGCATTTACACCCATCAGAGGAAACAATGTGCCTTGAACACAGCATATTGATATAAAAGGAATCATGATAACTGATGGAAGGCGAGTATTATTCATCATGTTCCAATCCTAGTATGTTTGATGAGTTTGTTGTTTTTAATCAAAAGTCTATGACACGAAGAAGAGGATGGTGTGTTGCTCCTGGCTCCTGGCTCTGGTCTGGCCTCTGTATTATATGTTTTATGGGTGTATGTCATTTAATATCTATAATTAATCATAATCATCATTATGATTATGATCAGTATTTGTATTCTTTCATGTAGCCACATTAGGTGAAAGCAGAGAAACTGATATCAGATACTTCACAGAAATCGACATTCACAACAACAAACATTTCACTTTGACGAGCTGCTCCACATCAAAGAGAGGTGCATCATACATCATTTTCTAAAACTAACCTGGAATGAGCAGTCTGGTGAGAATAATAATGAAGTGCAATGTGTAACAGTCAATTCTATTCCCCTCAACCCCCTTTTCATCTGGTATGAGGTGTTATCTAAAAAATAAAAGAACGTTCCTGAAGCAGCAGCTTGAGGGTCATTTCCTAGCAAGTCGAAATTCTCCCACAATGCAGCTTTGTTCTCAGGAGGGACTGTATTTAAATAGGACAGTCAGAAGACGACGATAAAGACAACCATCAAAACAAAAATTTAGCATTTTGTGCAATTAACTACAGAGATAAATGATCCAAAAGCCTAATTAACTCTGACAGGCTCACCAGAGCAAAGCACCTATGCAGCTTATGTGAAGAAGACAGTGTATAATAACTTTGGCTTTACTTCTATAATGGATTCTTAATGCTTAATTAGCAAGACACAATAAACATTACAAGGCAGGGTTTGCTGTGTATTATTCATCTTATTATTATTGTACTTCTCTGTGGTTTCCATCTTATTATATTTCTTTGTTGTCAGATCAGTCATCCATGCAGTTGATAGTCAATATATTTAGATGTATTCATGTGAGTACCATCTGCTCCAAAGTGGATGGATGATGACAAGATTAATATATTAAGTTACGCGTCTTGTTGTTTTATTGTAAACTGTATTTAATTGTTTTGAACCACTGTTTTTCAGTAGACACAGCTCCGTGAAAGAGTTGAACCTCGACATAAATCATAATACATTCACCGACTGGATTTATTCTTTTGAGAATGCATTGGTTTGAATTGGACTGCGACATTAATTCCTTTGCAGTAGCTCAGGTACACCGTAGCTTCCTTATTTGTCCACACAGTAGATCTACTAAAGCATGTTTTTAAAGTCAATAAATAATGACAATACTTCAGCTACTGTACATGATGTAAAGAGCCAATGTAGGCAGGAAGGAATTTGTTGACAATAAGGGTGAAGACCTCAAGTTGTTTTTCAAACTTTGCACATTCTGCCCAAAGAGGCGTCATGGCATATTTGTGGTTCATAATATCAAGTTTTCCTTTGGGAGAAGAAGTCTCTGGAGAGTGATATAGTACTTCAGCCTTCTGCCTTCTCTCATAAACTTTAACATCTTCAACTATTAAATGCCTTCAGCACTGTTAAAATGAAACTTTTACCCTCTTGGGAGAATGTTGACCCTGTAGATATCAGTGTTTTACACAACCATCCATAGTGGATGAGTGGGTTGTCCTTTGGATGTAGCATAGAGTTCATCCCAAAGGTATTCACTCGGATTGAGGCTGGGAGTTCGGGTAAACGAGACCACTACTGTCTTTTTTTATGAGAAAGTAAAGCTGGATAGATAGATAGATAGCGTGCATGGCAGTCCTTGTCTCAACCATCTATTTTCCATCAGTAAACAGTAGATGGCAGTCAAACATAGAAGTTCAGAAAGCCTCAGCAGCACCACTGACAGGGCTGGGTATGTCCAGAACTATTGATGGGAATTTCAGATGGTAGCTTGTTTTTGTTGAAAATACACTTTGTACAAGACACGGTGCTGAGAACAGATCATAAATGTACACTCAGTCGCTCCAGCGCACCTTTCATTTTGACACTACCTTCAGCCCAAAGGCTCTTGTGTTTGATGAAAAGGCCTGGAGCATGAAACATTATCAATATTAAAGTGAATGTCAGAGCTGATGAGTGTTCTGGCTCTTTTTTGTTTTTTTTTTTTTTTTTTCTTTTTTTTTGGGCCTGTATAACAGAGCATCAGTTAAATGCATTGTTAGCGCCCACTGGTTTAAAATTTATAGAGGGTATTTAGATAATTAGACCAAAAAAATGTGTGTACATCTCATGCATTTTTTAAAATACAGATTTTAACAACATGGTAACAACCCAAACTTTTGACCTTGTTTTATAGCAAAGGAACGGCAGACAGAAACACAAAACCTACCCTTGGCCTCTTGCTCGTTATTGAGTCAGCAGCTCAGCACATCATTACTAAATTACTGATTACAGACGTAAAGTGATACAAATGAGGAGGTTGCCCCTGATGCTTAATTGTTAGGATGTAATAAAGGAACGGTGATATGTGGGCCCTTAATTGTGTGTTTACTGCACTATTTATTGGAGAGCGTCCCTCCCTTGGCTGGTCGCTGATGAGGTGAGCTGTGTTTCCGCTGGCGTGCTATCAATCCTGCTTCATTAAGGACACACACAGGATGGGAAGTGAGAAGAACACAGAGTTTGCCTTCCAGCTTGACGTGGGCAGAGGAGTCAGCCCTGTTAATGAATTTCAATTCCCCACTGACAGGAAACGCATGTAGAAAAGCAATTTAGAAAAAAAAAAAATACACATAACTTCTTTTTTAAGACAAAATGAAGATGCCGAATAAGGAAATAAAGGTGATGATTTTAAATTGTATCACCTTTTCTGGTGATAAAAAGCTGATTACAAGTGATTCACTACATTTCGGTGACTGAGTGGATGCAACAGAAACTTTAAAGATGATGTTAAAGTTAAGATGTTATTATATTGTTGTATTCTGTATTCTGGTGGGGTTACATTTTAATGGAAGTCTGTGTCCTTTACTTTTGTTCCACTAATTTAATATTGGATTATTACAAATTCTAAATAAATTCACTAAAATCTAAATTCCATGAGTACTGAAAAAAGTAGCCCATTCAGGATGAAACTAATAGCTGTTGGACAATAAAGTTTTGGTTGAATTTGAGTCTCAGCTTTATTGACAGAAGCAAGAATATTTGGATGCAGGCTTGTAATGTTCAGTCTTCAAAACAGACAGGTGACAAAGGAAGAACCTGATGGCGGAGGATCTTTTCCAGGATGACAGTGTTCGATCCACAGAGTGCGAGGGGCCGATGAACGGTTGGATGGAAATGATGTGACTCCCGTGCTGTGGCCGTCATAGTCTCCAGATCTCAACCCAATCTGACCGACCGTGGACCGCGTTAGACAACGCTCTCCGTCACCATCAAAACGACGACTGAGGGAATAACTGTTGGCTGTTGGGTAGACGGTAGAGCTCGCAGACTGTAGAATCAATGCTAAGTTTTTAACTATGAACTATGTGAGTAGAAGAAGCATGGTTTTAATGATTCCTTTCCAAGCTGCAAGCTCACTTTTAGGAACGTATTATAACTATCCAAAGCAACAGTACAGATCTATTTATATCAGAAACCACACTAATGTAAAAGCGATTTTGGTTGTTAGGGAAATATTTTTTTAAATTAATTAATTTTTTTTTTTACTGTCAATCAATACAGTTTTATGTACACTTTATACTCATCAGACGGTTTGTGTCTTTTCATGTGGATTCCATCCAACATGACCAGCTGTGATGCATGACAAAGACAGCGGGGTGACAGAGAGTGGGTCTGATGATGAGGATCATACAGATGTCTGTACGGCACAGTTTAACACTTAGTTTAGCTGAATAATAAATCTGGTACTTTACAGCATTTTACAGACTGATTTGTCTTCATCTTTAGAATCTTTTAACATCTTGATTCAAGTTCTTACCTGGACAACAGCCCCTCATTCAAGTCAATAAGCTGTTTATAAAAACATTATTTTACACTGAGATTATAGGCACATTTATGTTGTTGCAGTAGACATTCATCCTTGACCAAAGCTGAGCAGAGAACGCATTAAACTGTAGAGTTACATAAAACATATTAATCCAGTAAGCGCTATTTAAAAAAGCAGCTATAAAAACATGTAATAGCCATCTGTGCTCTGGTGTTACTTTTGCTTTCATTTCTAGCTTGTAGTATTCACACATTTTGAATATCCCAGTCTTAGCTAGAATGCATAGTTGCCCATGGGAAATCTACCCATGGGCAACGCATGGGCCTCGCATAAAGCAAGGCCAATCAAAATAAATTGGGAAGGCTCCTGTCACATCAAGCGCAGCTGCTCCACAGTCATGTTTTCAATTCTGACCTCCCTGTAGAAAGGGCTTTATGTAGAAGAAGGACTTTATGCAGAGCACTGCATCTTTTTGAAACTGCAAATACATTTATAGAGACGTACGCGAATCACAGTCTAAACGTTGAAACATAGTAAAACGTTTATGTTACTGAATATCAAATCTAGAATTCTGTGACATATTCTCTCACTAGGTTAATTATAATTCAATATTGAATACTATTATATTAAGAGGTGATTGTTTTAAATGGAATGACATTTATACAGCACTTTTCTACTTTGCTTGTCCTCAAAGAGATCAACCAAGTGCCTCGTTCACCTGTTCACACACACAGAGCTGCCACTGGAACAACGTAGGGTTCAGTGTCTTGCCCAAGAACACATGTGAGGAGCAGGGAGTCGAACCGCCAACCTTGCAGTTTGTGAGCAAACTACATGTCCAACCAATTTTGTTCATAACATATGCCATTTACTTGGTAAAAAGTGGATGACCCACCACTTTGCTTTTTAACTTTTTTAAATAATTCATCTTTTATTATAATTTTTTTTTCCCCACAGGAACGAATTTATGTAAATTAGGTCTATTGACCATAAAATCCAATAAAGAAGTGTAAAACTTGTGGTAATGAGTTGGAATAAAGTTAAAAAGGTATGACACAGAATTGGAAGGTAATTTATACTTAATGTTTTTTTAAAAAATCAGACCCTCAAAATGGTCTCAGAACAGTATCCTGACTAAACTTTGACTTGTAACCAGTTTGTGGCATCAACGTAGGTTCCTCTGATCTTAACTACAATCAAGATAATTCATGATATCTGCTTTTTTAAACTAATAAACGAGTAGCCTAATTTAATGTAAATGAGGTTGATTGACCGTGAATTCCTAAACAAAGTTTAAAAGTTGTGGTATTAAGAAGGAATGAAGTTGGCTGAAATGGTGTAACGAAGAACTGCGATAATATATACTTTATGCCGTAATAACCATCAAATCAGGTGGATCAGTTTGGCAAGACAAATACATGCACCTTTAATAGGTTGACTGGTCAATCTAAATTACATGTAAGTGTGTATGTGAGAGTGGTTGTCTTTCTCTATATATCAGGCAATGAACGGGCGACCTGTCCAGGTTCTAGAAAATGAATGAATGAATGAATGAATGAAGTTGTCTATTGAAAGAAAAGGTCAACAAGACAACTGAGGAACCCTTGAGATATGGAAGGTAAGAAACAAAAGAAAGTCTTCCCTTTCACTAAGCACTCGCGATATACCCTGACCTGAATGACTGTGGATGTTCACAGACATTTTTAACAAGAGAAGAAATCTCATCTATAATGCAGATCAATCCATTTTAATGTCAGGTGTAAAAAGAATCCAATTTGCCAGAAAGTCCAGATACAAGTCAAGACAAGGTGAGAATGTAGTCTTATTATCAAAATGAGAAAAGCTTAGACTTCAAAGATTATAAAATTTTGATTGTGAATGCTCTTGCAGGTCACATACTTCAGCTTCTGTTGGAAAGCAGAGTATTTGAAAAACGTATCAGTGGACTGAAGAGCAAAAAAGAACCGTCTGTGGGAAAAAGGCAGCACATTGTCATGCTGAAAAAAAAGAAAAGAAAAGGAATGGAAAAGAAGTTGCCTTTTTTGTGATTTTGCTCATGTGATTTTAAAGTCGTATCCAACCTCCTCTCCTCTCCTCTCCTCTCCTCTCCTCTCCTCCCCTCTCCTCTCCTCGCCTCTCCTCTCCTCTCCTCTCCTCTCCTCCTCTCCTCTCCTCTCCTCTCCTCTGTTGTTTTGCCACTCTGGTACTAAATTTGCTCCATCTGTGTCAGTGACCCTGGGTCTCCACATTTCTATGGGCAACAGTGCTCAAACTTAACCCAGAAAAGTCTCCTCTGTCCTGGGCATTATTGCCTTGTTTACTCCCTTTAATGTTTCAAGGAAAGGCCGATTAAGGACAGCACACACCGGTTGCCACATCAGGGATCAATGGAGGTATGTCGGTATGCATTCACACATCTAGCTGTTGGTGCTTTTGGTGTGAGCGTGGGAGCTTTTTCTTTTTCCATCTCCGCTGATCCCCTCCTCCCACCCTGATAAAGAAGGCCTTGTGTGAGCGTGGGTGTGAGGAAGGGAGGAGAACCTCACAAGTCTCAGACTGGAGGGCAGAGGTTGACGAAGGGTGTGTGTTTCTCTGCCTTTTTCTGAGTGCGTGTGTTTGTCTGTGGTTATATGAGAAAGAGACAGAAAGAGAGAGCTTATCTTTCATGTATATGCATGCGAGCACTTTCCTGTTATCCAAAACTGAGAATAGTAAGTTTTAGGATGGACGCACTTTGGAGGTAAAAGGTGTCTTTGTTTACCTGAGAAGCCCCTCTGAGAGCTGACCAACCTACTCAGACAGTGATAGTTTTGCTCAGGGGTCCAGAAAAACTCACAAGAATGATTAAAGCAATCAAACCAGGAAAAAGAACAGAACTTGAAAACTTGATGGTAAATGTCTTGATAGTTTGTAAGTTGAAAGTGATGGTTTGGATTTTTTTGAAGTAGGGCTGTAAGAGGTACTTATCTATAAGGCCTGTCTGATGGCAAGGTACAGCAGTGAAATATTCTAAATATAGCCTACACAATGATATTGATTTTCTATAGGTGGGCCTTTTTCAACTGACTATAATACAGTTTATGCTGACTGTGATCTCCTGCAGGCAACACACTGACTTGTTGGACCACGTGAACACAGCCTCTTTTTTTCTTTGCTTCAGCCACCTTCTTGTAAAGGCTGGTGATATTTGCACATAACCCAAAATCCTGTTGATATCCAAGTCTTTCATAACGTTTAAAAGTAGTGTTTTTTGGGGACACGCATCTTCAGCCTCAAAAACTGGCTAGCTGGTTTCTGCACAACACACAGAACTGACCGTAAACAGGCAAGAGTGAGTAGGAATTATATCTGTTATTGATTAGATCCATGTCCTCCGGTTAGAAAATGTTTTTTAAACAGGTAGCTTTGTTCAAGTTGGCAAGTCAGTCTTTTAGGTTTTATTAGAACAGACGAGACAAATGGCTTTTCTGCCTGAACTTGGCAGATCCCTCTGAAACACCTGAAAAATTAATCAGACTTTAGATAAGACACATGATTACTCGATCTAAATAATAGGCTTTAAGGATTTCGATAGAAGATAAGTGCCTTAGTTTCTACAATAATTCTTACATTCACCGTAGTCGACCTCATTCTGTAGAGTAGGTCAAACACAAAGTGACTCAGACTTGTGGCTGTAAGCAGTGAAAATTAAGGTGAATTTAAAGACTGTCAAAACAGGAAATGTGGGAGAGACTGAGCTCTACCTTCAGGGCTGCAAAAAGAACTGGCAGCATCAGCCAAAACCGCTGTTTCCAAACTCGATGTCTGCGCTGAGACGCAGGCATTATGTTTGGGAGCTGAACGGTGGCCGGGCACACAATGGCAGGCACATGAAGCTGGTGTGCAGCGGGGGGTCCTGGGAGCTTCTTTCCTTCTCCCTCCCCCCAGGGTCTTTGTCCCCACAGAGCGGTGGGGGTTCCTGCAGGGTCTCAGAGCGTGCGTTGACCTGTCAGGAGGTTGACAGCTCTATTTACGGCCTGAGCCGACAGTCAAGACTGCTGTTATAGTCAAAGTTTGAATGGAATTATTTTGAATATGATGAATCATCCCTATGTGTATTTTTGTGCTGCCAAAACCATATTTCCTGATCTTCCGTTTTGTCATGCACACATGTACTTGTAAAAGCTACATCTAGAAACCAGACACATACACATGGCAAAGAAACGTTTTGTCTTTCTCTTGCGCCATCATCAGGTCAGAATATAAATTTGCATAAGTCTTTGGTTTACGATAGTAACTTGTAAAACTCATGACATTCCCACCAGTAATTAGCAGGCATTAAAATGCTAACTCAATAAAGACAGTGACCATGGATAAATCACAATCCATGATTTGAATTGCGACCTTCTCAATTTTGAAATGTACTGTAGAGTTCATACATACAGACTTCCACACAGTTACTTGTGGTTTTAAATTATTTGTAAAAGACAAAGCAAGACAAAAACAACGTAAAAGACACACCCAGACCAAAAGAATGTAAAATACGACAACGTAATGACTCGACAGTCTCTGCGATTCACCGTAATGACGATTGTGGACAATTGTAAGATTGAAGATCATCACCCACCCCCATATGTTACGATTTAAAGTCAAAGAAACACTGTGCCAGTACAAGTACAGCCTCAGAGTTGTCTAAAAATGATTCCCATAGTTTTCAGCTGTTTAAAGAGCCCAAACAAAAGGCAGCTTGGAGTAAAACGAACATTTAACTGTCAGAGTGACATCTGGTGTAAACACAATTAGATCTGATTCTGTAATGATTATTATGGAGTGGTGTTTATTTGTCATGTTGGCATAAAATATCTCATGAAGTGAGTGCTCCTGAAGTGAGAGAAGAGTTTATTTATAGACGTCAAAATGATTCACAGCAAAAACATAAAACCAACATACATGATCTTTAAAGGACAGATCAAATGTCCTTTAAAATGTGAACTTCTTGTTTGGTGTGTTTAAGTGACTGACTGAGTACAAATGAGAGCAAACCTCAAAAGCAAAATGCCACTTATTATATGTCATACGCACACGTGTGTGTATGTTTGTATGTGGGCATCATGTGCGACTAAATTATCATTTAAGTGGTCTTTTTTAAGCTCATTTCATTTAAACAGATGACACACTTATTCCAATCTCGGAGTGTAAATACGTTTCCAACGTCTGCATGAATCTCTGGATGTCTTCATGTAAACAAATGAGAAACTGTTTCCTTCTCTTTACTTTCTGCCAGAAGTTTTGTGCACATGTGTGTTAATGCAGCTTTAAATTCTTGTACGTCTTCACAGTCATAGAAATGACACAACTTTTCCCCGACTGCACTTATTGGCAGAGTTTTTGAGCATCTTTCTGTGTGTGTGCGTGTGTGTGTGTTATAGTATCTCATGCTTTGTGGTGCATGTGTATATACACTTCCAGACTTTCTCAAAGCTGCTCCATCACTAAGTACTCATTTTCTGTGTCCTGGCTTTTCGGTAATGTGAGGTTTAAACGCACAGTGCAGTCATGTTTAGGCACCGCCCTGCTCGCACACAGATGTGTACTGTAAAGCGGCTTCATATCTCCTGCTGTTTAATATTGCAGAGCAGATGTTTGCTGGGTTAATCACCTCTGTCAGAGCTGCGCAAACACACACACACACACACACTCTGCTGCTGGATCGCTGTGTTTTCCGTGGCTCTGTTAATGATCTTCAGGCTGGAGCTGATCGTCTGAGGTTTTGATAAAGAGGCTTTTGTTTGATTCAGTGTATGTGTGTTTGTGTGTGTCAGGTGATGGCTGAATGATGACAACCTGTGACCAGCATGGGGATTCCCGTTTTTTCCTAGTCACAATGATGGGCAGCTCGCCACTGTACAAACACACACACGCGCACGCACACACACACACACACACACAAGCCAAGAAATCACCCCTCAAATCTAAAAATAAAAGGGTGTGTCTGACCTGTGTATATGTGTGTGTGTGTGTGTTTCAGCACACAGAGAGGGCATTATTCTCCATCTCCCCAGTGCCTGGGGTGACCTCACCCTGTCTGGATATCGCTGAGCAGCATGGCACTCACACACACAGCAACACACCACTCAGGCAAGTAGGTCAGTCTGGAGTGAAAGTGGACACATCATCTATGAAACTGCACAGCAACAGCTAGGGCCGCACGTTATGACAACGCATATACAGTGACGATGGACATTTTTCATTTTCATTAGTGTCACTGTGTAGCAAATCACACTCTTTTCAGTAATATTTTTAACAGTTGGGTGCCTTGCGTTCCTCTACACAGACAGGAAATTTGCACAAAGGCAACAGAAACAAGGTGTCGGAGGAAAGTGAACATGACTCAGAACGAAATGAAAGAACAAAATAATTAAATGCGATGAAGTACATTATAGCCATTTTAAAACACTTCTTCATTTAATTTGCAGAACAATTACTGTATCGTGATATCTCCCATTACTGTGATATACAATTACATATAGCATGATGGAACATTTTGGCCATATCAACTACATGTGCGCAGAGAAGCCAAGCAAAAAAAGTGACAAATGGGTATTATGCTTTTTGTCTAGGCTGCCGCATACTGCCGCATACGATTTCTCCTCTTTGGAAGCAGTTGAAAAAAAAGATGCTCGAGCTCAAAAGAAAAACACAATATGGACATGGGTCCCCGGTGACAGACTGATTTAATAACTGTGTGCAGGGCCCTTTGACCTTCTAGTGGATATGACGTGGGCAAAATCTGAACACATGATAGACACCGGTGACACAGCAACGTGCCTCAGTTGTCCATTCGTGTTCAGATCACCGAAACACATTTTAAAACTAGTGTAAAGAGGATCTAACAGTCACATGTAAAGAGGCCGGGACAAAGCTGACACTGTTATCATAATACACTTCTCTTGTATTACAGAAGTAGAGTTGTTTTCTTACATTAGCAGAAAAAGTTTATGTTTGGAACTGGAACTGTTCTGCCTTCTGGCAACTCGGCCTTTTTACAGCATGTTTAGGAACCTTATTCGAACGAAGGCACGTGTTGCAGGGAATGCACGGTGACATAACAATACGTACGCAGTTCTACTAAACCCAACACTCACAGGCGCTTCCATTTCGTCAACTCAGCCCCTCTCGTTTGCGAGTCATCTGTGTCTTCGGCGAGCAGTACGTGCCGTTAACCTCATACCCTTAAAATAGCGTTGTGGTACAGTGAGAGTGCAGGATGAAAACGCTGCAAGTGGGGGGAAAAAAAAGGTATGATGTCAACCTGTAACGACTAACAGCCTCCAACCTCTCCTGCGTCAAAAAAACGAGCTTCGGTTAATGACTTCATCAACCATGCAGCCACACACACACACACACACACACACACACACACACACACTCTTACCCCTGCCTGCTCTGATCTATAATAAACTGTCTTATTACGACTCTGTAATTATGGCCTATATACCTGCTTGCTGGGGTTAAGTATATAAAACCTGCAGGTGTGTATGTATGTATGTATGTTACAAATTACAGTCTCTTCTTCTGTGGTAGTCTCCTCCCTTGTGTGTGTGTGTGTGTGTGTTCTTTTTTTCTTTCTACCTCCTGTTCATTCACTCCTTTCTCCCCCGTCTCATCTCCTTTCCCTTTTCTTCTCCAACACCCTTTGCCTCCTTTCCTTTATCCACGTGCAGAATATATTTATCCGTTGTACTTCACATCATCTCATTCCTTTGCGCCCTCATCACCTTTCTCTTTGACAGTTTCTTTCCTCGTTTTCCCCTTCTTTTCTTCATCAGCACATCTTCCCAAGCGACTTCTTCTTTCTCGTCTCCATCTCGCCGTTTCTCCTCCATTGTCAACACTGTTTATTTCCTTTCCTTCTTCATCCACATCACTTTGCCCCCCCCCCTTCATCATTTCTTCTTCCTTTCTTTCCTTGCTGACTTCACTCAAATCCTTCCCTTGATTGTCTTTGTGCTTTTTCTATCTTTACCTCATTATTTTACCTCCGTTTTTCATCTTCCATTATTTATCTGTCTTGTCTCCTGCCCTCACTCCTTTATTCCTTTTATATTAAAAAACGCCAGAAAACCGTATGCTGCTAGTTTCAGTTTTTATTCCACTGCCTGTGCTGTTTATTTCTGTTGGGTCCTGCATTTATTACATTGCCCGATAATAAGAGGTCATTTAAATGCCGTGTATTTGAGTTTGTTAATCATGCATGTAGTGTTTGGGAACAGTGTGTGTGTGATCCTTGTTGTGTGAGGATGTCAAACATTCCTCCGCTAAAGCCATTTCTGTCTGCAGTTTGTTTTCATACTGAAAAACTCATTAGAAACAAATGAACATAAACACTGTGTCAAATGAATTCAGCTCACCCCGCAGGCTCTGTGTGCGAGTGTGTGTGTGTGTGTAATTTTCACATCACCAGTTCTTTTATAGGTGGAAACAAAAAAAAAAAAAACAGCAAAAGGAGTTAGTGGTAGTTTATGTGTTACTGCTTCCTTTTAAGGAGACATTATTTTTCTTTGAATGTCAAGCTAAGCTACACGGCAGGAGCTCGGAAGATAAAGCTTATCGTCTTCCTCTCAAGGGCGTTCTGTCAGGATTTGATCCGTCCACAAGCAATGTGTGGAATAATTTGTGTCAATATAATCTCATTGACTACATAAAGCTTATTAAGTGTAAACTTTTGAGGGAGAATAAAACTCACTGAATCAATGTAATGGCATACACAGACACCCATTCGTTTGACATTCAGGTAGTTTTGTTTGATTACATACAAATCTAATTCTATAGCTCTTGTATTTCGTGGTGTAGCGAACAGAGGATACTGAAGTGCTCTACCCTCCAGTATAAAAACTCTAACCCGCTTTTTTGTAGGTATTATTTACTTCTTTGATAGCGATTGCTTTGGTACTGCAGGAAACATTTTGCAGAGAGATGGGGATCCTCGACATCCAAGCAAAATCTGGCTTTTACCTCAACAAGCTTGATTATTACCAGAACCAAAGGTTGCGATGTAGTCACCTAGTTTTAATCTGGGTGCCTGATTCATGGCGTTTCATGTTTGGAGTAGTTTTATAGTGGGGCTAAATTTTCAAATATTTCCTTTTGATACGCCCATGAGAAGAACATAGCAGAAAGCGCGAGTTAACATATGAAAGCCCCAGATTTACGGAGTCTCCCACCGCGTGTCTGTAAAATCCCCCAAACCGTAAAATCAGACTGGTGTTTCCGTGACATGCATACCTTCGATTTTTGCAGCAGCAGCAAGAGAAAGAATGAATGAATGAACGAAGAGGGAGGGAGGGGACAAGTGAGGGTGAATTGATGTACAGACAGGCGTGCTCTCCATTTTCACACTGTGTAATCAGGAATTTGTTTCTTCAGTTAAGCCCCAGAAGCATGTTTAAACAGCATTCATACTGGGTTAAGAGTGGAATTCACCTATGTTTTATATGCGGGACGGGATAGAAATGTAAGTGAACAGGGAGATATATGACGGCGCAAGTGTACGAGGTTATTTATATAGCACCTTATCATACACAGAGGTTATTCAAAGGGCTTTACAGGCCAAAAAAAGTAGGGAAAAGCAGAGAAAAGTTAAATGGTGGTATAAAAACTAATGAAAGCTAATTAAAAGCAGTCTTGGGCATTAGGTTTAAGTGTCTACATTTGAGGCATATCTGTTTTCCAAGGCGGTGTGTTCCATCTTTTCTAAATGTTGTTTGGCCAAAGAGTTTCTCATTTTAGCTGTTTTTGAGATGCCAGAATGATGGTTTTATTACAGCTTTGATGTGTCCTCTGAAATTTAGATCCTCATCAATGATCACTAAGACTCTTGCTGTAGGTGTCCTTTTCAGTAACCTCACAATTTCATTGCAACTTCTTTTCAAATCAAATGTTGACACTACTGTCAAAACAAAATGCATTCATAAAAAGCCAACATTCGCCAGTTTTAATGCTTAATATCCCAAAAAATGTGGTGATAAAGAGTTTATAAAGAGTAGAAGCTTCTTATGGATATTTTTCTTGGCTTCTTTTAAATCACGACTGTATCTTTACAATACTTTTTATTTGCTTACTGCGGTGTGACACAGAAAAAAAAAAAAAAAAAGAAAATCACCCCTAAAGTTGTATCATCATAGTTTACAACTTTTCTCCTGTCAGTCACTTGTCCATCTGCGTGCTCCTGTCTTCATTTTACTCTTTCATCCCTTCCTTCTCCATGTCCGTTGATGTGATTTATGGCTGAACTCAAACCTTACACCCCTCCGCAGCCTGAAAAAAACGCACTGAGACATCCCAGCAATGCTTTAACAACACAGGCTTCACCACTGTGTGACCCACACACAAGCCCCAGAGTTTATTACCGAGGAATGTGATGGGTTTCTGTGGGATGTTTGGTACAGGCTGTTTTGGAGATGCTCTTTTGGGGCGCTGTTGCTACGGGGACAGAGACAGTGCAACAAAAATGTCTCCAAAAATGGGTTTTAAAGGAGTCGACTTGGCAGCGGGGAACTATCCTTGACTGACTTTTTTATTCTTAAGATGACTTTTTTTTTTTCTTTTCTAATCTGAATGTCTTTCTGTTTGCCTTCCAACTTCTCTTCTTTGTTTTCATCCAGATCGAGGATGGAGGAAAGGCCGCGCTGTGCAAGAAGCTGAAGGTCGGCGACGAGCTCATTAACATAAATGGGTCCGCCCTCTACGGCAGCAGACAGGAAGCACTCATCCTCATCAAAGGATCGTACAGAATACTGAAGCTGACAGTCAGGAGGTACAAACACGACTCAGTAAACAACATAAAATCTGTACACAAAAGACTCATATCTGCACGCACACAGGTTTCACTCATAAATAATTTCACAACTTCAAAGGGAATATTTTCTCTAAGAACGGATGTGCGTTGTTTTCTTGTCCTTGCAAACACACTAATCGTCTTGAGAATTTGTTTGACTCACCGCGAGGGGAAGTGAAGGAAGGTGAGGTGAGGGAGTCGACAAGACGCAGATGACTGCGCTTTTCCTGGAATAAGCCAACCAGACATTCAAACAGTGTTGTCAGATAAAGAACCGTTACACAGGAAGTGACCTCTGACCTGCACGGTGTCACAAAAGGAAGCTGATAAGCTCTGATGAACAAGGTCCTGCCTGTGTACGTCTGTGCCGTGTTTGTGAGAAAACCAGATAAACCTTAAATTTATAGGTTTCCTGAGCAGAATGTCTAATCATTAATGCACCGTTTTTCAGTTTGGGTCTCATAATTATGGATCATGCTAACCATTGCTACCGTACTCATAACCTGGCTTCAGTAAGTGTTAAAAAACAAGAAAGGTGTTAACCGACTACTACTTATTTAACTAAAATCAGAGATGAGATTAATGAGATGAGATTAACTGTATTATATACCAAAGAAAACGAAGAAACTTGATGCTTATTATTATGATGCAGTCAAACATGAATCAAACTAGTAAGAATCAGTTCAGTCATTTTGTTATCCTAGGCACAAGTTAAAAAACACAATCATGGAACTATCTCTAAAATGCTCAAATAACTAAAATTAAAATCGAGGTAGAATTACATGTGCAGATTTAGCAGGTAGGGATGCACAGATATATCAGCTGAGCATTGGTATCGGCCGATCCCTATTATCAGGTTCAAATTTCCATCAAAAATAAGTTTATTCGTTCATGTTAAAACCGTGTTATTCAAATTGAAGGACATTTTCTATTAAATTCAAATCCATAAATCTTACATATTAGGTCTAAATATTTTTTGAGCGTACTTTAAGAGGATATTAAGTGATGGAAACTGAACTCTTCCTCAGTGGCACCATGACTCTAGTTGGCACAGCGGCTGTGGCTCTGAAAGCAGAACTAATTGGCAGGAATATTTCCACTCGGTGAACTAAAGTCCAGTTGGCGTCTTTAGCAAAGGGCTCACAGGCTGTTGGGTGAAACCTGCTCTGCAGATCTGAGGTCAGATTTAAAAGCACATCAACTCAAGGAGAAGCGTTCGTCATTTATATTTTTGTCGAAACTTTTAATTCTGGATTGTGAGCCTACAAGTCAGCAGACTGCATTCATATTTACAGGTGATGTTAGAAGTTACAGTGATAAACTTTGGCAACATACATTCAAACTCAGTTTTTTTCACAATCTGAACATTTAATTCCAATATATGTTCCCTAGCCCAGGGGTATGCTTTGCGCCTCCAGACAGATTTTATTTGTCTCTTTAGATAACAGAGATTCCTGACCCCTGATTTAGTCCCAACTACTTTGATGATGTGAAATTTCAAAATGAC
>JAPQRN010000011.1:775112-793890 GCA_037367275.1 Coranthus polyacanthus
AAGAGGAGCTGCTTCTTTTGATGTATGAGCTTTTGTATAGTGATGGAATCCTAAAACAGAGACTGATAAAAGCACCTTGTACAGGTTCACAGGGGATCAACCGATATTTCTTTATACATACACATTACTCCAACGCAAAACGTCATCGAAATGCCTTCAAGCTCACTGTTAAATCATTTAAAGTACAATTCAATAATATCTCCAATTGAACTGGAGGCTGGAAGTAAAAGGAAGGGGAAAAAAAAATCTTTTTTCATTTCAGTATAGATTGGCTGTTATTTGCTACGTGTAACCAATCAGGTAGCGCTGCGGGCAGGACATTGTGGCCATAGAGTGGTGGCTGCATAGTAATTTTAAATTGATTTATTTTATTCAATAAAAAAACACAGATACGAATAATCAAAAAATACAAAAACACAATCCTTCATTCCCTCAGCTACTTCACTGCTACACACTGTTTTAATTCTGTTGATTCTATCAGTTTCACCTTGAACATGCAACCTGTTTTTCTCTTTTTTTTTTGTGTTTGAAACTGTGTATGTAATTATGTGTTATTACAGCTGCTGTGCAACCAATTGCTCCTCTGGGGACAAATAGAGCTCTATTTGACTTGACTTGAAATATCAGATCAGTAATCAGTAATGGCTGACAATTGGTTGATCCCTTACAATATTTGACAGTAAGCCCACTTATCTGATTGAATTCTGTTTTTATATTTATTCTTTACTTGCTCCCAATTCCTGGGCTGCAGCTTAAAGAAAACGGCTCAAATTGCACACCTTAAGAATACATCGAAGTAACACATTTGAATGGCGGTACTTGTACCTTATTGATGAGAGTACTAACTTGCACATTCACACAGATGGCAGTTTGTTGTCAGCTTTCCTCCCTGGCTTTGGCTGCAGCAGCTGTGTTGCTTTTAGTCTGTACATTTTTAAATTCCTCACATTTGTTCGGGATTAGAGTCCGTTCTTCTTATGAGAAATATGCAGCTCTAGACCTGTCTATGTTTGTGATTGTTCATCTGGTGCCAATACTGGCCGTTTTTACGCGAACACACTGGCAGCTAGACTTGGACAACCTGGGCTGACTTAGAGGCCTCTAATATCCTACAAGAGAATGTTTCTATAAAAATTCAGCACAAAATACACCATCATCGTTATCAGTACTGAAGTTTATTGCAGGGTGGGTTCACACACCCACTTCCCTTCAGTCCACCCATCGAGCTCTACTCAAATACCACTGAATCAGTGTGTTCTGACTAGCACCTGATTGAAGTCTTCCTTCATTCCTTTGTGTTATTAACCAGCTTTAAATGTCTTCCACAGATGTATCCCGCCCGGCAACAGGAAATAACCAAGCTCAACAGGAAGTACAGCCTGACCGAGAGGTGAGCCACTTCCTCTGGTGACCACAAAGTACAAGTTTACACATATAAACCTCTTTGTTTTTGACAGGAATATGTTATATTTCTGCTTCTGTCATGGCACACACAGGCACATCTCTGTGTGATTGTTTCTCAGTGGAGACTTTAGGAGGGGTCGGTCCATTGTAAGCGGACGGGCGGAAATCCCTCTCAGTCATGCCTGGCTGTGATTTGACTATAATGAGCTCTAAGTGTGCAGAGCAATCATCCATGCCTAAAATGTGACCATAATGATATGTGGTTGGACGGTGATTCCTGTATGTTAGCATGTAGGGGGAAGCACGACGGATACGCATGACTTGTGAAAGGGGGTCTACTCATATTTGACCTGAGACAGAAACAGTTCAGTGAGTCTGGAATGCAAAAAGGAAGCATTTACTGTAATTTGACCACTTTCTCTGTCTGTGCTTTTTCGTAAAACATGCTTCTTTTTTTTTAAGAAAACTGAAATGTTCATCTTACATCCGTTTTTACCTGTAGTGGCTTTGCTTAAGCAGTCTGTAATTATGGGCAGATTCTTATACCCACACGTTTAAAGCTTTTTTCATGTTCCTTTTTACATTCCTGTTATAACGAAACACATCTGAGAGCGGATGCCAGTGTTGCATGGGGAAAAACTGCCCCTCTCTTATCACGGGGATATCACGGGGTTTTTCGCGTGCCATTTGATCAATTATTAAGCTAGGATGCACCAAAATGTAACTTCCTTATAGATATTCATTCAGTCAATATATCTGCCAAATTAAAAAAAAAGATTGATACATCTAATCATAAGTCATGCTGGTCACACAAGGAGACAATGTCTTTTTTCCTCTGCTCACTTTACTTTCACGTCACAGGGACTACCCAATCAGGAGATGGGAATCCAGACCACCAGAGACTACCAGTCAGCACCAGCAGCCCCACCAGAGTCGATGGGGCCCAAGACCGGTTGACAACAGCACTGCCGACCGCAACGGCTACGCCTTCGCTCCTCCACCGGCTCCTCTCTCGCTAAGGGGACGAGCTATGTCTGAAAACGACCTCCGCTTCGACAGCAGCCACCGCTGGTCACCGTCGATCTCCATGGCGACCAGCCAGACTCTGAGCGAAGTGGAGGAGGGAGCAGCAGCGAGCACAAACAGGCCGAACAAGAAGAAGATGCCACCTCCACCAAGACCGCCGCCTCCGAAGTGGGAGCAGTTCCACCGCAGGCGTGCATCTCACCACACCCTTTTCTCATCTTCTTCTTCTGCTGCTACTGCTCCACAGTCCATCCCCCCAACCTTTCACTCCACAGAGGGAGACCATGTGACCCATGTCTCCTCATACATCCCTCCACCTGAAACCTCCAGGCAGAGGTCCTACAGTCTTCCACCTCAGAGGCAGGAAGTGGCGGGGGGATGCCCGCGCTGCAGTTGCAACCAAACTCAGGCGTCCCAGGAACACATGTTTCCCCACAGTCCACCCAACCAAAACCAACCACAAATGCGGGAACACCAGTTTTCCCACGTCCCGTCCAATCAGAACCAGGCTGAGCTTCAAGAACCGCTGTTTTCAATCGCACCGCCGAGCCCGATGTTCTCCAGGCGAGCCTTCAGGCCAGTGGTCCCACCTCAGAGAGAGATTGAGGGGAACCTGAGGAGCACGTACAGTGGACAGCAGGAGAGGGGCGAGGGTTTTTCGGCTTTTCCTCCACCTCCACCAGCAGAGGACACTTTAAACAGGTAAACCCAAAATGACATGTTTAAATGTCTACTGCTAAGAGTGTTAAAACCAAAAACACTACATTACACAATAGCACAAAGAAACCGCTTAGAAGTACTGGTTTTGTCAAAGATTCAAGTCACATTTATTTATGTAGTACATTTAAAACACAGGAAAGATAGAGGGTATGACATGCGAAATCTAAACTAATCATTTCGAGTTGTAATTTCTGTAAATTCATTTTCTGTTAATTTGAAATATTTCTGATTATTTTACTGGACTGTGTCTCTGCAGTTCCTCTGACATGGATACCAGCCGCAGTCCAGACCAGGACAGAGTGACTGTGAAAACTCACAAACAGCAGTCCAATATGAGACCTGGGGCTGAGTGGGAGAGAACCCAGTCTCCCAGAGTTCACAGCGACACAGCGATTCCTCCTGTCATTGAGAATGGAGGCGTCAGTGGGGTTTTACCTGCTGAATCCTTCTTCTCCATAGCCTTCCAGCAGCAGCAGCAGCAGCTCTGTATGAACAGAGACTTCCAGAGCTTCAACAACAACATCAGTAATGTGGAGCAGCAGAAGATCCCTGAACCGGGAACAGAATCGGAGCCGACTCTCAGCCCGAGTCCTGCACACAGCCTGGAGGCGGAGCTGGACGTCCCCATGGAAACGGACATCGATGATTTCCAGGAAGAGGAGCTGCCGGCGGAGAACGAGCCAATCACCAGCGAGCTCCCTTGCTTTGCGCTGCCGGTCACCGTCCTGGAAACGGACATCGACACTTTACCGGGCACAGGGGGCTCGCCGTCGGGCCGGACGAGGGCGGAGAGCAGCTCAGTGGAGGAGGAGCTGGAGGCCGGGGAGGGCAGCAGCAGAGAGGGGCTGAGCCTGGAGGAGATCTTCCCCCACAGCAGTGAGGGAGAATCGGGCACAGAGAGCTGGAGAGGGGCCTACCAGACCACGGAGCACAGCACAGACAGCTTGGATAGGTAAGCAGAAGGATGGGAGTGTGTGTGTGCTGTGCATTTATTACACACACCATTTGATTTGTACAAGACCTAACTGTTCTTGTCACTAAGCTCATTCCTTCTTTCCCACAACCTTTTCTTGGACACCTTTCTTCTGCCAACTTTCTCTTTTCTCTGCACTGCTTTTACAAATTGTTTTTGGAGACACGGGGGCCAGATCTTCATTTGTTGCCAGGAAACAGGAACATTTATCAATAATTAATATAGATAACTTTTCCTTTTTTTGTGGAAAATCCTTTCTGATGAGTTCTTTGTCTGGCTTTATCAATCTCAGTGACAACTTCTTTTATTTCTGTCAAATTTTTAATCTCCCTCATCATTTCTTCTGCTTTTCCTTCTCTTTGTGCAGAGCCAGTTGGAAACAGTTTTATGCTATTAAATGCTTTCTTAATCATTTTCGAGATTCTGAAGAAAGAGGATGAGGAGAATTTGTCACTTCTCTTCATCGAATAAAACATTAAAATTACATTGAATTATACCTTAATAGGGCGATGTATCCTGGGAGAAGCAGCTCGTAAAATTCAAAATGTACAAAATATGTGTGGAAATGTTTTACTCAAGTGCAAATGAGATAAATAGTAACAAATTACAACTCATTTTTCTCTCCTGACAATTTAAAGGTTAAGTTATTGTCCATATGTCGCAGATGTTTTGTTGTGTTTTTCTCTAATACCTGGTGTCACCTGAAGTTTCGCCCACACACTTTCCCTCTGGCTTCTGATCTTGTCTCCGTTATTTGCTTGTTTTAATTTAAGATGTTTTCCATACGCCCCCCCTTGTTTTCCACTCGTCTCAGCCCAGATAAACGATTACACTTCTGATTGATGTACTTTTTTAATCATGGTGCTTTATGACCGTTCGTCTGTTTTATCACTCTGCCTCTGGTTTTTATCTCCGCGTAAATTAAACAAACTGTCCCGTCCGTACCCCCCTCCCTCAGGCGATCTGGTGCAAGCTCCAGCTGTTCGTCCTATTACAGCACGTCAGCAGCCAAGGCCCAGCTCCTGTCGCAGATGAAGGACTTCACTGATAACAAAGAGCGGGACAACGACGACGAGCTGACCTACAAGGTAACACAGACCGCTACTGTTTAGGCAAATCATTTTTTTTTTGGAGCATCTTCTGTACTTTTCGAAGCCGAACCCTCAGTTAAAAAAAAGCTTTTGCTATAGATGGCGAGGTGATGAGAAGTTGACAGACATGCGTTGGCTGTTATTTTCATTTCGGGGGGTTTAAACAGTTCTCTCTCTGTTGCGCAGAAACAGCTGATGGAGAGCCTCCGCAAGAAGCTGGGAGTGCTGAGAGAAGCTCAGAGGGGACTGCAGGAAGACATTAGAGCCAACGCACAGCTGGGAGAGGAGGTGGGAAGATTCTCCAGCTACTCATTCATCCATCTGTTTACTTTGTCACCCATTTCTTCAACATCAACAATGGGCCTCATGCAGCAACGTTCTCTCAAAATTCTCTTGTCATCTTAATTTTCTGTTAAAAGAAAGCATAAGAGAAGTCAACTCCAGATGCAACAAACATTCCTAAATGCCCAAATGTTCTCTTACTCAGGTGTGCTGAATGATGAATCCTACTTGATCATAAATTGGAGATTGTTTGCTATTAGCATAGGTACAGTAACACCCCTTAAACACTATATAAGGAGCGAGCTGGTGCACGCCAATCATGCCCAAGAATTGGAGAGAGGCTATCAAATAAAACCACTGCTGAATCCCAGAAATTAGTGGCTAGTAACAAAATAAGAACAAACTTTCAATTCAAATAAAAATGAGAGGAAATTTCTTCTTTCCCATTCATTGATACACGCCAAAGGTTTTAAATGTTCACACTGCAGCCATAAACTTTTCCTTCAAACGGCGTTGAAATATTTGTTCGGTCTTTACACACTGCACTTCCACAGTTTCAGACTTTAACAACACACCCGCTGTGTGTCCTCAGGTGGAGGGGATGGTGGTCGGGGTGTGTAAACCCAACGAGGTGGACAAGTTCCGCATGTTCATCGGCGATCTGGATAAGGTGGTGAGCCTGCTGCTGTCACTGTCGGGGAGGCTGCTGAGAGTGGAGACCACGCTGGATACACTGGACCCGGAGACGGAGCACCATGAGAGGGTGAGGAGGAGGGGAGGGAGAAGAAATTAAAACAGATGTGTGTGGGCTGTAGGAAGCATTGATTTTACTGTTTAAATGAGGGTGTATCTGAAGATGACACGAGGTGGGAAAAGTGTGTGCCTGTTACTTCTTGAAAGAAAGCTCTGTCTAAAAGTTGGGCTGGTAGGATGTGAAAGGTATAAATGGGAGGAAGTACAAGTTACGTGTCCAGTTTAAAAAGAAAGATAAAAGTCTGAAGGTGGTCACAAAACATCATCTTACACTTTCAGCCCTTCATCCCTTGTGTTACCTTCTCTCTGCCCTGTAGCTCCCCCTGCTGGAGAAGAAGCGGCAGCTCATGAGGCAGCTGTCCGAGGCCCAGGACCTGAAGGACCACGTCGACCGCAGAGAGCAGGCCGTCAGCCGGGTGCTCTCCCGCTGCCTCTCCCCGGAGCAGCACCGAGATTACAGGTACAAGATTGAAGACTGGGTACAAGTTTAATGAAGGTTAATGAGGATTCACAGCACTGGGTTTAAAGAAACTTGTTTGGTTTTAGCTTTTTTTATCTTTGTTTTTTGGCTCTAATCTATGAAATGTGTATTTATGGAAAATGATTCACAGTCATGCGGGAATATTTCTATTAATTTGTGTTTTTTTTTCTTTTCTTTTTTTCTCTGTAGCCACTTTGTGAAGATGAAGGCGGCCCTGCTGGTGGAGCAGAGGCAGCTGGAGGATAAGATCCGGCTGGGAGAGGAGCAGCTCCGGGGGCTGAGGGAGAGCCTCGGGCTGGGGCTGGGACTGGGACTGGGAATGGGAATGGGAATGTCGATGGGATACGGACACTATTAAAAAGAGAGAAGAGACGAAGAGACTGTTGCTGTAGCTGTTTTCAGCCTTTCAAGTTTTAATAAGGCTAAGTTCAACTGTGTTCTGTGACCCATTAGGAAACCTTTCCACCCTCATTTACTGCAGGCTTTATTTTAATGACTGTACCTTTCAAAATAAAATAAATCCACTCATCTGCTCTCCCACAACTCCACCGGCAAACAAACTGTCAAACACATGATGTATCACATACAGCAGTGTTGGGCTTGTGGGAAACTGTTCATTAACCGCCTGCAAAAACAAACCAGAAATGTCCATTTTAATGATATGGAATATGGATTTTAAATGGGAGTCTCTTATTTTTAAAAAAGTGGGAGTTTCACTTTAACTTTGGGATCTTGTTAGTCCAGTTAAATCTGTTCGTTTTCATTTTCCTCCCTTCGTCCTGATTTCAGAACTACGGGTGTGAAAATGCCCCTAATTTCTGTTGAGGTCACAGAATACAGTATAACGATGGCAACAAACAGGTTTAGGATAAAATGAAAACCAGAACAATTTGATTTCGAAATAAAATAAGCATCAAACATGCAGTGATTGTAAAACACTGATTACCGAGTTTTTGAGTATTAGCAGAAGTAACATATAAACAGCTGAAATGGATCAAATGTCCTGACGGGTTTTGTGTAGGCGAGAAAAATTTGGCTCCGGTGACGGCCAAGGCTACGTGAAGCACAAATCAAAGATGTCAGGAAACAAGGACTGGAGCCCCGGATAACAGAGGAATCAAACACCAAGAACAACACTGACGGCTCACCTCCAGAGCCGTGATGAGAGAGCCGAGAGCACGTCGAACCTAAACCGAGATGATGGGATGCGGACGCCACTGGAGAAGGTGTTTGAGCGCGACGAGGAAAAGAAAGCGGAGCGAGGACGCGGAGAAAGCGAACGAAGAAAAAGTCAGGACTACAAAAAAAACCCTAAAAAAAACAGCCTTTGCTTCACACACTCGTACTGTAAAACTGTACTTTCTTTTACTCTCATCACACTACGTTGCCAAAGACACTATCGATGTTGCTCGATGACTGTTTCATTAAGACGCTGCTTATGTTTTGTTGTGTTTTTTTTTTTTTTTTTTTTACATCTCCTGGTTCAGAGAATCAAAGGAGACTCTTTTCGGTGCTTCACACTAAGAAACTGTGTTTCCGTTAACGTCCTGAAGTCAGTATTGTAAAGCGTGATTCGCAGCATTATTAACCACCTTCAGCTGGTTTTTGTATTCATCTTACTTTGTTGCAGGCCGACAACCTGCAGCCTCCAAGGAACACATATACTGTAATATCCAGCATAATATTCTAATATCACTTTGTATTCACCGTTACTGTAACGCGTTTTACTGCGTGGAGTTTGACACTTCACAGATTGGTTATACTGTCACCTAAAGACTGTTTGTACAGAAGAACACTTGTGTTTATAATGTATACGATATGTATATAGTGATTTTTGATTTGTGAAATGACTGGAATCGGTTGTAAAAGATGCGTGGAAAGACCGGGAAGTGTTGCATTTACTGTATATTTTTTTCCTCAAAGAAGAGTTGAGGTTCTTAGTAGTTTTAGCCAAAAATTCAACTAAAGTGTTCAAATTTGCCGGAAACAGTGATTTTTTTCCCCCCCTGTCTTTTTAGATGAATCTGGATTTCTTCTCCATTTCTGCAACTTAAAATCTCCCGATGCATGTGATTTGAAAAACAGGGCAGATATCCGTTATTGTGGTTCGTTATCTGCCAATATCTCGTGTGCCTTGACATTTTGTAATCTCTCCAAAGTCTCCTGAGCTTTAACCAGCATCCGAAACCCTGGACCGGACATATTTCAGTAACTTGTCTCGAGTGAATCAAGGGATTTGGAAGAGGAAATGTGTATATTTTGGCTGGTGAAAGGTGGATTTGCTAAAGTTGAGCGAAAATCCTGTTTATAGTTTGCGAAGACACATTTCTAGCTTTGTCCTTTATCAGTTCAGCATCTGATTAGAAGCAGATTTTCAGATTAAAGATGAAACTGTTTTCAAGAGTTTTGCACCTATTTTGTTCACTTCTCAGATGGTTTCTGCTGCGTTAATACCAAACAACCCTGAACTGTCTTTATTTACTTGTTAATGGTCTTGTTTTGTACATATTAAGCGTATCCTTGTATTATAAGTCATTTTCTCAACCGACTGAAAGTTCAATGATATGAGAGGAACAAGAGTTGCTTGAGAGGAACAGAGTGACAGAGAACATTTCTTCTGTTCATGTTTCCTGATGTTGTTTGGATTTATTACAAACCCCTTTTTTGTAAAATACATTACAAAGCCTCTTTTTTGTTTTTTTGTAACTGCAAAAACACTTGTGAAGAAAAAGTACCATAAATAATAATAATAGTATTTGAAACTACCTTTAGGTCTCCTGTTGTGATTTATACGCTGCTGGGTGAATGGTCTCTGTATGAGTGCCTGGTGCCGAAATGTGTTCCCTTCAGGGGGAAACCGTTGTTTGAATGTGGTACGATGGTTAAGTAAATATGGCCTCGGTCAAATGGAGGTTGACACATGATGAGTGGAGTGCCGTGGAGTAGCTGCAGTCGTTAAATAGCGATTTTCAGCAGGTCAGGGGTTCTTAAAATGCTCAGCGTAGCACTAATAAGTTAAAACGTTTTGGCGGTCTCGTGGTGTTGGGACCCGTCGGCTTTAAAGTATGAATCAATAAAACAAATCAGACGCAAAAGGACACACGTATATACATTTAGGAATGAAAGAACTGGGGGGTTTTACATGTAGCTCTTAAATAAACACTGTTCTAATTTGTCTTTTTTTTTTCATGTAAATGCCTGCGGCTCTCCGGTGTTTAACAAAGTGAAAAACAATTCCAGGCTCCTTTTTATGGATCCGAAAGATTCAGTGTGTGAGATTTAGGAGGATCTAGTCGCAGACGTGGAATAGAAAATTCATAATCATGTTTAGATTAGTGTATAATCACACAAAAATAAGAAGTGTTGTGTTTACGTTGACTTAGAATGAGATGTTTATAGCTACAGAGTCAGCCCTGTTCGAGTGTGGGCCAGAGTTAATATCCCTTTAAAGATTCAGCGTGTGGTGTTTAGTGACACCTAGTGGTGAAGTTGTAGATTGCAACCACATGAATGCCCCCCCTGCTCATCCTCCCTTACAGCGGCCACAAAAAAACATGGAAGGCCCTCATCAGAGCCCGTGTTTGTTTAGTCCTTTCTGGGCTTTTCAGTCGAGGGGATATTAACAGCTGTTCACAAACTTAAGTAGGTAACGCACTTTAACGCTACAAAACAGAAAAAAAAAGGAGAAGACGACGTCTGTTTGGAGCTACTATAGAAACACGGCAGCGCAAACATGGCTTTTTGAGAGCACATCCGATGAACTTTTTAAAGTACATCTTTAGTGAAAAGTCTAAATATTCAATTACTTTTTTTCTGCCAAGAATGTGCTACCATGATTAATTATTTACTGAGAGGAAGCTTAGAATGGTATTATTTATTGTGGCAACAGTATCAGAAATATGATGAGTCTGTAAGAAATATATCTTTTCGCATCCCAATCTGAAATCATTTCACGTCCTCCTCCTGGGGATGGGAGTGATGGCAGTTTACATGTTATCAAACACCACAACATTTGTCAGTTCTGTGGTACTTGTCAAGATGTCCGCAGCTTATGTGGAGCCCTTAATAAGCAGAAGTGGACGGAGAGAGAAAAGCCTTCTGCGCGGTCATGTTCAGTCCCATGGAGGTGGTTTGGGGAAATAATAAAGAAAACAGCTGTTGTGAAAGTGAAGAATCTGCATTTTTTCGTGTAAGCAAAGGAGTATATTGGTCTGCCTGACCCAGATTGAAGACTGGGAACTGGAAAAAGAAGGAGAGTGAGGTCGACGGAAGACAAAACACAAGGGGGGTGTGAACGAGTGCAGAGGATGAAGAAGAAGTGACTCACATCTAAGGCTATGGGGAGAGGAAAAAAAATGGCACTGAAAGGGATAAAAGAAGAAGAAATGTCGGAGAAAAGAGTGAAAGCTTCAATAAATGCAGTGTCGGAGTGAATGAATGGACTGAAGTGAAGAGAAACAGGCCAACTAAAACAAGGACCGCCGTGGGAGGCAGGGTGGACAAATGTTTATATTGGGCTGCGAGGAGCAGACTGGTGGAGTGGAGAAAGACAGGAAGACGAGTGAGTGGGAGGTGAGCAGAGAGGAGCCACACATCACGGGAAGTCATGAAAGAAAGAAAAAAATAACAGGGTGTACCATAATTAATCAGAGCTACAGACACATTACTATAAGACTCCAAAAAGGCCTGGCTGTCTTCACATCACTCTCCACACTTCCTTGCCATCAACAGCGAATGCTCATTTCCACGCATGACCACAAGGTGTCGCCTTTGGTCGATTAATAAAAATGGGCCGTTTCATTCTTCTCGGAACACTTCAAGAAAATAAGCCACTGCTGCGTCCAGTTTAATGTACAGCTTTGTGTAGACATTCAAATGAATTTTTGAATTGTTTCTACATTGTTTTTTTCCAACATCAGATGTTCTCAATTGATGCTACTTACGCTACAATTTACGCTACATGATGAGAAAATTGGGTTTTTGTGGTAATTCATTCAAATAAAGCCTTTTTCACATCACATTGGACACAAACGCAAAGGACACCCTGATGGCTTTACAAGTCACATTAATGACAATGACTTTGTCACAGCGGTCCAATAATTATTTCCAGAGATATATTTTGTCCCCCAAATAAAAATGTTTAAATATGTCCAAACTAGACACTGAGAATGCATAGTGTTTCTTATAACACTGTACAACAGATGCATTCTGGATAAATTCTTTCGTAGATCATTCTGTAACAAAGTGGAAAAGCAAGTCATTTAAATTTAACTTCAGTGGTGGAATGTAAAATACATTTACTCATTTACTTTACACTGCTTATATGATATAATACAGAAAATATCTACAAAGCATCTAAATGTAAAGCACTGATTGATTTCCAGTTAATCAAACTAATGCAGATGCCAGATTAGTCGAACTGCTCCACTGACCCAGTTGGAGAAGCAGTAGCTCTGAACTCGACTGCTTTTCCTGGTAAACATATGCTCATGTCAAAGCAGCTGAGATAAGGCAGGACTTACCGGATGTTACCCTTCAAAATAAATGTCTTATGTTTGCCATCTAATAAAAAGAGGAGACACTTTAATGTCATTTGAAGTACATGTATGTGTTACAGACACGTTTAGAGAAATGTACATTGCAACAGCTGACTTTTCTTCTGGATGTTGTACATTAATTCAGATGGTCCGACTTCAGTTTCGGCTACATGCTAACCGGAAGTCGTTTGGTTGCTATCTCGACTCCACCTTGACGTTTGCATTTTTGGCGTAAAAAAACAAAACAACATACACTGCGGCAATTCCCAACAAATTCAATACTTGTGGCGTCTAAACTAGAACGCTGTCTGGCCGCGGCCTCGTCCGGGTACACGCACAGCGTTTTAAAACGTCGGGGTTTTGCGGATGGAGGATGACGCAGGAGGATTTTCGCGGAGCCGCCGTCAAGTTTACATTGGCCGCTGTTGACATAAGCAGCCTACAGTAGAAGACGGACGGGCTGCGGCGGGGCAAATCCGAGTCACAAGACTTCTTCACTGAGCCGGACGGACACGCTTCTTCCCCACGGGTAAACTAAAATGCAAAGCAGCGATTGAAACCTGCCTCTGTTGTGCATAAAAGTAGGTAACGGTCAACTGTAAAGACCACCAGCGGCGTTAGCTGTTGACGAAGTTAGCTCAATTGTCGTAATTTGTCATTTAGTTTGACAGGGGGCTCGTTGTCGCAAGAGTAACGGCTGACTAAATGCTTAGCCCCGGCTAATTACCTACTCTCGGTCGCCTGCGTTGTAATTGGTTTTTCCAGCGTGAAGCGCTCGTTCTGCCCGCTGTCGCTCTAACTATAAAAGAGGAAGAAAATGAGTCTATAACAACAGCGGAAATGATTGAGAAAACTTCCCCTGTAACTGGAGATGTGCTGTCATTAACCGTCTGTGTGATGAGCGTGGGGTGAACGAGCTGCGTATCCGAGTCGGCTGTTTCTAGTTAACAAAAAAATGTTATGAAATGAGGTTTGAGGGAGCATAAGAAGGCTGGGCGAGGAAGACAGTCTTTTGGTGACAATGTTTCAGTTTATAACCGTGTACCGAAAGCACGCAGCCGACGCTGTCCGAGGTAAAGTAGACGTTTGTCCCGCTTCTGTCCCGGACTGGTTGTTCCCTAACCGGAGCTTCTTCTTGTGTCGTTGTGAGCAGGTTTCGGAGGGATGGAAAACCCCGGGTACCGCACCGGGAGCTTCGACGGCCTTCATCACCCCAGTGACGATGATGATGACGAGATGGTGGACATTGCGGGGGCCACGCTGGACTTCACCTCCACGGACGACGTGCCCCCTCTCAGCTCAGGTAACCGCAGAGAATACCGTCGCCGGCGTGGATCCGTTTACAAGGAATTACCAGAGACCTTCTGGGCCAGAGCAGGTTATCTATTTCAGCTGAGTCAGGACAGTAAGAAGAACCACGCATCGCTCTCAGTTCCCCATTTGTTGCTTGAAAACCTATGTATATGTCCTCCCATGCCGGCGTTGAAGCTGTTTTGGATGAGTTTGGGCATACAACGTCAATATGAGCCTTAAATCACGGATGCCTACAGTTTGTGAACAATGAGATTGAAACTTCAAATATTATACCAAAGATCTTTTGTAGGGCGAAAACAGATCTCGAAACCTTGATTTTCCAAACAAGGAGAACGCTTTTACTCTTATTCCGGAGAAAAGGGGAGATCCGATCTGCTTTTGATGATTCATTAAAGCCATTTCAAGCATCTTATTTCCATAAAAGAAAAATAAATCCCCTATGAGCTTCTCTCAAAAGAGCTGGAAGGAAAAAAACAGCTCGTCCACTATCCTAGACTTTGTACTTTACATATTATACTTTATGTGTTCAAAAACCTTTTTTGTTCCACTCTCGCACTCCGATTTCCTTTTAAATTAAATTCTAAACACGAACAAACTAAACAACCTGAACAGGAAATAGATATTTAATAATTTCCATGACTTACACGTATCCTTATGCTTTGCATCTACAACTCTGAGACAGTTATTTGGCTCCCATTTTGAAGTGTGCTGTCTGCAGACTGTACGTCCTCATAAATCACTACATAGATGCTGTAAATGTACAGCGCGTGAATGTCCGTCTCACGAATTCTATTAATGCATTTAAAGCTCAGGCTCTTACTTTTGATTTGGTCTTAAATTCAGTTCTAGGTAGCAATAAAACTTTCCTATAACACAATAAAAATGACTTTCCGTAAACGCGCAGACATGCATGGAAAGATCTTTTCTCTTCCTCCGTCAAACCCTTTGGCTGCAAGCAAATACCCGAAGAGCTGCAAGGGTCATGACACTGTGTCGGTAACACTCAATCTCCAGCTTTAGAGCTTCTTTGCAGGAATTTCTGAATGGAACGATTGGTGGAAACTGAGTTATCTCTTAAGCGTGAGTGCTACCGAAGCGGCGTCTTTTGGTTAACGACTTGTTGGTAGTTTTTGGTGGTAGAAAATGTACCAGTCATGATCAGTCAAAGGTGTGACAGCATGTGAGAAGAGCTCATTTGCACAGAACAGTGTGTGTCCTGAAGTACTCACCTTCTGATAAGTTATCTATAATTGAAGGGCCAGAGTGTGTGTGTGTGTCACATGGTTTCAGTTAGTCATCGTCAGACTTCTGAATCATCGGCCACTCTGCTCTTTCTGTCTTCGTCTCACTCACACATGATTTACTGTATTCTGTTCCGACTTTACACAAGAACATAAAAACAACTATTAGAGGCTGTTACCGTATTTGCAGTGTTTGTTGAACTAGCTTTAATGTGACATTTGTACCTCCTGTATTTGTACCAATGCTCCCTGTTTACAAATGATGCAATCACACCTCCCTCCCTACCCCCTTTGACTGGACAAACACTTAATGTCAACAGGTTTCCTAACGTTAATATAAAAACTGCATGACATTAGCATGAATCTCTGCCCTGCTTACGTCATTATGACTTCAGCGTAAGCCCTCAGCAGTTCACTATTAGAGGACTGATCCAACGGAAACATTTACTAAGCGGAGGTATTACTGTTTAACCGTGAGTGTAAATTTGCATATTTAGCTAGAGCAAAGAGATTTTTAGCTGCTGTTTCCTGTTGAAGCAGGAAAACACACCTCCTGGCCAGGTTTATTGCTGAGTAATATACAATTTTTCTTACTTTACTTCCTTCTAGTGTGGTTGTAATAACAGCATAATGTTATAGAAGGACTAATTGTGGTGGTTTAGTGCGTTAACATAGGCATAAGCAGATGTTATCACATCCTTTGACGTGTCTTCCTTCTATCGTCTAAACAGAATGGTACTTTGATTGAGGCACGGAACAGTCTGTTCTGCCAGTTGTTTACATTTTTAAGTTTTCTATACAAATATCCGACATATAACAGCCGCTTCAACTGTTGCCAATAACCACACAAGGGTGTGTAAACACTGTAAAACTTTCTTTTCACCAATCCAACTTCAGACATCCTCCTGATTCTTTAGGTTGACGTCATTTTTGAGTCAGTTTGGGAAACATTTAAAAGTGCAGAAATAAGCTTTGACTCTCATGGCACATCAGTGGCGACGGTGAGCTTTCTTTGCAAAAAAAACAATCAAAATCACACCTTGAGAGGTCAAGCTAGCATAGCTGCCTAAAAATGCATCTCTGAAGTTAAAAATAACTGAACAAATCGTCACCGGCTTCACAATCCTCGTCGTTTGATTTAATTGGTAGGCGTGTGTGGAGGTGGGTAGAGTTTGAAAAGTTATTCAATTATCCTAGAAAAAAGCCCTGTCAGTCAGTGATATCATCTGCCTAGTTACAACTGATGTCACCGTGAGATCATCAGCATCTTGTTTTCCCGACTCGTTGCAACAGAGAAATAAGACTGTGCCAACAGGAAGGAAGTCTGGAGACAAGATTTTCTGTCAGTGAATAAAGCTGCTGCTGTTGAGCTTTGTTTCCACTGTGTCAGCTCTTCACGAGCAAAGAAACACAATTTTTTAAACCGACAGCCACACATTTTAAAATTACACAGCGGTTCTGTAAAAGAAAACCATAAGCCAGTGTGTATAATGACTCAGTTCAAGTAAAAACATGAGAATCAGCATAACCAGAGTTGCAAGGGTTCCTTCTGACAGTAGTGCTTCTCAGACTGAGTATATAATTGTGTGTAGGGCTCCAGGGAAATCAGGAGGTTTTTGGTTGCGAGGCCTGTTTAATTTCACCCTCCATTGTGCAGAGTCGATCATTAAAGTTCGAGATGACGGCAGAAATACTCTGCAGTGGTTTTAACTGAAGCAGAAAGCTCGTAGAGGTCAATGTGGAGTGATTAAATTCTTCTTTTGAGATCAATATCAGCCCAGCTTGTCTTCAATTTCTTGCCTTTTTGAATGTTTCAGCTCCTTTTCTTTCCTCTCTAGAGGCGGCGCTAAGTGTCGGTGGGTCCCATAACTGCTCATTAGCACACACTTGAACTTGTTGCCAGGGAAGTCTTCTTAAAAGCCATGTACTTAGTGCAGCAGTGAGCGTTTGGTCTGGTATAACCTGTTGCTCGGGGACTCATTACTCTCCAGTGTTTAGAGGAGAGAATTTGGGCCTGGGAGAGGTTAACCGACTTTAATAAATATCAAGGCACAATCATCCCTCTCTCATTGAAATGTGTACACAAAAGGTGTTCTACAGCAAGGACTCTTTTATTTTCTTCTTCTCACTTAAGGAAATGATGCGTTTTTTCCTTGGAATTTCAGACATCCTTTTTTTTTTTTTTTTAAAGAAAGACCACCTCTCCCACCATGAAATCTCTAGATCCTTAAAGAAAGTGAGCATGTTACTGCTTGTCCCTCCTGTCTGACTCTGCTCCTTGTGTGTTAGTTTGTATTTAGGAACAAAAGAAGGAAGAGAGGTGATAACAGCAGGTGGTAACGTACACCAGAACAAGCATTTATTTCATACTAGTTTAAGTTTGTATGTTTGAGCTTCAAAAATGATCAGTAGTCTGCGCTTTTCCTGTGATTTTTCCTTGATTGCAATATGACTTTTTCACCAAATCGCACAGCTCCACATTTTGGATATTGCTTCTTTCGCATCAGAAGTTTTTCGGACTTGTTCAACAACGTGAAATCATCCTCTTTCATTCCTTCAACCAACTTCTTGAAAAGGTCGGCGTTGTGATATTTGTGCATATCCAAAAACCTGTTGATGTCCAAGTCTTTTACAGTGTTTAAAAGTAGGTGTATCTCCACTTCCAATCAGAAATGTGGGCTTCTTTTGGGCAGTGGGTTTGTGTACAACACGGAGCCGACCATAAACAGGAAGTTATGTGCAGTCAGTATTTTATTTTCTGGAATTGGTGTTGACTGCTGTCTTCTCTTGACCTCTCTCGTTGCAGTTTTATAAGAGGAAGCAGAGAAAGTGATGACTAAGTAGCTGCAGCTGAAATCTTGAAACTGTCGGTCTATACTTCTTGTTTATGGTGCGAGCATCAGTTTTAAAAAAAAAAAAAAAAAAAAGAAGAAAAAATGGCATCAGGAAAAAAAAAGTTTAAAGTGAAAATTACTCCCATCCCACCGTAAGGAGAAGGACAAAAAATCCACAAATCCCACATCTGTACAACAAAACAAAAAATAGATATTCAGAGAGAGAATTTCCAACCGTGAGGGACGCATGGAATCGAAAGCAAAGTAAAGAAGACTCTGAACTACAGTATAGGTTATATACAAAATGCATTTTGCAGAAGGAATGTAGTTGGATGTCTTTTGTCTTATCCAGTTTATTTGCTTTCTCTTGGTTTTGAGGTTTTATGAAGTGCCTTTATGCCTCCTGGTTTGCTTACACTGCTCTTTTTACTGCCGGGTTTTAATTTGTTTAAATCCACTGCAGTTGCTTTATAAGGGCCGTAAACATCATCACTGTTGCCTGTACTGATTTTATCGATAGTTATATTGACATTGCATCCTTTCAGTAGGAAGTGGACTGTGTTCATCAGGCTGCCAACACACTTTACTTTTATAATGATTGACAAGGAATGAGTCACGACTTAAGCTGACTGTGTCTGTTTACTTCACAAAGTCATATGTGCAATGAAGGTAACGATGTTAGGTGTTCTTTGAAAGAAGACAAACATGCTGTAAAATTAAGAGGCTGCCTGTGATTTTCAAAGCTCGTGTGTTATAAACAATGAAAGTGCGTTGCGTAAAGTTCATTTTGAAAGCTGCATTATTTCATAACAGCTGTCAATCGGTTCTGATCAGTTCTACTTTTCACCACGCAATGACAAAACTGTGCACACAGACATCCTTCCTTTTCCAGCAGTTCCCTTCTCAATAACTGTGTTTACTAGAGCTCGACTGATAGTGGGATTTTTGGTTATTAAACGGTGATGTAATAATGATAGTATGGAGCAGGGAAAAGGCGATTAATCAGCATATCATCAGCGCCCCTCCCCCCGAACATTTCAATTCTGAACTTCCACTTTCTGATTTTTTTAGGGATGATTTTCAAAGGTTTACACCACCCCACACAGACTGACCGAGCCAGTC
>JAPQRN010000011.1:799851-821167 GCA_037367275.1 Coranthus polyacanthus
TTAAATTAAAAACGCGTATCAACTTTTAAAAGTCAGATTTCTCCAACATTATTAGCCCTGATGTTAATGTTCAGGGAATTTTTTTTCTTCTGCCTGTGGCTGTGAAAAGTTTTAATTGGAGATTATTTGTCGTGTGTTTTTAAAACATGTTGAAATTGGCGTTGACTGTGCCTGTGTGATACTCTAGTAGGTATAGATAAGTGAAGTACATGTGTGAGAAGCACTGCAGGAGTTTTGTACTGTGCTGTGTGGCAAAGAGTTCATATGCTTGGGTAACATAAATACTGTTAAGCCTTTCTACAGCTTACTTCCAACATCACACACACACAAACATACGCACAAAAAAAGCAAAATTAGAACCTGAAATCAGAGTGACAAACAAACAAGTAGTGTAGTGGAATTTAAATGACAGGAAAACACAGCATGGCAGAGAACAATAGAACAAAGTGCATAAATTGACAACGATGTGGTAGTGAACGAGAGGTTGGCGTTTCTCTGAGAAGATGGTCTCAAATCATACTCTCTCTCTCTCTCTCTCTCTTCTCTCCTGCTCCCTGTCCCTCCCTCTCAGGAGGCTATGATGAGTACAGCAGCAGCAGCAGCAGCAGTAGAGCAGCCGGCATGAACGGTAACGGCCCCAGTAAGCTCGTGGACCCGCTGGAGGACCCCGTGCCTGGAGTGGGCACCTACGAAGACTTCAACACCATCGACTGGGTCCGAGAGAAGAGCAAGGACCGAGACAGACACAGAGAGGTATGGAGGAAGGCAGGATGAGTTTTTCTGGGGAGCGAAAGAGTGTAAAAACTGGAATTAAGTCATTATTATGCTGCACAAACTCTCAGGCGTACCTGTAATTAAGTGAAGAATGCCTCCGGGGTATCAGAGCTAAAAATAGCATGACCTGGGTAAACTTCCTGGTATAGTAAATTGCAAACAGATCCAAAGTTTTTTGCAGAAATATGGATATGTCCTCTCTCAACTCAAGTTTAGGTTGTGTAACAGAAAACAGCCATTATGTATAAGCTGTATTTAAGCAGGGACTGGAGGGACAGCTCGCTCTTCACGCCCCGCTTAGCTTTTATATTTGTAGCTCCACTGATTCTCACACAGGGTGAAGAATTGAGGTTATGCACCTTGCTGGTGACAGTAGATGGTAAAGTCATGGTTTTCCTACATGGTTCGTTGATTTTAATCAGGTAGTGTAGGATAAGTTAACACATTACATCTGCAGTGAGGTTATTCAAGTGGTTCAGCACCCAAAAAAATTTAAAAACAGGATTCAGATGCTATAAACTGTACAATAGCCTGAATCAGCATTCATAAGCAAAAGATGATCAGTAGTGTTTTTAAAAAAAAATAAATATAATGTTTCATTGTAACTGTATACAATGTAATATAATAAAGTATGAAATAAAACAATATAGTGTTAATTTCTAATGCCCGTATCTGTGTGTCCATCCAGATCACCAATAAGAGCAGACAGTCGACTGTGGCTCTGCTGCACAGTGTCAGTGATGCCTTCTCTGGATGGCTACTCATGCTGCTGGTGGGACTCATGTCAGGTACTTCACACACACACACACACTGGTCCATTTCCTCCTGGTCTGCACACTGGACAGTCATGTGACCATACATACCACATTTAAGACCAAAACAGCGATTAATTGGTCATCTCTTTATCATGGGTGTAGATAATGAGCAGACTGCAAGCACACAACAGAAAATACCTGCTTGTTTTTTATTTGACTAAATCGCAGCCTTTTACAGAACAACAAAATCATTTCTATCTACTTGGATTAAAAAAGCGTCTCCTAAACCAGTCCATACCTCTCCTGGAGCCTCTGCACTACCTGCATCAGCTGAACATGAATTCCCATGTGGTGTAGGGCGGCAGGTGTAGGGCCACAAAGTAGCTCTCCAGAATAGCACTGAAAATAGCCAGGGTGACATATTTGTAAAGAAAATGAATGCCTGGTCTTTTCTTCCAAGATAGTTGAGAAGTGAACTTTTGATTATAGACGTCTGAGCTCTCCATTTAACAGAACTTTCACTACAGATAGAACTACATAATGAAATCTCTTTATGAAGTGTTTGTATGGAGTGTTTACCATTTTTATTGTTTTTATTTTCTTTGTCTTGTTCTTTCTCCCCGTCCAGGCGCTCTGGCGGGCGGCATCGACATCGCAGCCCATTGGCTGACAGACATGAAGGACGGAGTGTGTCTCATTGGCTTCTGGTTTAATCATGAGCACTGCTGCTGGACGTCCAACGAGACAACGTTTCAGGAGAGGGACCGGTGTCCACAGTGGCAGAGCTGGGCTGAGCTCATTACAGGGACTTCAGAGGTGAGAAAACAGTGACAAAGAGAGCCTTTGCTTTCAGCGGTTACATTTAGTATGACTGTAAGGCCTAATGAGTGACTTATAAATGCATGCAAACTAATCTAAGAAGTAAATGGCTTTTCGTGTTTTTTAATTAACTCAGAGCGAAGCTATGTTCAGAGCTTCAATTGGGCAGATACTAGTTAGTTGCAGGCCTTATGTTAAATCATGCGTCTATGCTTTCACACATTCATAACATATTCACATGCTTTCATTGTTCTACTACATACACACTCTCCTGGTCACTATTAATGGCCCTTATGATGCTTTGGTTCCACCTACTGGTAGTGATCAGAAATGGCACTGCATTCTATTTCTCGTGTGTGTTTTTGTGTTCCTGCAGGGTGCGTTTGCCTACATAGTGAACTACGTGATGTACATATTCTGGGCTCTGCTCTTCTCTTTTCTGGCCGTCATTCTTGTCAGGGCTTTCGCTCCATACGCCTGCGGCTCAGGAATACCAGAGGTGAGACTCTATTTAAAATTACAAATATATTAAAGTAAAACACCCCTTTTCAGATACATCAGCCATGCCACTGTCTTACCGCCTTTGTTTCTTGCGTCCTAATGGACGAATGTGTATCCACATTGAAACATTAACAGTTATCTATTGCATTTGATGGAGTCTTGTATGGCTAGCTTGGATTTTTTCAGACTTGTGTGAGGAACTATGAGTCTACTCACACTACTACTACTACTACTACTACTCACTGGAGTACTGGCGTGGAATCTAAGCAACATTTATTTTAGCTACCTTAAAAAAAAAAAAAAGGTCCACCTAAAATCAATCAATATCAGTTTAAGTGTAGACTATATTAGAATATTTTCAGCTTTATCTTGCTATCAGACAACCCTTCCCTACGGAGAACTGAAGCTCTGATACCCATCTATGGTCTCTTCCAATCAGTCTCCTTTGACAAAAACAGTAATTGTATCCTGAAGCACAGATAGGAATAGCTAATCTGCCACCGCCTTGATTAGTTAATTTGCAGCAGTAGACCAGCAACTCCAAAGGAGGCATTGGACTTTGGAACTTTCCACTTTGACTAAAACCAAATTTGTGAGTGTGAAACCTCCACTGGACTATAACGCGGACCAAACAGCGGGTCTTGGGTCCGACCAAAAGAGGTGGTCTCAGTTTGGAATGAACTGAACCATGGTTCTGCTACCAAAATCGCAGTGTGAAAACAAAATTGTACTAAACTAAATGCATACAATGAAACAAAAACTTGAACCTTGGTTTAGATCTTGGGTTGAACTTTCAAGTGTGAAAATGCCCTTACTCAAAGAAGTCTGATGGCTTTGAAGGGAGTGATATAATGGCTTCAGTTCAGGTAGTGAAGGCAACACACTGACTATGGATAAGTACCTCATTAAGCCCCACTTAAAAAAACTAAACTAAACCTTTAAATCAAAGCGTTTGTTAGGCAAACTTTGTCTACACACCAGACAAGGATCCATCAGTCATTTCCTTCATCCCTCCGTCAGTGTTTACTTTCACATCTGCTTTATTTCCTCTCCTCTTTGTTTGTGAGGAAGTGAAAAGCTACAGATTTGCTTAGACTCTGAAAAGACATGTGGAAAACCTAATCGAACACAAACATTTCCAGACTGATTCATTTTTTTCATAATATACAGACAAAACACACAAACACAACTGAATACACAGACTTTGTTTCTCCTTCTCTCAAATGAAGACCATCTTTAATTTTGAGTTACTCAAATCCAGTCCTCTTCACAGTCTCATCACTGTAAGGTCAGACAATGGTCAGCTGGCCCACGCACATGAGATTAACTGCTTATTTGAAAGAATAATATCCAGAGCACAAACTGGCCTCTGTCCGCGTTCTCTTGCCTTCCATCAATGTTTACACGGTCTTTCTCTCAGTTACACACTCACACATGCATATCCAAAGTGATCCCTCCCTAACACAAACAGACACAAACATATCCCGATCCCCTCTGCACACACAGACTAATCCATGGTCTTACTCACTTTCCATCTCTTTCAGATCAAAACCATCCTCAGTGGGTTCATCATCCGTGGCTACCTGGGGAAGTGGACACTGATCATCAAGACTATCACCCTGGTTTTAGCTGTGTCCTCTGGGCTCAGTCTAGGGAAGGAAGGCCCTCTGGTCCATGTGGCCTGCTGCTGCGCTAATATACTGTGTCATCTCTTCACCAAGTACCGAAAGAATGAGGCCAAACGGCGAGAGGTGAGCCGGCTTGAGTTGACAAATAATGAGGGATTTTATTGCTGGTGGGGACGTATTTTAGGTCACCTCAGCAGGACCGAAATGAAGTCCTAAATATAAGATATATCCAACCATCAGCCCACCATGCTGACCTGAAAGGAAAGCGTTACTAAATGTTCTGTGTGTATACAAATTCTGTATTTGTTTTACACTTGTATATGGATTTGTATGGATTGCGTGGGTGATTAAACTTATGTTGTGCATCTCAAGAATTTAGAGTAATGGGAAGAAGCTAAAAATGTGACAAATCATCTGTTTTTATCATCTGGTTTTAACAGATGATTTGTCTGTAACAGACATTGTGCAGCAGGCTTTGCTTTGCTCTGTAAACATATGTAATTTCTAGAATGTTGAAACAGAAAATGTTTAAAATTACAACCAAATTTGTGATTTAAACTTGTCTCATAATATTGGAGAATAACACAAGTAGGGCTTGTTTTGAGTGTTGCTTCTTTAGCCATTATAGTTTTTTTTTTTTTTAAGTAAACTTTATTCCTACAGTCATGGACAATACTTCTGATCTAACAGTTGTTAAAAAAAACAATTATTGACACACTCCACCAAGAGAAAAAGTCACAGTTAGCTGAGGAAGCTGGGTGTTCCCAGAGTGCCATGTCGAAGCATCAAAGTCAACCAGAAGAATGAGATGTGGAAGAAGGAGGTGCTTCATTAAGAGAGATGAGAAAATTGTGAAAAAAAAAACAAGGTTGACAAAGCGGGAGAGATCCATAAGAAGTGGAAACAGTCGGCACATGTCCTGCATTACCTTAATACGTATAAGCTATAAGCTAACTAAACTTTCTTATTTGTAAAGTTAAAAATGCAAAATAGAACCAAACTACTGGAAGCTAAATAAAAAAAAAATCATGTATCCTGTGTTTTCAGATTTGATGACTCCATTAGAAATCACAGTACCAGTGCACTGTGATCAGAAACACTTGGACTTACTCAGACCGGAATATTTTAACTCAGCCGTTATCTATTAAATCTATGGTGCTGAAGAACATCTGTTCGTTCAGCGGTAATGACTACATGTTGTACTCCTTTTGAGATTTTTTTTTTTTTTTGAGCAAATTACACAGAAAAAAGTCATGATTCCCACAGTGATTAATCAGCAAGACTGAATCAAAACAACGTATCCCTCCTTCTGAGTTTGATTATGGCAAGTCTTGACTGATAATCACAAGCATTGCTGTAAAGATGTTGTAATTAACACCTGCCATAAAACTGAATTCAAACTCTCCTCTCTCGTCTCGTTTCGTGTTCTGTAATAACCTATTCTTAATTCTGCGTTCGTCCTTGTGTTTAGGTGTTATCAGCAGCTGCAGCAGTTGGTGTGTCTGTAGCGTTCGGTGCTCCCATAGGAGGAGTCCTTTTCAGTCTGGAGGAGGTGAGCACAATTGATTAAATGTTTTCTGCCGGTCAAATAATTTTCAGTCATTTATCTGGAATTCCCCCATCTGCACTTACTTTGTCCGATGTTGAAGTCAAAATCACAGGATATCCGGTGCAACGTGAGATTTAAACTGTACTGCAATTATAAAATATACACTTTCAGGCAAAATGACGGTGAAGTATGTGAAGCCGGAAGTTGAAGTATTTTCCACCTGAGAACAAAAGGTTTCGGTGTTATCTAATAAAACAAATCTGAAGTGTTTTTAAGTGCTTTCACATTCCTCTTTAATTGTTCTGGCACATGCTGCACATTACACAGCACTGGCACCTAACTAGGACATAATAAACCATAAAAAAGGATTTACATATATAATCTTGGAAGTAAATGTGCAACTTTATCTTTGAAAAAACACTCCAGGGAGTTTGGCGGGTTAGGATATTCTTCTGTTTGATCATTGTTGTCATTTCCAAGATACTAGATTTATAGCTTCATATCAGTGTATTTTTGGCACCACAGCAGTAATTCAAAATACTGAGTTTCCAGCCCAAGACTATATTTTTCCATTATTGTTGATAGAAATTTGAATCTCCTTGTACAGTACTCTTTGTAGATTGTTCTTATAACTTTCCTTGGCATCTTTCCTCTCTATTTAATATAAATAATATTATGTTTATGCGGTAAATAATCACAATTGTGGTCATTTGTTGTGATGATTTTGGGGAAATAAAGGGTTTTGTTTTTTAAGCTGGTTTGGAGCCCATCATCCTGTCTGAAGCTTGCTCTCTGCATCTGTTTCTCTGCCCTCCAGGTGAGTTATTATTTCCCCCTGAAGACCCTGTGGCGCTCCTTCTTCGCCGCTCTGGTCGCAGCTTTCACTCTGCGCTCCATCAACCCGTTCGGAAACAGCCGTCTGGTGCTGTTCTATGTGGAGTTTCATGCCCCGTGGCACCTGGTGGAGCTGGCCCCCTTCATCTTGCTGGGAATATTCGGAGGCCTCTGGGGGGCGCTGTTCATCAGGGCCAATATTGCCTGGTGTAGGAGACGTAAGTATTTATGTTATGGTGACTGTGTGTGGCTTAAACAAATGCTCTTAAACATTTGTTTTCATTCATTTAAGGAGATCTTTTACCCTTCTTTCTAACCCCAGTATATTTATTGGCCTTTCTTTACCAGGTAAATCCACTCGTCTGGGTCATTACCCCGTCATCGAGGTGCTGGTGGTTGCCGCGCTGACCGCCGTGATTGCGTACCCGAACAGCTACACCCGGATGAGCGGAGCTGAGCTGATCTCTGAGCTGTTCAACGATTGCTCTCTGCTCGACTCCTCTCAGCTCTGTGGCTACAAACAGGTCAGCTGGTGGGGGATACTTATGTGTGATACTTACGCATGTTGCTGAAACTACTTTTTTTTTTCTTTTCTTTTTTTTTTGCGTTTAAGCAATTTCCGTTAAATTCTCTGCTTTCTTTTCTTCTCTCTGTTCATCTTACCTTATCTGCTTTCCTTTTTGTATTTTGTCTTTTTCTGTCTTCCATCTGTTTATCTCTTTCTCTTACATTTTCAGCCAACCAACATCTCAGAAACGGGTGTAGGCAACAGTCTGGCAGACCGGCCCGCAGGACCGGGCCTTTACACGGCTCTGTGGCAACTGGCCCTGGCTTTAATTTTCAAGATGATGATCACTGTGATTACTTTTGGCATGAAGGTTAGTGGAGATGAATACAGCTTAAATTCTGCATGCCTCTGGTATGCATACTCTTTGTATAATGTGTGTTTGGTGACCTGCTAAACCAGCAGCAGCCCTCTTTGAACTTTTTTACAAGCAGAGCTAATGCTGGTTCTGATGTTATTGCACCTGTTATTGTATCTTTGTGAACTTTGTGTAGCATAGCGTGTGAATATCCCATAGGACAGCTGTCTCTAATGTTACCTACCAGCTTTTCAACCACCGTCCACATTTGATTCACCAAAATGACTCATTGTAGCCATTTCTGAGATCAGATGAATTGTAATTAAACTTGTGGACTTCACTGAGTCACAGCAGTATGACTCACTATCGTGTGGCTAATGGAGGATCATGTTATTTGTAAAAAAAAAAAAAAAGACTAGGGGTTTACATGTTAATTAAAAAGAGGCTGCTTTGAGTTGAGAGGGTGCACAGACAAACTGAAACAATAATGCAGGCCAGGAATTCCACTTGATTCCAGGCCACCCTGTTCATGCAAACCACCAGACCACTAATTTCCACCCTATTTGCTGTGGTAACGAGTACCAGACTAGTTTTGAATTTGGCCACTATATTCATCTGGGAGGAAACTTATCCAGGGTAGAAAATACAAAAAAAAATTGGGAGTGACTATCTGAATTATCTCTGAGTTTTCACGCTGAGAAACTACACAATAATTAGCATAAATGTTGTAAAAAGAGAATGAGATACAGTGTTCTCTCAAATGTTGAGATGATCATCTTTATACTCAGGCATCAAGCATAAAAAAATACAAATAAAAAAACTTCACATACACACATATTCAGGAAACTGAATATAAACTTACAACAGTGAAAGTAAGCTCAATACAACAATGTAAACAGCAGGTTTAGATTATAATGTTCACTGATTGGTTTATATAAAGCAAACAGTACAAAAATAACGAGTCCTTTACTGGTGAACATTACGTAGATGCAGCATCTGGAGCAGGACCTTTTTGTTTTTATTCCCTCCCTCTCTACTCTACGCCTTTCTTCTAGTGTCCATTTTACCAGGCGACTTGCCTAAATGTTATCAGTACAGAAGCAGGTAAACATTTGCTGGAGTGAGAGTCACGCCCGATGCATGGATTCAGGCCACCGATTAATGTCCTGGTGCTCCTGACGGGCATTAAGTCACAGAACACCCTTTTTGTCTGAATGTGCAAATGGACATTAATTCTCATTCTTAACCACCAGTGAGAATCCTATGTGTCCAATCATCACTCAACATTATCCAACCCGGGTCTGTGTCCTCCCAGGTTCCCTCAGGGCTCTTCATTCCCAGCATGGCAGTTGGAGCCATAGCCGGCAGACTGCTGGGTGTCGGCATGGAGCAGCTGGCCTACTACAACCACGATTGGTTCATCTTCAAAGGCTGGTGCTCTCCAGGAGCAGACTGCATCACCCCAGGACTCTATGCAATGGTCGGAGCGGCTGCCTGTTTAGGTGAGATATGGGTATTTGCCTAAAAGATGGGAACTATGCTGAAAGAATTGAGCAAAAGGCACATCTGCCTGGTGACATTTTGTCTGTCGAGATGAAGATCGGGCTGTGTCTTAAGGGGAAGCTACCAATTTAACCACTAGGGGTCTCTCAATCAAAACAATACCAAAGATGTATGTAGTTTGCTGATATTGTGAAGTGGTGTGCGATCATGGGAGTTGTCTTCACATCCATTGCTGGTGACAATCTATCTGATGTGACTTGGGGAGGAATCCTCATTACAGACGAGACGGTACTGCATTAAAGTTCACGTCATGTCATTTCATTCAAATGAAACATCAGCAAGTAATGGTAAATGTTGCTTTGCCCAGTCATTTTTTGATGTTTTGAAGTGGAAACGTGACACACTGCATCTTTGATAATCAGTTCTCCTGTACCTCAGTAAAAACTGCCAAAGTGGGGTGTTTGGAGCGTGAAATAGATGAAAGGCACCAGACTCTTGTTCGGAGCATCTGATCAGGATGTTTTGCTCATGCCTCCCCGTGGTGGTATTCTGAGCATGTGTAACTGGGAACACAGCAGACGGTAATGCATTATATGTTCAGTGTGAGTTGGGGAATGTCACAGTGTGTCTGGGGAGCAGCTGGATGTGGGTGTGGAGAGCTGCTCTGCTCTGCTTGATTTGCAACTCAAAACCAAATAGATACTATAAAATGGATGGAAGAGTTTACTTAGGGCACATTCCTTACTAATAGGCATACATCATGTATAACATATTGTACACATTAACACGAATTGCAAAAAAAAAAAACAACATAATTTAGCAAGGCCAAATATTTCATTCTTGGCATCTTTACTTCTTTCTTACGTTATTAAATTAATCTAGAAATGTTCACGTGTGGGGTTTCGTTCCAACAGTAAAGAAGCATTGGAAAGAAATTGTACATTATTAGAAAGACTGGGATTAAATTTAGTACTCCCGCATTCCAAACCAAACATGTCTTTCGCACATTAAATGCTACACTTCTTTATTACTGGCAGTAAATCCAAACGTGTTGAAGGACGATGAGGATTAAATGTTCACTTTTACCTCCTGGCTACTTTGTCAAAACCAGAATAAACAGTGCAGAAAACAGATAGCTTTAGTGCTTTGCCACACTCAGGAAGTGTTTTTTGCGTAAAAAATACAGATGGGTACTAAATTCCTACCATGAGCAGAGGGTTTAAACTGTTCAGGGCATTCATGGCAACAGGCCAGATTTGTCTGTCTGTTAGATCTGGGACAAAGTTTAGCGAGAGGTTCCTGAATATGTTACTAATATATTTATGTTGCTCTGTGGCAGTTTAAGTAAATCCTCTACTCAGTGATTCATGATTACCTTTTAATGTAAGTTGCCAGAAACCTTCTGATCCCATCATATTTAACAAAGCCGGAGACCTTTATTCTCCTACGTCACGCTGTTTTTGTGCTTTTTAACAGGCTATCGGTGGTTTTCTGTCGGCATGTGTTAAGCGTCAGCTGTGCCTGATCAGTTTGTCTGCTCTACCAGCCTAAGTCTTTATGTAACCCTCGATTTAGACACTGAAAGACAACGAAAACAATCTGCCCATAACCCCTGCAGACAGGAAAAGATTTAGTTATTTCCTAAAATGGCATTGAGGTTCTAATATTTGTTTTTTTTGGGTTTTTATCTTTATTCCCTTTTAGACCTTTCGTTTTCAAATTCAGTTTACTTTTAATTAGCTTTTAAACCAGATTTACTGGTTTGGTTCATTTTTTTTAAATTAGTTTCAGTGTTTTAGTCTTTTTTTTTTTTTTGTAATGTAGGGTAGACTTTCATCGCCACGATGGCAGACATGGATGGATTGGAGACAGGAACGTGTGGCGTGCTTGCTATCTGCTGTCTTATGTATGAAATAAATGGACAAAGACAATAAAAAAAACTAAAGGCATTTTCTCTTAGATTTTAGTTTATTTTAGTTAGCTTTGTAAACACAATGTATTTTCGTTTAGTTGCTTCATTTTATTTCAGTTCACAACAATTTGTTTGACCTAGGTTTCATTATTTCATTAACGACGATAACCTTGGAAACCTTGCAAATCGTTTAAAAACTCTTGCTGAAAATGTGAATGAGGTGGTGTGTGTTTTATCTAAGCAACAGAACAATAAGCAGCTGGAAACATTTTTACTTTTGCATTTTCACAATATTCAACAACGAACAAAAGTGAATGTATCCCTTACAGTGAAACTCTTTAACATCCAGTTGCCTTAAAGTCTTTTGTTTAGAGGACCGAGGCCACAGCGCAGAGTTGTGGCATCATGTTAAAAGTGTAGCCTTGGTTTCTGGCCACAGTGAAACAAGATGATTATAATTGCGCTCAGAGTGGAACCACTGACCTAAACTATGTTTCCATATAATGATGAGGGAAAATAAAGAGCTCAAACTTAGAGATAAAGAACTGTCACAGTCCATTCATTCAGCATTAAGTGTTCTCAGAGCTGTCTTGAGCATATAGACAAACTCTATTCTTAGCTTTTCAGAACAAATGAGTTGCCGGCAGAAGGGCGACACTGTGTTTCTTTAACCCTCGGCCGTTTGAGCTCTTCAACAGAGCTGTATTCCTTTCAGGCTTGTCCACTTTAACATAATAAAACTGGTCAGTTGTGTTGGCATACTTGCTCAAAGTGTGCGCTACTGCAAAAGATGTCTAGGAAAAGTAAGAAAACAGACGAGCAGAAGTACTTGTGTAAAGATGAGGATGGTTTCGTAGAATTTATTATATATATATATTTATAATCTTAAGGCGAACTTTCCACCTTAAGGCCACAGCATGTCACAGCATACACAGATACAGTTGGTGTCTGAAGTTTACATGCACTTTGGCTAAATGCAATTCAAACAATACAATTCAGAACATTTCATCACATTTTGGCCCATTCCTCCTTGCAGAACTCGTGCAACAAAGGTCAGCAAAGTAAATGTTTTCTTAATCCTATAAAAGAATTTTGGGCTGAACCATAGCATCTGGAAATGTTCGATTCAAGTTACATAATTTAAAGGCAGTGCCGCCAAATATTAACAAAGTGAATGTAAACTTTTGACTCCGAGAATGTGATGAATTAAATGAGAGAAAGAAATAAAAACATTAAGTAGTTGGGCTAACTGAACTAACAGAGGGAATATACACTGAAATAAAATATGTGCAAACTTCCAACGTCAACTGTATGCAGTACCTCCAGTTACCTGTTTATGAGCTGCAAGAGCAAAAGGCAACATTTTCTAATTCCAGCTTCTTAAATTTGATTATTTGTTGGTTTCTTTCCACCTCTCTGACAGTAAAACCAATGAATATCTTTGGCTTGCGGATCAAGCAAGACATCTGAAGACGTCATCCTGGGTTTTGGGACACGCAGATCTATACTTTTCACCATTTTGTGACATTTACCGACATTTTACCGAACAACTAATTGATTTAGTAGACGGTGAAAATGACGACCCAAATACAGCTCAAAAACCCTTCAACAATATATCTGTCTAGTGGACAGTCTTTTTAAAAATGTACTCGTACGATCCAATCCCATTATGAGTGCATGTGAATATAAATATACGAGAAGTCTACATCTTGATGTATATTTTTGAGACAAAGGGAAAGAGCTGAAATAAACTGTGACCTGTTCCTCGTTCTTCTTCCTTCTATAAGTACTACAGCTTGTCTGCTTTTTGTCTTGGCTGAAACGTCTTCATACCAGCTCTCCTGCCGTCTCCGCTGTGACTCAGACAAGTTCTGTTTGAGTCATCCGCAGGTGCCTTGCTCAGGGGTATTATTCTTCCTTCTTACCTTCGCTTCTCACCCCCAGGTGGAGTGACTCGAATGACGGTATCACTGGTAGTCATCATGTTTGAGCTGACTGGCGGTCTGGAGTACATCGTTCCCCTCATGGCTGCGACCATGACCAGCAAATGGGTGGCAGATGCTTTTGGAAGGGAAGGAATCTATGAGGTGAGTTGAAGATAATAAGAAGACGTATTATCTGTCTCCCTAAAAGCCTTGGTTGTATAAGGAGGGCAGCTCAAAGCTAAAGCTGATGTTGCAACACAGGTTTTTCTTTTTAGACATGCTTTAGGTCTTGTGTGGTTGGATATATTTTGGCCAAATGGCCTATCAGTAAGTAGGTATTTACTTGTCTGTGTTCCCTCAGGCTCACATCAGGCTTAATGGATACCCGTTCCTGGAGCCGAAAGAGGAGTTTGAGCACAGCAGTTTGGCTGTGGACGTGATGAGGCCCAGGAGGTCGGACCCTGCGCTCGCCGTGCTCACACAGGAGGGGATGACCGTAGGGGAGGTGGAGGTACGGACGCAAACAAGGCAACGCACAGAATAAACAAAGACAAGAGTGTAGGACAGAAAACCAGATAATAAATCAGAAAGCACACGAGTTTACTGCCCACAGTAGATTTAAACATTAACATCTAGGTTCATATGGAAACATAAAAAACACTGCCACTTGTCCAAAAACAAAGAAGTGAAAGGGTCTTCTTAAAAAGTCTGAAATTCAATAATCTGACTTTTACAATGTCTTAAATATGATTTTGACAGGAATTAAAAATTGAATGGATGTAGTTCTAGAGCTGTCATGATAATGGAATCTACACTATAAACATTCAAAGCTATAAACAAAACCTATTAGTGAAATATACAAAAAAATGACTGATAATGATGTTCAGCAATAGAAGTTAAACACAATGAGATGACGTCATTGAAAGAGAGCCAACGGTGGAAAATGACATGGAAATAATGGTGAAATATGACATTTCTGTTGGTTTCATGCAGATTTTTTCATACATGTGAATGGAGACGATTATGACAATTTATGCAAACTAAACTAATGCAAACTGGGGTTGGCTCAAATAACTGTGATAAGACGATTATGTAATAATGACAGGCCTATGTGTGCTTTGGTTTTTGAATTGAAAATAATGAATTCGAAGCCCACTGGACATAATGCAAGAAAACATTGACATAAGGAACTAAAAAGCCACCAGCAAATACTTGCTATCCTCAAATATTGATCTGTATTCACATTGGGAGCATGATTAAAGACCTGCCCCAGAGCGGCTGGATGTGAAATATGTCTTAAGTTGCATTGATTATGGTTTTAAAAAGGCCTGAAGTGTAACCCTGGGGAATTTGAAGCACCTAATTTCCTCTGGTATTGCTGTTTCCAAATGGTTAAATCCTTCTTCTCGTGTGGTGTGGAGACAAAGGGAAGAGTTTGCAAGATCCGATCTACTCCCAGCATTTCACTCATCAATTTGGCTCAATTGTCACTGCACTAATCTCCACCTGGCGTCTGCCAAAAACTGCCGAATGAATGAACAAATTGATATCTCTTCGCTCCCATTTTTCCTAACCTCCAATAGGGAAGCCAATTTTATTCCCTCTCTGGAGCAGTAAAAAGGGTAAACACATTTTTATTGTCTTGTGGACCTCAGCATTTCAAAAGATCCAGAAACATTTCAATCTATCTAACCTATCTATCTTTTTCTATCTCCAACTGCGAACTTATGGTGTGCCTCGGAACATACTGTATCTCTCTTCACACATCCATTTCATCTGAACTGATCTTGACAACTTATTCCATCTTGCTTATGACCCCCCTTGTAAGCCCCTATCTGGTGACAGACTGTCACCAGATAGATTTAATCTCATACAAACGACATACTTCACTCTCAGTAAACCGCCCAAGGGTCGCAGAATTTTTGCAAGAGCGCTGTTACTTAATGACCGTTCCAACTTGAAACAGATGCAGACGTCTTCGGCTAGCTGGCTTTACAGCTGACAGGCGAATAATCGCTTTTAGAAGAGAGTCTCCTCATTCTGTCAGTATGCAAAGACGGCGTCTTGACTGATAATAAAATATGAAATATAACTGTTCTCCGTGACCATATGGTCCAGTGTGCGTGTGGTGGGAGGAATAGGGGAGTAGGGTTGGGTTGTAAAACAAGTGCTCATTTACTTCTGTGTGATTTTTTTATTTTTATCTTTTTCAAATTTATGGATGGACTTTTATGATCTAGTAACTTGTTACCCCATTCCTAGACAAGCATATTTGTCTAGGAATCACTAATGATCACTAAAAAACTGCAAAAGTATGTAAAACAATTACATATTCAGACTCATCAGAATTGTTTTGTAGATGCTGAGTCATATTGCATGTCTGTTTTCTTTCTGTATGTGTGTCCGTAGGCCTTGGTGGAGACCACCCACTACAGCGGCTTCCCTGTGGTTGTTTCTCAGGAGTCCCAGAGGCTTGTGGGATTTGTACTCAGAAGGGATCTGCTCATATCAATAGGTCAGAACTCAGTAGAACAGAAAGTAATGGCAACTGTTGTGATGGTCGTTAAAAATAAATCAGAGGGCTTAAAATATACAACAGTGTAATTACACCAGGCTTTTCCCTAGGTTTGTGGAGGGCTTGTGCTGATTTTGTTGTTATTTGACTAAAAAACTATGCATTTTTGTGTAATTTAGGGCCTAGAATTTGCGAAATGCTACACAACCCATACAGTCTGTGTTCAGGTCGATATGGTATATTTTCTCTCTAGAGTGGAAGAGAAGTCTCAGCAGACTTTTCCTATTTCTTCAGTTTAGGAGCTGCTTATAGTCTTATATAATTGTAAGGAAAATTCTGTATGCATTTCTGTTTCAAAAACATGCAAACATTTTCCCGTGTTTGACCCATCTCGGTTGCTTAAAGTAACACATTTTCTCTGTTGCTTCTGTCAGACAACGCTCGAAAGCGCCAGGAGGGCGTAGTCAGCACCTCACAGGTGGTCTTTACTGAGCATACCCCGGCCCAGGCTGCAGACGCCCCGCCTCCCCTTCGCCTCCGAGGCATCATGGACCTGAGCCCCTTCACAGTCACTGACCACACGCCTATGGACATCACTGTGGACATTTTCCGAAAGCTGGGGCTGCGTCAGTGTTTGGTGACACATAACGGGTAAATACAAACACTTTGACATTTGACTACACATTAAAAACATCTTTAAAAGATAGATAGATGGGACAAATGAGAGACTCAAGTCATAGGTTAGGAGAGCAGAAGAAAAGAAGGCCACTATATCAAAAACATCCATTGGATCCATCCATATTACAGACACAGCTGCAAAACTTGCAAAGTATTTTTAACATGTGGAGTGTGGGGTTGGGCAATACATACCAAAGAAGAGCAGCGTTCTGTTCTTTGGATTGGATTTGGATTGATTTGCAGCTATATTTGTTCTTCATATAGCTCGCACAGTGTGAGAACAACTTCAAAGTGATTAGTGTAATCAAGGCCTGATTTGTGGTGTGTGGAGAAACTAAGCTTCTTTTCTTTTCCTATTAAACCCTCCTCATTGTTAGATGATTAAATGGTAGTGGAAACATTAAAGTGACCGTACTGTCTCAGATTACATAGAGTCACAAGTTGTTGCTGTGTTGTGGCCAAACGACATGATGGACTACATGCCGCTCCAAAAAATTCTACCGCGCTAGTCTTTCGGTTAGAGGATGGACCAGGCTTTCCAGGTGCTGCTTTTATTGACCTCCGCTATAGGTGTGTTTCCTTCAAGCTGTTTTTATTTGCATTTCCCATTCGCATATAAAACACCGAAAAATTCGGGGGAAAAACCCTCGAAATATCGAGTTGGAGAGGTAGAAAAGATGTATCCATAAAAGGTCAATGAAAACAAGTGCAATGGAAACAGATTTGGCGAATAATTATGTGTGTCTGCGCGTGTGGACCAATAAGAAGACTGTAACATTCACTGAATTAATACAAGAAACAAACAGAAATTCCTTAATGAAATGCTACCGAAGGCAAAGGCTTTGACAAACTGTGGCAAATTCTGAGAAGCAAGTGGAACAATTTGAAACAAGATTATATGATCCAGACCAGTGGAGGAGTTCGGTTCTGGAGGCAAAAGCTAAAGCCGGTTTCAGCACATACCTGTATTGTATTGTTATTGTGTGAAAGGCCACATCTTACTGGCAAAGTTTTAAACTATGATGATGACGGTGAAGAACCAACTCTTAATATTCACATAGTAGTAACAGATGGAGACTACACAATATTGAGCTGATATGTTTTAGTCTGAACCTGGTTTAACAGTGAAGTAGAGATTCGAGGTGCGATTGTTGGGATTCGTCTGCTCATCCGAGGTGTCGCGGTAGCTGAGAGGTTAAGACCATGACCTGTAGTGTCCCTGGTGTGACTCCCAGTTCAGACATCTTTGTCCCATGTGTTCAAACACAGCTTATGGTTTCCTTTTGGTCACTGTCACTTCCCTACACATACGCTGTACTCATAAAATGATGGGGGAAAAGGAAGAGAGTGATGGATGTTTCACCTCTACTTTGGATTTGTCAGTTGAAAATCACCACAAACAGAACCACAAACTCATAAAAGACATAAAACATCCCCATTTTTAGCTCGAAATAATTTGCTCGGTCAGTTAAACATGAGTGAAGTAAATGAGCATGTAAGCTGTGTCATCCACAAAAAGATGCACTTGCAAGCAACATAAAAATAACATTAACATATTTTTCTTGTTTTCTTCGTGCTCTGTGTGTTTTTGGTTACTTGTTTCACCACGTCAAAGATAAATATCCATCACCTCCTGAAGTGTGTATTGCCTGAAGGTGGAGTGGATAATTCAAACCACAGCTCAGAAAAGAAATGCATTTTAACCGCTGTCATCAAAACCCTCACTAGTGCCCTGGAGTTTGGTCCCATGGTTTTACTTTTGATCAGACCAGAACTTATTTTGCCAAGTCAACTCGAGGTGCCCACAAGCACTTTAGCCTGCGCACAGCGCCGTTGAAACCGTGTTGACAGAGTCAAGTACTACTGCTGGGTTCACACATTTGTTTCAGATCGGCTGCTTCTTGGCCAACAAAAGAAGGCTGTGATTTCACCAGAGTGGATCCACGTGTGGCATGAAAATGGAAAGCTTGTAAGAAATCACACTTTATTTCACGGGACAGAGGACAAATGGAAACAAGAAGAGGCGCATAAAGCGGCCTGTGAGGGGAATGATGGGCTTTAGGCAACAAGAAAGAAGGCTTTGAATGTAGCTAATGTAGTTTAACTCGATCAGGCACAATTTCAGTTTTCACATGGAGGTTGAGAGCCTGCTCATCGTCTGAGAATGACAATAGTTTGATACACAGGAAAGAAGGACCTTGAGGCTATGTGAAGTGCAGCTTAAGATCTTTGCGGTCATCTTGGGAGATGGATACTGTTAATTTCATCACTCTGACTGGCAACAGTGGTATTTTCCCATGCTATCTATAGTTTAGTCAGTATCTTTAGTTCAGGGTCGCATCATTGGAAGGATGTTATCTTGTTGACGCTATTCGTTCTGGGAGCTTAAAATCACTTTTCATCTACTTTTATTTCATTCCTTTTGTCAGCTCTAATCTGGTTACAGTTCCTTTTGGAAAACAGACTTGTCATAGGAGCTTTGAGTCAGAAAGAAGATAGAAAATGATGACAGACTACACAAACATCCTCGCACTCTTGAAATTTCTCGCGTGTTTATTTTCCGTCCAGTGGTTTTACTCCTCAACTTCGATTCCATTCGTAAACATGACTCACATCTCTAGGATTTCATGGATAAACTCTATCAGCTGTTTATTTTTGTGCAGTTCCAACAGATAACTCAAGAGGGACTGTCAGTCTTTTGTGGTAATGGATCATTTTTTTATCTAAGACGACCCGCTCCCTCTGCAGATATAAACGGCTTATTTTACGGTAAAGAAAACACAACGATTGACAGTCGAAGGTGATTATACACTAATGAAAACATAATTGCACACTGCACCTGCATCTAAACGTTAACCTGCTGCACGGACCCCTCTAGAGAACTGTTTTGTGTTGAAATAGAAATTCTTCGTTTTATGTTTCCCCCTTTAGGTCTGAATTACTTGGAAATTGTTGTGTTTCTCAGTAATTGTGGGGGAAAAAAAGTTGCCAACACTGTCATTGTATTGGATTAGAAGAAAATGTTCTGGGAGAGTTGCGCAAATGATGATTGCACATAGCAGCTGTCAGGTCCTGTGTCTAGAAATTAGTTACGACGGGCAGCGGCACAGTTAACAGGGGAAAACAGGGAAAATAAAGGAGGAGTTACAGAATTGAAAAATCTCGAATATTTGTCACAAGTCGTAAATATCGGAGATCAAACGGGGCAACATGAATGGAGAGCCTGAAGTCATTTAAAGTGACTTTAGATTTCATTTAAAGAGTCCGGCTCCCGAAGTTTCAAGGGCTTTTATTTTTGCAGGTTTCTGTCTACACATACATGAACTACAGAGGATTTCACTTATGTTCCTCACTGTCCTGAGTGTGACCCTGAAGGCGTTCAGCTCTCATGTGTCAGCTTTACTCTTTAGTGCAATCAGGGCCGTGGTGTCCCCCCCCCCCTTCATTTTGTTTGTTCTGTGTTTTCATGTTGCTGTGATCTCCTGCTGCGAGCCGCTTCCCCTCTGGGAGTGTAATAAAACTGAACTGAGCCCACACTGTTTCTGCTTTCTGTCACCTCTTTGACTTTCCATGACGCAGCAAATAAAGTATGTATGATATGAAGTAATGAGCCTTTCCCCTCACTTTGCTTCTCCTGTTCTCCTTGTGTGTTTTCAGGAGGCTGCTGGGAATCATCACTAAAAAGGATATACTGAAACACATGGCACAGATCGCCAACAGAGACCCTGACTCCATCCTGTTCAACTGATCCCTCTCTTTACCATCCTCCACGTGTCCTCTGTAGACCAGGGGAGGAGGCGATGCGGCAGATACCTTTACCTCTTCAACGTAAGACGACAAAATATCAGGAAGGCGAGTTATTAGAGCTGCATTTGCACATGCGACTAGAGAACAATGGATATTTTTTCGTAGGATGGAGGCGTTTTTTGGCTTGTGCGCTGCTGAAAAAAAAAATCTCAGAAACAATGAGTCATCCTTAAAGACACTGCTGGCCCTAATTTGGTGTTCGACCCTGAAGGATGTAGGACAGATACTCATGAGAAATAAGTGGAATAGTTCACATCTGCTCCTTTTGGCTTTTTCCAATCCTTCCGCTCTTTTCAAAATTAAAAAAAAAAAAAAAAGAAGGATATCTCTCTCTCTCTCTCTCCCTCTCTCTGTCTCTGAACTGTCTCCTCGGTTTGACATCTTGTTTATCAGCTGCATGAGAGAGAAAAACATCTAAAAGGAGGCAATCTGTCATAGATACTGACATGAGGAGAAATAAAGACATAAGGTGAGATAAAGAGAGGCTTGGGGAGCTCCGTGCCTGCCCTCTGGCTGTCCCGACGAGCGCAAGCCCAGGCAGAGCCCTCCGAGCCGGGCTGATGGATGCTTCAGCCGCCCCCTCCCTCTGTGAGGTTTCCTGTAGCCCGGGGCGAAGGATACAGAAGTGTGAGAAAAGGATCTCACACACACACATACACTCCATTAAGACATCATGAAAGCCTGGGAACTCTCCAGAAATTGTCTTTTTGTCATTTATACTCTTGAGGTTTGTGATACGACAACGTTTACCGGCCTGATTCCAGCCTGGGAACGATGCAGCGCTGTCCCGCCGATAAACACTCTCAGATTATATGGATTATAGCAATATGGTGATTATATTCTCATGTGAAATTCGCACACACACACAGAGACAATGCTGCAAAAAACCATGTCATGCCTTATGGAAGGGTTGCTGGGCCGCTGTGGAAGGGCTAAAAAAAATACAAACAGTGAGAATCATGACACATAAATTAATTTATGTAAATGTGAAATTGTTTGTCCCACTAAATTATTTCATTGACTAAACTTTGTGTCTGTTTTTTCTTTGCTTTAAACTCACGTTGAGTTGTGATGTTCTTGATGTGTTTTGTTTCCAAGTTGGTAAAATGTTCTCGAGTGTCGCATCACCCCTTATATTTATTAGTAATACATGACCAGAAAATGGTCATCCGGCCACAAAAATACAAAATTAGAATTCCCTAAACAAGGTCCTTTAAAAAGTCTTATGTTCCAGTTTGTATGTTCTGTGCTTT
>JAPQRN010000011.1:827170-845437 GCA_037367275.1 Coranthus polyacanthus
CGTGTCTTTCAAAAGTCGACTTTTCACGAGCTCAGAAGAAGAAGAAGAAGAAGAAGAAGAAGAAGAAGAAGAAGAAGGGGGATTTTAAACTCAACCTATATCGAAACACTTCATCCTTCAGTTTGTCATAAACATTCAAAATCAACACATTTGGAGATACGTGGTTTTCGCCGGACAGGAAGGGGATGGAAAAATGAAACGTAAACGTGTCAGAGAAACGTGGTGGAGTGAAACGCTCAGTAACAGAAAATGGAAATTCTCCTAAACTACAAGCGAATAAAATTTGTTCTTAATTAACTTCAGTACTTGAGTAACTAACCCTTTTCGCAGCTTGTGATCCTCCATAAGTGTTGAAAGAGAGTTCACTGATGATTTCTCTAATATAATGAACCTCATACCCGTGGCTTTGTTCACTGAAATGTTTTCTGTTATTGCAGCTGTTTTGAAGAGAAACCCCGGAGAGAGAAGTCAGTCAGATCGCATTATTATTCAACCCCCGTGAGGTAACTTAAACCGATATTCATTAGGTTTTTGAGCACTCTGGGGGAGCGTGAAAAGAAATAAACACCAAAAACACAAATGAAAATTATGATAATGAGAAAAGTGAGCCAAAGCGAAACAAAAAAACTATGGGCTGTTAAAAAAACAACAAGACATCTCAAAGACGACCGACTGAACCGAGGGGAAGAATCTGCTGCTAATTTCTTTGCGGGTTCATCACTGGAAACAACAGTATCACATTACATACAGCTATTTCTTCCATTGTTAAAATACAAATATTTATCGGTGAAGCTTAAAGATCTGCTGACAAAACACTGGCACCGAATGACTCAAAAACTTGACCTTCTACATTATAAACAAACAATCACACAGAACCTTCCAGGAACTGGTCTCTCCCAGTCGGCCTGGCCCACACCTAACTGGTAATGAAATAGTTTGAACCCGTCATGAACTCAGGGAACGGGTCAATATTTATATCGTCTTTCTTTAGGCCGTGAAAAAACCAGGGTGGACCCCATAAATATGTGCCAGTTTCTTCATATTTTAAACCCGGGTTTGTAGCTCCAGCAACTAAGCCTCTTTATACCATAAAATTACATTACCCTGTGAAATCTTTTGGTACTTAATCAAATGAAAGTGGTTACACCATGAATAAATAAATGCAGGCTTGTTTAAAGAAAAACTTAGAACTAAATTTATAGCCCTAAGAGGTGAAATGTTCACGACTGAATCCATAGAAGTGGGAAATGGAAAGAAAACTGCCACAGGGCCAACGAATACTCTGGAAGACTTCTAATATATCAGTGCCACGTGAATTAATATTCCATCCTGTGGTTTTGGTTTAACCCTATTGCAAACATCGCATATCAGGCTCCTGAGTGTCGGGAGCTTGGATCAAACCATCCCTATGGTTGTAGTTGGACTGTTTTTCCTTCAACTTGTCAACAAGGCTTTTTGTAGTTTTTGAGATCATTCAGTGCAACGGATTCAATTTATGTCCCCCAAGCTGTGATATAATCCTGTTTTTTGCACAAAAATGCCTTGGAATGCCATTGAATACATATGAAATATTAGGCACACTTAACGAAATCCATTTTGTTCACGTAAGCCTTCGCGTTGCCCCCTCATGGATTTATAGTGTTGAGTAAGTGTTGGAGCATTCGTCAAAGCCACTGTGAAGGATAGATGTTATTTACTACGATTCTGGAGGATTATTTGTACATTTACACTTCTGTTTCATATCTGTAATTTTTGTTCTTCTATTGTTTTCCTCAATGCTGTTCATGACTTGCAAAACAGTTTCGTAATCACACCAGATGTGAGTTATTGGACATTTTTTAGGAAGAGAAAAGAGAATAACTTTTTTTAGGTATGAAAACAGTAAATATGAGCGCTGTTAAGGGGTAAAGACGGCAGCTCCGAAATGAAACCAATGCAGAAGTTTCTTAAAGTGTAATACCGCTGATGGCCACTAGGTGTTGGCTCTAAAAAGTCCTGGCTGCCATAGACTTACATTGACGTTTTCTCTAAAAAATACTAAGTCACTAATCGTTTTCCAGGAGTCATTCTGGTGTCATTCCTTTCAAATGAAACTTCTGGTGGTGGTTATTGCTCCATTAATAAGATTTTAGGGCGAATAGAAGGCCTTAACATCTTTAATTGACAGGTGTGGTTGACAGCTCGCTCACCTGCCATGTCTGACTTTCAGAGCGTTTGGTTTATTGAATTAAACACATTTTCTTTCCTGACAGACAGCTTGACTGTAAACTACAAACGTTCTGGACTGGGAAATTCATTGATTTGTGTATACGACATATATACAACAGACCTCGGCATGAGAATGAGCCGATAAATCAGGAAAAGCAGTGAAATTAATCCAAAAACATCATATAATAGTAAAACACCATTTTACTGCGCAATGATTGCTTTGGCTTTTGCTCATAATACGTATATACTTTTACTACAGTAGGGTTTTGAATGCACAACCTTTACCTATAATGGAGTATTTTCACAGCGTAGTACTGTTTTTACCGTAGTACTAACTTTCTCTTTTGTGTCCACTTAATGGATGTTACTTGTAAATGGAAGATCTTTGAGTTAACTTAATGGTAGCTTGAAAAACTGCCAACTAGCTTAACAGTAACGCTAGCTCAGAAACGCTTTATTGTTCCATTGGAAATGATTTAGCTGTTGCATGAATACTCAAAAGCACACATATTGTAATAAACATTAAGTCCAGTGTCCTTTCCTCTGTGGTGTGACCGTGAAAGTAGACAAATTATCGTGGAGCTACAAGCTAAAGCATTTTGATAAGGTTCGTGTAACATAGCGCTAACTGGAAGCTAAACGGCCACAATTTGCGCTGGTATCTGTACTTTTATCTCTCGCAGTATCAGGCGAGCAAATGTAGTTTTTGCAAACAGGTTTCAAAGCGGGGCATAGTCCAGTCCTAAAAGGTCAAAGTAGCAGTAGCCTACGTGGCTGGGTTGAACTTTCTGTAAAGCTAATGGCGAATATTACTCTTTTGCACCACTATAGGCTGGCAAACACTTTTTGAGGACCTTAAAATGCAACACAAACGGCCGACATGAGGCCTGAGGCGCTGAGCATCCTGCCAAGATGAATGTCTGGTATGCGACTGATGTTTTGTTTTGTCTTTATCTTTTTATCAGTAAGCAAAACTCCATCCACACAACAGACAGATGTAAGTGACTGGGCAGCGTATGCAATTGTATTATATAATGAAATCAGATTTTCCTCAGTTTGGTCGGGGTGATATTATAACATGCTGGCCAAATACAAACCATACCTTTTGCATGCTGTGAACGACAAAATAGAAACATGTGTACAGTGTAATGGAGTCCAGTTGTCCTTTTGGAATGAATGTTAGAAACGCTGTCAAAGGGATGTTGATTTTTTTTTTTTTTCGTTAGCGGGCCATAAATTTGCCATAATTTCACAAACAGATGGGTGATAAATTAAAAGGAAAAACCTGACGGGAGGTCACGAGTGGTCACCGAACGGTTTGAGAATGAAAAGGATGTGAATCACATGCGGCGGCCGTCTTAGTCACCGCATCTAAACTCAGCAGAGCTCCTACGGGGGTTCGTGGACTGACGTGTTAGACGGCGCCCTCCGTCATCATCATCTTACGAAAGAATGATGTTCATCCCTCCAGCAGAGTTCCCAGACTGTAGAATCAATGTCAAGGAACGTCAAAGCTGTTCTGGAGGCATGTGGTGAAACGGCGTCTTAATAAGACACTGTATGACACCTGTACATGTTTAATCTATGGTCGTTGTCATTTAATAATAAGAACGTATAATGTACATCGAGCTGGTCGTTAATACAATTGCCCTTCAGGATGATGCAGGACTAGGACTAAAGCTGCACTCGCTTACTTTGAACACCTTGTCGTTCAGTTCCAGATTTTGATACCGAAGGAGTACATCTGCTTTTACCAAGATCTAATAATATTCGGTTTTTTTTTTGGCTGTCTGACATAAAACATCAAAAAGAACGCGTCTTTTTTCCATTCATTACCAAACATCTTTATTTATGTACTATGCTAACAGATGACCTCAAGTCATGGTAAATAGGTTCATTGTTTTATGTTGTAAAACTGCTTTGAGTGGAAAAATGCCAGGGCGCTGGAACATAAAACTGGAGTTGAAACAGACAACTTAAGTCAAACCACACTGGGGTAAACAGGCTTATATTTATCTTGTGAAACGGCTTTGAGTGCATAAGAATGCGGAGGACCTGAAAAATAAAACTGAATATTTGTAATGTCATTTTCTTTCTTGTAAAATTGATTGTGATTGAAAACAGTATTGCTCGGATATCACTGTCAAAGCCACAGTACATTCAACCGTGTGGTGGTATTTAGCATTTTTGCGTGAAATATTGAACTCCAAATTGAAAGACAATCCCAGCAATGACTTTACTGAAGACGGTGCGAGTTTTGCATCTCAAGCTACAAAAGAGGAAGACCGATCCTCTGATATTTGGAGTTTATTAAAGGTTTTTTGAGGTTCCGAAAACATGTTCTTATTTAGCTTTTTAATAACATTACATCTGCACGTTTTGGGCAATAACTCAAGAATTCATACGCCAATTATGGCCAAATTTCACACAAATGTCTAATAGGATGAAATGATGACACGATGGTGTATTTATCGCCATGTGTGCAAAGAATTTGTAGCGTCTTTGCATCCATGTTTGAAGCATCGTCTACTGTCATGGCTACAACTTCGTACTCACATACAAGGAGTTTGACTGTTTGCGATAAGTTCCATTTTTTGCCAAAATATGGTAATACTTTTTTTTTTTTTTTTTTATGAAATCCCTTCAACATCTACAGACACAGATGTAAACTTCTTCGGCTGGCTCGTGGAGGCAAACAACTGTGAGGGGGTAATTCTGGTTGTATTTAAGGGGAATTTAGAGTAGGCATCACAGAAAACATCAGTTTTGCGTTTATTCCTCTCAGCTTTCTGCTCTCTACTGTATCAGCTGTTTACATTTTAGTCCACACACTGTTTCACTGTACTGAACGTCCTCCAGCATTCACTTATGAAAACAACCAGTGGACGTTGTTTACAGCAGAATTACTTATGCCTGTCAGTCAGTTTAATGAACACTGACACAAGCTGACGTCTCTGTGGCCCTGAAATACCCTCAGCATCTTTTCCACATTCATTAAAGTATTCAAACACACCCTACATTACAACAGTCCATCAAAGTTTTATTTGTTCCAGTGTGGCTCAAACCCCACACTGTTCCAGCATTGTGTGTGGTGCATATTTTACATATTTTTGACTCAATTTTCTCACATTTTTCATAATTTTGTCCAGATTGCTATCGCAGTAACCTTTAAGTTTATTTTCATGCCTAACGCCATGCTATAGAAACTTTACATGCGTCCCGTTCCAAACCTGGATGTTATTTTGTCTTTCCCAAACACTCCGCAGATGTGTGTTGTGTAGATGTGTACGTCGATTCCGCGCCTCCACCTGGAAATCATATGCATTCGGCCAAACGCGTTATTAGCGCAACTTAGCAAATGACTATGAACACAGAAAAGACTCACACCACAGTTACTGGAGTTAACAAAAAGAAAGACTAAACCTACAGCTAGCAGTGAGAAAAAGTATTTTGTTGATTGAAATCGCAAAAACTAAATGAAAACTGCAACGGACAATGCAAAACGAAGTAGAACAGAAATGTAATTGTGAGTAAAATCGGCTTTGTCTTCATTTTCTACCCGTTAATAGGTCATGATTTATGAGAATGAAATGGCTTCGCGCTGTACGGGCCCTTTAATAAACAATGTTTTTCGTCAGTCTTATTTGATGTCAAGCATTTCTTTCTTTTTCAGCTTCTCTAAATCAATGCTTCCCTCATAACCTGAGAAACTAAAGCTAACACTGAAACTAAATAAAGTAAAACTCATTTCATTTCCCCAAACGAAAATACAACTGAAAGTCTTTATGCACTTGTAAAACTAAACTAAAACCAAACAGAAAGACTAAATACGAACAAATAATAACAATAAAACTAGTGGCATTTTTAAAACTAAACCTACTTTGAGTCAGACACGTATTTTTGATGTGATTTTTGATTACGTATGTAGAAATGTACTATACAAATATCACACAACAAAACCCGAACGGTAAAATAAAGCAAGCGACAGAAGAGAAAAAGAACTTTGGATTCTTTTACGTAGTCCTGCCTGTGCATCGTACCTTTATGGTGCGTCATAACCTTCTACCAGATGTGGCTGGTTTCTTTTAAGATGTTTCAGAAGAAGCGGCCCGTGTAATAACTTTTAAACGTCTCTGTATGCTGTGTGTACGTGGATTCCTTTCTTCTTGTTATAAAGAATAAGTCTTGCTGCGACAGTAAAACCAGGTATTGCCAGGCCTCTCTTTATCACATATGTGGAGATTCTGCCTGAGGTTTATTTTATCCCCTCTTCAAGATTTTTAAACACATCCCATTAAACGTGTAGACTGTATGAATGTAATGAAGGAATGCATGTTCCCACTTACATTCCCACCATTCATGGTCTTGGGTTAGACCCATTTTCTATAGGTTCAGTGATGTAAAATAACACAAAGTCAAGTCTACAGTCGCTCCAACAATATCGCACAACTCCAGACTATTAATAAAAAGTGAAAGTTTCTGTGGCAAACTTCTTGATCTGTGTGAAAAAGCAGTGGCTCTGAGCCACACGGCTTTCCATTTTCTCACTCGCGATGGGCCGTTTCCTTCAGCTTCCTGAAACAAACCCTTTCTGTGCCAAGGAAGGCTGCTTTAAAGACCATATAAAAGGCCTAATAATGTTTGTTGCTTTATTGCAGGAATAACTGCATTGTTTAGTTGCCCTGAAAGGTATTCTGATGGCACCACTCCCACTGACTCTGAAATTCCCATTTCCAATGGCCGGTAGTCAGGGCAGCAGAGTTGAAACAGTAGTATTGTTCTCCAAAAAAGTGTGTGTGTGTGTCAGGTTAAGCTCTTGTCTGGCCCCACTTAGTCTCTTCAGGATGTTTTGGGTTTTCTGTGTGTGTGTCTGTTGTGCATGTGTAAATGTGTGCGTCTCTGCTTTCCAGCTTTATAAAACTCATTTCCTGGCTAGCTCTTAGGAAAACAGAGTGTATGTTGGGTAATAATACAGGAGACGCGGAGAGAACGGCAGCGCTGCTGATATGAAGGGTGTGTGGCAGCGCTGTGATGGATGTGTTGTGTTGGTGTGTGCGCGTGAGAAAGGGAGACGGAGGGAAAGCGGGTGCAGTATGAGGAGAATGCTGATATGGAGATAAATGTTGTGTGTAGGTGACTGGGCTGGTGTGTGTGTGTGTGTGTGTGTGTGTGTGTGTCAGGATGGGCGGTGCTGGATTGCTGTATTAGGGGAGTCAGGTTAAAAAAACCAATAGGTCTTTTTGTTAACAGGCCTATAAAAACACAGCGGGTCAGAGAAAAGCAGATAACGAGTTAAATATTGACCACTGGGCTCCATCCATCAAAACGTCGGTTCAGCAAAGTGGCTTGAATTTTAGGTGTAAAACCTCCAGGAAACCAAGCGATAACAATAATCTTACTATAATTAATCTAGACTATGATTACTTCTTTTGGAGCTCAGAGTTTCTAATCATTTCTTTTCACTTAAAATGCTATATCGGTGTATTTTTCTACATACAAGATGTCTATTTATGCGCATTTTTTACTGTGGCATCTGTGGTGTGCAGCCTCATCACACCACAAATAGGGATTGACACACAAACGCATTAGTGATAATGCTAATCTTCCGAACAGGCTCACTCTTCAAAGTCCAGATGCTTATGGCAACATGGAGTCATTTCTCACTAAATCTGATTGCAAAGTCTGATTTTGATTAAGTCATCCACTGCAGGCATGTAAGACACAGCATGGGGCGGTGTCTGTTGTGTGTTGAAGTTGTTCTCACAAGTTTCAATATGAGACAAGTTTTAGACTTTCAGAGGACGATAAAGTCGTTTTGTTTTTTTCAGAGGCGTCCATGCGTCTCTGTGAGAAGGTTTGTCCATCCGTCCATCCGTCGGCCCCCATTACATTTAAAAAACGCCATATCTTAGGAACAGCTGAAGAGAATGTTGCCATACCTCAAGATTTCCGATACAATGCAGGGCACATCTGATTGAATTAACGCTTCTTGTTTTCTCATTAAATTACAACTTTGATTTCTATTTTGACTCCACATAGTGATGTTTAGAACTTTCATATTTTTACATAATTAAGCCCTCCAAGGTGCAAGACGGAATATTCATGCAAGCTTTTGTGCTTAAAGTTAGTGTTGGAGTCTTGTCGACGTCAACCAGCTCCATTTCTAAGCTAACAGTGTGTCGCAGCTGTAGGGACACAACATAAGGATTTTCACCGAAAAAAAACAGCTCAAGTCCTCAACATAGAAATCAGTGTGCGAGCTGTTGTCGTCAGCTTAGTAAAAACAGGCAAGTACGCAAGCACGTGCAAATCCTCCATAATGAACCTTTGATAACAAATACTAGCACATAGTAGAGTAAAACCTGTAAAATGAGTCCAATCTCTAAATATCAGCGACTAAAGGTACAGATTTCTATCCATGCCACGCACATTTGTTCCACCTCGTGTCTAATCAGTCTCATGTTATCACGGATGGACATACATGCCGTGCGTCAGTCTGAGCAGTGGACACACATGCATGCACATATGCTTAAATTACACACATTCTTATCTCGTCTGCACACAGCGCAGTGAAACGGCGCATTCCTTGTAGTTACAAAGAAACACTGTCCCTTTGTCCACCAAGTCACAAGGGTATTTGCATGACTTCTATGAATATTTGCTTTTTTTCTCTTATACATTTCTTCATTCTGGCATCAATTGTGCTCTTAGCACTTTAATGCACATAAAAAACAAGTCGTCTGTGTTAAGAGTTATTGTAAGGCCTTTTCCTCTTTTTCATGTGGCATTCACTTTAGTCTCTCTGTCTGCCAGTGGTCTTGAAATTCATGGTTCTGATTTACGCTAATACCCATTCAAACATCAGCAAGGCATTACGCTAAACTAGAGCTAATGTGAATCTCGGAGGACACTGTTTTCTTCAGATGTACCGTCTGAACTTTACTGTCCTTGCTTAACCCTGACTATACAGACGCACACTTGATCACTTTATTACACTGGGCATGAGAGCCATAGACAGGACATGTATAGGAGGCAGGCAGGTGGTTTGTTTGGATTGATGGGTGGTGTCATCGTTTGCTGAACCTTTTTCCTCTAAAGCATCCATCAGTTATCGTAACAGCCTTATTTTACTCTTTGAATTCCATGAAATATCTGCGTACCAGAACCTGGAAGGGTCATGATATATTGGAAACAAATGCAACTGAAGGAAATGGCCTCCTGCTAATATATGGCGTATTTACGTGCAGTTTATGTGCATTCAATGAAAAACATATTCTACCAAGAATAAATGCAGCTGCTCTTTGTTATCTTTAAATTATATTTTCATGCCTCTGTAGTGGACGCAGCAGCAGCCAGAGGCATTGTGTTTTCATGTTGTCCGTCCGTCCGTTCAGTTCTCATAAATCTAATATTCCTGAACACCTTGACAGATTTGAATACATTTTGGCAATGTCATATGAAATGGAATATCATATAATATGCAGTATTACACAAGTGTAGACAGACATGGATTTAAATAAGTGCTTGACTTGTTGGCGGAGGCGTACAAGTGCAAGGCGGTAATAGTTTTTTTTATTGCTCTTTTGATGCAAAAATCTTTAAAGATCCCCTCCAGTCATGTTATAAGACCTCCTAAAAAGACTCTGTATTGAATAATAATCTGATTCTGAAGTGGTTTTTACACAAAAATGATTTTTACATCATAAACTTGAATATGCAACTATTCATATAAATTTGAACTCTTTCATGTTCTCTTAAAGTCCATTTTTCAGTGCGTGAGCGGTGGTGACTTCAGGTTCCCTTGATGCATTTGTAAAAGTTACACAATAGATCCTGGTTGTGTCCAAAATAAGTAATCACGCGCCTTAAACGTTTACACGAAAAGAGCGTCAGATTCTGCACGGGCATCAATCTGTGTGAATTCACAGTGAAGCCCAAAGACCGAAACCGGCTAAAGTCAGCTTGTAATTTTTGATTTTGTGGTCGTCTGTTTCCTCTTGATCTCAACGATCCACTTAGGTCCTATAAAAACAACGAACTATCAGTCATTGAGTCAAGCGTACTATAAATACTACTAAGGACAGACACCAAAGTAAACAAGTAGTAAAGACTTTCTCAGAAGTCGGTGGACGAAGCATGCCAAAAACAATCACAGATTTTGACCTTAAAGAGGTGAAGACAGACATGACTGATGGGAAACATTACTGTATGTTGCTTTTTTTTTTTGTGTGTGTTGCATGTAACACTAATATGTGGAGTTTCAAAATTTGCCTAGCGCTGTTTAAAAGCCACATGCTTGAGGCTCGAATGAAAACATTGTAATTGTTACACTCTGGGTCTTTATGGTGTAATACTTTTTGTTGCTGATAAGCGTGGTCTGTATCGATTTTGACAGTTTACCCTCAAATTGGTACGTGACCGTGTCATGTGTCAGCAGCAGCATATCGGTACGTCATGGTGAAATACTGTACCGCACTTTTCAGTTTCTTTGAATTTATGAGGGAATTTGTAATGAAGGCTCTTCTCGGCACCGCCCCGTCGGGGGTCAGGGGGGCGACGCCTGCAACCCCAGAGCTCGAGATGAACGGCGGATTTGTCTTTGATCCCGCAGCGTCCATCCGAAGCATTTTCTCTTCGAGGTTGTTGTCCGGAGTATGAAAAAGATAAATGTTCTAAGTCATGCTTTTGAGCAGTTTGCACCTTTATTGAGTAAATTAGATTAGTGGCAAAGCACTTGCAGATGCTTTAGGTTTTGATGCGTTGCCTGGGACCCTTTACAAACAGCCACAAAAAAAAAACACACAACAGACATACCAAACAGCACACTGATGCTATTAAGACCACTGGACATGTGTTCATGGCATTGGTCCAGGCCAACAGAGATGGTTTTATTTTTCTCTGACAAAACAGAGATCCACAGAATTCTGAGGGTGGTGAAAAAATGTCAAAGGACAGATCTGGCCTCCATCCACACTCTCCAGGTGTTTCATGGATACTTCCTTGGTAAGACGGTTCCTTGACGCTCCCTCTTCAGAGAACGCATGAATAGTGTAGTGGGTGTCGACGTTGTGTCATCGGAAAGGTTCTGCTTTCAATTCTGTGGCCAAAAAAAAAAAACGGTGAAAACAATTGGACTTTTCAAACACAAACGATGGTGGTAACGGAAAGGAAAGTAAGCCGAAGCAGCAACAGCTTCGTACCTTGTGAGGTTTGTTGCTAATTATTCCCAAATTACACTGACAATTAAGTTACAAGGATACAAAGATGCTTACATTTAAACACATATTGCACCAAAGTTGGCGCTTCATTTACATTTTCCCGCATTTTTATACACATGTTCAGGAATGCGGGTGCTTTATGAACACCGAGGGTACACGTAAGCTTTCTTGAACGTCCTCTGAACGTAGGACCCGGCCCGTGGTGGATCCTAGACACCGGAACAGTCCTGCGGTGGGATTTGATGACGTAGAAATGCAGCCCTTACGGATGATTCCTCGATGATTATGAGAAACACCTTTCATCTCTGCTGCTTCCTTGTCTTCTTATTATAAAATAAGACGTTTAAGCTTCCAAAGTCAGAATAAAAAAGCAAAACAAATGGGTAGAATTTCCCCCGATGCCTGCAGGTGTCTAACGACCCTGTAGAAGTAGAATTTATTCATTTATTGCGGTTTTCCTCTTTCACCGTTTGCCTCTATTTTAAGGTGCAGCTGTTATAGGAATTAAAAACAAAGCTTTACTTGATTGATTTCACTCCTGCATCTCCGTGAAAGACTCCGGATCAGTATTATCAGGAGACCGTAGCCTTAGCAAAATTATTGTTGGCAATTTATGTTGGAATCTTTACTCAACACAGAGAAGACTGCACGTGGTCAAAATTACCAGCAGTGTCTGCAATTATTACCAATTACCACATATCCCCAGATAATAAAATTCCTGAATGTGGCGTAAGACGCACACCAAAGGTGAGCCTCGGTTCTGGATTAACCTTTGGACCGGGCAAATTGATTCAAAGCGCGTTTGTTTTAATAACGACTTGAGGGAGTCGTCGTAGGTAGAGTTACATCATGTACATGTATTAGTGTGTAATTATGGTGCCAAAATCAGACAGGCGTCTGTAAGCAATCACAGCTGCTACCTGGGATATTTGAGGATGATGGGTCCCAAATGACGATATGATTTAATGTGTTTTAATATGAAATAGTTGTGCTGTAACTCTGCTGCTGGTAAGTGGTTTGGATTCGTATCGTTTACCGCCACAAGAGGGAAATGTGAAATGTTTCATTTGCTGCTGGTTTTCCAAGCCGATAAACACTGATTCCCCAGTGTCTGATTTCTTTTAATGTATTACAGAGATTATCTGTCCTCCGTCGTTCTAGACATAAATAAAGCCTTGACACTGTTTGTCCCGTTCGACAGTTAATTGGCGCTTTATTGGAGCAAAAAAATGGGAAAAAAAAAGGCACCGAGACAATCGTCGGAAGAGCTTTACATAACTCAAGCGGTATCGAGTATGTTTTTTAAGGGAAGGAGAGGTAAAGAGCAATACACATTCAGACTGTTTTAAAATGGAAGAAGTAGAAAATACACACACAAAAAAAAATCACAATTCAGGAAACAAGATCTGCAGCTGCATTTTGACTGATATTTGTGATTTGGAAAGTGATCGAAATGAAATAGCTGTAGGCAGGTTGTCGGTTCAAATCTCTTGAACAACCGCTCTCTCGTGTTCATTTGTTTTTATTTTATTATTATTTCTCAGACTTTATTTATTTTGATCTCATTGTTTGCCTCCATTCCAAGGTGCAGCTGTTGGGAAAGAAAATCAAAGCCTTTCTTGATTGATTTCACTCCTGCATCTTTTTTTTGTGAATCCGGCTGAGCATGGTCATCGTCGCTCCACTTTGGTGTCGAACAGGGGTCCCGTATTGGCCGCGTTTGAGTACTGTTTATTAGTTTTCGTCTGATTTGACACCAAGTGCAGCTTGTTAGTCTTGTGAGCGAGCTCTAGTTGTAAAAGATCCAAACAGTCTCACTCTCGCAGCTCATTTGTCTGTCCCCACCTCTTTGAAAGGTATTTTCTATGGCGCTGGATTGGAATGAATGCTCTCAAGTGTAGCAGAACAAACTAATATCGTTCTCAAATGACTCTGAAATAAAGCCTGAGAGTCTGGATTACATTTAGCCTCTTCTACTCGCTATGTTTGAGAAGTCTGCCAGATGTAATTATCCTGCAACAAACATCGTTATTCACGGTGTCAAGCTGAGGCAAACCTGGCAACAGGAAGGCATTACGGTCGGTGTAAGAGAACTGGCAGCCGGGTCAGGATGCTTTGATAAGACGATCCGTCATGATGCCAGCGACGGGATGTCACAGAGTATTTGCGTCAGTTCAAACATGTGTACACAAGGAACAGTCGAGGGGAGGTTTCAAAACTCGCTATTGAATGACAATGAGTATTTTTACACGATAAATAAACCGCCAGCAGGCAAAATGTGATGAGCTACAGATGTTTACTGGAATAATATCTGGTTCGGTTACACCTGGAGGGACTTTCAACGGGAAATGGCAGTGATTTCATTTTATTTGTGATGTTTAAAAGACCATAAATTATCGGTACCGCTTTACAATAAGATAACTCCTACACAGGATTTATAAGTGGGTTATAATTAGGGTATTGTTAGGTTTTAAACACTACTCAGATATAAGACACTCTCAGATGCAAGTTGCTTAGATTACTTTACCTTGTCAGTTTATTAGGCTGAGAAAACGGTCACAGCTCTGTCAAACTTTCCGTTCTCTTCGCTCTTACCTCTTAACACACAGTGGCGACTATTGCTATCGCATGTTACCATTTTCACGTATTACCAAGTCTTACAACAACAGCAACCTCCAAGGCAGCAACTACACGTTGAAAATGGCAAGTTTTGCAAAGTTCTACGCTAAGACGAGTTTGATTCATTTAAAGAAATGCAAACCAGCCAAACAAACAAGTGTTTTTACTACTTTTCCGGCATGATAGTGGATGGCGCCAGACCTACCTCCTCCAGCGTAGAGATGTGAAACTACTGTTGCTGCTTTTTAAGAGGCAGCAAAGAACTTGGGAGTGAGCATAATAAGTTTCAGGGAAAATCCAACCCAAGTCCTTTACATAGAAATCAGTGCACAGGGATTTCTATCATGAATGTGTGCAACGGAGGCAGTCGTTCGCTTCGAGATGAAGTTAGCTAACGTCAACAAACGACCAGCTCCGTGCACAAAACAGACCCGGCATCGTCTGTGCGCTGTCCCGTAATGCAAATAAACTTGAACGCGAGGCTCCGACACAAACGTCTCGTAAGGACGAGTACGTGCAAATATTACAAGTTGAACCTTTAAGATACCAACACAAAGCATCATGGTAGCATTCATTGTGCATAAAAACTTCATAGAACATGTCCTGTCAATGGGTTAATCAATGTAATAATAATAAGAACAGGTGCTGAAAATGTCAATATATGAATATGTCAATTTGATATGCCTAATGAAACTCAATGCTGATGGTGGTTAAATTAATAAATCATGAATTAATATCAGATGAAGCAGACAAAGGAAGCTCAAATGTGGCAAAAGCGTTACCTAATTAATAAACTAACGATGTATAAATGTTGTGTGAGAGTAGTTTAATTGTAAAGTAAATTAATTTCAATTACCTTCTCCTAAGCCTCCAAGAGTTTGTATCTCACAGTGGCTCCTTACTGGTAATTTTCCTTTACTTTTGAACAACTGTTCTGTCAAATTGAAATAAGGCCTGTGATGTACTTCCCTTGGAAACATATAATTATGTTCAGCAAACCACATAGTTTTTAAAATATAAACACAGCGTGAACTTGGATGGGCACTGGAAACCCTGCGCAGCTGGAGACTGGTTTGAGCGCTGATTTATACGGGGGTTAGATCTGAGGGTGCTTCACAAGTAACTGTCTTCTTCCAGGTCTAAAGAAGAACAAATGAGAGAAAACGTGTCCGAGTTGTGGTCTGGCAGTTACCGATGTAACAAAAGCAGCGACCTTTAGAAATGAGCTCGGGCTTCAAAAACCGCTTTTCTGCATTTTTGTGCAAAGCCACACACAGCACAAAGACACAAAAGCAGACATAATTACACAGAGAATGGAGGATTTTACATGCATGTGAGCAGAGACCTGACCGAAACTGCCAGGATAAACACTATTGGGCTTAGATGTTTTCATTTTTGAGTGATGTTCGCCTCATTTTGGAGTCAATGCAGACCACTAAAAGTGTTTCAAATGTCAGCGCACACATGCACACACCCGCAGCTCACATGCTCTATGTAAATCTACTCACCAGCTGATCTGATTTAATGACCTTATTAGGTGTTTTCCTTTGAGACAGATACTGTACAGCGCTCACATTCACGAAAACTAATCTAATATGTTCTTTTTTATTTCACTTCGCAGCGGAAAACTTTGCAATGTTCTCTTGTTATCTGCAGTGGCGGAAGTAAAAGGAACAAATAACTCAGCTACAAGTGAAAGTTCTACATTCAAAACCTTTCAACTTTACGGCTGTGTCCGCACCACTTTGGACATTTGCTGCGTTTTAACCTTCCTAAAATCTTTAGAAACGATGACACCCCTATTCGCCGTCGCGCCCCAACACACCCTTTCCAGGAGAAAACAAGACGCCAGCCTTGACGACCAGCTGTTAATTCAACATGGATACTGAATTACAGCCAATTCTGTCCCCGTTGTCTCTGTCAGCAGCTGTTGTCCAGCTAAATTCTGCATTTTATCATGTTACTACCGACTACATTTCATGTTACTACCGTCGATTTCCGTGTCCAGGGGTGTGATTGGCCCCCGCTGGTGCTCTCCCTGAAACTTCCTCGCGAGGAGTTGTAGCTTAGGTGTGATTTAGGGAAATTCTGAAAGCAACTCTGAGCAAGGAAGAGGCGAAAACCTTTACCTCGTTGGTAGGTGTGATGCTGGGTGAGGCTGTTAAGCTCATTTGCTTCCATTTATTTACCATCCTGCTTTAAACAAAACAACAGTAGAGTTTGATGAACTCATTGCCATTAAGTGTCTGAAGAGCTGTTCTTCCATCACTTTGTCGAAATCCTCTTGAAAGTCCTCCTCCCTTCTCTTGACAAGTTTTTATGAGCTTTCTCAAGGGCTAACTTTTATCTCAACCAGGATCTTAACTTTAAAGGCAAATTCTTAGATAATGTCATAATACAAAGACGTTTCTTTGAACATTGTCACTGGGAGGAGATACTACGAAGCTTTATGAACATGGCCCCAGGATTTCAGCTGAATTGGACACTGTAGTGAAGTCAGGGAAGACAGTTGTGCACTTGTGTTGTTACTTCTGTATCGCAGTACATTGCGTTTAAAACGCCTACAGTGATGGATGATTAAGTGCCGCATCTTAACTTAAATCTCTGTCCACATCCAATACGTTGAACGCTGCACGGCTTTTCTTCCTGCTTAATAATCCCCCCCTTGTTTTTAGAATCGGAGAAGTTGTGCTTAAATGAATCGTTTAAACTAATTTTACTTTGTGTTTGATGTAAACTTCCTCAAACAGCGCCTCACGTTTATCGACTGCGCTGTAAATGCACGTAGATGTCAATGTTTAATTGTCGCAGGAGAGCTAATAGTGGAAATTAGGTGGTGCTAAGAGTTTGAAACAAACTGTCCAAGCTGGGATTCACTGTTTTGTCTCAGTGAATGAGAGATGACGTTTGGTGTCAACACAGTGTTTGACTTAGATGTCTTCGGTTATAGGGAGGATCCGGGAGACAAGGCCTCATACTGTGCGACCAGGCCTTCACTTTTTATGTGCTGGAGCATAAACACAGCATGATGCCGATGTTGCACGTCTTCTCATGACTTATTCATTTGTCATCGAACAGAAAGTGAAGTGTTCTGAAACGGTTCAAATTTAATCAAAAACATGTAATCTTCTCACATATAAACTTGATTAACCGAGCAGCAGGAGTCACAAGTTGAGCTTCCTGCAAAAACACATAAAAACTCATCTGCTGGCTGAACAGTGCTGCTGCCTGTTTGTCTCAAAACTATGACACTGTGTGGATCTCTGGAGGTGTTTTTCTTTCTTCTCTTATGTCCACAGTTACAGAGGGAGGTCAAAAGTCAGGGGTCAGACCAGACACTCTGAAGTGGTTTTCTTCAAAAACAGCGAGAGAAGCCGGAACTCAACTCAGTGTTACGGTTGTAAAACATTTACCGGTTCATTTATCTGTGTTTTCAGGGGAACGCAGAAAATGAAATCACTATTGGAACAACACCTGAGGTACCTCCAAGGTTTTGGAGGTACTTTACTTGAGTATTTCCATTTCGTACTACTTAATTCTTCTACATTTAACTTTAGTTACGAGTTACTTTTAAGATTCGATTTTACACACTGGGTAATATAATAGGCTTTTAAAATGCAGCAGTGAACTATGAAGTAGTGGTTTCCAACCTTTTTCTCTCCTGATGTCTTACAAAAAGCACTTTTAAACTTCTCACTTTGTTTTATTTCATTAGAGGAAGAGGTCCACAAACCGAAGACAGATTTGTGATTTGTTTTTTTCTTCTTTCCTCTCCACATCCTAGTCGTGTGATGTGCCCTCAGATTTATTTCGTGTCCCCGTACAGTATATTAAAAACTAGATATAAAGTAGTTTCAACTACCTCCGACTTGTTGCTCTAACACTGATGCTTCACTATTAACAAGAAAAATGTCCAACGGTGAAGACTAGAATCTGGATCCAGATCTGCACCGTCTTTGAGGAGGACCAAGATATGGTAGAGACCTAGCTTGTGTAGAAATGTCAGGTTGAAATGTGCTGAGGATTTTGAGCTTCAGGTACAGACAGACGGATGGAACTGATTGCAACACCACTGCAGGGGTGAGGAGGTAATAATCTACTGATATACAGATATAATAATAACATATCTGCTGATGGCGCAGGTCAGTTAGACGTGCTTTGAGTATTTGTAGAAAAGAGATGTACTCTTTCCGCTTCTTTATCATTTTTTCACTCAAACTGT
>JAPQRN010000011.1:845537-857921 GCA_037367275.1 Coranthus polyacanthus
CCTCCACATACACAGGGAAAGTTGTGTGTTCATTTTCCCAGCAACACATGGGCGCACATGCTCGCAGCGCCTAAACTTTTTTTCCAGTGAAAACACAGCTCCCACACGTTCAATGCAAAGTTTTCCCAGCTGTTCCAGGGACTTATGCTATAATGCGAGTGTGTACGTTGCATTATCATCATCACTGGACCTGTTTCGTGTTTGTTTTGGTTGAAGTGCGAGACGGAAAAGCCCGTATGATCGTCCAAGTTCGGTGCGTAAAACAAACCGACTTAGGCTCAAGTTCAGGAGAGCAGGCCTGGTATGTGACGTGAGGTTGAGAACACAAACGTGCGAGAGAAAACAGCTAAAACAGCAATCAAACACAAAATGAAATTTGCTTTTAAGTTTGTGAACAATAAATTGGAAGTGTTTTCGTAGCTTTTCTAGTCGACTTATAGCAAAACGTACATACACAAGTAGAGTCTATTAAAGTGTGTGTTTAAGTGCGTAAACCCTTTTTCTTTGAGGGGAAAAAAAGCTTAAGGTTGCAGAAACGAAGCAAGGTGTGTGTCATCTGTTCAACCTGGTTTGCTCATGTGAACCAAGGCCTTTGAACAAACACAAATGCACACACACATCAAGACACACTCCCCGCTTTCCTCTGACAACTACCAGATGGCAAAGGGAGGCTTGACAGCGTGGATAAATGAGTGTGCGTGTCTTTATGCTGGATGTGACACGGGATGATGTGTGTGTCTAGCCCGGACGTGGTGTGTATCTATGCGTCCATACGTCCAGAGGCGAAAGCGTGTAGGGGTTGAGTCTGTGCTAGTCGGTGCATGGTTTATATCTGCGAATGCGCTCTCTCATTCCTTCCAAATCTTTCTTTATGTGTGTGTCTGTGTCTCGTTACTACATCTGCTCTGTGTGTTCCTACACTTCACCTTGCCTGTGTTCGTTTGACAAACTGGTTTTTAGCTGCAGGACTCCATGTTCCAGATTTGTACGGTACAGAACCGCCAAAATGTCTTCAGGTGTGACTGTGCGTGCATCGCTGGCCCAATCCCAACATCGCAAGGCTGTTTTATTGTCAAGCTGTCAAGTGCATGAGGGTTTCTTTCTGTGCATATCTGCAGACTTTCCTGAGGAACTTGCCTGTAGTTCATAGTGGAATTGGTGTCATATAAATGTGGTTGTACACAAAACAAGCATGGAAGAAATCCACCAGGACGTTTATCAGCAGTGCTGGAAAGTAACTAAATATGTTTACTCGGGTGCTGTACTTAAGTACAATTTTGAGGTAATTGCACTTTGAGTATTTCCATTTTATGCAGCTTTATGTTTGACTACGTCTCTGGTAAATATTGAACGTTGAACTTTCAGCTTTAGTTACTTTTCAGATGAATGGATGGTATAAAATATAAAATCACAAAAAAGCACAACACATTGTTTAAGATTAAACCAATAGTTTCCTGAATTTCTGTTTCCTGGTGTCTTACAAAAGCAGTGTGCAGTCGGCTCACGTTTCAGATGTCTATGAGTTGATTAATAGCTCCACCAAATAGTGATTTTTTTCCCCTCTGAATGTCTCACATGGTTTCATTTGAATAAAGGTTCAAATCAACCAATATATAAGTTCAAAAACTGAAAACAGACTTTTTTCTTTCTTCTTCTTACATCATCTCTGCCATTAATCATGTGATGAGCCCTCAGATTTGATCAGGGGCCAGTATCACGAAGCAAGTTCAGCAGAGCCGGGATCTCTCTCTGTTCGCAGTCACGCTATGTGGCATCATAAAGGTAGTTATCAACTCGCTCTTTCAACCCAGGGTTTCTGACTCTACTTTTGAGCATGTTCTCATAAAAGGGGCGGAGCTGGTGCCAGATGACCAATCACAAACATGGACAGGTCTGTCTTAAGATCCTTTATCACTATACGAAGGAAAGCTAAAGGGTCGAGACGACCTGTGTAACTGTTGTCCTCACTATCTGCACTGCACAACAAGTTTCTTTTCCCTTTCCTTTCTTTTTTTTTTTTAATAAGGTCCACAGGATCTTCCAGAGAACTGAGAGGTCAGTAGGTGGTGCTTTAGATGTTTTGATCCGCTATCTCCAACATGCAGGGTAAGTTACCACCTCAGTAAGAAATAAACGGCCTTTGTGATACTGAAAACCCAGGATTAAACCAGAAGTTACCAGGTCTTGTGTGTTGTGTTGTGGCGACGCATGCTGTCTGTCCCGCTAACCGCTAACGAGCTGCTGATGGGAGCAGCGAAAGGGATCACACATCTCCAAAATCGCTGGAGCAAATGATCAAGAAGGCTCTATCTTGACAGATCAACCACAAATTTGTAATTTAGACAACTGCTTTGTCACTTGAAAAAAGCTTGAAAAGTGACCCAACAGCAGTAGAATTGAGATAATTATAACTTGCAGGTAGCCAGCGTTCTTTCTATCACCTGCGAACGTATACAGACGAATACAGAGACGTAATGACGTAGCTCCATGGCTGCTTTCAGCCTGTGGAAACGCAAACCGGTTGTTAGAAAGACTGCAAGAAGAACCAACTTCGCACCATTTAAGGATCTGAATACTTCTTCCACTAATGTTTATCTGTAAGTGACAGCATCCCTCTCTGTTGTGGTTATTTATTGCAAGTTTGTAGAGTTGTTTGTATCTTCAGTCAAACATCTGCATAGGATTTACATATGTTCATGACTTTCCTGACTGGAGGTGTGTCTTTCTCGATAGGGGTGTGTCCCATTCTAACTTTTATACCATTTCACACCCTCATGAACTCACACACTCAAGATTAGACCTTGGGGAAGAAACTGGGATTAGGCTTTGTCTTTGTTCTCAGCTGGTCGTATTTCAGATTTATTTTTACATTTAAGTTACAGGAGTTATCATGTTCAAACCGAATCCGACTTGATGCATATCTGCTAGTCGCAGTTCAGTGTGAATATTGGTGTTATCTGAGTTAAGTCCGCTCCATTTCCAAGTAATTTGTCTTTAACCAGCGACGCGTTTCTTCACCTTTTTGCTTACCATCGATACTCCAAAGGACCTCCATAGCAGCGCCAACTTTCATTTTTGACTTTGAGAATAAACACGGCAACGGCTTTGGGTGATTCCCAGGGCAAAGAAAGTAAAAAGGTTCAAATTTGAGTACAATAAATGAAAAGCTTTTAAGACGTTTTAGTGTTTTCCCCAACGTTTTTAATGTCTGTGAATCAGTATGAATCAGATTCTGCATACAACCTGAAATACAATCACTGAAACAATATTAAAACGACAGATCCATGTAGTGTAACGTCTAAAAAAAATGTTTACCTTTCAACCAGATGTTTGTACTTTTCAGCCTGGATTTCAACCTTTTGGCATTTGCCTGAAAATCATCAGAGTCTGTTGATGTTTTGTTTGTGCATCGCGTTCACATGTCTGTGATTTTCTGTTTGCATGCTTAACTTGATCCTTAAAATAAAACTGAATGCAGCTTCACAGGTTAGACAGGAAAGATAGGAAAAATTCTTAACATTAAAAAAGAAGGAGAGCGACTGAAAGAGAGAGAAGAGTACAACGCAGACTGGACGGGCTGCATACCACCTGCAGCCTTTTACTCTCTCTTTCCTTTCATCTTCTACTGTTGGGTTCATTCTTATTGGCATTTACAAGATTTCTCCCTCTTCATCCTCCTTGTTTTCATTCCTCTTCTTCTCTTTTGTTCAAAAGGCACACAGTCTTATTACAGTATCCAGTACAAAGAGGCAGTCCTTATCCTCCTCTTAAAGGAGTCTTTGCATTAAATCCACAGTTGTAGTGTTGCGAATCACTCATCAATCATCTTCCAAGTGGTTTTAAGTCCAAAGTCAGGTAAAATACATATTAGTTACTTTTTTTAAAATCACCACAGTTCGTCGTCTACTTTTCGTTCTCAGCCAGTCATATGTACAGCACTTTCATGGCACGCTTAAAAAAAAACTGAAAAGTTCAGTTCAACAATTTTTGTTCGCTTTGGTTTGATCATTAGTTTTCTTCTGCTACTGCTCCACAGCCCAGTCCCTCCTCACATCTTCGATGCAGAGGATTTAGTTTTTATTGTCTGTACATTCTTCAGTCTGGAATCCACATCCAAGGGTCCGATTGCTTCCCACAAAAAGGCCTTAATGCGAGACAGATTCATTGGTTCATTGGTCGAGATATAGGCGGCATGGAGGCCTAATTTCTTGGGTTTTTCTCTATTTTAACAGGAAGACCTCACAGTCTTGATTCTTTTTCTGGGGCTAACTTCTCTTCCCGATATCCAAAAGATGAATTTCCTTCCTCAAGAATCAGCAAGAATCCTCACATTTGTTTTCAGGTGATTGCACGTTTATCTCTTTAAATCATGGTTTCACTTAATGAGGATAAAGGAAGATAAAAACCTTTAAATTTTTTCCCCTCTCGCGCCCTCTAGTTGCAGTTTCCCTCTTCAAACAAAGCCTTCAAAACCCAGTCTTTCCATTCTTCAATGTATCTTTCCAGCCAAACATTGAAGATCCAAGATCCAGGCCATCATCTGACCATTGTTCCAATCAACGGATATTCAAAAGGCCCCTAAGTCATGTCTCCAGCTCTCCTATTCACCCATGCATCGTCCCATTCTTTTCTTTTCTTTCGTTTTCTCTTCCATCCCTTTCTCTCAGAGGTCCAGGCGGAAAGCCCCAAAGTAGCTGGAGGAATCATCTGCGTTGACCATCGTGGGGGAAGAGACGGAGACAAAGAGCTCGTCGCCGGCCCTCAGTTCGAACAGTCCTCCCTGGTAGACGGAGTGGAGGGCGTACTCTGCGTCTGGAGCCCAGCATTTGGTTCCAACACCTTTCAGGAGCTGGATGAATGAAACAAAAGTGGAAATGAAGGTAAGGATAATATTAAGCTGTGGAAACAACAACTTAGTTGGAGCTGCTGTTGCGACATATAAAGCTCCAAAACCCAGAAATTCAAGCTAACAAATATTTAACATGTTACTACGGCAATTACTACAGTGATTGTGTACCTGTATGGGGCTCGGGTAGGATGTTTTCTTGTACACACACTGCACCAGCTGGTGGCTGACGCTGCGCTGGTCTCCATCACTGGCAGCTGGGGACGGGTAGCGGAAATATACCTGAAAGCAGAAGCAAAGCAAACAAACGGTGTCACTCCATGATGCTATGGAGGAAGCGATTTAAGCCCTTTGCACATTGGGTTGAGCCACAGGTTTTATTGAGGGATAGAAGATTACATTTTTTTCTTCTGACATGTGCAATGTTTTGTGAGTTCCTCCCTTAAAAAATGTGATTCGTCTGGGAGAGACTGACCCAGTGTTCAATTTTATGTTTATGGTCAAACTGCGCTCATCCCTCTGATTTGTACAGCAGGCTCACCTGTGAGTACAGGTAGTACCGCCCATCCTGTGGAACCCGCAGCTTCCCATTGGACAGGGTCATGTTGTGCAGGTGAGCTCCAAAGCTCTGGTTGGCCCATGTCCGGACCACGTGGCGACAGGACTGATGCAGACCCGGTGTGGGGATCGGGTACGGAGGAAACCCTGTTGATAAGGCAAACAGATTTAAAGATCTTCAGGTGGGTTTAGGGAATGGGAAATGAGAAAAGCAATAACAACTCACAGACTGAAATATAACAAAACCATGTGAGATTAGCTAGATTTCTATAGGCTGAGAAGGAAAGATGCATCATATTAATGAGCAGCAAAACAATACTGCAGAAAACAGAGGCAGTGATGAAATACGTGACCCAGGAGAAACACTCCACTTAGGCTAGTTGTAAGACTGCAGGAGTTGAGCAATCATTCCCTCAACTTTCATAAACACACAGCCACATCTGAAATACTGAGTGAAATAATCAGCATTGTGACCAGCTTTAATCGCTGTCGTGGCCTGGAAATGATCCGGCAGTCAGAATTTAATGAGCAATGTCTGAAATAGTTTGAACTCATGGGACATTTAGTTTCCCGAAGTATAAAAATAAAAAGGGAAACGGTTTTGCATGCACACAGCGGCGATAACCTCGCGGCAAACTGCCTCCTCGCTTCGTACTCGAAGCATGAAAGTAGTTTCTCATATGTGAAGGAAAAACTGCAGAAATGAAAGCATGTTATATTTTACCCAGGGAAAGGTAGGGAGCCAAGAGCGCCAACAGAAGAATACGTTTGAACTTTTTACGTGGCATGTTACCAAAGTGAACATATTTCTTTGTGTCTTTCCTCCATATGAGGTCATTCTCCACCAGCTCACCTCGGATGTTCCATTTCATGTCATGACTTTCCTTGAAAAAGAATCATGTTGAAATTTACAGGAGCTTGTGAAATCCTAAAGCCCTGCTCCAAACGCTTCTTTTGTAGTTAGGAATTTTTGAATTTTGGCCCTCGGAGCTAAATTTCATCATCGTCTAATAATCACCAAATGCTTATCTTTCACCGAATTGGATTGAAATTTGTGCTGAACATCCAACACGCCCTGAGGATAATAAAGACATTATCTGAAGAATCTGAAGTTTGACACGTGATTTTTTTTTTTACATACACGAGCTGAACTGGGATGTCTAGGTGAGCTGGTAAGAACGGAACAGAAGAGGCAATGCAAAAGTGTATACGTTGCAGCGCTTTCTCTTTCAGGACAGCTGCTGTCTTGATAAACATCATGTAACTGCATGTGTTTTAGTTGCGTCATACTCTCTCCCTTGCTCCTGAACCTGGTCTGTCTGGTCTTAAGGTTGTTTGTATTTAATCTGCGGTATTGAATTGTTGGTTTAACGTGTGGTTGGATCTTTCTGACCACGTTGTCATGAACATGTTGTTGTTTTGGTTACGTGCAGTTTAATACACTTGGCCCTAGGCCTGTCACAGTCATTACATAATTGCTTGATTGCGATAATTTGCGATAAATTGTCAGAATCCTTCCATTCATCTAAAAACAGCTGGATGAAATTAGCAGAAATGTCATATTTCCATTTTCTTTTGTCGACGTAATCACCTCCTTCGAATCTGCCCGGTGCAGCTTTTGTTTAAAGGCAAGCAGAAATGCAATTTTTATGTATATATTCCAGTGTTTCGATGCCAATAGAGGCTCTTCTTCTTCATAAGGTGTATTTGTATGATTAAACTATTTGGTTTATATTAGCATAGTGGCATAAAAATGGACAGAAAGATTTGAATTATATCATTTATAGCAATTATTTGTATGACACTTAATCCTATTTGCCCCACTGATTTTGAACGCATTAACTGTTTACAGAAAAATTGGTTGAATAGACCTTTTTTTTTTAATTTAAAGAATCAGTCAGTTGTCTGCTCCTGTACTTTTAGCCGTCTCTGGCTCTTTTCTTAATGCTAGGCATGTTTCCTGTCCTGTGCGCGTAGTATTTCCTCTCTTCTTCTATAAGGTCGTACCGTATAGATGAAGACTCGCAGAACAAATGCGTCACTTGCAGAGCGTCTTCTGTTCTGGATTTACCCACCGTTTGTGTTTGTGTGTGCGCGCGCTCTAGTTTGTACTCGTGTTTCCTTTTTACGTTTATAGGGTGACGGTCCCCTCGAAGGAAAAACATCAAAAGTCAGCCCTGAACCTCTCTGTCTCTTGTATTTCCTTATGAGAATCCCAGGACGAACGTGTGAACTTCACCCTCTCTCTTCCTTCTTCCCTCACACACACACACACAACCACACACAAATGCGACGCGTTCCTTGCCCTTTGTCAAGTCTATGGAAATACCATCAGGCGGCCTTTGCCAGATTGTCAACACCCTCCAGTTTGCACGCGAGTCTCAAGATGAAACGAAGCGAAGTTCTGCACAACAGACACACGTACATGACGACACACATGCACCGCGTTAACTCTTATCTCTAAATGTCTGTTTTACAGCCGTCTAAATTGATCAAACCGTAGTTAGCTTATGAAAGTTTACTTGCACAAAACAGCCTCCGGTACACAGGAAGTGGAGGTTTATTAGAAGAATAAGGCAGAAGTAAAGTGTACTAGTAAATGTTTTATACATGAGATAAAAAGCGAGAGAGAGAGTGTGGCATGAAAAAGTCAGTCCGAATGTTGCCAAAGCTTCCCAGTCTGCACTTCTGTTGATGATTTGCGGCCTGTTACCGTACTTTTTCTGAATAGAATAAGACTGATGGATGAACTTTTCACAAGGAACCGGGTTAATATTAAACGCCGAGTGCAGAGGTTAAAACATAACGTAGGAGCAGCAGATGTTCCCTTTTCAGATCGATACATACAGTACTTTTTTCGGCAGCACTTTTCATGCTTTGTTAATATTTATAACACTTGGTTAAATGCAAACCGGCACGTTTCTGCTGCCTTAACGCAGCTTCTGTGTCCAAAGAAAATGTCACATAAGTGGAGTAAAGTGAAACACACCTCCTACAGCACAATTAGCTTTTATTATTTTATACTTTTATATCATAAGAGACGCTTTTCAGTTTTATAGCCGATTGCGACCTATTGAATTTTGCTTATTATCAGCTCTACATAAAATACATAAAACCAGTCATATTGCAATTATTTTGATATATATCACAATTGCAATGTGAGTCACAATTTTCACATAAAAAAAAAAAATACTGAAAAATGTGTATGTATGTATGTTGTGATACAGTTTAGCTTATCAAAAAAATTGCAGCTCCTGTGATTTTAAAAATTGCATTTCCATTTCCGACTATTCACCCTTAATGCACGCCATTAAAGTTTTAACACCCACCCCTCGATAAGATCCACACGCACACTCGGCAACAGAGAAATGTCTTTTCTGGTATTCAGTTTCCCGGACTTTTTGCCTTCCCTGAAACCCTTGACCCAAAGTAATAATCTCAGCTGAAACACCCATCTCACCTTGCGAGTTGGTGTCTCTGAGGGTCAAGTGGGCAGATGGCCTCTGGGCCATAGAGGTCATGAACTTTGACCCCGAGGTGTTGAAAGGACGAGGCATGGTTCTTGCCTCTGGTGGAGAGAGGAAATGAAAGTGTCAGAGATGAAGCTGTAGGTGGTTTAAGGTGCAGTTTTATGCGCGTGTGCGAGATGCTCACCTATGAAGGTTTGCTTGGAGATGATGTTCTCTGTCACCTGAAAGAAAATGAGCAAACATGAAGGTGATTAAAAAATGATGTCCGGTGACGTAAATCTCTTTGTCTTGATAACAGTTAAACGGGCTGACATGCATGAGATGCTGTGCGTACAGAACACATTTAGCATTTGAACACATATGATACGTCTCATGATATTCAATAAATATAATAACATCTAGGACGGTGTATAATAATTCAAAGTTATTATTAAAGTTGGTTTGCTTATACTAAGTTGTAATGTTTAACATGTTAAATACCACAACAGTGTTTCAAAAAAGGGTTTCTAAGCAGCTTTTTGCTTCCTGCTACTAATTACATTGTGAGAAAACAGTGTGCACCACGCTCTCTAATTGCTTTTGTATGTGCAGTATGGAGGCGTTTTTAACTTTGTTTTTTAAATGATTTCAGAGTGTAAATGCCTCATCCTTGTCAAAACAACTTAGATGAAGTTAGACTTTGGTTTTGAAGTTGGAGTGCGGACCACATGTTGTTCCTGCCTCCCTCCATCATCACAGTAATAAACTATTCAGCGCTTCTCTTTTCTTCTCCTCAGCTGTGTCTCTGCTTTATTTCTCCGACACTTCGGTGTCGCCCCCTCGCTCAAAGCCTCTGTTTCATCTTCCACAGATGCAAACACGTCCGGGTCAAGAAAAATATACTTCTATAGATACACGCGGATGCATTTTCTCTCTGGTACACTCTGTAATTCTTCGTCTCTCACGCATATGCTAATGCTTTCTGTAAAGGCTCGTGACCTTTTTTTTTTTGTCTTCTCCACTTTATAAATCACTTCTCAGTTCACGTTTTATCATATATGTTCGAACATATATTCTCTCTAAAAGCCCAGTCTGTTTCTCTTTCTCACAGGTTCACCTTAACCCCATCTTAATCTTTCTCTGAAGCGCTTGAATAAATCCTTTCAGCGCTTCCGTTCTGAAAACCTTTGACCTTTCTCATTCACCTGTACTGTCCCTCCTTTCTTTTTCTCAGGGCTGTTGACTGTTGTTGGGTTGTTGTCTATATATATATATATATATGTTGTTGTTGTTTAATATACATTTGAAATCCTTTCTGATACAGGTCCTTTCATAGCATATCTGTATTTGCACAAGGGACTATTGTGCACTTATTCACTTGGACTACGCTCAAAACTCACTGAATGCAGAGCTTGTGTTAGTCAGAAAATGTGCTGCTGCTGAACTCCACAGGGTTTCATTTGTATACATTTTGCATCCGTCACAACAAGATTTCTGCCGGCGCTGCTTCAGTGTATTGTGAAATACTGATACTACTCATGAAATCGCATTACATGGCTCTGCAGAGGGCTTTTAATTTGAAATGACAGGTACAAGAAATGGAGACGTGTCGGAATCTGGATGAGGACAGACAGCGGGAGAGCGAGGTGGATTTAACTAACATCAGTGCATCGCCAATGTTTTAGTCACGCATTACCTTCGTCCTCTTCACCCCAAATCTGCTGAGTTTCGAGCTTGTTTTTAGCTTCTCTCTGCAAAGTTTTTAGCCTGTTTCTGAGTCAACCAACTAAAACTTTTTTTTTTTGACGAAAATCGAACATGTACTGGACCCGGTGTGCTTAGCAGCCATGAGAAGAATTAAATATTTCAAATGAATCATAAAAATCCCCACATAATTTGGACAGCACTACTTTCCCTACGTTTTTAAAACATGTGGTGTAACGTAAAAGGTCGCAGGTTTAATCACCTGTTACTAGTCATGTGGCCTGTCTGGTGTTGCCTGAAGCAAAGCACTGAGCCCCCACTGGTATAAATCTCTCTGATTAATTTGCTGAAATGCCACAGAATCCTGAATATGATTAATTTCACCGCTGGTTTTAATGGTCATCCAGCTATAACTGTGGTGTTATTCTTGGCAGCAGCTTTGTTTCTCCTGCACCAAATGCTCAACCCAACCTGCAAATTGGACGTGATCGCTCTGGGGTTTGGCGTGTGTGTGTGAGTGTGTGTGTCCGTGTGAATGCAAGCAGGCCCCCCAACCGCCCCCCGCCCCGCCGCCGCCGCCGCCGCCGCCCCGACGTGTGTATATTCTATATGCTCTGAGGGGAACCCAATACAGTAAAGTACAGAGTGTGGAAAAAAGAAAAAAGAAAAAAAGAAATAAGTACAAACACGGGCCACGCTAGCTCGTCTCGCTAGGCGTAGCATGCCTAGCTGTCTTGGCCTGAAACTCCTGAAAGCAGAAAATTACCCACGCGTAGACGCATACCCACACACTAAAGAAAGAGAGAAAATTGCCAACAGATTTCTTGTTCAGCTGCAGCCACATGCCGGCCAGCAGAAAAGGGGAAAGAAGGACTTTTTCTTTTGAGACGTATGTACCCATTGTGGGCTTTTAGGCCTCTGTCAGGGTGTCTCCAAACAGCATGTTTTCAATATACGAGTTCAACATGTCTGCTGCTTCCAACGCTTAAAAGCTCACCAGGGAAACTGTCGGATAGCTAAAGAGTGAAATCATTGGTTGAGGCTGCATGCATAATTTATGTTCCACACAGCAGTGGAAGCTTTCTGTGGCACCCAGAGAGACCTCTGACCAGCTGCAGGTTTTAAGGTGAACGCCTGTGTCATGTAGAGTTATAGTCCTTTTACAGTAACGCTCGTGCTTACTGTTTGCATCTGGTTTGCATTAAACGTAGTGTATGTTGTCAAACCTGCCTGAAATTAATTGCAAGGACAGTAAATTTAAAAGACGTGGATGTGATAATTAAGACATTGCGGCGATGTATTTTCTTTTCTTTTTTTTCAGAAATGCTTCCAGCAGGAGACCGCTAGCGCTCAACGCTCAGCTTGGCATAATAAAATACTGTGACAAGACAAAACGAACACTTCATGTTACTCTCGCACTCACTCTGTTATTCTTCATGGTATGTTTGAAAACATTAGCTGCAAATGGCTTCCTCGTCACAAAGAAAAATGGGTTTTTATTAGGTTTCTTTGGGGGGTTAGGGGCTGTGGTTGCAGTCGGAACATTACACTATTTATAAAAACGCTGTAGATTTTCATATTAGCAAAAAAAAAAAAAAAAAGTGACAAAATGCACCCGTTGATGAAGTATCCGCAATGTGCTGAAGTTATCCTTTGCATTTTTGTGTGCCAAAAAAAGTCACGAGATTTGAACTGTAATTGAGCGCAACCATAAATGGCAGAACTCTCAGTTCAACACTACATCTAGCTGAGTTGTTATAATGGTAGGAAAAAACCCTGGTCTTGATGTTAAACCCAACACTTTACGTTCTTATATAAAATATCCTA
>JAPQRN010000011.1:861930-886814 GCA_037367275.1 Coranthus polyacanthus
CAAATGGGTGCATATTTCTGAGTGTACTGGGAGATTTTACATTTTTTATGTACCTCCTGCCAAACCATTTTTGAGTGCTCTAGAATGGGATTAATCTCTTTATTTCCTGTGTGTTTAACCATTTGTGCCAAATCTTCAATAGGTTTAAAAGGAGAGGTAAGCTCCTGCTCAATCAGGACTCAGTCCAAACCAGCACCAGCCCCATCCCAGTGCTCTATAAGTTTAGACATTTCAAAGGAGATACTGTAATATTTGATGTTTGGTAAAGATAAGCACCCTCTCTTTTTGGATTGGTTTAATTTATCTAAATGAATTCGAGGTCTTTTCCCATCCCAAAGAAAATGTTTAATCATCTTGTCTTATCTTAATAACAGTTGTTTCGGAATGCACATGGGTATTATCCCTGTTAGGTCATTTATCTGTGGGGCCACAGACATTTTTATTGTATTCACTTTACCCCATAATGTCAGATGTAATTTACTCCACTTATCCAAGTTAACTTTAATTTTGTCGAGAACTTTTTCCATATTAGTCGTCTGAATTTCCCTTATATCTGGGTTTAAGTCAATCCCTAGGTATGTCATACCCTTTGGTAGCCATTTAAAATTGAGGGCAGCTAGTTAATCATGTGTACATTTTGAGATACTGGCATGGCTTCTGATTTGTGCCAATTAATACAGTAACCAGAAACTTTAGAGTATGCTTCGATAGATTCTAGCATAACTGATACAGAGCTGGCAGGGTCCCAACTAAGTACCAAAATATCATCTGCATAAAGAAAGAGCTTATGCTCCCTGCCCCTCCCATAACTCCCTTGATTCTCGACTGTGCTCTAATTTACGTGGCTAGTGGTTCTAAAAAAACTGTGAAGAAAGACTTAAACTGCATCCTTGTCTTGTTGATCTGGTTATATTGAAAAACCGAGATATTGTCCCATTAGTAATAACTGCAGCTTTAGGGCATGAATATAAAACGTTTATCCATCTGCAGAATCCTTCTCCAAATCCAAATTTTGCCAGGGTAGCAAATAAAAAGGCCCATTCCACCCTGTCAAAGGTCTTTTGGGCATCTAGTGATATAGCTGACACAGGGTGAGGGCTAGTTCTATTCATCCACATTAAATGTAGTAGTCTCCTCATGTTGTCAGCTGAAGATCTATTTTTTTATAAATCCCACTTGGTCTTTGTGAATAATTTTAGGCAGAACCTTATCTAGCCATAGCGCTAATGTTTGGGACAGTATTTTGCAATCGACGTTTATAAGGCTTATGGGTCTATAATTAGCTGGATCGGTTACATCCTTGTCTTTTTTTGGTATCAATGATATTATAACCTCATTAAAACTTGCTGGACGTGAACCATATTGAAATGCTTCTTGAAAAACTGAATAAATGGACAGAGAATATCTACATACTTCCTCTAATATTCCACCGGGAAGCCATCTACACCAGATGACTTCCCAAGTTTCATACCCTTAATTGCAGTTCTACCTTCAGCCTCAGTTATAGGAGTGTCCAAGCTAACCTTTTCCTCAGAAGGGAGTTGTGGGAGCTCCACTTTCTGGAGGAAAGAGTTCAAATCTTCAGTACTAGCCGAACATGTGGATGTATATAGGTTTTCATAAAAGTTTTTAAAAATATAATTTATCTCTTGGGCTGATGTAATTAGTTTATCATCTTTTCTAGTCCCATAGAATAACATGGAGGGGCGGGATTCATGACCTATACTATACTATATGTCTTGACTTCCAATGACAATGGATATTTATGACACTTGAACAGGGGCATCATGCAAGTCAAATTTTGGGGTGGTCATGGGGCACAATTAGAGTGAGTGGGGGTTCTTGCCCTTTAAAAAAAAGGAAATGATGAGGCAATTTTCTACAATTTCAAAAATGTATTTCAAAATTTACAAATACAACTATTTCAGTTAACTTTACATGCATTTACATGAAGGAAAAATATTATAAATCACAACTAAGATCACCTACCTGCTGCACTACCGACCTCCTGACTAAGGACATGAAAATCAGAGGTTACATCAGCTCTGTTTGGTTAAAGATGGGCTTTCAGTGCTGACGCCTGAGAGATTAACTTTGTGAGTTTTCAGCCAGCTCTGATAAAGTACATTTATGAGAAATATGATGAAATACTACATATTTTCTTCTCCCACTTCATTCTTCAGATCTCAAGCACCCACACATTTCACGTAATATGAGTTGAGCATTTTCATGGGGAGTAACTTGAAATGTTTGCCTGCTGTAAAAATATATATAAATATATAAAGCACAGACAAAGGGAAGGTCAGAGAGATGGTCAAAAACAACAACAAAGGATTCAAATAACCACAAACAACAAGATGAGAGAACATTTTTATAAGTTTTCTAGGTTTTCTGCATGTTTTACTGCCATTTTTTGTAGTGATAGAAATGTGCAGAGGATATGGTATGTGGTCCACTGTGGCTCAAGATTCTTGCATACAAATCTACATTTCTGAAGAGTGGGAAGAAGGAAAAAATTCTGCAACACACTTCTGGTAGAAAAGACTTTTACTTTAAAATTTAGTCAACTCACTAAAGCTGCGTTTCCACTGATGGCAGCAGTTCAACCTTTTTTGTTTTTCCATTACATGACGCAGGTACAATCATGTTCTATCAGGTGTTATTTTTAGGACCATCTTCATAGAAGTTTGTTAGATATTAAAAAATTATCACAGATTGGTCGATCTAGAATTGCCACTATGTCATTAGATATGTGCATCATCATATTGCAATGCAGGACATTTTTAAATAGTCAAGCCACTACAGTGGATACACTATATTTTTCTTTCACTCATGCATGTATGGCAACCAATCAACCCCGTGGTCCAGTGCAGAGGTGCCAACGTTCCTGAGTGTCGTGGCCGAAACCAAAGAGTTGTGCTGAAGATGCCGTTACAATATAGACTATAAGAAGTTCTGTCTTAATTTGTACCAAAATATTTCTTAAAATTTGGAACAAACATTAATTTGGACTCAAGTCCTAATAAATAAATTCCCTACTATATCTCTGCTAGCTATTCCTACAGTATATCTCAGGAACACCTTGAGTTTTGGGAATTTCTTCAAATTTGGTACAAAGTCTCAGTTTTCAGCACTGCTCTTAAAAAACAGTCACATTATGTCACAGAAGGGAGTCTTTCTGACCTGCTACAATACACTGTGTGAGGCAGTAAACAACACACATATAAATCCACTCTCAATTGATCATAGAGTGTCAATTCTGAAGTCTGCTGTCAGCTGAGGAGTCAGTCAACAGATGAGGTTGTACCAGGAAGTTGAATTTTGATGGCTTTGCTAACGTTTATCACTGGAGTTGAGAGTCAGAACAGAGAGATAATCACGTTGCCTTTGGTTTGTCATAATAGATTGTGGTTCATTAAATTCCTGAACTTTGTGGATCCTCCCTCCCTCTGTGTCTAACTTCTGCCAAACAGAACCGTAACATGGTGTGGAGTTGCACATTACTTTCGGTTGTGGTGAGTATAAATGCTTTTAACAGTAATAGACAATTATTCCTCGTTTTGGTGTTGTATATGTGGTAGTAACAACACAGTGTTAACACAGTGAAGACAGTAGTAGCTAAAGCTGCTCAACTCACCTGCTCAATTTGCTCATCATAACTCTCCTTATTTTCTCCTTATCATGATTATTTCTCCTCATCCTCATCTGTTCTGGGTCCCTTTCATGCTACAGGCTCAAAATAATAAGGTTGTGATCTGTCATAACTGTATGAATTTATATTTTCAACCTCACTGTTGTCAAAATTAACATGTTACCCATATATTGCTTATTGTTAAAGCTATAACTTGACCGGCTGCTGTTTTTGCAGTGAACTGAAAACTTTTATTTGACTTATTTTAACTAACCCTGAATAAATAAACAAATCAACAAATGCAGGTCTTTGGGAACCAGGACTCTTTGGAGCCAGCACTTATTAGTTGTCATTGGTATTACACTTTATCACATTTCCACATGGGCTTCAATTTGGAGCCATGGTCCTTGCCCCTTGGTTTTCATTCCTCAATATTGTCCAGTGGCGGTCAAAATGCCAAACTCAAGGCTTCAAAACAGCAGTTCACAAACCAGTGGGTGGTGTCACTAAGGCTTTGTCCACTTTTTATATAGCCTACAGTCTATTCGCAACACAGACTCTGACACACAAACTTCACATAAGCACATGAGCATGTGTGAATGTTTCATATTGAATCTTGAAGTGAAGCAATCTCAGCAGATACCACAGTTATGCCCTTGAACACTGCACTTAACTTGAAATTAGTGTAGTGGAGCTGCTCAGTGGCAGCAGCCGGCTGTGGTCACACTGGGCAGCTCTCAATTGAGAATGAGTGCAGCTTTATGAAACTGAATCACGGCATTGTTGAGAAATAGTGAATGTGCCCAGCAAACCTCCCCTGGATAAATAGGGGTTGAATAAAACCTCATCACCAACCTGGGAAGTGGACATTTGTTTTCATACATTTATTTGGAGGCGCTTTCAATCAATCTTCCTGCTACATGAGTAACCAAGAATGCTGGGAAATGTTTGCATTGTAGGGATACAGCGGCTGTCCAAACCCTTCAGATTTGATGATTCATTCTCTTCCCGTGTAAACTGTCTGGAAAATGAAACTGGTGATTTTGTAAGTGATGAAATCAAAGTGTTTCACAGCTTCCAGGGAAAGACAGATCAACACTGAGGTGCTCATACAAGAGGAAATGATTAAACCCAAAACCAACCAAAACCTCTGCTTTCTGTCTCTGTGACTTGATTTGTCAAGACACAAAAACCCATGTTACTTTTCACGCTGCATACCTGATCCCCATCACATATATGGCTGTTGCTCCACCACACAATAAAAGTGCAGACATGTTATTACGGTACCTGAAAAGTATGAAAGCTACATGGGCACCTGGAGTATGTATGATGTATGTAAAGTGGAATCTAACAGTTTCCTGTCATGACATTTCAATATGTCTACTAACATACCATGCTCAAGTCCAAATTATGCCAAATTACATCCTTCTTCTAATGCATTTAGGAGTGATTTAAGAAACAAGGCAGCAAAAAGACAGCACTGTAAGGTATGATGTGAATGAGTTATATTAATGGTTCCAAATTCAGCAGAAACAAGGCATGACTCCCTGTTTTCAGTATGTATATTGTAGGATATAATACACAAAGTCAATGCAGACCTTGTGATATTATATTTTACCATAAACATATTTTTAGGTGATGACTATGTGACAATCAGAATATATCAGACAGATTTACTATGCTGCACTTTATGTCCACTCCAAACTTGCATAAATGAATTGAGACTTGATCGATCACATTGATAATTGCTGAAATTTGCATGGAAATAACTGTACACTCAGTTTTTTGTTGTATTCGTTTCATAAATGAGGGCCAATATGTGTGAGTTGGCAGCTGACTTAAAGGACATGCAGTTTACTAAGGGTTTTCATGAGATATATAGGAAGTATGTTAGTTAATGTAAAACCAGTAGATTCATTTGTGCCAACCTCTGAGATGAGTTCTGATTGGATCTCTTACCTAATCATCCCTCCCTAACATTTTCATCTTGTAATTTGTTGAGGAAAATGTCTTGTTTTCATCTTGTTTTTTCAAACTTAATTATGGGGATGCTGCATTTTTTCCACCAAGTTCCCACAAATGATTGAAGAAATAAGCTACACACAAAGCTGCCGCACTGGCCGCCCCTGTCCCGGCATTCTCAGGTGGTAACTTCAGAGAGAATTGTGTGTGGGACCCAGGGTTTTAGGGGACTGGCCCTTGGGACAGACTCTACCAGGCCAGAATGTTATTTCTTCACACACACTCTCTCTCTCTGATTCTGCTCGTCTGGCCTCTTTGCTCATCTGGGCTTAATTAACATCACCACTTCCCTACACACACACTCACCAGTCATACACCACAACTCACGTCTGTGTGTTTTGGAGAGGTGGTGGTGGGGCTTTCATACAGACTTCACACACAAAGACGCACACTCATATATAATGATGTTATGGCTGCTTCCCATGGACTTGGTCACCCCTTCAAACTCATAAAAATAGTCTTTTGCAGTCTGCAAAGGGTGTTGACAAATATGCCATGTTTACACTCAGTGATGGCGCTATGGATAAGTTGCAACATGACAGGTCTTTGCCTCATTAAAAAAAAAGTTCAGAATGTTCAGTCAATAAGTTTAACATGGTAATAGAATGTCAACATGACAACCAGTCACTTTAAAACAACTACCTTGTCTGCATTGTATCACACTGTACAGTGTCACGATGAGTTTGTGAACCCAAATGCAGCACAATAGAAGCCAGCGATTTCACAGAGTGGATATTTATTGAACAAAGATTGAACAGATGAACAAAGAAACAAGCGACTCTCTCAGCCAGGCACCAGGCTTGTATCTGCGAAGCGACCACAGACGACACTGGTATTCATAATCTGGTTTTCATTAGTGTATACTCACCTGAAAATTATAATAAATAATCATGTTTTCATTATTGTAGAACGAGTCATAGCAATTTCATAGCCATTTTATAGCATTGCCACTACCTACAATAAGTGTCGACCAGAGTTATCTGTTAACTAAAAATCCCTTAGCAGACCAACCAAACACTGGCTCAAGAGAGGGTCTTTTATTTTTGCATTCGTAGCAGCCACCATAGGTGAAGCAATCTGCAACTTCACCACTAGGTGGCACTAAAGATTACACACTGAACCTTTGAAAAAGAAATGATCACAACATTGGTAACTTTTTGGGGGGAATTTATGCATGATGCTAAATGGAAATGCTAATATATGTAATATATTAATACCTGAAATTATTTTCTGGAGTGACAAAGCATAAATACAAAAAAAATCAAATCTCAATTTTCTGATCTGCTATGAAAAGCAGGTTTTAACTTAACAACTTAAATTACATCACAAAGGGGAGTCATGTCTCCTACCAGTAAACAGCCTACTGTATGAGGCAGTAAACAAACAAACAAACAGGACTGTAAACCACTCTGAAATGTATCCAAAATCCAAAAAAGTCCACTCTCAGTTGATATTATTTTTTCTTAATTTTACTGCTTGTGATATTTGACTTCAATATGTTCTCAAAGTGAGGGTCTAAAGACAGAGGGTGTTGTATATTGTACACACTGTAAAGTCCTTTGAGGTAAATCCTTGATTTGTGATATTGGGCTATATAAACAAAAATGAATTGAAATTGAATAAGTATAATAAAAATCCCTCCTCTGCCATTACAGTATGTACAGTACTGCACCTGCTACACATTGAATTAAACTCACAGTTCAATGTATATGAGTCACATTTTACATCTACAACACTCCTTTTAATGGCTTAGATAATATTCTATTGTCATACTGTCACACAGCACCACAGAGGCTGATGTAACAGACAGGAGTCAGTAGCAGACAAAGTTACATCAGCGCTGGCTTAAAATGAGTTTTGACAACTTTTCTAACATTTGACACCAGAGCTGAGAGTCAGAACAGCTGAGAGAAACACGTTGCCCTTGTTTTTCATCCTAGTTCGGGGTTCAGTCTGTTTCGTGCCGTTGTAGGTCATTAGTGGACCCCCTCCCAACTGCCTCTGTCCATTGTAACACAGTGTGGAGTTACACTTTACTTTGTGTTGGGGTGAGTACAGTACAAATACTTTGCTAGTAACAGATGATCACTCCTGGTTTTGGTTCTGTGTAGAAACATAACACTGTGTTAACACAGCAAAAACAGAATTGGCTAAAACTGCACACTCATCTGCTCTTTTCATTACATTTTCATTACATAACCCCTTATCCTGGTTATTCCTCCTTTTTCTCTTCTGTTAAAGGTCCCTTTGAAGCAACAGGCTCAAAATAATAAGGCTGTGATCTGTCATAAATATATATTTTCAACCTCACTTTTGGTAAAAATAGCAATAGCACTTAGTGTTCAACATGAACTAGCTTGACTGACTCCCTTTTCACACAACTTTCTTTTCAAAGCTAAAACTGAAAATGTCTGTACAAAAATGCCTCCAATCATCACTAAAATATTTATGGACATATATATATTTAAATCCAGTTAGTAAGTAATTTCCTGCACATTAGTGATGGGTGGTTGTTAACGTGGAAGTTCCACTTTAAATGCTGGAAAACAATCTCTAGTGATTGAAAACAGGAAGAAACTGAAGGAAATTGTTAGTCTCCACAGTCTCATTGGAGTTGTCTTTATAGACTCAATATCAGGTTAAATAAATCACTTGTTAAAGTGGATTTATTTTCACATTCCAGTAATGATCTTATGTGACCGCCTGGTGGGAAACCCTGCCTTGCCAAACCTTCTCTCCTTTGGAAAGACAGCATTTCTGCTGAGAAATTGCCCAGCTTGCAGCAAAAATTTGCAGTGTATTATATCTCTGATTTCTTTCCTTAAAACATTTTGGGCTCATTCTGTCCTTGGCCACTGCAGTGCTGTTGTTATTAAAAACACTGTTAACTCAGTGCAGTGCTTAAATTGATTTGACAAACAGAACATGTGAGTCACCGATGAAATTTCCCACCTTGGCGGAACTCTGAGCCCCTCCTCGACAATTTGGGCGAGACTCAGTTACAGCTGTGGTGACTGTAACTGAGTCTGAACTTTGTTTTTTTTATGTTCTCACCTGCTCACTTCCCACACAACTCTGATTTTGTTGTAATTTGTTTTTAAAAAGTGAAACAGAATTTACATTGTTACGGGTGTGTGGCGCAGTGGCCTATGGACACAGCAGTGTTTTATTTTTCTTTTCAAATCAAACATACTTATTTCCTCAAATAAAAACTGGGAGTCAATTACAAGCCGTGTCTCTAATAACAGCCAGAGGCGAGGATGACACAAAGAATTAAAAGCCGCTCCTTAAATACAGGCTGGTAAAAAATAATATGGATAAACTTCTGTTGTTTGTCATGTAATGTGCTGCCAGTTTAATTTCATACATTCAACAATATAATCCGGCTTTTTTCAACACTTTGTTGTTCTAGTTCAATCACTTGAAGTGTTATAATTGTATGTTTCAGTCACTGTAGGTGTGTGTCTTACTTTTTTAGCTAAACTTTGCAGAAAGTTACCACCAAAATAGAAAGAACGTTTACACAATAAAAGTTCTGTTAAGTAATGAATAGATTCTATTTACTGAAGTGTGAGAGGGCTTTTATTTTGTAACAGAAAAGGAAGTGTAGTGTTTGTGGAAACTGGCATTGCAGTTAGAGATGGGATTTATGGCTATTTGAAGGGAGCTGGATCTTGAGGAGCTGTTCCTTTCAAAGAGCCTTTCAGAAGACTGGCTCGTTGTTATATATTTTTTAGAAGTCAGCCAGGGGCAACTCATTTTTATCAAGGAAATAATCACTGGTAGCAATTAAAACGTAAGATTTGGATAAGAATAATACAAACTTACACATCCAAGCAATAGAATATATATTGCTTGGATGTGTAAGTTTGAATTATTCTGAAATATTGATAATTTAATTTGGCTCATTTTGGCATTTTTTTCAGTCAGGCGCGCTCACAATTATCTCCTCCTCCCTGACAGAGTCAAACAATGTGTGGCAGTGTTTTTTGAGTCAGTGGGGCGGTGCTCGCTAACTATATCTCTTCCCCCAAGTTGATACAGCTATACACACGTCACATGAAGGCAGAGTAGACAATTAGCAAATAAAAAGAACGGCTCACAAATGAATGGTTCGCAACTGCAACTCGATTCTCATCGTTTATTTAAAAGAGCTGTTCAATAGACTTGACTCGTTCACAAATATCACATCTCTAATTGCAGTACTTTTAACATCACAAACGGGATCAAAATGAGGCTTTGCACTAATTATGACAATTTCTATTCATTAAACAGAAGAAATTAGAAATACAACATGCCTCTAATACAAGCCTCCTTCAAATAAAGGCTGGGTGCCATCTGCTAGGCCAAGTATTATTGCTGGCCACTAGTTGCCGACCCCAGCCTTAAACCTTCCATGGAGTCTGCCATGTGGCGATTTTTCCAACAGTACCTCAGAAAGGACTTTCCTGTTTTATAGGAAAGTCCAAGGGATTTTGGGCAGTTTTTCCTCACTTGAACCAAGGGTCTAATGACAGAGGGTGTTGTATATTGTACAGACTGTAAAGCCCTTTGAGGCAAATCTTGGATTTGTGATATTGGGCTATATAAATACAGTTGAATTGAATTTAATAGCATGGGGCATCCAGCATTAAGATGCATTACCATCCATGGATCAGAGTTAATACCCCCTTAACCAAAAAGCCCAAACACTGGCTCTAGAGAGGTAATTTGTACGTTTTTAGCATCCACCACAGGGGAGGTGAGGTGAGGAGTATTCAGTTGGTTGCAACTTCATCACTAGATGTCCCTAAAGACACACTACACACTGGATCTTTAAACAACAACATAATTTAGAATTCGCCAAGGAGGACTTGTGCCCATCTGACAGCACGATTACACAAAAAATTGCTACAATGATTTTCATGAAAAGTTGGTGGACGTTTAGGGCATGGGCCAAGTAGGAACCCCTGAAATACTGGAGAAGATCAGTGAAATGGGGAAAAACAGAGGAAGAGCAACAGCAGGAAGTTAAACTAACCAGTGGCAACAACTGACAAAAAGGAGGAAAACCTGGGTTATAATTTATGGTTTGTTTGTAGATTAGTAATATTGTAGAAGAGTGGACTTTATGCATTGGTGTAGTGACCTTGTGATGAGAATTGTTATTATAATAATAATTAGTAATCAGATCTAATAAACACATTTTAGAAGCACAGCCATCTCAAATCTGTTGTGATCTGATTTAAAGCCAAGAAAAGTTACTGATTTTGACAGTAATGTCGTACAAATTCACACCCAAATGATTAACCTACTGCTTCAACTTAAATATTTATCAGGAATTTCTTAAAGTTGGCAAAATGTGGAGAAACTTAGGCATCTTAGCTACATCCTGTTGTCCTGCCTAGAGTTGGGAAGATGTACATAATTCAAAATGTGTTTATTATTAGTTGTAGTTAACCACCTTGGAAAAAAGAGCAGAGTAGAGAGAAATGGTGAACAGAGGTATTAGAATCCCTTGCAAATATGTCACTGTGTAAATGTGTGAACATGACTTGAAGTGTAAAATATGTCAGTTATCATGGTGATAACAATCTGTTTTCCCACATTTTCTTTTCAATTTTCTCTCTTCTGTTGTTGCTCTGCTTCAGTTTTAGTTGTGGTTCACTGCTGCTTATTACCATAATTTTCCCACAATTACCAGAAGTCCAGAGTGACTCAAACCTGAAACAAATCCCAGACACCTTGGCAAGACATTTGTATCTAAAACTCTTGCTGGCTCCAATCACCCGGCTGAAAGAAGACCCAGGGGAATAATGTGGTGCCCACATCGAAGAATGAGCGGTAGCAGTCTAGCTGAATGCGAAGGCAGCAGGACCACACACTCTGAGATCATCGGTCCTGTAATGAGTGCCTGGCTATACCAACAGGTCACTCTGCTCTTCTAAAATGAAGTTTTGGATCGAGTTGATTTCTCTGAGGTAACATTTACCCGAAAGAATTACTCATCAAGACTGTGACTTTTGTAAACCCTAATGACTGGATCAAGAAGACAGAATTCAAAATAAACACCTTGTACTTTTCCACTGTGATGCATACTGTCATGTTACATGAAGACTAAAAGGAACTTAACCATATCAAAGATCTTGTTGCGTTGGTCTTAGTATAAACATACATGTGTACATATATAGATATACCTGTACAATGCAACTTATGATGAAGAATTTTAAATACAGACTGTACCTCTGAACATGTATTTACAGCATTCCCAGATTGAGTCTGAATACCAATACAAGTGTTTCTTTATTTTAACTGACAACTCTCTCATTTATGCCTCATATTCAGCTGCAAAAAGAGACTTGTTGCCACTACATTTATGTCTGTGCTGGGCTATGGCTATGATTTACTGTATGCATACATCTTCTCGATGCTTACATGCTTTAGATACTGTTTACCATTGAGCCCTGAGGTTCGTCACAAATTTTAAAGCCCTCATTCATCATTGTTTGTTGTATGCTTGTGTTGTATGGTCTGCCTTGGACATTCAGACTAAAACATTGGCATAAGGCTATCTTAAGGCTGTTTCCATTGTATTTTCAGGTCTAAATCTGTTAAAAAATACAGGCAGTTACAGTCCCAAGATTCAATCAGAGGTCTAATCTCAACTGGGAAAAAAGGAGTTCAAATTTGTTTCTGCTGGGAATGAAGTGCATAAAGATCTAAGGAGTTGATCTCGTTAGACACTTTCAAAGTGATTCTAAATGACTCAGGCAAAACATCTACAGCCAGATGTTTCTCCCTCCAGATGTTTTGCCTGATTAATTTACATAATGATATAGAGAATTATTGATTTTGATGAAAACCTGGTGAATATGTTTATTCATGTCTCTTTAACGTATATGTAGTGTTTTGTATGTTTATATGGACATGTGGCCACAATTATGTCTGTAACTGTGTAACCTGTTAACTGTGGACACGCTGTAAAGGACATTTTTTATTTAGTCCCTCCTGTTTAAATATGTGACACATAAAAATGAATAAAACATTTAAATGGCCATGTTGAACCAGAAAACAAATCTCATTCAAAATTGTTAAAGACTTTGAAAAATCTCTTTATTTGATTGGCTAGGCCTGTTCCTATCCAGACCTAGATGTGGCTCCACCCCAGGACAACAAATGAATGTGACATGTCACATTTATTACATCTTCTGTTTACAGATTATATTTTCCCAAAAATACAGAGTCAGTGTTTGGCAGGTTCATTAGTCTTGTTAATCTAATGTGATATTCAGTGAGTGTGCATTACATTATGGTACAGGAATAAAAGTGAACCCCAAACCTAGGCCAAGTCTGACCACAGGTAGGGCTGGGTATCCTTCAAACATACTTAATACCGGGACCAATAATTTTTCATTTTAACAAAAAGCAAATTACATCACACATTATAGTACTATTTTTTATTACTTTTATTTTTATACTCTATTTTTCAGCTCACTTGCATTTTAATTTCAACTCTGTAGTTTCTGGCATTTTTCCATTCAAACCAGTTTTACAAACAAAAGTTTTTACAATTAATACAAATGTATAAAAGTGCTGTGTGTGATCTGCATGCATGGACACTAGCCTGTTTCCATAAAACTTTTGAAAACATACAAAATTACATGGCTAGTGAATAAACTAGGCTGCATAATGTTGTCAGAAAGTGGTGTTATAAGCTACATTACGTAGAGCATTCTCATCTAAAATCGCTGCGATATATATTTTTTTTTTGTTCAGTATGGAATAGTTTAGTCTAGAGGTCGTCCACACTAACTGATCAATCACAAGTTAAATGTTTGCTATGTCAGAATTTATTTATTATTATTATTATTATTATTATTATTATTTATTTATTATTTCCCTTTCCCCTTAAGTTTTTTTTTAATTTTGCTATTTCCATAAACATTTTCCAATGATAAACTTCAAAATGCACATTAATTTATGGAAACTCACCTACTGATGTCATTTACTCCTTATTGAAGTTTGGTACAAGATATTTAATGATTTTCAATAGTATCTAAGTGCCATAGAAGTATTGAAGTTCAGTACCAAGCCCTACCTACAGGTGACTAAAGCACACTAGAATATGACATCCAGCACAGGCCAGTCAACAGCTCAACAGTGTCTACATGTCTTTTCTTCAGCAGGTTAGTGAGATGTGTGTCGGGGTTCTTCCCACAGATTCGGGTTGTTCTGCAGTGAATCCATCAGGCGTTGCTACGGCTGTCAGGCGTCAGGCTGATCAGAGAGTTACTGGCCTGAGCCAGTTCTGTGATGGACACTCTGCCTCTCTGTCTGATAAACTGAGCCACTGAATCCAGTTCTTCTGGAGTGATGGAGATAAACTTCCCTCTGTCGTCAATCACCCCTACAGGAACAATGAACCAAACACAGGACATATTCAAGTATGAGTACACACTGGTGAAACCTCTTCTCTTCTTGTCAAACCTTATGTTGAAGCTGAGTTTTAACACTGAAGCTGGGCACATTGTCAGGCCAATTATCAATGTGATTTGGACATAATGACTGATCTGGTCCAGTCACAGCAAATCAGGCTTAGTCTGTGTTTACAGTTGGGAGATAAAGTCTAGTGTGCTGTGTAAAGAAGGGAAATGATGAGCAAAAAAGTTTGTGGTGTAACAAGAAATACATGAGGTAGCATGACAAAAATTACATAGAAAACCCCCCCCAAAAAACAGGTAAGACATAACAAGACATAACAAGATGAAAACAACGCAAGACAATAATAATACAAAAACAACATAAAAGATGTAACAAGACATAACCAGATGAAAATGACGTAAAACATATAACAAAAAGAGAAGAGCTTCGAATGTACCAGGTAAGCAATGAGGGTAGCTTTTCTTCTTTCTTTTTAATATCATGATTTTATTTCATTTATTTTACTTGTTTCTTTCATTTTAATTGCTCAGTCCCATGCAGGTAACAAAAAACAGATGTGGGATGTGCCAATATTATTCTGGTTTTATGAGGATTGTTTGGACATGTTTACAGTGCATTCAGAAAATGAATCTAATTTGCGCATTTTACTGCAGGTTGCAACACACCATCTGTTTATGCTCAGCTGGAGTAAAGACAAAGATCCTCTCTGGTAGAGATGGATGATCCAAAGAAAAATCCACATTTTTGGTCAGAAGGAGAAACACACCTACTGTTAAACATTAGGAGGGGCGCTAGTGAGTACCAGATGGAGTAGACCAGGTTAGCCATTTTTCTTTTATGCCCTCATACTTTACAAAGATTTAAGATGACTAAACCAAAGACAGACCGTAGAAAGAAGTTGGACAAAGGACCTAATGAGACCGAAGTTCAACCACCATGTGAGCTAGCAGACCATGCTACAGCAGCACTAGCATTGTGCGACGAGTCTGATACAGATGCTTCAAGCATTCTTCTGGCAATACGGAGCATGAACAAAACGATGACTGAGAGTTTCGACATGTTAGAGGCAACTCTAGCAACCACCCAGGCATCTTTCGTGAGTCTGGGGAACCGTATGACTGAAATTGAAGAAACTAACTCAGACTACGACCGCCACCTCTCACAAGTTTAGCAGGCATGCATGAAAATGCAAGCTGAGATTGAAGCACTCTCGCTCGCTCCAGCCGCCAGAATATCAAAATTATTGGCTTACCTGAGAAGATCGAGAACGGACGCCCTATAGAGTTCCTGACGGAGTTTATCCCTGAGCTACTTGGTGCTAGCAACTTTCCTAAGCCACTGTCGGTGGACCGGGAACACCGCCTTGGGCCGCAGCCAGCTGGGGAGAATGCCACGTATTATGATAGCCCGGATCCACCATTTCCAAGTAAAGAAGAAGATAGTACAGCTGTCCTACCAGCAGTCTCCTCTGAACTACAAGGGCAAGACCGTCCTGACTTCCCGGCGGAGGTGATGAAGCAGCAGCAAGCCAACGATGATGTCCGGAAGAAGCTCAAGGATGCAGGTGCGAGGATCGATTTCATCTACCCGGCGCGGGTAGATGACACTGTCCTGAGAAATGCATGTCCGCTGAATGTATGTGACATTGAACTGTGTATCCGCGCTGGCAGAGACAATATTATCACGGCTATTGTTAACTTTTTTTCGGCATGGAGAGGGAGCAACAGGACCCAGTGATTGTGTAGTTAAGTTATAACCTATCGTTTCCTATGGTCCAGCAGCTTCTATCTGCAGGTTTAGGGAACGTGTTCTCACTTTGTTTGGGAAAGTGGGACGGGGGGAAGGGGGCAAGGTTACCAATATTCCAGTTTGCATCCTCGTCTCTCTTCAAGAGGTGGTGGCATTACTTTCACTAGTTGGAATGTTCGTGGATTGGGGCATGTACTGAAACGAGCAAAGGTATTCTCTCATTTAAAATCCCTATCTGCTGATATTGTACTTCTCCAGCAAACACATATCAAGCCCATAAGGGCAAAGTTGCTCAAATGTAGTTGGCCCAATCAGATTTTCCAATCCACATTCTCTAGCAAAGCTCGTGGTATGGCAATTTTGATCCCCAAAACCATCCCATTCAGACATATTTCTACTGTGAGTGATCCAAATGGTAGATATATCCTGGTAACATTTATTACATCCTGGCTACATTTATTCTTTCCATGTTACACTTCTGAATGTATATGGTCCAAACTTTGATGATCTAAATTTCTTTAGTAAGGTATTTAATTTACTAGCCAATTCCTCTGATACACATGTGATTATCGGTGGTGATTTTAATTGTATACTTGATCATTTTTTGGATAGATCAGCTCAAACTAACCAGTCACCTTCTGCTGTCTCCACTGTTGTAAACAACTTGATATCCTCCATGAACCTAGTTGACATTTGGAGACTCCAGCATCCTACAAATAGAGATTACTAATTTTTCTCACAGAGACATAAATCTTATTCAAGGATTGACTACTTCTCATTAGATTCTAATTTGATATTAAACGCAATCTTGGCCGCAGGTAACAATATTTTAATTTCAGATCATGCTCCAATGTCTTTGGTCCTTGACCTCAACCATAGAAAACAGCAGTATAACTGGCGCTTTCACCCTTCTCTGCTTTCTAACTCAACAGTTAATCAGTTCATTTCCTCTAAGATTTCAGAATTTCTGGAAGTCAATGATAACTTAGAGGTCACAGACTCCACCTTGTGGGAGGCCTTTAAGGCTGTAATCAGAGGACATATAATCTCTTTTGAAACCTCCATGTAAAAAGAAAAGAAAAGACACCTTTTGGAAATTGAAAAAGAACTAACACGTTTGGAAACTATTTATAAATCCTCCTCAAATCCTACTATGCTAGAGAATATCCTTAAACTGAAGTTATCTGACCAGATGCAGGACCAGTTCTTTAAACTAAAACAAAAATATATTTGAACTGGGGGATAAGCACCTACTGTTGTGTCATATGTGCTCATAGGTTTATGGATATGAGCAAATATGGAAAAGCTGACCTTTTCCAGAAGCTGTTTGGAGGAACAAAAGAGGGAGGCTGAGTTTACACAGTAGAACATCTGCCACCAGTGGGAAAACTTTGAAAAGACACTATTTTAATGGAGTATACACGGCTGCATGTAAACAGGAATATTAGTGGAATATTCATTCGTTGGCCAGTTAAACAGCTTATTAGGAATTTAGTCTTCTACAGAATAAAGGCAAAAAAACTGAATATTTTGTGCATGTAAATATAGTCAATGTTTCAGATTAGTCTTAAAAGTGGTATATGTAGGACACCTGTGTGGCGCCTCACATCCCCCTCTAGTGGTGGCCCTAATGCCAATACCACTGTGAGTCCTCTGTGTAAGAAATAAGTTCAAAGGAGGTGGGGCAAGCCTATGCAATACCTTGTATATAAAAAAAGCATACTAACATTTTCTCAATCAGCAGATTATACTTACCCAATATGTTACAATGATGAAATGGAAGTGTTTTGTTGTTTGTTTGTTTTTGTTTTTTTTTTTAAATCAAGAACCTTTATTAAAGTGATACTAAACCCTAAAATGTGTTTTTGAGCTAGAAACAGAATCACATGACCCAACTGTGATTAAACGCATCAGTTCTAGTGCTAATACACATACAGGGCGACAAATGTGTAAAATAACTGCATTTTATGGGTGAAAATGACTTTATTCACCACTTCCTGGTTAAAAAATCTTCTTGATCCTTCTCACTGTGATGGTGATGTAGAGTCATACCTTTACTATTGGGTTAGTACGAGGCATTAAATTTGTGTAAAAAAAAATCAGTTACTGCCTCTAATCAGAGGAGTTTAGTCCCAAACCTCATTAATTCAGGTCGAACTGAAGCCATTATATCACTCTGTTCTGAACCACCAGACACAAACGAGGGCAGTGATTTTACCTCTTAAAACCGCTGCATCGGTTGGTTAATTTGTTTGTTGGCTTGAATCTAAAATAACATCTTAAAATACGTCAGTGACACAAAAACACAGGCTGCAGAATGACTCTTTCTGTCGGTGAACTCTGATAGGTGTAAGAGTACTTCAGTGCTTCAGTTCCCTGTGTGAAAGGACTGTATGACGGCAAGAAAAAGGAGGAGAAAATATTCTAAATATAGCACACACAGAGATATTTATTTTTAGGTGGGCCTTTCTTAGGTGTACAGTTTGAGTTTTTGTACCAGTACAAAAACTCAAACTAACCCTTTCAGAGCCTCTGCATAGGTGTCTTGTGAATCTCTGTCATATGGATGTCGCTGAACTACTCCTGTCACACATCCACACCTGCACTGATCACTCCCGTCTCTCCTCTTTCCAACTTTGCAGCAGTTTTCTGAATTTTGCAGTGGGTGGAGTCGGGGGGTTTAGTATCACTTTAAGTGTCATCCCACCTGGAAAGCACCAGCTAGTAAAACAGTACTCAATATGTGACAAAATCATAAGAGTGCAAAAACATCCTGGTAACATTAACTGTCAGAAACAGCCTAATTTGATTAAAGTTAGGTAAATTAAATTAAATTAGAAAACTTAAATTAGTGAAAAATTAAATTGATGAACTGAGAAATGTCATATTTAACCATTACATGGCATGTCATATGGATATAGGACTGATAGTACTACTCTGTTTAATGAGTCTATTTTCTCATTAGCTCAGATTAGTAGTTATTTAGTGAATGTAAACAAAAACAGATTTGCTGGCTACAGAATGTCCAGTTGCTCTGACCGGTCGTTAGGTTTGTGAGCTCCAGTCGCTGGAAGCTGTCTTTAAGTGTGTTGTGTCCCATCTGTGAGTGCTTCATCTAGTCGTTAAGTGTGCCAACAGCATGAAAAATATTCATACATGTATTCTTGTAAACTGTGTAGCCCACTAACCTGTGAGTGATCCATCAGCTAACAGATCCTGCAGTCTTGCAATAGCGTCCTGTGTCCTCATCCCAAAATGAGAAGCCAAGTCCTCCAGTAGCACCACTTTGGAGCTCTGTAGGACACAGATGACGCTGTATGATACAGTATAGCCAGGTCGATCAACAGAAACTCAGAATGAAGTCTGCCAGGCTTACCTCAATGTGCTCAATGAATTCTTGCAGAAAGTTGCGTGACTGCAGAAAAAAATTGCACAAGTACTTAATACAACCACTGAATGTTTAATGAGCAAAGCATGTACAAAGTTAAACAAAGGTCCTGTTCAGATATTAACATTTCCATCCATCCATACATCTTCTTCCGCTTATCCGGGTCTGGGTCATGGGGGCAGCAGCCTGAGCAGGGAAGCTCAGACTTCCCTCTTCCTGGCCACCTCCTCCAGCTCTTTTGGGGGGGACACCGAGGCGCCAGCTGTGAGATATAATCCCTCAGGCATGTCCTGGGTCTGCCCTGGGGCCTCCTCCCAGTTGGACATGCCTGGAACACCTCACCAGGGAGGTGTCCAGGAGGCTCCTCTCGATGTGGAGCAACAGTGGAGCAGTGGCTCTCATCCCAGCCGCTTCACACTCAGCTGCAAACCATCCAAGTGCAAGCTGGAGGTCACAGTTTGATGAAGCCAACAGGACCACATCATCAAAAGGAGAAATGCGATCCTGAGGTCACCAAACCGAACACCCTTCATACCCTGGCTGAAATCCTGTCCATAAAAATTCTGAACAGAATTGGTGACAAAGGGCAGCCCTGGCAGGGTCCAACCTGCATCGGGAACGAGTCTAACTTACTGCCGGCAATGCTCCGGTTGTATAGGGACCGAATGGCCTGTAGCAGCAGGCCATGGACTCCATACTCCTGAAGCACCCTCCACAGGAAACTAAAAGGGATGCAGTCGAATGCCTTCTCCAAGCTCGATAGGACTCCTTCAGTATGATGTCAACCGTTACTGCCAGTGTCCACCAACATGTTCGAGGATTGCTGCCACGACAGGCACCGACAACCTTGCATCCACAACTCCGAACTGCTGCTTCAGCGATGGAGGCGCTGAACATGGTCCATTCGGACTCAATGTCCCCAACCTGATGAAACGACTACAAAGTTGATCATCGACTTGGTGCTACATGCACTTGCAAACACCTTTATGTTCAGACAAGGTGTTTGTTATGGACAAACTGTGACTTGCACTGAAGTCCAATAACAAAAACACCACTCAGGTCCAGTGAGTGTTGAAGTCCCCCAGTAGAACAATGGAGTCCCCAGCCAGAGCACCTTCCAGCACCCCACCCAGAGACTCCAAGAAGGCCTAGAGACGCTCGCCTATGAGCCCCTCCCCCAGGCCTGGCTCTAGGATGGGGCCCCGGTATCCCTGATCCGGGCAAGGTAAATTGTGTCTGTTCTTCATATGAGTCTCCTGAATCGTTCTTTGCCTGACTCCTCACCTAGGACCAATTTGCTTTGGAAGACCCTACCAGGGGCTAGTGCCCCAAACAACATAGCTCTTAGGATCATTGGAGCACACAAACCCTTCCACCATGGTAAGGTGGAGATTCAAGGAGGATCTTGTTTATTTTACATTAACATTTATCGGGACAAATTTGATCACATGTGGGCAGCTCTAATGCAAGGATTGAACATACTGAGGACACATTCGAAGGTGGTCTGGGATGCATGTTTCCACACTGTCTTAGCAGTGTGAACAGGATTGTGCCCTGGGACGGATCAAAGGACTGAATACCCAGCTGCTGTTGTCTGAGCAAGTGAAATTCAACACGCAATTGGGATTGTATTAAAGTCTTTTAAAGACTTCTGAAATGTTCAAAATCCCACTAAGATATTATGAGTGCTTGAGCTTGTTTATTTGCATATAGAACAGGGAAGTCAGATCCAATCAGAACCAATCAAGATGCATTCTAATGCCATGTCTGATACACTTACAGCTCAACACTTGTGTTCAGACATCTCAGGATGCATGTTAATGCAAGGTCTGAACAGGACCAAAGGCAGGGAGTTTGGAACTCAAAGTTCATTTATATTTATATATGTATAATACTAAAGTGAGCTGAGTAAAGACCTGACCTGGTCCTCAGTGAGCTGCTCCTCCTCTCCCTGGTCTTCAATAACGAAGGATGCTTTAAGCTTCAGGTACTCCTCTTCCTCCCTTCTCTCCTGCTCCTCCTTAGCTCGGCGCTCCTCCTCCTCCTGAAACAAATAGCAGCACCATCCCACCAGCTGGTCTCTATAAACCAGTGCATCACTTTCAAACAGAGGGGAGAAAGTAACCAAGTACAAATACTTCATTACTGTGTTTTAGAGTTTTCAGGTATCTGTACTTTAGAATTTATTTTTTTCTGACAACTTTTCCTTTTACTCCCTACATTTTAACACAAATATCTGTACTTTCTACTCTTACATTTTCAAAACAGACTCATTACTTTAGTTTTAATGCATTTAAGGGGAATTAGTTTTATTTTGCATCACTGCACACCTTCGCAACATCAAGACTGATTTCAACCTAAACAGGTGGAACAATAAAACCTAGAAAAGACCCTTCAGACCCCTTGGTGAATCCATCAGTGAATATCACACACGACAAATGGAACAAGACCAAAACCACATAAAAGATGTAACAAGATGAAAACTGAACACCTGCAGTCTCTGATTGATTAATTCAGTTCTTATTGTACTCATTTTATTAATTTATTTTCATGAAATCAAAATAAACACAAAACTTTTTTATTCCAGTTTTCATTTCATCAGGATAAAAATGACATAGAAGTCACTTCTTTTAATGCAGTACAGACGATGAATTAGTACTTCAACTTTTACCACAGACTGGTTTTACACAAGTATCTGTACTTCTACTGCAGGAAACAATGTGTGGACTTTTGCCACGTCCGCTGAACAAACATTTTAACATTATGATTGCTTTGAATGTTCTACCTCTAGATTTGTGAAAAGAAGAGTTTACAACCACAAATAACCATCATTTATGTTGTATTCGACTTGTTGAATAAGAAGTCAGATTGCAAAGATTTTCTTTATTAAAACATTACATTTTGATTTACATTATACACAGCATTAAATCAAAATAAAGAAAATTAACAGAATAAACAAAATAAACCCTAAATCATGAAATCAGAGACTACAACGTGCGTTTTCATCTTGTTGCTCATTGTTTTTGTTTCTTCAACTTTCATTCAGCACCAAAATCAGCCTTTAAAGAATGATTTGACATTTATCGTGATGAATGATTAAGAACATTTTTATCATGACAACATTTTTGGCCTGGTTTGTCAGTAGAACTACCTGTTCCATTGTCCATTACTTAAAGTACATTACATTTCGTTCTGACAAAACAGTAGCTGTGGACAAGTGAATTCAGTCTATTGCACTGAGAGGTTTGAGGGAGAGTTTTTTTCTCAAGATTCTTTTTTACCATGGAAAGAAAGTCAAAAAAGGATGAATTCAAGCTTCTACTCCATATAAGGGTACATTATCAGACCCCTGATTCCCTTTTTGGAATGACCCCAGTGCGTGAAACCTATGTGGATAATGATTTGAATAAAATGAGTGTGACCTGTTTCTGTTCGAGCAGTCGCTCCTTCTCCTCCTCCTGACGTCTCTCCTGCTCTCTGAGGTCCTGCATCCTCTTCCTCTCCTCCCTCTCCTCCATCTCTGCCTGCAAACAAAACACCATCATACTGTGTAACACAACACTTCTCAAACCATTAACTGGGCACTAACAGCACATGGCATTTTTCTTTTCTTTTTTTCAAATAAGGATTGTATTTGGCTTTGGATCAATAAGTGAGCAGAAGAATCTCACTCTATGACAGTCCCTCATCACACACTGTAAATTATTTGTTTCTTTTTTTGGGTCACTATTCTTGTGTTCAGGGCAAGTCTCTCTCACCTCTCTCTGAGCTTTTTTGGCCTGTTTCTCCTCCAGCTTCTTCTGCTTTTTGGCTCCAACTTTTGCTGTGGGCTGGAAGCTCTGCTGCTCTGCCTCCTCTTCCTCCACATGCTCCTCCTCTGAAATAACACACTAATAATTAGCCTACGACAAAACAAAACACTGTTTCACCGCTGCTAAAAAAATCCTACAGGAAACACCGTTGTCTCAAGTTTTTCATTTCGTTTTTAATGATGTTATATTTCATTAGTTTGAAGCAACTTTGAGTTCATCATTTGTTGACATTCTGTTTTGACACAGCTGGTGACACAGATTAGTTCGCCATGGTTTTGTAGGTCATTTACACAGTTTTCTGAAGTTTCAAGCATTTGCTTAATCTGATGTGGCAGCATTTATGAGCTCTTCGTCTTAAAAAAAAAGTATGTGAAAGATCAGATAGTTCAGTGAAAGTGTTTTTGCATGAGAAGTGGGGCAAAGGATCAAAATGAAGCAGTACCTCATAAAGTGGGACAACTGGTGAGCTTACCTGTTTCATGTCACTGTACTGTTTATTACTAATTACATATACAGCAGTACATGGGTGCATTCTGCTAATTATTTTATTAATTAAGTTTAACTCGCCACATCACAGTTTCTACAGTAGCTCAGAATGGGCATCCTCGTCTTCGTTTTCCATTTCTTAGCAGGTGGTATTCAGCCATAAAGTGCATTACTGTCACCATGTCTGTGTGGACCAGAGTTATTGTTCCCTTGACAATAAAAAGCCTATGATGGGTAAAACAGTGGTTCTAAAAAGGGAATTTTGTGTTTTTATTGGCCACCGTAGGTCAGGGGGTCTGTCCAAACAGTCCAAAAAATTAGCTCCTATCTACTTTTCCTATCCACTTTACCTTGACCTCAAGGGAAAACATCACAGGTTTAAGGAAAAATGAAAAGGAGAATTCAAAAGGACTTGGTGCTGAGAGAATCCGACCGCATTTACACTAGAAGATGTTACGTGAATCGCCCATGGTGAAACTACAATATTCTGAAGATTGGATTACAAAAAGCACATCTTGGTACTTTGCTCATATACTTCTGGGTCATTTCACTCAGTTAGGAACCTTCCTAAGCAAAAAGGACTATTCGGACATACCCAGGGAGTGGTGGGGGTAGGGCGATGCAGTCTGCAAGTTCTCCACAAGATGTCACTAGGAACCTTTAAATCTCAAAGTTAAGCTCACCCTGTTCCACTGGCTCTCTCTGGGGTCGTCTGTTTGCCATCACCGTGCCAAGGTTCCTCCTCCTGCGAGGCATGCCTGCTCCTCGCACCTCCACTGCCCGCTGAGGGGGACCCACCGCCCGGACAACATCCCGCTGCTGTTCTTCATCAGCTGAGTAAGAAGAGGGCACACCGCATATCAAATAAGTACTTCATGTTTTTTTTTCAACCGCTGTGTGGCTGAATGAAGAAGCACCTTTTTGTGCTTTTTCTCTTGCCACAACTTGCTTCAGGTACACACTGTGACAGTTAATTATGTTCCAGATTGTGTCATAGTCTTAAGTTAGAAGCGTGCTACACCAGGCTTTTTTATAATTTTTTTCCCAGGACTTTTTAATTACTGTATGAATGCTATCTTTGTTGAAAGAATGTATTCCTCTGAGCCAACTAAGGGGGCTTTCCAGCTATTGACTGTTGGTTAATTCTTTTATAATCTGCGTTTTAAAGGGTCATTGTTCACCTTAACCCTGCACTTAAGTTAGTGAACACACACAAGGTTCTTTATATGGTGTTTTCTTTATTGTTGTTAAATGTTAGAGGTTTAACTCCCAGTTTGGGTCCGGGAAGCAGACACCCCCTCTACTTTTAAGGCTAGACTTAAAACTTTCCTTTTTGCTAAGTCATATAGTTAGGGTTGGCTCAGGTGACCCTGAA
>JAPQRN010000011.1:886914-897605 GCA_037367275.1 Coranthus polyacanthus
GTGTGTGTGTGTGTGTGTGTGTGTGTGTGTGTGTGTGTGTGTGTGTGTGTGTGTGTGTGTGTGTGTGTGTGTTTGTCGACAGTGTGTAGCTCTTCGGGCAACGACGACAAACTCTTATCGGCTCCGATCTGGTCTGAGAGGCTACTCATTCACCACTGTGTGTATGTGTGTGTTCGTCTGCTTTGGGTGCGCGTTATTTCTAGGAAGTGCACAAAAAAAAAAAAAGAAAGAAAGAAAAGAAGCCACAAATGGTTAAAGTACATGTGTCGTAAAGATGGAGTTAAAATGCCTGTGCTCATGCGCCTTTTCCTGTAAAACTGGGCCGTTATCAATAAGTAACTCGGACTTTGTTTAAAGCCAAAGTGGCATGTAGTTTAGAAGAATAAGGAATGTAGACAATGTTTTTTTAATATTAGCTGCGCTCTTGGTCCTGGTAGTCCGACTCACTGAGCCGTAGATGGAAGAAGACGAACAAAGGCAAGAGGAAGAGAGGAGTAAATGAGCAAGAGACAAGTTTCTGTCGCGTAAAAACACCCTTTTAACATCAAAACACCTTTTTAATCCATCGTCGCTGGGGAGTAACTACAGCGCTGTGTGATGAATCTGCAAAATAAATGTCGCTGTAATCCACTACGGTTAAAAAAAAATATGTCGAATGGAAATGTTGGTGATTACATCTGAACGACTGAATGAGGAATTTTCTCTTTGTTACAGTGAATTATTATATACAGCCCTGTCCACACTAATCTGGGTATTTTGTCTGTGTTTTCCTCGACGCTTGGGTCTCTCATCCACATGCAAACGGCATTTTAGGTCGCTCAAAAACACTACTCCCAAAGATTCCAAAGATTTTTAAAAGCTCTGGTTTGTCTGGTGTACACATGTGGCCTTGCAAAACGGAGAGTTTGCTAAACTACGGTGTCACAGCCCTGTGCGCTCATGACCGTTGTTGCTTTGTGAAACAACAACAACAACAACATTAATAATTCCAGATACATTCTTTACTTTAGGTTTGATTCGCCCAGGACTTCACCACTCATGCAATGGGGTAAGGTTTTTGTTGCGTTTGTCCTTTACTGCAGTCAGTCTTTAAAATCAAGACGTCCCTATCTTAATTCCAGTTGCGCTAAAGAATGTGCTGAGTACTGCTGCGAGGTTTCCACCGCCTGAACTGATAACTACTATCTGTGACCTGTTCCATTTGAAAGGTAACACTGGTCAAACAAATTCCAACTTTTACAATTGGTTGTCTTTGAAAATCTCTTTGTATCTTTAGCATAATTTAAACCAAACACTTTCGACCAAAGCCTGTCTGCTTCCGCAACGTCTTGTTTTTCTTCCCTTCCCTAAAACCAGCCAAGCAATTGATGTTTGCTCAGGTAAGCCCCGTGGAAATTCTGACCTCAGGTGATTCTTCGCGCACACGTCTGGGCCGATGAGCTTTTTGTGTCGAAAATCAGGTCGCGCCGAAATGGACGACCAACAGGACTTCATATCGGGAGTCCTGCAGCTATAGATTCCCATCGAGAAATACATTCTGGAGTTGTTGTTTTTTTTTTTTTCTTCGACGTCGCATACTGACATAAAGCAAACACATTTCGGAGGCGTTTGACTTCACGAATGACTCATCAATCCAACTTGTTTCGTCTGATATAATCACATGTGAGTAGAGAAGAAAAACCGAAAGGAAGCAGCGCTGTCTTCGCGATATCGTTTAATCTTATATCTGATCTCGTTTCTTTTACTCTCCTATCAGACGCTGTATTTCTCAGCACAGTCCAACCACATTCAGTTATGCCAGTTTTGCTCGTGTATGTCTCTGCCTTTGTCAGATTTGCCATTTCTTTTTTGCGCTTGTGCTTGTAGCCTGTTCTCTGGTGCTTTTGGCACCATCGATACTAGACACTGACGCTCGCCGCTTTCATGATTATTGGTTAAAAATGTGCTTCTTTGCCTCTGTTGCAGCCACCGCTCTGGTCTCGAGCGACTGGTTACGCACCACAGTAAAGTAACAGTCAACACTGTAAAAGAGGAAAGCCCATTTATCTATTTACTCGTTCTTATTATTTACAATCTGTCCGGTTCAATGTGAAAACTGACAATAAATTATGTTGAAACATTGTGCTTTCTGCATTTGATTTGAAAGTCAGATTAAAAGCATTTGTTTTTTTCTAAAATTCAACAATACGTTTTTAGTTATTGCTTCAAAATGTACTGTATATCTTTTCCAAATACCAGTAATCAGTTTCTGACAGACTTGTTTCTGCCGCCTTCCTTATTTTACACAGCTTTAAATCCTGCAGTCGTGTAAAAGCCCAAAATGTCAAATGCAATTTGCGTTTTGTTTCTCTCAGTCTTATGGATCTTATACACGAAACACGGAGTAAATGTCCGCATTTAAAGTCACTGGATGGGGATCTGCTCATACTGTGACCTGTCAGGAGTCGCTCGTTTGCCGTTTATCGCTGAAACGCAACGAGGAAGGGGCGGTTTTTACGACAGGTAACGCACCAGTGGCCGACTTGATGCCAGTCCCTGATTACTGACCTGTTTGGTGTGGGAGTTTCCTGCCAGACAATGTTGTGTACACGCAAGGAAACATTTACGGGGCACGCGAAGAGAAATGTGAGATTGATATCGCCCTGTAATACCACGAAACTACAGCCGGCCTTAAACTGACTGGCTTATTAGTTCACGTCTACCACTTGCTCTTTTATTGAAGTGAGACCACAAACAGGATAAAACTGTCTAAGAACAATAAACAGCGCATTATTGAGTCGGCTCTCGCTTTGTGTGTGCATTTGCCTTCCTATATGTGTTTGCTTATGTTCCGTTTAGTATTGTTCTGCCTGGTTTATCTGCAAAAGACATAAACAACTGCAGTCGAGGAAGCGGTTTCTCGACAGCAGTAAATTGCATTAATTCTCTCTCTCCTCCCTCGTCCATTGTGACTCTTAACGTCTCTCTATCTCTCTGTCAGTCAGCCTCAATGTCTTTCGCAACATGCTTTTTACTCCTAACCGCAGGAAACTAGGCCAGGGGCGGGGTAGCTTTACAGCCTCTGTCTTCTGTTTCTTGGATTCTCAGTTGAAGTTTCGTTTCACACTCACAAGAACAAAACTCTCTGGTGACAATACCAATCCCATTATAAATACTAATACCAGCATGAGTACGTCATGATCCGGACAAAGGTGTCCAGAGACATCTAATGCCTTCGTGATCCGCGTGCATATTGTCATATACAGTCCAAATGGGTCACTCCATGCCAGCTCACCTAGACCTTCCTGTTCATGTCACGGATTCTCTCCCCAAAAAATCAGGTGAGCATTTCTATTAAGTTCACAGGGCCTTGGAAAAGCTCTACTCCAAATACTTCTTTAGTTAGGTTAAGTTTGGCCCTCGGAGCGGAATTTCCTCACCGGTTGCTTATTTTTCACTGGACTGGGTTGAAATTTATCCTGAACATCCAAGAAGCCTTGTGGATAATTTGAAACATGCATTTTTGTAAATAGTTGTTGCTGAAATCCAATGAATAATAACCAGAAGTGGCCAATAGCGGCTGGTTATCTTGGTTTAACTGACTGTTGCCTGTTCGTCATTTAGGTTTTTATAAACAGAAATAACCCGTTACCATTCTAACTTCTACGTCCGGGGTTAAAAACAGACAGGTGGAAGGTCGGACAAACGAGAGGGATCACGTAACGTATTTGGTGGTAACGATACGTTACCCAAATTATCGGTTAATATCTCCACTATCACTTCCTTCACATAGACCGATTATATCGACAACTTACTCTTTGATGCGTGAAAAATCCACAGATCTTGCAAAATGCGGTCGCGCTTTTTTCCCCCCAAAAAAATGTAACTGAATGTCCTCGAAGCGTCTTCATCATAAAGTGTTAGAATTCATTGCACATATATAAAATACTTCAAGATGTCAGCTTCTCTGTGAGTTGACATGGAATGACCCAGTTATGAACTGCACTATGTGGGTTTAACATTTTTTGGACAATTTCCTCATAAAACAGAGATTTTAGCTGAAACAATAGACGCGTTGTATGTCGACTTGTAAATGAATCAGGTGTTCCCGGATGTTTGCAGCTTAAGTCAGCGCTGATTCTTCTGTCGAACTCCCAGAACAGCAACATGCACGCATTAACGACTGAGATACGATGTGTCATAAAAACAAACCTGCCTCACGATACTCATGTGCACGTAAAACCCAATCCCTGTCAACGTACCTCCAATCACAATCGCTTTTTATAGCTTCCACAAATACTTTGACCTTGTCCGTTGGTGCTGACACAGCACAAGTCAAATCTAACACCGGCTTATCAAGCAGATAAACGGCCGATGAAAAACACGCAGCACAGAAACAACTTTTAGAGCAAATTACCTGGTGCATTTGGTCACATCTATGTAATATCATCAAACTGGGCGCGAATCTGTCCAGGTCAAGACAAGTTAAGACATCGTTGTTGAAAAAAGCTTGTTAAATAAGTAGGATTTATTCCCAACTGCATAAATGAACCACTGAATTTGAGGCAAAACAGCAAAATAATAAACCTAGAACTGCCTTGATTTTAGGTGTTAGTTCCAGATTTATTGATTCGTTACTCTGAGTTTGATTTTATTATTATAATTATATTATTTATTGATGATTTATCCATTTAGGTATTGCTTATTATACATATTACTTTGATTTCGATGCTCAGCTCAACAGTTATCTTTGTTCTAATAAAGTCAAAAATAGTACATTTTCCGGGGTCCCGTTACGTCGGACAGTAAATTGGCTTTTTTCCTGACGAATCCGCCGTCTCTCGACCGTTACTATGTGTTATATGTTTCCTCATAATTCAAATAAAGCACGCCTCTAATGCTGTCTATGTTTTCGTGGGCAATAAAGTCAGTCGAAGCAGAGTTATGACGCGAAGTGACTTCACTACAAATTAAGAGTACAGAGTGTTAAGTATGAGCCTCAAATGACTCACAGCGTTTCGGAGGAGCGGCGTATTGTATGAGTCAGAGTGTATATATATACAAGTGTTTCTGGATGTGTTGGAAAAGCAGAATTTTGTTTGACTTTTCTGAATTCCTCCGCTTCGAAAAGGTTGTTAGTTTGACCGACTCCTCTCACAACTAGGAGACAGCTGCACTTTATCTTTTTCTGCTCACCGAGTCAAAACTGTACTTTCATTTGGAAACAGAAACTTTTATGTCGCCTTTTTCCTTCAAATAGGTTTTAACTGATTTATTTCAGTTTCAGGTGCTATAGACTCCAGACTTAGGCTTTTTTAATCATATCTCACAGGTGCTTTGTTCGATCGATCCAACCCCCCCCCGACTTTTTCAATCAATTTCCCCCTGGATGATTTCATTTCTGTTTTAATTGATGCTTTATAAAAAATACTAATGCATTACATTTCTTGGGGCCGACAGTCGAAAGCACCCAGTTCCGCCGATGCAGTTTTAATAGATGGAAGTATTTAATGAGTTCATGTTCAATGTTTATGTGAAATGACTGAAAACTGCTGTAAATAATGCCAGAATGATTGGACGCTGAATACATAAGATTTCAAGCGCTAATATGGATTGAACTTGGAATAAAAGCTGCAGTTTGTAAAGCAGACAGCGATAAAATAACTATAGCTTTTGTAAAATAATTATTTTTAAAATGTTTTAAGCGTCGGCTTATCATTTTGACGCAGAAATTATTACAAGGCCAACATTTTAATATCATGCAGTTGAGATGTTTTGCTTTTGTTAGCTCGTATTTTTTTGTTGCAGCTTGACACTGACAGTTTAATACATGAGATTAAAGTGTTCCTACACACACACACACAAAAAAAAAACAACCCACTGATCTATCTGCAAAACATCTTCCAGAAACGTGTCCCCAACCATCTGCTGCATCTGGCAGTTCAAAAGAGGAGCTGGGCCCAGATTTGTCTGTCTGTGATTTACAGTAAATCACCCTTAAAGACTACAGCTATTCTTGTATATACTGTTTCAAACCAAAGCCCTTTCAGAATATTGGGTTTTATATAAAAACTGTTGTTGCAGAAAACAGGGATGCGCCTCAGATTCCTCTTGTTTACACAGCCGAAAAAGGCCCCATTTATCAAATGTATAACACGGGTTTTAGTCTTTTAGGCTTTCATGGAAATGACTTCATATGAGTTGAACGCTTCTTTTATCTTACGGCCGTGTTTATGCCAAGCTGTCCATTTTATTTTTTAAGCTGACAAGCGGTGCAGACTGCGGTCGAGGAAGTCGGTGCACATTTAGGGAGCAGCTATAAATAAAACGAGATAAAAGGCTGAGCCAAGGAGACAGCGCGGTCAGGAGATGATATTAGACAGGAACCGCTGCAATTTAAGGACTCACAGTGTACTCTACGGAAGCTTAATGAAACCCTAATCAACAAGAGCATCCTTGATCGATGTAATGAGAGCACGGCTTCACCTGAAGCGACCGAATGCCACGCGCTTATGGCTGGATCAAGGAGTTCGATCTTTAAACGTTTAATTGTGTTTCACAGTAGAAAATTGAGAGATGCAGCGGCTTTTGGAAGCACGTGTCGTTAATGAACATAAATACAGTTACAATTATTGATAGTATGTCAATATAAAACGAATACTGTAGCAGCAAAGTGAGTGATGGCAATAATATGTTGCTGAGTTCACGTTTGAATTTGAAGTGAAGATGTTCACATTGCCACGAGTCTTCCCGCTAATCCATCACTTCATTTTTTCGTTTTAACAGGTACGAGCTGATCTGTGTCGCAATCTGCTGCTGTTTGTTTTCTCTCACTATCGTCAGGTTTCATCAGGAGCAATAAAAATCTCACCTCCACACCCGCCTCTGTATGTTTTCTCAGTTTCGCCCGATCTAACTCTGCTATTATCAGCTAATTCCATCTTCCGTGAAAAAACAGGCACTTACTTTCTTTCATTTCTTTCATCACTGTGTCCTCAGACATCCCTAGAGTTTTTGGTTGAGTGTACCAAAATGACATGGTGTACAAGAACTTCTTTGACATTACAACACTGGACCTGGAGGGTACATCTACAGCTAATGGTCAAATATGAACTTTCCCAAAGGAAATGCCAAAATATTCTGAAACATAATAGTCATCCAAGCCAAGTGTTATCTGTTAGAAAGAAAGAGAATAAAAAGGAGCATCGAAGAGTCACAAACAAATCAGAGATGAGGAAATGCTTTCAAATCTTCAAGAGCAATGGTAAATGTTCAGAAAGAACAAAGAGTAAAAGCCAAAATAAAATTTTAAGAGGGAGTAATAAATCTCATAACAAGCCAACTGGCAGAGTCCAGCATCGAATCCGTCTCTGCAGTTTTTTCCTTTAGAGCAGAATTACATTATTTCTTTCCTAAAATATGTCTAAAATGCAGCTTATTATTGGGAAAGCTGTGTGAGTTGCAGGTCGGGGCAGGACCACAAACGCTCTATGCAGGAGGTGAATTTGTACGAGTAAAAGCTCTGTACGTGCTGTAAGCTTTATCATACGAGTCTAAAACACCCTGAAACGAGACGGGGGAGAATTTGTGACAGGAAATGAGTCTGGAAGTAGGCATTTAATATGTATATATCGTGACAGCAATGAAGCTTCTGTTAAATTAAAGGAGTAGCTGATACTAAAAAACTGAGGAGTCACAGTGAAGGAGTTTGCATGTACAGACAGGGGTAGGGGTGGATTTTTTTTTTCGGGGGTCACTGGACAGGAACTTGGCCTGAGGGATGAATAGCGAGAGGGGGAGGGTGGTCGACGCCAGACACAGAGGGCTTTTGTGTTTGTGTATCAGCTGGAAATCACTAACAACACCGCAGCCGTCCATCCCCTCCCTGTAAGTGTGTGTCTGTGTGTGTGTGTGTGTATACACAACATGCTAGTGACTGACATTTGCTTTTGAATGGCCAACTGTAGGGCAGGATAAGATAAGGAAGTAAGGCTCAGAAGCCCACTTGTTTCTTTGGCATTAGACAAAACCAACAGTCCGTCGCCCAAATAACCACATTGCCACTGTCACGTCATTTCCCCCTCCGTCTCGGCATCGGCATCTACGCGATATGACCTTCACTTTATCGGTGTTCATTTATAATAATATAGAACGGCTACATATGGGCTTTTCTTGTACATTTGCCTAAGTTAAAACAAAATACTACTCATACAAAGAGGCAAAAGAAAAGGACAAATCGGTGCTTTTTTATGAGATAATGAAGTCAAAACAGCAGTTTTTAGTTTCGTTACTCTCAGGTTAGCCTCCATGGTTAGCCTTTGCATTGTGATGAACCCCGGATGCATCGTTGCTAACATCTTTGCATTTTTACAGTCTGACTTACGTTTACTGTATATAATTATTAATAGAGGCCCTATGTCTGTATCGTTTAGAAATGTGACCAGTAATCTTATATTTAGATGGATTTAGATGGAAAAAAAAAGAAATTAAATCTGTGCCAGACATAAGAAGTAACATTAGTTATGGATAATATTAGTAGATGAGACATATATGGAGAGGAAACAAAAAGGCTTTAGATCTGCAGAGCGTCGATGTTAGTATTGCGACACATTCATCTTGTGTCAAAGGTTTCAGGACGCGCCGTTCATTCGTCATCTGCCTCCAGCATTTGAAGCTAACATTGGAATTTTCCAATTATCCACTGATTTATCAATTTTGTCTGAATCTGTGAATGGATGCCGAGCAGTTCAGCACTCCTCTGTAGATCATTTTTTTTAACAAAAGCACTGTTAAAGCACTGATTTGAATGCATGCACTTCTAAAACACAAACATCTTTTAATGCGACAAACAAAAGACAAGCACATGGAGCGGTGAAAGCAACAAAGAATCAACTCAGACTTAAAGTTTAAGACGTCAAGCGGGGATTATTTGAACCTGTTTTTATATTGCTGATCAGTAAAAAGATGCAATTCATCCTGGTGCACAAAAAGCTCTTAAACAAATCCTGAACACTTCACTTCGTGACAAACTGAAAGTGGTCAATTCAGCCTCAAAGAGCAATTTAACGCTCAAAGGTCAAAATGTTCTCGGCTGCCCGCTGTCTGTCCACACCCTGACCAGTGAGGTCAGAACAGCTGTTCTGCATCAGCCGTCTACAGCAAAATATTTGCAATGATATCACCGCTTTGAGACGGAGCAGATTTAGAGATAGCGCACCGACAATACATCTGGGCCAGATAAAGAGGCCGGTTTGTTTCTGAGGAGAAACTGACCTTTGATTAGAAACAATTCACTGCAACATGACAGCTTGACAACCACCAAGTGCCAGAGCAACTTTACAACTTTTCTTCTTCTTCTGAAGTATTTTATGATTTTAAACCGGTGGTTCTCAAAGTGGGATCCGTTGCCAAATAATTTGTTATAAACTATAAGATTTTGCTGTGTCATCAAAACGTGGATATCTACAGATGGGGACCATTTGTGCCAATAAAACAGGCACATTGTGTCCATTACTGTCAGCCACGCTAGCTTTGGGCCGGTACAAACTGTGAGATGACTGTGACATGTCAAGATAATGCATCATGAAACACTCATGTCAAAACAAACTGTTCCTGCTGCTGCTTAGCTTGACTCGTTAGCTGCTGAGCATGAAGAAATATTTCCTGGAGTAATAGGTTTAAAGGTTCAATATGTGCTCGTGTGCTTACGTGAAGCTGGAGCGGCGAGCCGAGCGTTCGCTGACGTTAGCGTTACTAAGCTAACGGTTGGTCTCTGTTCTATCTATCTATGGCGACAGCTGCAACGTGCTTATTTCTGTGTAGAGAACTGTAAAAAACAGTAAAAAAAAAAAAAAAACACCAGCTCAACGCAAACGTCAAGTACGCACACAGGAATCTTCCATTTTGAACCTTCACTTATTACGATGCGTTCTGTAACACTGTTAATGATTCATTCAGAGCTTTCTGCCACTGATTTGAATGAGGTCATTGTTTTAAAGTTGGAAGTATGCAAGTCATACAAAAAAACCCCCAGATTTTTTTCCTTATTTCTTCAAGTTCTTAAAGAAAATTAAAGATTAAATATTTGACAAATGCAACTCAAAAGCCCACGAGATGTCGCGCAGATGAGTCGGCTTTACCGGCATGTTTGCAGCATGATTTCGACTAGCCGCTGATCACGTGGTAACGCCGCCGCCAACAATGGCAGCGACAGAGACGGGGTTAAGTGAAGAGCTCATTACAGCATACCAACACCTCTCTCCGTTTCTCCCTCTTTATTCCTCTCATCTCACTTGCTCTGTTTTTCGCAAATTGTTTGAAAACCTGACTACACCAACCCCAGCCTTTTGTTTTGTTTCTATGTGTTTTTAGATATAGTTTTAATAGAGACGTGTTGATGTCAGAGGCCTGCTGCTTGCACAGCACAGCATCACTGTGGAATAAACCCACCGGGATAGTTCAGAACGTAAACACAGTCAGCAGTAAGTGAGTTGGATTGGTCGGTATTAAGGCAACTGTCAGTAAATATAACTCATTATTTACAGCGCATTTCGTGCCTCAGAGAAACGAGCTGCTCCAGAAAAAATACATCTGGTGTGTAAAAACAGAGAGGTGTGAAGAAGCGGATGTGACACAAGTGCCTGTCTTGTGTGTGTTAATACGTCGACATTCATAAAAGAACAGAAACAAACTTGAAAAAACTGAAAGGAACA
>JAPQRN010000011.1:914912-931008 GCA_037367275.1 Coranthus polyacanthus
CACCCTCCCGTACAGTGCTAGATAAATGGTCCTCGTTAGACGCAGGGTTTGTTTTACCTGTTTTTTGGTTAAGGGGGGGGGGGGGGGATGAACGGCGGACGGAGCTGGGGGGGAAAGGGAGCTGGCTGCGTTTCAGTGTACTTTCTCTGCTTTGTGATGAAACAGACAAGACAGAGAGCGGGGTGAAATAACAGCTGAGACCTCGCTAGCATGGGGCACGGAGCGTAAATCACTTTACCCAAACACACGGTCAGGCAGATACACAAATGCAGGAGTGAAATAAAACATGCCGAATGTACAACGCGCTGGAAACAGCTTCATCATGTTGAGTTACATCCCGGGGTTCGCAGCTCGAGGAACGGATTCTAGCAGGGTTTAGATGGAAATGGTAGAGATATAAAGACCTTACTATCACGCTGATGTCTCTCCTACAGAGCAGACAACAGCAGGTGAAGGTTAAGACGGAGAAAAATCAATGACTTTGATCATGTGTGAGTGCCTCGCTCTTTAAATTAGTAGCATTCGCAGTTCCTCAGCATGTGCACGGGTAAACTGTCAACACATTTTAAAACCCTGCTGTTTGACTGCAAGGCAACGTGATTCATTTGTAGTCAGGTCTCAAATTACTCATCAGTTTTGTTCGTCTGGATTTTAGCTTACAAAGCACAAGTGGTTATAGGAACTATTACTCTTTGTTTGGACTTAGACTGAGGTTGGATCGGATTCACATCACAAATGAACCTCCTTAAAACCCTTGCATGACAAGACCACTTTCTCTGAAGAGTCGTTTTTCATCATGTGGACCCTAATATTCCACTAATAACGGCAGTAATAGCCAAGTTGGATTTAAAATGCACTGAAACATAACCACCTCAATCGGAACAGACTCGGGTCGAGATATTAGTGCCTCATAACCATTCAAACACTTGATCTGATTGTTTCACTCTGGTTGAAATGAATATATCTTCCTGTGTACGTTCTCCCCAGTCGGGAAACTCAGGTGACGTTATGAGTTTCCGGGAGGGACAGAAAACTGCTCTGTGTCTAATACGTTTAAGGACTGTAAGTGAAATTTAAGGATCGTCGAAACGGCGTTGAAAAGATGAATGAAGACAGAATCCACTGAACCATCACAAAAAAAAACTCTTTTTCTTCTGTTATATTTCCAGCAGATTAGACGCTTCACAGCGGACAGAACCGCTTAGCGTAAGACATTCTAATGAAATGCTCTGGGGCATGTAAGCGCTCATCTTATTGGATCGCTTTATTTAGCGTAAATGTAAACAGTTAAGTTGGAATATCTAACCACGATTGATTTCAGTCAGGTTGAAGAAATCTTGTCCATGTAATGACAGATACTCACAGTTTTATTGTCATGAATTCTGCTCAAACTGAGCGTTCGCATTAGTTAACGTACAGCTGTTAAAAGTTTCAGCTGCACGTGGTTCTTTACCAACAACTATAAACACTGGTGCTAATTTAAACGGTCACATGCCGCAGGCTTTCTCACAGTTTTTATTTGTACAGTGCAGTAATTAGGAGGTTTTCAGGGAGAATAGCACGTGATATAAAATACATGTTGAACGTATACATAACATGTACCGTGTTCATTTACTGCAGAGGTTTTTTTTTTTTTTGCAGGTCAGTTTGTTGTTTACATAGTTTGTAAAAACCGCCCCAAAGCTATCAGTAACTTTTTTTTTTTTTTTTGTATTTCACGACAACCTGGAGTCCAACGAACACGCATACTTGTGTTAACAGTGCGGGTTGTGTGTGTGAAGGCGAGAATGAGTCCATTTAAGTTTATATGTGCACATGCATGTGTCTTGCTTTTAAGTGTACGTACATGGGTTTATATTTGCGAGGTTTTTCACGTGAATGCGCGCGTGTATGTGCGTATGTGTGTGCCTTAACCCGTTTATCATTCCTGCTGTGGTTGTGGCAGACGGCCAGGTTGGCGCCTACATTGATCTGTGTGTTAAAGCTGTCACATTTCTCCCCACTGTTCACTTAATGACCAACAGCTTTCACTGCAGTCAGTCACATGAACGACAAAATCAGACCAGGTATTTTTTTATTAAGGAGTTTTTGATTGCCAACCATACATAAAACACATTTATAGGGAAAAATAAAGGGCATTTCGATTATTAGGAGTGGGTAAACTGTGAGTTTCTGCCTCGCTCTGCGGTGCAGGCCAACTTTTTGTCTGTAGTGAAAAGATACTCCCCCACAAAAGGTCTGCCAGAGCCGAGCACACATTCAGAGCAGAAGAGAAGGGGTATTTTGAAAATCGGAGCCAAAGGCACAGTCATTAGAGGATTGGAGAACAGAAACCACCGTTTTTAACATGGGTTCATGTGACCACATGTGTCCTGGCCTCGCCTCACATGCCAACATCAGTTTGCTTCAGTGATGGAAGCGATGGTGAGTCACTCTCAAAGGCAGACGTTTCAAATTAAGGTATCAAATGGAAAAATGATATTAACCTCACTAATACAGTGGAGGCTTAACCCTTTCTGAATGTTTCTGTACAACGTGTGCGAAATGTATGTGCTTAGTCTGCTGCTTTGTAAAGTAAATAAAGAAAAGTAAAACATCGACATTTATCCTTGAAACATTAGGAAGTCCTAACCTGGCCATTCAAAAAGCACAATGACTTACTTGTCTTTCTCTGAAACCGCAGTACACGATAACGTTTTGGTACATTTTTGCAAATTTCATGTTATTTGCATGTTCAACAGAGAACGCGAAACTGTAAAGTATTTGTTTTTCGGTGTCAGATTCATAAATAGATAACGAGATAATAGTTTGTCTTTTGTGCTTTGGATTTTACGCTCAAGCCAGACATAGGAAATGAAAATCAGGCCATGGACTGAACTTGATATTGATATTCAATTTGTTCAATTTGTGTGACCTGGAAGTTTGCGTTTTGTTAGCTTTATTTTGTTTTGCTGGCCAACAATAAATCACGGAGCGTTTCATCTCGTTCAGGGGGACTAAACATATAACTGTCAAGGAAAAAGACATGAAAACGGATTAAAAGGGCCTGAGTCTTCAGGGTACTGTAGCTTTGTCTAAAAGTATGTCATATTAAATCGGTAAAAAAAATACATTTACATTTGAAAAGGTGAAGGAAAAGCAGGTATAAGCACGTAACGGCCCAGGAAATAAAGCTACACGCTGCCAGTGGTGATGTAGAGACTTGGGCCACATACCTTTTCGAGTATAAACAATTAGGAAACTATATCTAAAGAGTTTCAGTGCGAGATCAGAGTAACCCAAATCCTGTTTCTGTGAACTCTCTCTCCTTTAATGACTTTGTATTTAGCCGATAGATTAGCGGTAACCTTCAAAAAGCCGCTCTGATTGCAGCTTAAAAGGCAATTTCAAAATGAGGAGGCGTGTTTCCCCCCCCCCCTTTTTTTTGTGAGACCTTGATTTTAATCACCAGGCAAAAAGGAAAAAAAAAATTGCGTCTGATATTGGTGCAGAGTCAGTTGCAGAGCAGGCGTATAATGAATCATATTCAGGAGACTCGGGGTTCAAACTAAAATTCCTTAAGATTGTGTTTTATTCATTCCAGCAGCATAAATTATGTCAATGTGTCACCAATATGGACAGTGCAGTTTTTCATACGGACCACACATGCTTTGTTTTTCCACTCAACCTATTGTCAAATCAGTGCAGGAGACGGTCTGCTTTTGCTTAGAAGCATTACTGACATTCCTGGCAGGAAGTTACTTCCTTTTGTGTCCTGTACTTCCTTTGTAATGAGGAATGCAGTAAGGTCGTGAATTAACGATTGCACTTAACCTGCACATGTTTCACCTGCAAGTAACCGTGTATATCTGGGGCATGTGCTCATCTTCGCGTGATTGCGTGTGTGTGCATCCTTGTCTGCAAGTGCCAGTGTTTGTAAAAGTGCACACAACCCCACAGCAAGAAAGCAAGAGTACCACTCCCTGTCTTTGCGTGCGGAATTATGACCTTTCTTTGTCACATTTGCTCTTTTGGATGCCATCCAGTTTAAATAAAGTTTTAAAAAGACAGGGTGGACCTGCCTGCTGTTATTCTGGTCATTTCTTTCTTGCATTTCTCTTTTAACTTCCTTCTTCTGTCAAACAATGACTGTTTAGTTAAAAAGTGACATAAAAAAAAAAAAGATCGGTTGCGATAAAGATGCAGTCTCTGCTTATAGGAGGGTTAGCTTTAGTTAGTGGCATTGTAACAGGAAGAACAAAACCATAAACTTTTTCTCTTATTCCAAGGGTTGAGTTTCTGTTTCTCGTCATCTGAGGCAAAGTGAGAAGAGAAAAGAGAGGTAGAGAAAGGAGCACAGAGAGGTCAGGACTTTCCAGTTTGTCTCCTGTCACCTGTGAACACATACCGATGGAAACGCTCGAGGCGACGGTGAGTTGTCTTAATTTGAACTGAGAAAGGGAAAGAGCGAAGGAGGGAAGAGCTGTGAGGAGTCTACCGACACAAAACCACACGAATTCTAAAAGTTCCCAAGTAGAAAGCAAACTAATGGTGCGTTCGGGTGCCCCCCGTGAGTCACAAATGTCACCTGAAAGTTTAAGTTTCCCTCAAATAGCTGCCAGTTAATCTGCTTTTAAATGATTTATCCTGGCCGTTAATCGATGGGCTGTTGTCGTTCTCAGTGAAAAGTCACAACATAGCAAAAATGATCTGCTTTAAAAGCCATCAACCCAACACGATATATTAAAATTGCTTGTATTCTTCTACCGTTACATCAAAATGCAAAGATATTTAGTTTACTATCAGATCAGACAAAGAAAAGCTTAAAAATCGCCTTTGAGAGGCTTAAACTTCCGCCTCAGTTTGCCACCTTTGCTTGAGAAATCAAGTCACTGATGTTCGATGGTGAACATCTATTTCAATTCACACCTGATTTCCATGTGAAAGTGGTCACAAGTGGACACATTTGTAACTTTACAGGTCGATAAAACCACTGACAGTTGACTGGATCAGGGGACGACGGGAAGTCGAGGGCCACACGGGATACATTTTGTATCGTGTAAAGTCAAGCTAAAGTCAGTGTTTTTCCATTCAAACCTGTTCTCCCGAGAAACGCCATCCGCTTCTGTAATTGTTTGTACTGTTAGCGCTACCTACACACCGACCTAAAATCATCCAGCTACCAATTTTAGCTTCATCTACATTCGTCGAGTCTACTTCATAACAGTAATTTCAAGGTTATATTCACCACCGATGGATGATTAAGTCACGGGTAAACAACGTAAATGTAGCGAGGAAAACTATGAAATTTAAGCACTGTTAGCAAATTAAAAGCCAGTGTTTCAGGCCAATAAAAGGGCTCCACGGTAAGTGAAGTAGACAGGGTCAGTGTGCTCCTGTGGGTCCTAACTGTGGGTGGGCAGCCCCAGTGCGGGTGGGCAAATGTGTTTTTGTGTGCAGGGTGGTGAGCAAGTATGACTCAAAAAAGTACGACTGTGTGACTGCAGTGGCAAACAAATTGTAGCCGGTGTCTGTTTTTACTGTTTGGTGAGCGTCAAACGGTCCCACAAGAATGAGAAAACAAAAGGTGGGCACTTAGAATAGTAACAGAGGGGTAAGCTGCTATTTTTAAGACAAAGGTTGGAATTTTATGGGGGGGTTTTGTTTGAACTTTAAAAGGGCTGAATAAAGGGAGCAGGAGTGCTAAATATCAGTGGTAATGTGTGTATTTTGTTGTAGTTTTACGCACATGTGCAGTGTTTGCTAAAAAGAACTTTATACCATGATTAAAGCCACACTATGTAAACATTTCTGGATTAAAATATCTAAAAAATGTACATGTCACGTAATGTGACATGTACATAACGTGAGAAAAACGTAAAACGGTCAGCGTGATTTCTGCCTGAGTCACGTTGGATTTTCACTGAAAACAACAACTCCCACGATCCCACGCCACCTCACGGCATCATCTTCCACTATGTCTTTTATTAGGAGAAGAAATTACACATTGTGAATTTTAAACATTCATTTTTTCAAGTGCAGACAACACATAGAAGACAAAACCACTGCGGACAGAAGAAGAAATGTGTTTGGAAGGATTCCTCTGTGGCTGTTCAGTAACTTGATAATGTTATTTGGTTTCCTTAAACAAACTGGTTCTGAAGATAGTGACTTGTTAATAAAAAAAAAAAAAAAACCCTTGATACACTCAGGTAAACTCTCTGCATTATGGAACAGTTTATACCTTTATTAGAGGTATAAACTGTGTCCAATAGCGCAACAATTTGCCATTTGAACGCATCGAGACTTTCTTCCTGCTTAAACGGTTTTCTTTGCTAAATGAAAAGGTCAAAGGTTATCACAGCTGCCGTTGCTCCTCTGACTGATCACGACGAGCAAACTCCTTGGAATAAACCAACGAAAAGTTTGCTTTGTGAGAAGTGAGGTTTGAAATCCTAACACGCAAACAGGTAGGAGGCCACATGTTTTGACTTGTTTACTTGCAGTATAGTAAATCAAAACAGGAGACAATTCTATAAAGTTGTTTTTTGGTTGATAAAGGCTTTTTGCAGTCGGTTTACCATTCGTTGGCATTTCTTCATAACAAGAAACCCTGCAGGGGATGGATCCCACATGTTTTCCCCTGATACCGTGTTTAAAATGTAATTTGAAATGTGGTACTTATTTCGGTCGTGACAAGGAATAATCCAACTTTATTTGGCAGCAGTAAATCTGTTGCATGACTTGAAACTCAATGCCACACCGGCAGGACACTGCTAAAAGCTTTTTCTGCGGCTGCTGTTTGCGGACGTGCTTAATTCAATTGAAGGTATCGTTGTGCAGCAACTTGGGAATCGTCTTAAACATCCAATGAGAAGTGTTGAATGGTGCCTCCGCTGCCGACTTGCAAAATTGCCAACTCTTAAAAGCCAAAGACCAAACCTGTTTCAGAACTGAACTGATGGGATTCTTTACTACTATTGTGCTGTTTCCAAAGACTTTCACCTTTCCGAGAATCTAAGGCAGGGCGGTGAAGTTATTCCAGTCAGTTTCCTCAATATGAGAAGGTCGACATTGTGATCAGAAGTTAATGGAAAGGAAATGTGCGCAGATTTGTATTTTTTATTTTTTTTTGTTATTCGGTGCTCATATCCAGAGAAAAATGGGAACACTGCGACAATAACATTTCTAGTACAACTCTGGCACAATTGAAATATATGTTTAGACTGAAGTCGCCAAGAGCCACTTTTAAATTTCACTATCAACCTTTAAAACGGTCAAAAGGCATTTCTCGGCTGTCCCTCCACGTCCATAATATTTTGGAAACACCAAGGCCTGGGATTAGTTTTGTGAGTCGGCAGAGAAACACACGTCTGGACTAGACACATGTTTTCATAATATTCATGCAAGATTTTAATCTCTACAGGAGCACAACTTACACAAGTGACTATTTTTGGAAACCAGAACTCCCGATTCTGGAAAGGCTTACTTTGTTTTTACAGGTCCTTGACAGACAACAGAGTATTGAATAAAAACACTGATTCAGTCAAACGAGAACCAAAGGTTTTCACATTTCCACCTTTCCAAGGGATGACTCGTCCTGATGCTTATCTAAACATAATCACTTTAGCGCTTTGTTCGACCAAAGTCAAATTTCCTCCACAGATAAAATGTCGGTGTTTCGGTGCCGTAATCCAGCCACCGAGAGCCAACATCTGCTTTCTTAACCCTGCTCCTTTCCAACTCCTAACAGACAAAAACTTCCACTAATAAAAGACAACATTATTTAAAAGTCACGGCCCGAAGAGAAGCCTGACAGGTTCATGATTTCACCCCTTTTCCCAAAGCTTCTCTTATAAAGAGTTTCCATTCAGCAGCCGCGGACAAAGCCAAATCCACGCTGAGCGGCTGATTCATTGATTCATGGATTCATGGATGACCTGCGTTCACACATGTCCAAGAAGCTTACAACCCACTAATGAGGCAGTGTTATGAAGCGCTGGCTAAAATAAAATAATCTGTTTGAGCCAAAAAATTGGCTGCAGCACAGAGTTCAGTGAAGAGCAGAGGAAGTGGAACATCAGTGATAATATTTTTGCGGTTTTCTGATCCACGGGAGTAATGATAATATGTAACGATGGGCTTTTATGGATCGCCAAAACCACTGTATTCTTCACAGTCAGTGAGACATGAGGGAGACAAAGGGCCAATGTTGAGCCTCACAGAGGAGACGACTTCTGTAAAAGTAGGACAAGCGTGAGCGGAAAGATAGAAGAGATAATTTGGGACAGATTAAAGCCGAGTGAAGAAAGAGTTGTTTAATTAGTACAGAAATGAGAGCTGACAGAGGGACAGCAGGGTCTTATTACCTTGTTCAGATTCAAAATGTTGATATCAGACAGAACACAGGAGTGTGTGTGAATGTGAACAAGAGAAAAAATTAGAGGGAAACAGCGAAGCAGACTGGCTTTAGGCTGACACTAACAAGCCCTCCTCCTGGTGCCAGCAGAGACATGTCTGCCCATTCCCAGGGTTCCATCGTGGTCGACCAGCAAAGAACTTCTGTCCAATCAACCACTGGCAAATCAGACAATACACATTTTCACACACACCTCTAGTCGCAACCGTAACGCTGACATAAAGATGTTCTGGACTCGACCTGAACACGGGCTTGTGGAAAAGCTGCCTGTATCCGTCACGCATTTGGGTGCATTTTCTAGAAAAAAAAGAGACCCGAACCTGAGCAAAGTCCAACCTAGAATCTAGAATCAATCCGGGGATGTTTAGACCCGATCCAAAACGTGGTTAAGCCGTATTGGCTGTAAAACGCTGTCAATTAAAAAGCAACCGCGAATGAAGGGGCCGCAAATGTTGAAAGTAATTCCAGAAAATCCATTCGTAGTCTAAGCGATCTGTGAAAATGGCGTCGCGGAAGTCATTTTACTTTCCACCGTAACCAAATAACGTATCGTCCTGAACCAAACACACAGAAGAGGTGATGTCTGTCTACCCCTATGTTTTGATAATGAGTTATTGCAACAATACCATATACAACACAAGGGTTAATGGTGAAGTATCTCAATCACGTTCGTGGCAAGCAGCGTGACATTTATTATCATTTGTTTAATTTCTCAAACTAGGATTCTTCCGCAAGACATTTTAAATGGCTCACTTTGTTTGGTATTTTGGAGCGTTTACATTGTGTAAACATATCTTTAAAGGCTGAACGAGGCCTACATTTAGCCTCCAGCCCGCCACAGCAGCTGCTGGTGAAATCGAGCACAGAATAAACCAGGAGCATCAAAAACGAACAAATTAAGCCACTGCTATTGGACACATAATGGGCTTACAGGGGGAAAAAAAATGTAAACCTGATTATTTCTTTCCTTTTCTTTGTTACCCTCAAGCTCAGGTTCTCGCTGTGATCTGGTTGGACGTGATCCAACAGGGAAACGCAGCTTCTTTTCCGTCCCCCCCTTTGATATAATACATGTATGGAAGGTACGGGGAGGATTTAGTTACTATTTGATGGGAGCCATATGGGGCCTTTACGGTGGGGATCGGAAATAAGGGAAGATGGATAGATGAGTGGAAGGACATTTCCTTGTAGGAGGTCGACGCTAAGGAGATTTTCCATCCTCCGATTTATACACATTACATCTGCATCCATATGTTTTAATGCCATAAATTCTCGATCTAGCACTGACTCTTTTTTTTTTTTTGAGTGAGAGAATAAAACTTTCAGCAAAAACTCAAAGTCTGTAAAACTAAACAAACATGCACTAAAAAGAAATTGCGCTGTTTAAAAAGTGGCCAGATTTTTTTTCAAATCAGGTCTATAAAAGACCAGATTGTTGGTCTGAGTGTTGTTATGTTTCCATGTTCATTTAATCCAAATTCTCATGACAAAATTGAATTTAAATGACTGTTTTAGGATCAATACCGATGCTAGTAACTAATTACTGATTTTTTTTTTTTTGTTCATACCACATTTTACTGTGTATGTTCATAAAAGCTTATTTTCCAGCGCTGCAATAAGCTTTTGGAGTGTTCCTTTACTGATACTGGTGTTAATGATGGTTATAAAATTGGTGGTTCTGGGTTTTGATTTTGATCGGCTGAGCCATGTTTGAAGCCGTGGTAAGTCAGCGTTACTGCGCCAAACAAATTGTTTGAAAGTGCCTGATTTTGTTTGTGAATTGGGATTTGCTGGGTGAGCTCAGCATGGGTGAGATAAAAAAAAAAGAAAAGAAAGAAAGAAAGAAAGAGAGAAAAAAAGAACGGAGACACGTGGGAATTAACGAGAGAAAGTGAAAGTCTGGAAAACGTTGAGATGTGAAGCCCTGACTGTTCAAACGCACCACGTGGTCAAAAAGGGTGAAAAATGCTTCATAGAGGCAAGATAACTCAGGTAAGTGACAGGGCAGAGATGTTAGCCATGTTACTGTTCAGGGTCTTTCACGTACTCTTCATAACTAGAAATAAACATCACTACAAACCAGGACTTATTGCTTTATTGAGGTATAGAATCTAAGGTTTTATTTCCGGCGTCTTGCGTCAAAACGCCGGGAAGAAATGCATAATTAAAAAACATCCCGACTTGTCTTATTTCCAGTGCTTTTCTTCCTCATTGCGTCTTCTTTTGTCGTTCCCCATTTTTAACAACTGTTAGCTCTCGTAACAGTATCCGTGTTTCAGTCAGGGTACTTTTATTTAAGTATCGCATTATAAAAGATTCATGGAAATGGCTAAAGCTCTGCGCTTGAGATGTTTTTGCCTTTTTGTGAGAAAAGAGTTGCTTAGACGGAGACGGAGACACTGTTTCCAAATAAGTTCTGATGTGTCGAACATTTAGCTCACGTGACTGATCTGCGGATTCTGCTTCTGGAGAAGGTTTTCTGCGTCCTCCCATCATGTGTGAAACCATCGCAGGTATAGCAACTGGTCTCACGAGGAGACCAAAGGATTCCTCTGTGAAAAAAAAACCCAGCTCTGCTTCTTCTGCTGTGTTTAACATATCCGCGTGTTACGTAGACACAACAAGGCCTGGTTTATTCGCTTCAGAGCAGTTTGATGGAAATGGGCCGAACAATTTTGGCAACATTTCAAAAGTTCACTTTGAAATTTGCTTGACACTTACATGGAAGTGAACTTTTGAGTGTTTAGCTTGAAAGCCTACCGTTCTTGTGAGAATTTGCCTGAAAAAGAAACCGATTTCAAATATATTTTTTTAAAAAACGCGAAAGCTTTTCGTGATATGGATACACAGTAAGTTGCTCGGGCTTGTCATCGCGCAGTATGATATGACGTGACGTGTAGGTGAGTCCTCTGTCGACAGAAATGAAGTTCAATCTGACCGTAAAGATAAATGAAATCATAATATTGTTTCCAGACGCACAGAAAGGTGAGCAGTGATGTAGAAGGGGTCTATTAGGAGCTACACTACCCTCGGCGCGTTTATCAGTGCTTTATAACCATGTTGACTGAGCAAACAAAGTGATAACACACAAGCGGCAGCTGTTGGCAACACACACACACACACAAACCCAGCTGTAGACACATCCTAATGAGCATTCCAACGTGGGAACGCAAATATCCTGTTTTCACGTGTCAAGCTGTTAAACCAAGGTCGTGTGTGAGTGTGTGTCTGTGTGTGGCGGGTCTGAATATCTGTATCCTATCTGACGATATAATGTATAGCAGCAGTCTTCTCTTCTGCGTCCTACGAATGGCCGAACGGTCTCTGCGTCTGCCTCATCTGTCAGCACGACTCGTTCACAGTACGCGACTTCAGCGACTTTCTTTTCTTTTTTTTTCCACAATATGTAGAAAAGAGGCATGACGTTTTTGATTCAAAAATGCTTTATTAAGCCACATTTCCACCCAGAACTTTTTGTCCCGGAACTCGAGTCCAGAAATGAAAACCGCCGGTTGTCTGCGTTTCCACTGCGGTCTAAAGACCGACCGAAGAAGGTGAATCCCAAAAAAAAAACCGACGGCGCGTTTTCCTCATCATTTTTGCGTGTAAATACAACAAAGTGTTGCAAACACCATATATCGCAGAAGGTTACAAGTCTTTATTTGAAGCAGACGTGTATTAGAGACTTTATTTCTAATTCCCACTGTTCAATAAATATAAATCATATGCTCCTGTTTGTCCTCTTAAACTTACTGCATTATGCTGTTAAGACAAGCTCAGTGCTTCCTGTAACTGCACAGCAGACAACTGCAATGTGACCGAAAATTTTACATTCTTATAGCCTTTGGCCGCATTAGGAATCTACTTAATAACTGTCCACAAACTGCCTGCATGTAACTATTTCAACTATATAGTTCTATTTCTTATGGTATAGTTCTCATGATTTTTAATTATAACTGTTCTTTTATACCTCTTGGCAACCCGAGAAACATACTAAATAACCCGTGTTTTTTCTGTGTGGTGTATTTCTTATGGTACGTGTTTTAACTGACTTCGTATGTTTGAATTTCTCCCCCATCATTTTTATCCCGGCGCAATCTCGCCATCTCCGTAAGACGAGGGCTCAACCTCAGTGAAAAAGGTTCACGTACAGCCATTACAAAAGCCCTGTAGCATTTCAGTGGACAGAGATCCTTCATTTCTAACGGGGTTCGCATATCGCGCTTGACATTGTGACTCTTGTGGCGCTTCTAAGTTACTGTGTTATTACAAAATACAGTTTGGTTGAGATATTAACACACATACACCCACGGTGACTGAATCTGAACTAGTATTAAAGGAATAATCCGGATAGCTGACTTTCTTATAGTAAAGCAGTAGAAATGTTTTTTACTGGAGGAAGCATCGGCTGGACTTTTTTTTCCTCAGTCCATCTGTCTCATGCTTCATCATAATGCGTCGAAGCGCGGTAAAAAAAAAAAACTGCCCGTACAGATACAGCTTTTTAAAACCGGCGTCTGGAATAAAACCCCGCGAATACCGACCAATCAGGAACGTGGCTTTAGGCCTCATATTTTGTTCCAGCTTCAAAATTGTGTTCTTAAGAAGGGCTTACAATTTTAATAGCGAGTGGTTAGTTTATGTTGCTTTTTAATACTCAGTGAGAGAGAGAAACTGGAAAGATTGAGAGCTTAAGTTCATAAGCTTGGGTCAAACCCACAACCCGGACCCGGTTTTGGATCCGGTACACCAACACTTAAGACATCAACATTTCTCAGATTTCTTTGTCTCTACACGTCCGTGTATTTTCCTCGTATATTTATGCCAAAATATCATCATCGCCATTATCATCATCTCCTCCTTTCTTCTCCCTTCGCATTTGTCTCTTTCAACTCTCATGCCCACCCTCTCCTCTTCCCTCTTTCTTTCCTGTGATCCCAGCGTTCCTTTTCATCCCAATCCAAATGACCTGGCCATGAAAACACATGAGCGTGCACAGAGACGTGTGCGTAGATGTGTTTGTACAAGTTCCACAATACGCCTGTGTCTGTTACCTTGCCATCAAAGCATTCTTCTGCTGAAAAAAGACTTTATCGTAAAATCGGATCAGGTTAAAATGACGTAAAAACAATCAAGTCTTGACCAGAAAACCCTTTTTTTTTTGTTGTTTTCTTGTCTTTCCTTTCTACACTATATGCAATTCCAACCACAGACTCTAATGGGCTGTTTTATTTTTGTGGCAGCAAAAAAGTCATGTGAAATCAATGAAATCATTTTATATGAATGCTTTTTGTTAATTTATTGATTTCTTGAGTGCGTAGCTGTGTAATAAGTGAGGTAATGCACAGCGAGAGAGCCAATATTCTGAAGGGACTTTGCATTTTATTGGAATATCTGGGAAGATGCTGGAAACGGCTTCTTCTTCTTCTTCTTCTTCTTCTACTCTATAAGTCATGTCAGTTAAATCTTCACTACATCAGTCCTTATGTTAAGCACACTTACTCTGTTTTGAAAACAGCAAACAGAATGTGTTTGCAAAGTGCGATAACCCCGTGCCATATTACGACGATATTACTTGATAAATAAGCGAACCATCGACGCATCCGCCAACAAATTGACACCAGTTAATCTGAGGGAAGCAGACGGCTGTTCTCTGGCTTCATTTGATTGACCGAATGGTCTGAATGCATCAACCGCGTACAAAATTCTTTTTCTCGCGCAGCACGTTTCAGATTCGACGGTGGGCGCTCGTTTCCATCCACCTTTTCTGATGCGGTGCTTCAAAACGTGCCTGAAAGCACATTTGTGAAAACGTGGCTAACGTAACTTTATTCTTGTGGTTCTCTCACTCTCTTGCTCTTCTTGTGTGTTAAACCCATATCGACGCCTTACGTAACCGTGGAGACATGCCAAAGGCCTGTTTAGATGCATGGATCTCACACACACACACATACACACACATCCACTGCCAGAAAATCACTTAACTTCTAAACTCCTGCCTCATAAAAGAACAAAACTGCTTGTGTCACTCCTGAAAAATTTTCCTCCCCCTCGAGCCCTAAAACTGACTGTAACCTGATTCTCCGAGGTGGACTTGAACCATAACACGCTGAGACTGCAGGAGGTAGTAGGTGAAAAGACAGAGACAGAGGGTGAAGGTGTGATAGAAAGCGAGAGGGAGGCTTGTGTATTTTGGCAGCGGACTCTACTAGGGGAGGTTTATATTAGTAGCTTTGAATTAAATCTAAATATTTACAGTGAAGGATATGATTTAGCTTGAAATTGGCTGCCGATGACGGCCACGCACGTGTGTGTGTGTGTTCTTGTTTGTGTGTGGAAATGAGGTTAAAGTTTAAAAGGCTCTAACACACTCTGGCCTACACTTTACTCCCTGTAGTCCACATGTAATGCAATCATACACATACAGTATTGCCACTCTTGTTAGGACATGCATTGATTCTTTAACTGTAAATTTAACCCTGACCTTTACCAGTAAAACCTGATCCAGCGTGAAGCTCTGAGATAAATATACAGCCGGTTTTCTGTACTAACAGAACAACTGGCCTATACAGTTCCATACTGCACTATAAGAGGTTCTGAGTTGCGTCAGAAATATCTTGGAAAAAAAACAGCTGAGGCCACACAGGGAGGCTGGACTGTTGCTGAACTGATTTTCTGCTGGTGTTTTACCCTGTGCGCAAATCCAGTAAGTCCTCCAACCAAAATATAGAAAGGTCAGTAGTCTCAAAGTCAGATTACCTTGGGGTCGTAGGAGGGCCACTTCAATGTTCACGAAAAAGCCTGTGACCTTTTCTTTTCCGTTTGTTTGAGCGACGATGCTTGGGGTTATACAGAAGGTAGCGTTTTCACTGAACTCCACGAAAGGAACACTGCGGAATCTGCCTGCCTGTGTTCTGTCACGTTCCCTTCCCTTTTGGAAAAGACTAAATGTTCGTTATTGGCAGCGAAACAACAAAACAAAGCCGCGCGACATGCTTTTTTTTGGCATGAAAAACTGTCTGGGCACGAGTGGCAACTTTGACCTTTGTGTTCATATTTTGCACCAAACAAAACACTTTTTTTATTTCAATTGCTCATGAATTTGTCAGTGCATTTAAACTGGTTTGAAGCAAATAGATAAATTACAGTATATTATGAGTGTAAGAAGCGGTTTGAGGCCCCGGTTCATTCTACCGTCTGATACGACCCAGACAAGCGCTTCCCGAATTAGCGCCGCCACCAGTATTGGGACAAAATGCTGCCTGTGGAGGATCCTCATCAATAATCGTTGGAGACAAACGCTTTATTGACCCTCGCCTCCTATGCAGCCTCACTACATCACCTGACTTCCCCCTTCTCGTCAATTTATATAATAACAATGGGATTTTCGTGACCACTTTTTTTTTTTTTTTTTTAAAGGGCAGATCAGATGCGCAACAACAAGAAAGTGTTTATTGTTAGAGCTGAGGCTAGCGGGGTGCTTTGAACAGGTGTTGATGCGTTTCCAAACAGATCCCAGATCTGGCCTCCAGTCAATTTAAAGCACCACACATTCCTGAGACTGGATGTTATGTGGATTCAGTGGGAGGCTCAGATATTTAGAGATCACAGCCCTGCAACCGATGTGTCAGTGTGAGCTGGAGGAAACACAAACACAGGAACCAATAATGTTGAGTTCGGCAACTTCAGTAAAAATAT
>JAPQRN010000011.1:931108-942695 GCA_037367275.1 Coranthus polyacanthus
GATGTGTCAGTGTGAGCTGGAGGAAACACAAACACAGGAACCAATAATGTTGAGTTCGGCAACTTCAGTAAAAATATTCCGTTTTTACTTTTTAATAAGTATACCGTACCTGTAGCCAGTTTTTAAACAATTCTTTTCGTTGACACGTTTGTAAAAGAGCCCAAGTTTGAGGTCTTAAAGTAGATTTAAATGCACACGCGTTCAATTAACGTAGACATAAAAAGAGAAAAGCAACAACTTCTTAATGGAACCAGCAGATTTGTGACAGTTTGAGTGATGAGTCATTCATGTGGAAGGAAAAGAAATGTTAGTTTAGACAAACAACAGACAAAGACAGGCGTCAAAGTACATCAAAATGTGAGCGACACACCTATCGTGTTACAAAGATAATCTGATTCATTTTGGTAAATGACTTAAAATGGCAACACGTCAAAGGGTAATCATTTCAAACACAGAACAAAACCAAACGTCTGCATAATCTCAGTTGTGTAGTTGTGATGAAGTATCTGCAATAAGTCGTCCGTCGTAGAAACCACCTTTGACAAACACGATCTCAGCACAAAACTGCATAGATCTGTGACACATTCAGCAATCCAGTGTCAAGTGATCCGTATGATTTCTGTCATATTAATACGACTTTAACCTTTAAACTACTGATACATTTTAAGTATTGTAGGTGACGCACGTACCGGCAATAGTGCATCGGAGGATTTTCTTCACAATCGACCCCAACCTCAACAAACACACACACACTGAGCGCAACCTTCTCCAGTGTGAATCAGACCACACACAGACACACAAAGACAAACACAAGAGCCTATCAGTGAACTCAAATGATAATAAAGTGGGCCAGTGAAGTGTAAGGAATGGAATGCCACGCACACATACGTTGTGTTTCCATGTGTTAAGAGAACATTACACTGACTTACGTTCATTTCCTGGAGACTCGTCTTACCTGTAATTTACTTAACCGTAACAATAACTTTCAAACAACTCTTAATCCCCCAAATTTAGTGATTTACACAAAGGGAGCCTTCATTTCATCCCCGTAACGTCCTCACAATTGACTGAGAAAACAGTCACTTGTGTGTTGTGTAGTAACGTGTTGTGTAGCAACTTGTAACGAGTTACTCTGGTGTCATTACTTTACGTTAAAGGGATTACAATTTCCCAAACAGTAACTATATTAGTTACTAATCCAACTAACACGGCGTTGCCGGAAAGCGATTTGCTTTTTTTTCAGTTTTAGGGCTGAACACTATGCGATATAAATAAATAAATGGTGTATTGTGAATGCATTCTATATTATGAATAAATTGCAGCTCCTGTGTAACCCTGACCCAAAAAAACACTAAATTAAAGAAGGAGGAGGAAAGAAACCGGAAAATATTCACATTTAAAAAGGCGGCGTCAGAGAATTTGGACTTTTTTTCTTAAAGGTTTACTCAAACCGATTATCCATCATCAAAATAATCCATTTAACAGTCGGCAGCTAATCGATTAATCGTCGCAGCTCTACCTTCAACCATGAAAAACACAGCATTTCATTTAGCGAAGCATCTGATACGGCAGCACGGCAGCAACGTGAAACTTGTTGGGAAAAAAAAAAACACCGGCGCTCACCAGGAATGTGGACACAACAGATAAACAACATGAACTGGATTTCAGAGCAGAACACGGGAGAAAGCGAAAGTGATACGGTAAGACAAACATTAACCCAGTACTGTTCATCCAAGCGATACCAAGCGTTAAGTAAAGTAATATTATTACTTTTTAAAGGAGTAATTAGTAAAAAGGAACTTGTTACACGTCGTGAGAAACCTGCCCAACACAGGCCCCTGTAACGTAATAAATACACGGCCAAACACACACACAAACACACAGATAATACAGGAAAAAGCCCCACACAAAGAAACACAAATAACAAAAGGCTTTCTGACAATCGCGTACACGCAACCGGCGCGCATGCCAGCATGTGAAATAAATCAAGTCCTAATACAGATACAATCCACTCTCTCTCAGTTTCACCCCTTCAGCCTATAGTTTCTGTCCACAAGCAACGAAAAAAATCTTGCTCAATATCCGCATAGTCTTAAATGATCGTCTTGTTTCGTATATTAAAAGCCACAAGAAAACACTGAGTTTGAATTTCACAGCACATTTTGGATTTAACTGACTTTTTACATTGACCGTCGACACAAAACCCAGCGGCATGCAGTGTGATGAGCCATACGACGGAGAAAAGCCTCCAATCTCGTTATTTACGTCGAAGGCCGAATGCCTGCTGTACTGGGCACAAAACCAAAAAGAACCAGCAGCTTCTGTGTTTACATGTGTCGTATTTGTTTGTGAATCCTGCGGCGCTGAGGCAACGCTGGAGCATTCCTCATTGTACGGTGTTGTTCCAGGCGTCTTTTGTCTTAACCAGGCTGGTATGGGGTGTAACTCCACTGCGATTCAAAGAAGGGCCCTGTTTGCAGATTAAAAATAGCTGGCCTTCGCATGAGAACCAGGGGATTCCCCACATGCAGATACATGGCTCCGTGTTTTTCATTTAGTCTATATCCAGAATCATCTCTAACCTACTCCTTATGTGATTTCCTGCCACATGTAAAGAGCCAGAAAGGACAAAAAACATGAAATACACACACGAGTGATGTTGTAAATGGGCTTTTTGAGTCGTAGATGAAGTTATCCTCTTGTTAATGAAGTCAGTAAATCCCTAAAGCATTATTAAGACACTGATACAGCATGTTGCTTTCATGCCAAGTCAATTGAAAGCAGACACAGCTGACCTAAACCCCTCATAATAAATAAAAAGGGCTTATAATGAACAGAAATGTCAGAATTTGTCCAAAATGAAACCCGCAAGGATTACAAAAACTTCCCACCATATATATTTCTTTCATCAGCTGCACATAAACACTGAATTTTATCACGGAGATACTCAATATCAAGTGAAGAACACGATCGGGACCGGGCAAAACCGACGTTTTCACATGTTGATTTCATTTCATTTTGGCCGACTTTCACAAAACACACAGATTTTAATCTTTCATTATCAAAATATGTGTCCTGTATCCTTTCTAAACTGCACTCTGGATATGAGCAGCAGCCGCCTTCAGAAAGAACAGCTTTCCTTTTCCATTAGTTTGCTGGAAAGATGCTTTTGCGTTTCCCGCACTAAATTATCAGGACAGACGCACCATGGAGGTCTTCAACAACGCGTAGCACTGTGATTTATCACCTATTTGAGCAGCGAGTGGCCTCCTTCGGTGACACATTTCTGAACCTGTTATAGCCCTTTGCCTGCTTGTTACAGCTCACTTCTAAAGCACCCATCTGTCCGGTGGAGTAGCGTTACAGTTTAAACAGCCCTCTTGCTGGGATTCATACAGTATATTTGCGGGGTCAAACACAGGTTTACTACTGCAGTCCTGCAGATTTTTCCCATGTAAAAACCTTACGCGTCACCTCTCGTTGTACAGACCTCAGCTTAACGAACAGCAAGTAAGCGATGTTATATCCCAATTATGAGGAGAGTAGAGTGGATTTGCTGCAACTTTTCCTTTGACCCAGGCAATAGTAGGAGAAAAAAAAGGAGTTTCACTTTGGCTGATGAACTCATCTCTCTCATCTATTCCTCCTTCCTGCACTGAATCGGTTGATATGTTTCTGCAAATAACAAAGTGCTATCTATTAATCAGCACTAATAGTCAATGTCACAAAGATCAGACTTGGAGTGAGGAGCACTAACAAATCAAAGATTGTAAAAGAATTGGTGTCACTTTAATGAAACCTTTGAAACCTATACACGCACTATTTGTACTTAACAGCACTTATTCCCTCTACACGTTTATTTCAGGGGATAAAAAAACAGCTTAAATTACTAGCCCACCTCCATACCTGACCTGCATATTCCACCTCTGCACAGAACATCTGCAACCTACTTTAAATTCATCCTGCGCTACCGCCTCTGACTGCCCAAATAGCTCCAACATGTTCCTTTTTACGCACGCAATTTAACCCGTTTAGCTGGCTAAACGCTGCTCAGCAGATTGCCCATCCACGTCGCTTTGATTCCGGATTGCACTGTTTACACAAGTCAAGTCGAGTCAGACGACGTGGTTCAAATCGTTTGACAAGTGATCGAGAGAGAGCGAGAGAAAAAAGGGGGCGAAAACTTTTTTTTTCGGGTCAAACCTCCAGAACTCCGCACACTTTCACTTCATTTCCAGCAACTTCGCGTTAATACCCCGGCAATATTTCCTGTTGTGACTTTAATATTCTCGTAGTATTTCCTGTTATTTTATGCAATAGCGTAGCCTACTGTTAGATAGACAGATCTTTTTAATGTGATATCGCAATGATACACCCGAAGATGATAAAACAAAAACCCCTAAGAGTCATGAAGCGTGTTTAGTTTTCCATAGTGTCCGATCGCTGCCACGGTAAAACTACACCCTTGACATTAAACAACTCGTGTAGTTCAATTCAATTATTGCTCAACAATAGCGACTTTTTTTGTTGTTGTTGCAAACTTGGGCTCCTTTGTCGTATCGGAACCCTGCAACATTTCCCCAAAGGGAGCGTGACAAGTCAAATACGGCACATTAACTGTTAACGTGAGTTGAAAACCAGCTCTTACCTGTGATATGGACATGTTCAGGTAGACAAAAAGCCCCGTGGTGGAGGCAATCTGCAACACCACCACCACTATCACCACCATAGCCACCCACATCTTGGACGGCGCTTCCCGGCGCCCCGTCCCGCTCGGCCCGCCGGCAGGGACCATCATGTAGGTGGTGGACTCGCTGCTCACCGATCTGAAATAATCCTGGTGCTGCTGCTGTGCGCTCGGAGTGGCCATCGCATTCCCGACGCATTAGTAAACCATTAAAACCAAGGGAACAGCAAAACAACAACAACAACAACAGCAGCAGCCTACTACAACAGCCTCCCCAAGACTTGACCGAGTGACCGAAAATTGGTGCAAAATTAGATCTCCATGCGTCCGCCGGCCCGGCAACGAGGCTTTTCATTCAGCGAGAGGACAAGAGAGGAGAGCTGCGGAGAAACAAAGCAGGGGGAGGACCGCGAAGGAAGTTTAAAGTTTGGGTCTGTCCATGTCTGCTCAGCGTTCGGCTGCTGCGCAAAGTGGGACTGGAGCCGCCGTGAGAGGCAGCGGCGGATTGATGGGCTGCAACCGGGAGAGCACAGGAGGAGGAGGAGGAGGAGGAGGGGGTGGTGGTGGGTTAACCTTTTCATCACCCTGGAGCTCTGGAGGAACTCTCTCCCTCTCTCTCTCTCTCTCTCTGCATTCACGAACATAACATAAAGTCCTAAACGAGGTCAGCGGAGTTTGTTGTCACTGTTTAACCATAACCCTCTGGTAGCATTAAAGTAAGAGTGCATTGAAAATACTCCACTACGAGTGAAAGTCCCGCATTCAAAACCTCGCTTAAGTAGTTAAAGTATGAAAAGTCAGAGTGTCGTGCAGTCAAGCGGTCCCTGTCAGTGTTTTTTTTTTTTGGTTTTTTTTGTTGCTATTTTGGATTCATTTCACCGCCTGTACGTGTTCAAGGCTGAGCTCGTTTGAACTACTTTATGAACGGTTTGGTTGTTTCATGTGCAGCGCGATCTGCAGCACTGCATCACATTCCAGGTCGTCGTACCTCCGTCCCGTGCGTATGTCTCTTCAAAAGTGAACTTTTTCGTGAATTACGAGGATCTAATTGCAGAAATGCAACATAATAGTCATAATTATGGTGCCATTAGTGTAGAAACACGCGAAAATGAGAATCGCTGCGTTAGAGAATGAGGTGTTTGTATCTGCAGGGGGAGCAGGTTTTTCTTTTTCGTAGCATCATGCTGCTTGTGTTTGAGTGTGGACCAGGATTAATGTCCCCTTATCTAAAAAAAAAAACAAAAAAAAATCTAAAGAGGGACTTCTTTGTGACCACCATAGATGAAGGTGAAGGGAGTATTCAGTCGGCTGCGATTTGCGACTTCACCACTAGATGTCACTCAATATCACACATTGAATCTTTCAGAAGGAGGAGAATATAAAAAACTCAGGCCATAAAGTAACGCTGACGCCTTCAGTTTATCACAAACATTACAAATCAACGCATTTGAATGAAACACTGCAGTGGAGCAAAAAGTACAATGTTTGCGTCTGGAGTAGAAGTATGAAGCTGCATGAAATGGAAATACTCAAGTAAAGTACAGGTGCTTGAGTAAAAGTACTTGGTTTGCATTCCACCGCTGATGGGTACTGTATATACTGTGTAAATGTAAGCTTTATCTGCACATAAACAGAGGACTTTGGAATTCATAAATATCACATTGTATTTTTTCATACTGTTGCCCCTTTTCATTTAATCTCTGCCACTCGGGAATTAAAATAGAAATTTAGACCAGAACGTGCACAATACGTATGGCCCGTTCGTCACGTTTTCCCAAATGTCCAATGATGTTATTGTTTATTCTGACAATTCAGTTAGGCAAGAATCATTTTTCTGGTTTTGTCTTGTCATAATCAGATGACAGAGGGCGCTCCTTCTTTGTTTGATTCTTGACACTTCAGGACATCGTGGCGGTCGCCGGACTGGAGTTTGTAAAAACTATAAATCAATACGGGACGGTGTGTACAAACTGTTTTTTTTTTCTCTCTCTCTCTCTCTTTCTTTCTTTGGCCTCTTTAAATCTCAGAGGTGCTGTAACTCCAGTGTTTGTGTGTATGTCTCATGGTCTGTTTTAGAGCTTTACACTGTTTGAGAGCAAATATTTGCTCAAAGCCCTTCAGTTTATCACGGTGGAGCAAGTTTAGCTACGATTAAATATTTGAACTTCAGTTTCTAAACATCACAAAGCAGTCAAAGCAAGAACTTACTGCAGCCCGCAGGCAAAGAAAAAGGAGGAAAAAAAAGTGCCTTCTAAAGCTTTTATCATCTCTAAAGCAACCTTAAAACAAAGCAGTATCAATTCATCATCATGACGTTGCTCATATTTTCTCCTAAATTGTGTTTACAGTTCAGCTCTAAACAACGGCATTTGCTTTGTTTCCTTTCCACCCACAAACAGCTGGAAAGCAAAGTGCGTGCCCACTGTCAGGACTGTTTATGGAGGACGGGAGGCAGATGAACCGGTTGAGGAGTCAGTCAGATCCGGACCATTAGAGGACCAAGGGGTTCAAACTAAGTCCAAACCAGACCGGAGAAAATGGAGTCAATTTGCGGCCCAAAGTTTGGGTCTTTGGGCTGTTTAAATTTCTGTGAAACTTCTTTTGGGTGTCAAAAGTCTGCACCGTAACAGTGCAACTCAGGGCCAATAGTTGGAAGCATCTGAAACGCTTTTTTAAAACTGTGATTCTCTAACGCATCCAAAAAATAGTCCAAGTCATTTTTTTTTTTTTTTTTTTTTTTTAATCGAAGCAAAGCTACAGGAGTGGTTTCCACCAGATGTGGAAGACATCAGTTCTACTGACTGAACGCTGACCTGGCTGTCATTTACAGCAAGTCCAAATCTTGGTGGCCAAGGAAGGAATGCTGCGGTCTGCAGGTGACATGTGACTGACAAATCAAAACACAGATCTTTTTTTTTTTTAAAGAATATCTTTGGGTGTTTTATGCCTTTTTTTTTGGATAGAGATAGTGAAGAGAGACAAGAAACATAAGGAAACAGTTTAGTCCCAATCCTTTGAGTTCTCTTCACGTTGTGTGTGTGGAAATGCTCTTACTTTCACTATTAAACATAGCCATGGGTTCCACTGTTGATTTTTTTACCATTTGATTTCACCAAATTCTAAAAAAAAAAAAAAAAATCAACATTCAAGACCACATTTCTTCCTCGATGATGGTTCGTGGTTGTAACAATGCGTCGGACAGTTCTTAACCCAGTTTCCGTAGTTTCGTCATCTCCTTAGTTATTTTCTTTGTTTGGGTTTGTTTCAATAATTTGACCCGTCTGAAACAGTCACATCTTTTCCACACCCATGGCTGAGAAGCTACTCACTGCATCATCATAAAATAAATGGATTCCAGTTGAAACGTATTAATTGCTGCAGTTCTGACCCAATGAGAGGCTCTTACCTATGGGCTTTGTTAAATCCAGGTGGGGATTTTTTTTGTTGGCTGGGCAGTGTACATTTCAGTGCATTAGCAAAGTAGGCTTTTGGATCCTTATAGTGTGTAAAGAATCTGCTCCATTTGATAGATGTTCCATAGTTTTTGGATCCAGGTATTGTATGTAGCGGGGGTCTGGTTTCAGTCATCTGGTTGTTATACACTTCAAGGCTGCTGTGAGTACAATATTTACGATATTGCGTTCTCATCTATACCATAAGGCATTATTCTCAATGGTGCCACTAGTGTTGGGTCGTGTGGGACTTTCTGATGGAAAATCTCTTTGAGGGCATCAAATACCTCTTTCCAAAATCTACTCATTTTAGGGCATGATCAGAATATATACGTGCGATCGTCAGTGTGTGTTCCACAGTCGTCCAGCATAAAACGGGATGTGCTGGACCCAAGTTGGCAATTATTACAGGTGTTATGAAAAACCTACATATCATTTTCCTTTTGAATTCCCTCCATGTGTTTGAATTTGTGGCTCAGTGCGCTCTGCTGCGCACCTCTACAGGAGAATATTACGATCCAATAGATATGTGTCTGTTTGTCTAGAGGATAAATGTCTGTTATGATGTAACTGACACTTTTATGTTTGAAGTTGAATCTTCCAGTAGTCCTTTCTGGCCAGACTGTGTTTTTTTTTTTCCAGGTCATCCATAGAATCACTTGATGTACTTTTCCAGTCTGAGGTGAAAGCTGCCAGTGGCTGTCCTGCCAGAGAGAATTTCACCACAGACAGCGTCCTGTGGGAAGACCCTAAAACAGACCCCAAGGCCAGGCGAGGCGTTTTATCGATCGCATGTGACTTCACTTTGTCATGGTTCTTCTCCAGCTCCTGCTTCTCACTCTCCGGCTCCTCCCCTCCTCTCTCTCTCTCTCTCTCTCTCTCTCTCTCTCTCGTCATCCCGCTGCATTGCCCGCTGCCTCTCTCCACCTCCTCACCACTCCCCACTTCTTATTCCTGGAATCAGCTCCACCTGTTCTCATCTGCACTCAGTCACAGCAGAAAGTCAAGCTCTCCGCTGCTCAGTCTGACCAGATTGTTTTTTCACCACGCTCAAACCTGTTTCTTCTCTGCCAACCTGCTCCCCGCCTGGTCCATCTACTTTGTTGAGTTGGTCTTCTGTTTTCAAAACCCTGCTTGCTTGAACTTCTCTTCACCTGATCCTTACCAGGCGTGTTCACCACTTACCTGTGTACTACCCGCCCTCCTGCTCAACCAGCCTCCAGCCTGCTTCATCCCCATGTTTACACTCCTTTACCGCTTTACTTGTCTTCCAGTTCCAAACCAACCCGATCCAGTTCCTCATCTCCCGTGGGCGGTCCACTTCTCTACGTCCATGTCCAGTCCACGCGCATTACTTTTGTCAGTGATGGACACATTTGGTTTGATTGTGGAGTCATAAACTCATGCCCTTTTGGGGTCGAGTGACATGACAGACTACACGTTAACATGCATGATGTAATTAGGAAGGATGTGCTAGTGACCAACTGTAAAAAAAAAAACCAAAAAAAAATGAAATGTATAATGTTCTGGGTGAATTTAAGTTCAGTCGTGCAGGGACTGATGTCATTGAATGATGTTAAAGGTAAGAATAGGACGTGGTGGAGTTAGTTACATTTGTGTAAAGCACAACATGTCATCTTGATTCAGACCCAAGATGACATAAGTACATGAGTATACTGTATGTCCTCTGTTGGGGAAAAGAAAAAAGAAAGAAGAATAGTGTTGCCATTCTGGGGCGGTATTAGGTTTAACAATCACTTCTCCATGTTTACAGCTGTGCACTGCAGAGTACTCTATGTTCCTAACTCCCAATTCCGTAGAAGCATCTGAACCTGTCATGGGAAACTCGCACACGGTAGATTTCTTCAGGATATGTTAGGTATCCCTGACACAGTGTCAGTTCTCATCCACTATGCCCGATGCCTCTTTGTCATTCCTGCCACGAACCGACGCCCTTCGTCAGCCAGATCGGGTTGATATCGTGCAGTCTGACCGCGGCCTTCTGTTTTCAGTGACGCCCATTCTAACCCATGTTCTGTCTTTTTCTGATCCTCCTATATTACAGTGGCCCTGAAGGTCAAAAAAATGACATTTCGCAAAATACATTTCACAACATCCATTTTATTTCACAAAATATGAAATTTCAGGGAATGGCATTTCGCATATAAATCTGACAAAGTACAGCATTGCACAAAACACATCATCTCACAAAATATAATAACATTGTTCTGTGAAATGTCATAGTGTTTTGACCTTCTGGCAACCATACCATACAGCCATTATGCATGTAACCGGGAAAACGTCCAGACCAGTCGACTTCACTGTTGTGCATTAACATGCTTGTTAAAGTGCTCCAATATGCGCAAACCAATAAACGAAACGACCTTATTTAACCTGCTGAAAAATTGAAAAGGCTTTGTGCAAGGATTGTGGTGGATCCGTATGAATTCAGCCATAATGGAGTAAAAGTATGACTCCTTGGAACAAACCAAGTGAGCAGATGGACAGAGGTGAAGTGGATTATGCTGCAGGAGAGGCTTAGATATTGAAAAAAATGTAATATGTTTATTTAATTATGGCTCAAGTGCACATACGCAAACCCTTGAGTGCCCTTGCTGAGTTTTCCTTCAGAGCTAAACATTCTTGAGCAGTGGAACAACATTCATCTTTATCGTCAGGTAGCGGAGTCTCCAGTGGCCTGTAGCTTAAACAGTGTTAAAGAGGAGACAGAGCCTCCATACTCCACTCTGTGGGTGTGCTGATCCTGGCTAAGTCAGATTTATGAACTCAGAGCCAGTAGTGGAAGGTACCCTCATAAAGCAGGCTGATAGGTGTACTCGGCAGCCATGAAACGCTTATTACTACCTATGGTGAAGCTGAAGATACATAGGTATGAGATGGTGCTAAATAATATTTTGTTTTTCTGCCTATATATTATATTATTGGCTTTCCTTGAAGCTGCGATAGAACATTAGATGATTTATTGTGTTGCTTAAGGGCACTTTAGTTCAAGCAGGAAGAACTTTTACTCCAGTACTGTGCTCCAGTACAAAGTTGAGGTTCTTGCTTTACACTTCAAAAGACTTCAGTATTTCAAATATTGTACTTTTTACTCCACTACATTTGTCTTGTAACTTCAGTTCCTTTTCAGATTACAGTTTCTCATCCCTGTCCTGTTTCTCCTCTAATGTGAAGGACGAGTTGCTCCGTTTGTTCCTTCTCACGCTAAATGAACTCTTTAAAACCGCTCTCGGTTTATCTGGAAAAATGCAGAAAAGAGGCCTGTTTTTCTGAGCTGACTTCTTGGGAGATACACGGTTCTCACAGGACATCTGTACAATGTTTAAAAATCAATCCTGTCAGAGTGGACACCGTCTGAACTGTCCAGCGGAGCCAAACGATCTCACCTGGAAGAAAAAGAAAGAAAACAGAAACAATTTGAGTGCGT
>JAPQRN010000011.1:942795-955462 GCA_037367275.1 Coranthus polyacanthus
GGGGATGCAGTCAAACTAGATAAAGCAGAGTGTTGGTGAAAAATGGCCATAAGCTCCGGTGCCAACAGCTGAAACAAATATTGCCAAAAATCCTCTGATGGAAAATATGAGCACTGACCTATACTGAAATATCAAAATAAAAAAAAACATTCAGTCCTAGATGTGCTGTGTATGTTTTAAATAATGAAACCACCCACTTTCTGGTGTGCTACATGCACTTTATAACTTTTTGCACTAACGCGAGTACTCCGTGCTCTGGGGATTCCTCGGATGCAAAACCTTTCCTCAACTCACGTGTAAAATAATGGAAAGAAACCACTAAGACACGTCAGTGTTATATTTACATATATAGCTAATGGTGGGATACATTTACTCACGTACTTAAGTGCAATTTTGACACACATTTGAGTTTTTGTGCTTGTCTATACTGCACTGCATCTCAGAGGCAAATAGTGTGTTTTTTATGCCACTTATAGTTACTTCTCTCTCTCTAATGCAGTACTCTACAGCTTATCTATTCACTAGTATACAAAGTATGTCAAATTGGCAAAGTATTGACAAAGTATGTCAAAATGCCCGCTTTACGGATAATACTTGGCTATTTTTGCTCAGGTAACATCTTGAAAAGGACTTTTACTTGTAATGGAGTATTTTCACACCGTGGTATTTCTACTTTTACTCAAGTAAAAGCTCCGAGTACTACTTCCACTTAGCTGAGATGAGAAAAAACAAACTAGAAAACAGGGCATGCTTCAGAGTGAGGGATGTGCAATTGGTGTAATATTTAAAGGATTCTTATCTCCATGACAAATAAATCGTATGGTGATATATCTGCTAGATGTACTTTTTTTTCTCTGTAATATAAATGTATGAATAAATTGAGTTGAGTAGTTAAATTTAGGTTGTGTTTACTCTGCACCGAGACAGATACAATGATGTAGTGCCTCTGCCATTTATTTCCCATTGTATGCAGAAACCCTCCTGCTATATATCCTCAGTGTGTCGTCGCACTTTTTTTTTCCCCCACTTTTTTTTTCTCCACCTCCTCCCTCAGTCTCTCTTTTTTTTTTTTTTTCTGGCAGCGAACCATCATCTGACAACACAACAAGCATTTCTCCAGATGTGTGTGTGTGTGTGTGTGTGTCCTCTGACACCACAGCTGTCCTGCCCAGCCCTGCAGCGTATCTGTGTGCACGTGTGTGTGTGTGTGTGTGTGTGTGTGTGTGTGTGTGTGTGTGTGTCAGCCAGTTAGCGTCCCGTGGTGAGGAAACATAATGGCGATCAGCAGTGGGAGTTAAAAGTTCAGACTAAGCATTCCATGACATATTATGTATCGGAGCCAAGGGACCGTCACACACTGCGGCGAGGTCGGAGCGTGTGTGTGTGCGTGTGTGTGTGTGTGCGTGTGTGTGGCTCAGAGTCACGTTCATATTTTATCAGAATGTTATGTCATTTTTCAAGTCCTCATCTAGTTTTAGACTGTACCATAAACACATACATTTTAACAATTAGGTTTCCTTTAACCCTTGTATGGTACTCGGGTCAAATTGGCCCCGTTTCACATTTTTTACAAAAACAAAAAAGGGTACAAGTGTACATGTTTTTCTACCTGAAACTCAGCGGCCTTAGCTTATTTTCTGTGATAAACATGTACAAAAATAAAAATAAAAATGTGAGCATGTATGCTGCTATGCCTCACACATTTACATCCTTCGCATGGTCTTCAGGTCAGTTTGACACAGGGACACACACAGAAACACGAACACACGCATTATAATCTAATCTATGTTATAATCTAAGCACCGAGAAGCTGTTTGATGTCACTCTTTACCCTCCGTCATGTGTCCACCTTCAAACCCCTTGTTTACAATGTTATTCCGTAACATTCTAAACATCAAACATGTTCTCGCACCGTATGCCTCGCACCTGCACGTCAAGGTAAATACCTCTGCATCACAGTGCAGAACCTTCCACCCTCAACACGACCCATTTTGACCCGAGGTCGACCAGAGGATCTCAAAAGTAAAGACGACACAAGGGTTAAACATTCAAATGCACGTTTTAAATCTAGATATGTTTAGTGTTAATGTTTAGTCCTGACTGGATTTGGTTGTCAGTGATAACACACACACACAAATGTCTCCTCAAGCAGACACGCACATTTGTATGCGTGTGTTTGCTTGCAGTTTTTTCAATACGTGAGCGAAGAGCTGATGACGAAGAAGAACAATAAAAGTCTTTATTTGAAACTGCAGCGAAGGTTCACTTAAGCTTTTCTTTCATTGCATTTGGCATCCACTGAATGTATTTGTTCAAGGCAAATAAGTTCTTAATTGTTTCAAAACAAACACAAAAAAAAAAAGAGAAGAAGAAGTGAAGAAAAACAGTGTTTTATTCCTCTGCAGGATCACATCACTGTTTGGTTAAGCTCCGTAGTTCCCTCTTCTTCCGGATCTGACCTCAATAAGTTCTGAGTTTGAATTTTCCTCAAGCCAGGACATAAATCCACGACAAATGCTGATATTGACCTCAGTCCAGAGGATGATTGAATCGCTCTGAGCGCATAACAATTTACGGACTGGTTATGAGGGAATATTATCAAATCATTTTACAACATCTCAATATAATGAGTGTGGAATGGCACACATATGTGCTGGGAAGTTGTTGGCCAACGATCAGCAGTTATTTCCAGTTTTGGACACTATTTCATGTAAGGTACAAAAAGGTACATAAACATAATTAGAAATAATAAAACATCATTCATAGTTATTGTATTCAAGGATTCGATTATTTCTGACGCGTAAAACAAAATCGAGACAAACCAAACTTCACTTCTTTAAGTAAATCTCACCAACATGGCAGCGTAGCAACATGTTCTGATTCTAGTTTACGTCAGGTAGATTTATTTAACAGGGACAGACACAACATACACAGATAAACTGAAAACAGATCTCAATCGCAAGTATCATAATGTTTAGAGCGAATGTTATTTTGCAAAAAAGGGTTTTAATGAGACTAAAAAAGTTAAACCTTTCATGCATGATTTATTAAAAAACTGTGATTTTTTTTCAATATCTATTGAGTGTAATACACAACTATTCACTGTAGTCAACACCGTCAACTGTTTAAAATGTACTTTAATGGTAAATATTATTTTCTTAGCACAAACATCACAAATCAGTGATCATATTCACTGATTTGTGATGTTTTCAAGAGATTTTCCAGAGGCAACAGGTCCATTTCCACCACCATCCACCATTTTGGATTCATGGTGCAATATTTCAGGGTAACAAACATCAATAAACACAATGACGATACAGCAGTAAAGAGAAGGCTTGCGAGGTCACCCTCTGCTGGTTTGGAGTAATCATTGCAGATATTGTGGTTTTAAGTAAAGTCCATTGTAGTGGACATCATGCATGAAGGGGTTAAAATGGTGAGATGAGGAGAAAACAGACAGCAACGTAGCATAAAGTTAAATAAAACGGAGTGCAGCAGGACACAAAAAGGTGCACATTTATTGAAATTACATAAAAAAAATAGACATGAGTACAGGTCTGTTGATGAAATAACCAGGATTTAGCTTTCTTAGAAGTTGTGAACTCTCAAGCGACGTTAACCCCAATGTGCAGCATTACTCCTGTGCTGCCATCTAAAGGACATTCATGGTTATTGCTGATGGATCTTCCCAACTCCAAGAATGTGCTTGCTGGTTTATGCCCATCTTGAAATTCAACCACCACCTCAGGCCCGTCATTCAGCCTGCAGGATTTATATATATATATATCAAACAAAGCTGTTTTAAAGCAGCCGCACTTCCCCTTTAAAAGAATTAAACTCTTCATCTGGTTAAGGTTTACTGAACTTTATTGAGAAATAAACATTTTTATTGCAGTAACATTTCAAACATTGTCAGCCAAGCATAGTCAGCCTGGATTAGTATTTGGCTGAGTAAAATGTTATTCTTATGTGTGTCTATAAGCCAGAGCTCACAAATCAGATCCCAGTAATCACATTAAAAGACTAGACATGCATTCTAGCTTCATCCAAGGACGAGGTGATGATGGTTTCAGCCAGTTGGTGGGCTAGCAGCTGGAGGTCGATACTGTCAGCTATCTGCTCTCTGTCCTTTATGACGCAGTTTATAATGTCACAAGACAGAGCCTCTGCAAAAGCCTCCATCTTACTCTGACATGCTGCATCAGAATCGTCTCTTGCCAAATCATCTGTGGACAGTGAATGCATCAAGTGTTCCAGTAGCTCCACCCGTGGGTCGTGGGCGTCTGCACCTGAGTCGTCCTCACGTTCCTTTGGGGTTGGTGGAGGGGGTGAGGGCAGGAACTCCTTCGCCAGCCCTCCTTTCAACTTCCGGGTGAAGCTGTTCCTGCTCCTCTCGAGCTCAGGGAGCAGAGGCGTGGTAGGGGGGGTGTCGGGGTAGTCGACGGATCCCACAACGGGGAGCCCTGACTGGGAGAGAGGTGGGTAACGGGGATGGGTTTCCCTGGAGATCTGGATGTCTCTGTCTGAGTCCAGAAAGTCTGTGGGTTCGTCCAGATAAGCCTGGTTTCGACCTCTGCATGCTTCCCTCAGAGCAATCCCAATCACGGCTGAGGCTAACTCTTCAGCTAACATCTCCTGTTTAAAATCCACACCCTGACAGTTCACCTCCGGCTCCAGCGTTTCCATTTGGCTTATAAACGGCTGGATTATGTTCTCAGCCATATTTTGGGCAAATATCTCAACAGCACCGATGTTTAGCGGGGTTTTCTTGAGGTTTTCAGCAATGCCAGTGTTTTTCAGCGTGAGCTCTGGCATCCTTTGATCTGCGCTCACTGCCTGCATCAGATCCTGTGAGGATAAATGAAGTAATCTGGGTAAAAATGAAGTGATGTTTTTTAAAGAAGTGATGGACATAGCGAAGGCCAGTACAAGGCACAAGCACAGAAAACAGTCCAAAGATGGTTTTGAACCACTGCCTTGTTCCTATAATTAGCTCAATTTTGTGTTTTTATTGGAATATTACTTGCCAACATTTTCTTTTAAAGCCAGGCAAGACATAAATAATTCCCCTACATGGAGTAGTTTCTCCCTCTTAGTTTGCTCTTCAAATATTTCCACATTCCTTGCCCATGGAGAAATAGATATGCTACAAATTGAAATGTCATCTGCACTCTACATAAAACAGTGAAAAAGAAAGTGCAACCAAGACAGGGTTAAAAATACAGGAAGAAAACATAAAGAACAGAAAGTCCCCTCTGAAGCCGCAGATGGAAAGTAAGTTTGAGGCGTCTGACCACAGCCTGTCACCATATGAGCTGTCAACCAGCCAGGATGTGACAAGCAGGAAGTACACTTCAGTATTAGATTAGTGCAAAGCGCTGTCTCCACATCAACAACCTGCCGCTCTTCTAAAGTCAGCCCGTTTGTATCTGCAGCTGATTTAGACAGAACGCTGTTTAATGATTCCAGGTTCAGGTTTGCAAAACAAAAAATGAAGCAAGACAAATATTACAGGAAAAACACTTTGGTTATACTAAACACATGAAGTGTGACATCTTTGAATAGATACGTGGAGTATATCTACTTGAAAAAGCACGTTTCAGTTTTTATCTTAAATTCTGTTTTCCCTTTATTGACTAGCAGAAAAAAAACCTAAAAAAAAACTTTACTTCCACAATATTAACCTTTCACCTCGGCAGTCTGATCTTGTATTACGGTTTATTTTAGGGACGTAGGAGAACAGAAGAGTGGAAGAACATCCCAGCAAAGACCTGTGCATCCGCTGTGTTTCTACAACAGCTCCAAACGGCCTTCCTCTTCTCCTTTCTCTCATTTTATGGCAGGTGGCATGACACGACGTATTACTGTCACTTATATGTTTGTAGAGTTAATATCCTCTGAACCAAAAAGCCCAGAATGGACAAAACAACACTGACCCTAACGAGGGACTTCTGCGTGTTTGCGGCCACCGTAGCTGAACACAGCGGGGTGTTTAGTTGGTTGTAATCTGCAACTTCACCACTAGATGGTGCCATTCACACTGACGTCAAGTAACGGTTTCAAATTACTTACAAGATACAAAATAATGTGAGATAAAAGAAAACAATTAAAACAAGCATATAATATCCACTTTCTAAACAATAAAAGAAGCAAAGATTCAATTTTACAGTTAACCAAGAGGTACGCGTTTTTATAGGGTGCAAAGTAAAGAGTTAATCATTGTTGGAGCACAGCAATTAAAAGTAGATCTTCCAAGCTCAGTACAAACATGAGAGGCTTGCAGTGAAAGCCAATCATTAGACAGAATTTGATATGGTCCAGAGTATTAATCTAGCAAAGATGACAGATAAGATGGCAACTTCCCAATAAGAGCCTTGTAGATAAACAAGGAGAACAATAATTAAACTGAGCTGTACCATTGTCAGCAGATATAATCCAGTAATATTCTGATACAGGCCATTCTGCACCTTCACTTTTGATGGAAATACTGTTGTACTTTTACTTAAATACAGTTTATAATGCAGGACTTTTACATGTAACAGTATATTTTTACACTGTGCTACTGATGCTTTTGCTTCAGTAAACAATCTGCGTACTTCCTCCACCCATGTTTGAACAATGCAGTAAAGTGCAATCTGAATCAAATCAGGTTAATATGTTCTCAGAGTAACCTCCACATGTCAGTGGTGTATTTAACAGCCCCTTGTTCATGCAGCCAAGCTGAATGACACTTTACCACAGCTCCAATCTCCCGGCGTGCAGAGTTTGCACAATTTGTCACACTATTGTCCTGCACATTATTCAGTACATGGAGCTCTGCCCAAAAATCAGAATGGATAAGGTTCAGAGAGGAGCACAAGATAGAGAATGAAGCACAGATGTGGAACAAATTACGGCCAAAACAAAGAATGTTTTCTCTTGGCAATCTGATTTGGACATCCTGACGGGTGCCAAGTTTATGAGCCGGAGATGCTTCTTCACTCCTTTTTTTTTTTTTTTCCCTGAGTGTCCCTGCGTTATCCAACCCTGTCTAAATAACTCTAACACTAACCTGCTCTTTAAAGCCAATACGGATCACCTCACCTCCACTCTCCTCTAATGTCCGGGCGGGTTTCTTTTACACTGTGTTGTGAGACCCAATTCACAACATAACTGAGAAATGACAAGAAAGAACAATGGTGGTAAAACAATACAAATGTAATTCAATTTGACTAATGGAGTTTGAATAAAACAACAGAGATAAGAAGGTAACAATAAAAGAATGAATAAAGCTACATAAGGCAGATGGATCAGCTGAAACACGAAGAGCTAGGAGTCAAATCTGGTGAAATTAAAAAGTTGACCTAGAGTTAAAAATGAAGCAATCTCAAAAATGTTCTGAGCGCTGTTCCACGTTGCAGGTGCACAGTGAATAAAACGGGATTTACTGTGATCAGAGTAAACAGCCAACACGTAATAAAATCATTTGAGCCCGGGGGCTTTTAATATTGAAAGAAAGTAAAGATAAAGATCTCTGAACCAAGAAGATAAACATATAACAGATGAAATGGGCACATTCTGATGTACTGTGATGCTTAACGGGCAGCAGGAGGCTTCCAGAGTTCCAGTTGGATGACATTAAAACCAAGAGTTACATCAAAATATCAGACAAATAGGAAAAAAAATGAAGGATAGGAAACAACAGGCTATTGTCTGTAGACCAACTTACCTTAGTTACTGGTTTGCTCTTTGGTGTCTCCAGTGCGACTGAGTTTACGCGGAAATGGTTTGACAAATGACACTATACTTATTTCCTGTGTGTGTGTGACAAAGATAGAGATACAGAGAGACAGGGGAAGTGTGTGTGTGTGTGTGTGTGTGTGTGTGTGTGTGTGTTATTGCATCAGGCTTCCTTGCTGACGACATGAGAAAATTCACAACCTCTTGCATGTTTTATCTTCTTAAGATGCTCGTCAAAATTATGATTTGTGTCTGATGTGTTTATTAAAGAGACGACAGGATGACGAACTGAGGAGGAGGAGGAGAAGCTGTGATCGATTCCTCAGGAAAGAAAAAGAATACAAAGCTCAATAAAAAAAAAACTTGCATACCACCTTATTCAGTGTGCAGCTCTCCACCACAGAGAACCAGCTTTTCCCACCAGTTTCTCCAGCAAGAGGCGTCCCCAGCAGACGGAGACATCGCCAACATCGACTGGTAAAACATATGCAGCATCTTAGCGCAGACGTCAAAAGCCCTGTATGATCATGGCAATCACAAGACTGTAACTGATAAAAACTACAATTTCATCTACATCTGTGATCTGGAATTGAAATGATGAGTTGGTGTGCAGGATGGAAGACGGCGAGACAGTCTTTCTGAAAGCGTTCTCATGTGTCAATTAAGATTTCTTGGAGCAAGCTATTTTTCAGAACATATTTAACAAATTGTGCATTTAAAAAGTAATGGTTTGCCATTTCAGAAAGAAGTGTTTACATCCCCCCAGTGGAAATGGCACCTATTTGGAGAATTCCAGAAAATAATTGTGCGAAGTATCTGTGATGCACTAAACATGACCCTCGATTTAGTGCCATGTGGATTTCTGAGCAGCTTCAACTAAACCCAAAGAATTGTACAAGTATCTGCCACCCACTCTAAGGGAGACACAAGCAATCTGGAGGAAGCTGAGTATGAAGGCTTTAGGTCTTTTGGTCTTGGATGAAGACAGCAGGGAGTGGAAATGAAATAAAAGCAGCGTTGTGCGATGATATCTCTCTGAAGACTTCATTAGACGCCAGATTTGCACCGTGTGAACCCCTTGAAGCTGCATTAGAGTATCCTGTTCAAATGAACATGGAGTGAAATTTAAAATGGACTACATCCAGGGACTTGTTTGGTTTTTATTGTCAAACCTGTTGTTTTTTGTTACAAAGGGAAATGAAACAAAAACAAACAAAAAAAAAAAAACCAAGGGGAGTTTTTTGTAATAAAATTTAAGATAAGATTTTGGATTTTGGCTATGAGACAGATTTTATTTGAAGTGGGTACATTGACAAAAGGTATAGCCCTATATGGCATTTTAACGTTCTGTAGGACAAAACATGGTTAAAATGAATTAAACTATGATTTACTCGGTTTTCTTAACAAGCTGGAACGGATCTTAATGGTCTCAATTTGGAGTGGAATCAGAGAATACGCCTCCTAAAGTCCTGGCAGCTGGATGAACGTTAGCTGCCAGCTTGACCTGCCCTCTGGGTGCACAAATGTGATCCACAGTTTTATGACCCGCTGTCATCCTGACAGTTACTGCAGTAACTCATTCTGTTATGAGCTCCAACAGTCCCACCAGGCTCTGTCTGCTCCAGTTAAAGAAGCACTTGTCTGTGTGACAGTGCGCTCCTTGCTCAGCGTTATCATTTAAATACCTCAGTTCACTTTCTGTGACTGCCTGGAGGGAAATGGCAGACCTGCCTTGTACAAGCGCAAGCACACAGTCACCACACTTCATTAAAGAGAAAAATACACCCTCTTATACGACTAGGTGAGGGGAATCTGGTGTCGACTCGCTGCCTTTAGTTATTTGTGCGCTCTACATTCTCTTAAATATTCTTTAACATAAGCTGCACATGTATTTTAATGCTTTTATTACAGTTACAGTACAGAGAGAGACAGGAAAGGCGGGAGAGACTGAGGGGATGACATGCAGCAAATGGCCTGAGCGATCGAACCCCGGCCTCAGCCTCTGCAGTACACGCTCCACCAGGTGAGACACCCAGGCACACCCGTCACCATTCTGTTTCTTGCTGCCTCTGTAGCAGAGGCAACATAAAATAGCACATTTGCCACCACCGGCTGGTAAAACATTACTGCAGACGTCTCAGGACCTGAGCCTCCTAAAGAAACATTTCAGACTGTTGTTGTTTCCACCCCTAGTTAGCATCTCAATGCTGCCTGGCAGAAGACCTGTCACTGGATCCTGTCGACCACACAGAGGATAAAGGTCAGAGGTCAATCGTCAAAGAGAATCAAACAGACACAATCAAACAACTCCTCTTCATAAAAATAACTTCTTCCGTGGTCATTATTTTATTTTGGATTATTTCAACACATTTTGAGACAGGCTACGTGGTTTCCACTGGACAATGAAGAAAAACTGTAATCAGCAGAGTATCATCTTTGCCTCTGAGATGTAGTGATGTAGAAGTATAAAGTAGCAGCAGAAAATACACTGACACTATACTAATACTCAAATAAATTGCAAGTACATCAAATTTGACCAGTACTTACATTCCACCACTGATAATAATCCAGAACCAGTGAAACCAAACCTAATCAAATCTTAATAAATGTTTCAAACATCACTGTAAAATGTACATTTTTCATGCATTTCCTTGGATATCACTGCCATCTGATGCCGTGAGTGTATTTTAATTTCCCTTAGCCACCCTATATATTAAACTGAAAAAGAAGTCAGTTTGATCACGTAGAAAAACGTGCAGGCTCTAAGTCACATGTGTATTTGTCTTATGTCTGAATTACCCTAACGATCAGTTAAGACTGGCGTGCTTTGGTCGAGAGGAAAACATCAATAAACTCCTTACATTGAGCTGCTATTGGTTGCAACAAGTTTGAAAATTCCGCATATGCTTTGTCCAGGGTTCGCTTCATTTCGTCCGGATACACGGAGTGGACCGGAGCTCGTTTGCACGCTCAGCTGTGAATTTCTGGTAAAAAAAAAAAACAAAAAAAAAAACATTTGCGCAAGCCAACAAAGTAAATTCTCGCTTGCATTGCGATAAATGACCTTATTGCCGCAAAGTACGCGCACGGTTATTTGATGTTACCTTTTACTTTATGTTAAAAATCTGATTACCCGTTTCATTCATGCAGCGGGCTCAACGGTACGATGAAACCAGCGCTCCCACAACAACTGCATCCTTGACGACTCGCTGATTGGTTCGCGTGGCTCAAAATCTAGCCAATGAGAGCGACGCGCAGCGGATTTTGATTCACAGCTGAAATACTTTTGTTCTCTCGCGTCGAAGGCAACGCGACAACCCTGGGCTTTTAACTATTCCTAAGTGAGATACACGCTGAATTTTGCGTCCGCCGAGCGAAGGACTTACACAAGCGAGCGGAAATTACAAACGACGGAAAGGTAGGTTTTGATTTAAGCTTTTTTTTTCCTGTTACGACTTTGCCCGTGGAGATCCCGTTCACGTGCGGAAACTCCACCCGGCAAACACGGCGTAAATAACGAGACAGTCGTTCGTGATTTCTTTGTATTTGTTTTCTGCAGCTAGCTAGCTTAGCGTTAACCTAACTGCTAGACGCCGAACGCCCCGCAACTGTTGTCTTCTTAAAACTAGTTAACCCGCCGGTTTTGTGTATTTTTTTTTTTTGTGTGTGTTTGTTTTGTTTACAGAGGGTAAAAGGAGCAAGACATGCCTTTACCGAGGGGAAAGAAGCCCGCGATCATCGCTGGGAGCAAGATACCCAAACCGAGTGGCACGGCGACTGAAAACCAGGTACGTTTAAAAAAAAATAAAAAGGAACACGCATTTTGTGGGTTTTCCTTTCTCTGGATAACTGGTTAGTTTAATCAGGCAGCTTCAGACCAGTGAAAGGGATGTAAACAAGGCAGGCATTGCAGAATTTGTTCACTGGAGTTTATAGGAGGATGCTGTCATTGATTTTTTTATTGATTTAATTAATAAGGCTCGGAAGCAAAACGTTTAATGTGCATCCACGACACTTGATTTGGACGTAGTATATGTTATTTATACTTTGTGTTTTTGTGCTTGAGTGTGCTTTGTTCCTACTCTTCTCATGCTCTTTTGTAAAATAAAGTTAAATTGTAGGTGTTTACTACCTTCAAGTTTGCTGTTTGTGTGTGTTGTTTTGCAGGAGGAAGGCCCACATGTGAAGAGGTCATCCTCCCCACCTCATGGAGCCCCTAAGAAGAGAACGGCTTTTATAGACATCACCAATGTAAGTCTGGTGTGACGGGTTTTAAGATCCCGAAGACTGAACGGTGTTAAAATGCTGGCTCGCAACTCATTCAAATGTTTAGACTCCTTCCGTACAGCAAACGAAAGAAGTCTCCTCAAGTCAAACCCACCGATCGCGGCTTTCTGAACAGACTCTCAAAGCTACCAGATCCCTGACTGTGCAGATAATGCGTTAACGCCTAACAGAACTGGCTGCTGTGACTACTGTGGATGTTTCTTCTGTACGTGACATTTAATTTTAGACAGTTTTTGGTCTGCAGAGAACACTCAGACTTGGTAATGGTCTAGCGTTTAAATACACGCTGACTGAAAACTCCAGCTACCACAAACTATACTCTGGAAGCCTAATCAGCTGTCGTAACTGAATGTTTTTCTGTGTGTGTGGTCTGTTAGCACCACAGAGCGGTAGACCTGTGCTATATGGTACATGTATGAATTTGATCTTTGGCTGTTTTGTTTCATGTGATGATATGAACCTAGATTCACCTGACTGTACCTTTTTACTTACTCCAGTAAGTAAAGGAGACATATTGCCATTGTCATATTGAGATATGGCCAAGTATGATAAACAGGACTGCCTGAAAGACAATGAATTAGAAAAAAAGTCACTGTATCACCATCATTTTATTTAGACTTTCGCACTCAGCATGTGAAGATTTGATCTATTAGGTGGAGCC
>JAPQRN010000011.1:955562-986128 GCA_037367275.1 Coranthus polyacanthus
AAAAGTCACTGTATCACCATCATTTTATTTAGACTTTCGCACTCAGCATGTGAAGATTTGATCTATTAGGTGGAGCCCTGGATATATGGGACAATACGACAAAGCTTTTCACTACCCTCTGATTGGTTTTATGTAAATTTGGTGGCAATTTGACTCCTCCGTTGGTTATTCAGTGTTTGGTGTTTCTGTTGCTCAGTGCACTTATTACAGCAGAAACAGGACGTGGATGTCTAATATGCACACTTCAATATTTATTCATTTATTCTAAGTATTCAACAGTGTTGTCAACTTGTCACTCCCGTCATCCCTCTTGGCAACAGGCCGGGGTTCTTTGTGTGTCAGACTGTAAAGGCCAACAGCGACGGCAGCCTCGGGACAGCGAGTGGGATGCTGTTGGTATCCAACGCAGTCAGTGAATGGCACTGAGAGAACGAGACATACCTGTTGAATTTGCCCCACAGCACTGTAGCTGGCAATACTTCAGGCTAATTAGAGCTGCGTTTGATTCAAGTTGTGTCAGAATGAAATGCACTTGGTTGAAATCATGCACATTTTTGTGAAGAAGTTGAAATCAAACCCACATAATGACTCTAACAGGCTTTAGATATGAGTTTCAGACTGGACTTAAATTCACTGACCCCTTCTGTACAGGGTCAGTGATCGTATGCACTTGTTCTAGAAAGTACATGTCTGTGAGTGAATGACACACAGACTATACTCACAGTAGTTCTGCGCTGTGGTGTGAACGCATGCTCTGTCACTTCACCTGGGTGTGAAAGCAGCTCTGTGTTTGTCTTCATAGTTGCCAAAGCCCCTGTCGTGAAACAAACATAAAACCTGATTTGTTTTCCTCAAGTGTTAATGGCTTTGTTCACATCTTGCCTTAACATGCGTCCTTAGTGACCCAATCCCAGCGGCCGGTATCCCCGTCTGTTTGCACCGGGCTTTCAAATTCGCCCCCAAATGTCTTGAGTGATTACTTGCAATTGGATGACTGACTTCCCCACTCGATATGCAAATAACGGAACTCATCTTTTATTCCGAGTTGAACAGGTGAGATTTGAAATGTTTCTTTGCAAATTTAATTCACTGTGATGTTCGAAGGCCGTTGGTTTTAAGTTGGAGTGTTTTCTTTCCTGCACAAATTTATGCTATGAATCAATCAATCAATATGACTTAAATATTGGCACAACTTTGATCACTCCATTTGTTTTGTTGGCCGAATGACATAAGCTTTAGTCATGATTGAATCGTCAAGCACTTAAAACATATTTATGAATTTCTACCAGATTGTGTGAACTGTGTGCTTTCACACCTTGCATTAGTGCTGTCCACGTGTGATTGGATCACTCAGGACACATGTTAATGCCAGGTCTGAAAAATCCGTTTTCATGTCGACATTTAAGGTGTTACTGACCGATTCACAATTTCAACTCATGTATTGAGTAACAGGAAAGACAGCCATGTTTTAGGCTATTGGAGGAGCTTGTTTATTTTCATCTGTTGCAGGGAGGAGTCAACTTTGGATGGGATTTTGAAAAAAGCATGTTAATGCCATGTCTGATCAGAGTCAATGTTTAAACTGTGAAGTTTTTGCTTTTACTCTGCGTCAGCTTTGTCCTTTGTGACCATTTCTGAAATAACCTTGATCCTAGATCTAATTTCCTTTTTGAATGATCAGTCATAAATGTCCAAAATGTGGTTTTACTGTCACTGTTAACTATTAAGTGTTGTGAGTGTAGTTGGTAAATTACACACACACACACGTTGTTAATCCTGATTTCTCCTTTATTCGTAGGCTCATATGGTTCAGATCAGCCTTCCTGGGAGGAAGAAGGAACAAACCAAGAAGCTGGTGAAGAAAACGACCACCTCTGTGTCTGCTAAGAATCAAGCCAACCTTAAAAAGTAAATACTACCATGTTTGTCTCTTACTGTTTACTGTCTCTTGATTTAGTCTTCCCCTCCTTCTCTGGCAGCACAGGCCTTTAATTCACAGCCTCTCGTCCTCTGCAGGTCTTCCTCTGTGAGCTCGGAGGGGACGGCTGCTGAGAAAGAAGAGGTGAAAGTGTCCAAAGAGGAGTTGCTGAAAGACGCAGCTGCTCCAGTTGAAGAGCTGGTGGCTGCTGCGCCCCCTGCTGTCCGCGAAGTGCCAGCTCACCTCCAGAAACAACCGGTAAAGAAAATGATGTATTTTCAAAAGAATTCTTCTTGGAAAAGTTGATTTTTGGAAAAGAAAAACACTCCCTTTCTTGTTGTTTTTCCCCCCTAATTAGATCCCAGAGGAGTTTGACATCGACTCTGAAAACTCTGAGGACTGTTTTATGTGTCCAGAGTATGCAAAGGACATCTTTGACTACCTCAAAAAGAGAGAGGTGAGCTCCTCCGCCAAACAACCAAACACTATTTGGTCGTTTTTTTTTGTTTTTTGGTAAAGCAGGGATAGGTTTTTTAAAATTTAAATATAATAAATAAATATAAATAATTTCAGTTTTTTTCCATGTTGTTTTTGACTGTTGTCTTTAACACATTTGTGAAAGAAAGCTGGCGATAGTAGTGGGACAAAATACAGAATTATATATCATAGGATGTGTAAGATATTATTGTACTTGCGCCGGATTTTATTGAGATTTTTATCTAAACATGCAGGAACTCTAAACTGATCCGAGTTCCGACTCAAATAATCCCACAATTCCTGCTTTTGCCTTGTAGGGGTCTCCTCTTCCTCAGTTACACAAACATCGTGATGTGTTGTGGATGATTGTTTGGCAGAATGGATTGCGATTATGACCATCAGTGTCATAGGCAACATATTGTATCACGAGTTCCTCTGAGACTCCCACCACAAGCTGGAAACACTTATTTTACTACATTAGCTATCTCCTTTCTATCTGCTGTCGATGTTAATATCCACGTTTCCATGTTTTTCACCAATCGCATCAACGTTCGTCCTGATGCTGACAGTTGACTGGCAGGTCAATGCTACTGGTAGCTTACCTTTCTGTTTAACATCAAGCCACCTCTCCTTTGTTTGGCAGTTCATAGAAGTCTGCCTAGAAGCCTGTTTTGAAAACTATTTTGATCGCTTATGTTTGGTTTGCTTTTGCAGGAGAAGTTTCTTCTCTGTAACTACATGCCCAAGCAGCCCAGCCTCAACCCAGAGATGAGGGCGATCCTGATCGACTGGCTCGTGGAAGTGCAGGTAATTGTTCTGCGCTTTCATCCATTTCACTTTGTCTATTAAAAAGAGATTTAATGGTCTCTGACAGCACAGAAGGAATTAATTTCAGTTTAAAGTGGACCAAACAGCGCCGTGTGATGTAGCAGATCAGGCTCATGTCAGTGTGTGAGGTAAATGAATAACAAATAACTCGGGTCTAATCCTCATCTTTTCCTCTTTCTTTGTATCCAGGAAAACTTCGAGCTGTACCATGAGACCCTGTACCTGGCCGTGAAGCTGACAGACCACTACCTGGCCCAGGCTCCGGTCCACAGGGAGATGTTACAGCTGGTCGGCTCCACAGCCATGCTCATAGCCTCCAAGTTTGAGGTGAGGATGCAGGTCAAGAATGCAATGGTGCATTCTTTCCAGGAATTGATAAAATGAAAGTAAAATTAATATCGCCGCGAGTATTTTCACACAGAACGCAAATATTACGCAGCGAATAGATAGATAGATTTTTTTTTTCTCAAGGCATCAACTAATCAAGTTGTATGAAACGGACGTCATGTGACTAGAACAATGATGACCCCGTTGATTTTTAGTCACGCTGTTTTGTCCAGGTCATGTGAATTGAATCATTTTTGATTTGTGTTTAACAGACTGGCGTGAATGAATACATTTGAATATACTGAACACCACGTGTGACACCACGCTGCTGTTCTGGGTCGATTTGAGTATTTCACACTTTCATGTTGTTTATTCATCAGGCCTCCAGTGTGTAAAGGCCTTTTAAGAGTTTAATAATGCAGCGTACAGTGTAGGACGGAGCATTTACAGTTGTGAAATATTCTTTTGCTCACACCTAACACTGCTTTATGTTTGTCCCGAATCCTCCTGCAGGAACGCAGCCCGCCGTGTATCGACGACTTCCTGTATATTTGTGATGACGCATACAAGAGGGAGGAGCTGATCTCCATGGAGGCCAGCATCCTGCAGGCGCTGTCCTTCGACATCAACATCCCCATCCCCTACCGCTTCCTCAGACGCTATGCCAAGGTAGGTTGGTTTGTGCGTCAAATGATTTCTTTATTTATTTGAGTACTCGTCATCACAGCGCGTGCACGTTTCCAGTCTCCCGTGGGCAAACTGTTTGTATTTTCCGTCTGCAGTGTGTGAATGCGGGTATGGACACATTAACGCTGGCTCGTTACTACTGCGAGATGAGCCTCATGGAGATGGACCTGGCCCTGGAGAGGGGGTCACTGCTAGCCTCAGCCTGCCTGCTGTTGGCGTTGGTCAGCAAAGAGCTGGGAGGATGGGTAAGTTCCATCGACACAGTGATTCACTCCTCAGTGCCTTCTTATGGAGACCTTTATTTGCTCAACAGAAATTCAAAATGAAACCTGTTTTGTAATATATAATGACCGTATATATATATACGTACAGTAGTACACATTAACACCATTGCAAGTGCTGCTTTTTTGTTTTTGATTCTTGAGTCTATTGTTGGTCAAGAAGACAAGTTTTGACTCATGTTTTGTCTTGAGCTCATTTAGACAGAACACTGAAGAAAAATCAAGATCAAATTTTGTTTAGCCAACAGCCCTAACTGCAAGCATATTAGTCAATTACAAGACACATTATGATGAATGGTGTAAATACTGGTAGTTGCTAAAACCTCCAAACGTCTAACTTGTAGATTACCTAGAAACATGACGCTTCAGGATTCTTCATTTGTTGGTTGGCATTACAGCCATTTTTATGCAAACCTGGCAAACATTTGAAGGGGTACCACCATAACTTTGCTCAGATGTTTTAGTTTTCATATGAACAGACGATGGATTGATAAGCGCGACTGATGAAAGCTGCATAATGCGGAAGCCAACCGAGCAGGAGTTTGACTTGGTGATTTTCACTGCAGCTCTGTGTTGAGCACAATACTCCTTCCTCAATTTAAATGTAAATTGTTTTTCAGTGTCAATTTGAGTTATCAGTGCAGCAGTATTGGGGATGCGGGTTCATTTCAGTTTAGAGGAAGCTTTCTTTTTCTTCTTCTTTTTTTTCTTTTTGGCCTGTCTACAGAGTCGGCTCAAATAGACTTAGAAATTATATGTTAATGTCTCATATTGAAACGTCAGTCCTGAGCACCAGGCAATGAATTTGTATTACGTTTATAGAGTCCAGCTTCAATATGTTTTCATTTGTGAACTAACCAGGATGCAAATGTGTCTGTGTCTAGTCTCCCATCCTGCAGTTCCACTCGGGCTATCGGATGTCTGATTTGGCGCCTGTCGTCCGAAAGCTCTACTTCATGCTTTCGGCGCCTCCAGACGATAAACTGAGGGCCGTCAGGAACAAATACACACACAAGTAAGTAAAAACACAGTGTGTACTTGTACAGTTGTTTAAGTCTGCCTTAGAACAAAAGTCGGGGCAAACGGAAGGTTTTCTGTCATCGTCCTTCCTTTTCACACTGGCTGGTAGGAGATGCTTTAAGTGGAAGTGGTGAAGGACAAAATCCACAGTCCTCCTCTTCTGCAAAATGTGTTCAGAAGGTCATGAGACTAATGCATGGGTTCAGAGCTTACAGGCGAATCAAGAGGAAACCTTCCAAAGCAAGTCTTTACTTACTTAATACCTCGTTTTATGTACTACACTATTATATGGTAGTAAAAATGATGGGGGGAGAAATGAATTCCGTCCTCTAGCCCGCCCTCTGTGTCTTTCTGCTGGATGCAATTATTTATTCTTTTTTTACTGCGCATTGCAAAGCAGTGACGTCAAACTCCTGCATCTACGCTTCTCGAATTTTGCATTTTTTCAAATTCCCAGCTCATAAATACTGAGAAAAACACACACTAGGGCGACGATTTAAAGCCAGCCTCTGGAGATTTGAGGAGTCGAATCGCAGGCGACGCCTTCATCCGGTTTGAGTCGAGCTGAGACGGGGCGGTTCAAACCGCCGCAAACCTTCACCCGATGTCCTAAAGCGGCCGCGCCTCGCTGCGAATCTTCGGTCTGAGCTGGGCTTAAGAAACAGTCTGAAGCGTGGCTGCATTTCACAAAGAAAGATGACAGCAGTGCTGGTTATAACATCTGCAGATCATTTCAAGTAAGGGTGGAAACACCAGCAATATGTTGAAACCTGTCTCTACGGAACATGAGCTTAAATTCCAAGGATGCCGTGTACGTATTTGACACTCTATGCACTGAAGGTACATTTTGTGTTATAATAACATTAGAGCCACGCAGGCAGGTTTAGCAGATTCTCTATTACTTTTTTTTTTTTTTTACTTACTACTACTGTTGATAATGGAATCGACAGAGACCAGTAAGCAGAAACGATAATGGCACCGGCATCGATTAAAATGTTAACGTCCTTAGTCCGGAGCGTTGTCGGAATGAAGCGGAAGCAGTCGGATGTTTAAATTGAAACAATACATCTTCTAAAATGTACATCTGTTCTGTATCTTTCAGGGTGTTTTTCGAAGTCGCATCTCTGCCTTTGCTCGACATCGACGTCTTGGAGAAAGCATTATCACAGTGAGATTTTTACCTCCTCACAGAAGATCTCCTGCCAGTTGACCTGAGTGAAAGTTTCCCTCAGAGAGCATGTATATAATTTGTTAATAATGCTTTATATTTATACACGGAGTGTCGTCTGTCTTTTATAATAATGGAAATAAATGTTTAATTCCCGTTTTAAAGGAAAAGAGTTTGAATGTGGGCATTTGTTGTTGTTAGTTGTTTACCACCAGTATATTATGTTTTAGCAGGCTATTATTAACTTTTTATAGTGTTAAAGCATTTGAATATATATATATATATATATATTTTTTTTTCAACATTCATTTTATAAGTTTTATAAGAAGATACAAGGAAAAAATTGGTAATTTGTTGAGTCCCCCGTGTGTACATTCTAGAACTGAGTAGGAGTTTGTTTTCAGTTTAAGGTGAATGAAGAAACTGGTACATTTAATACTTTTTTTTATTGGCCCACAGGTTTCATAGGTTGTCATGCTTTTTGTTTGCAGGCATGCTTGTATTTTCATACCTTGTACAGAGTTTATCATGTTTATATCACTTGTTGTTCACTAATTGTTTGTACAAAAGTCGACCGGAGAATACTATGCTATTTCTAAATGGCTGTAATGCGTACTCTTAAAATAAAGACTTTTGCTGAGATGTCACTATTTCTTTAGTATTTAATGGTCAAAGGGATTGTCGTAATATCGCTACACTTCAGTTAGTTTTTATTGCGGAAGATATTCTAACATATCCTCTGTTTACAGTTGAAAACTAAAGACAGGAACCAACTTGACTTTTTATGTCCTGTATTTTCTTGATGAAATTCATGGGAAAACTTATGTTAATGGGACCTTGAAAGATCCCATTTTATTTTAGTAGTGATGTTTTGAAGTTTGGCCCTTGGAGCAAAATTTCAGAGACGAGTGAGAAACCTGATCTGAATCCAAGCATCTGTTATACACAATGAGGCAATTGTGCTGTTTGGCCACTAGATGTCACTACCGCACCATGTTCTCACTGTGTTAAACAGGTTTTAAATGTTTCTCCAGGGGCTGCCTGATGCTTTTAAAGTGTATCTGTGACATAAGATGAGACACTAACGGTTTAATCTGAAGCTGACTCAACTCACAACACACTCCCAGAAGTCCTGCAGCACACGGCTGTGTCAGCAGATTGTAAAGGAATAAACTGTAAACATGCAGTGGCATGCTGCTATCACAGTCTAGCAGGTGGCTAAACTGGATGAAAAGATGTTGTCTAAATAAATGGACATTCTCAGTGAATCTTGAGTCCAATACCTGTAATTCATCCTGACCTCTGACCTTTTTGGCGGTAGCAAATAACTCACCTACTGAAACGGTTCCCACAGTGATGAAAAACCTGGAAAGTCACGGAATTTTAAATGATTTTCCAGGCATGTAAAAGTCATGAAATTAAGTGAAATCATGAGTTTTGGAAAAGTTGTGGAATTTAACTATTTGCACAATTTGCCATCCTTTTCTCGGCTATGAATAGGTTGCCAGGCAACCAGTGGATGCTGAAGAAGGTTAGTGCTAGGTTGGCAGTTTCCAGCGCACACTGTAGCCTTGTATTAATGAGTTGGCATGAGAGTTCAATCGAAATCAAAATCATCGAGTAAATTCCTTATATACAGCAACAAAAGGAAGAACATGGTTACCAAAGGTCATCCATCCTGGGGGTCTCCTCAAGTGCTAGAAGTGAGCTTACATGCAATGATGTCACTTTTAAAAGATCTGACAAGCCATTTCTGTAAAGTAAACTTTATTGTCTCTGAGGGGACGATTGTCACAGCGCTACAGTCTGGTGCACTTCATAAAATGAATAACAACGTACTACCATGGAGACATTTCACAATACAATTTACCCTAGCAGCAATCAACATATATGAATAAAACATTCGAGTGCTTCAGTACTTGTGTATGAATCAAACACAATCTACACGGATGCAGAACGCTTTTCAAACTGGTCGTGTCTGTCAGATGGCGGAGATGGCAGAGGGACCTCTCAGCACTGGCAGCTGATATAGGAATAGTGTAGAACAGCTTCAGCAGCTTGTGGACCTTTGGCAACAGACCATTTGTCACAGTCGCAGTCATTGTCAATGCTCCTGATGATACTATAGGCTTGTTTCAATATGGATATGGAGCTTTGTTCTGAATATTCCTCAAAGGGCTCATGGTCGGGTGGAGTGACAGCAGTCCTCTTTTCAAGTTTGACTGGAATTTCCTTTTTTTTTTTCTTTTTTTTTTACATATTTGACGTTCAAGATTGACCATGGGCCCAACTCGACCTGCAGGTTCCATGGCGGAAAAAGACAAAACTGTGGTGTTTTTTGAGAATCGCTTTCGGTCTGTAATGGCAGACACACATTGCTCTGTGGTACGACTAACTCAAAACACATATTTACTTCTGCTTTACAGAAACTTCAAGTATTTGAGTTCAGTAGACTGATGGAGGCCAGTCTACTGGCTTCAGGCCATTCGATTTGCACTTTGCGTCTTCTACCTGAGGGCAGTGGTTCATATCCAAAAAAGAGAGCATGTTGGGTGGGGGGGCGGGGTCTGCAGTGATTTGTGTTGTTTGTTTTCTCACTGCTTTCTTCTACAGGCTCTGTATGGACTCAGAGTTTTTCAGTCCTGTGACTTTCATGGCTGATGTGCATGCTGGCTAACCTGTTTTTCAGCTGCTCTCTCAGGTTGCCAAATCATGCTGTAACGCCATATGCATTCAAGGATTGCCCGATAGAACATCAGCACGATCTGGCTACTCTTCTGTCTGGTTTTGACAGCAGCTTTTTTTTAACAGTTGTTAAAAAAAAAATCCAGGACGAACGAACTGCTGGACCAAACAACGTGAAAGCTCCTTGACTAAAAAATTATTTATCAGACCTGTGTGACGGGAACGACATGCAGATCGGTGACTTTTGCAGTCTGATGTGAGCGCTCTAAGCTTCATTCACTATGATTTTATAACAATGGCTCAGCAAGGACTCACCGGGCCTTCTTTGTGGCTCAGACTTTGTACAATTGGGAGAGGTTTTGTACATTTTAACTTCAAGGTAAGTGACTCAAACCAGCAAATAAAAGGTTACAACAGACGCAATAAAGCAAAAGTAAAACGTGCTTTTAACTGAAGCCAAGGACGGCCATGCTTGCGCTTATTTTTATAATGTTATCTTGAGATCACGACTTAATTGTTTTGTTATCTCGCTAAAACAAAGCTTGTTTTCTCGTGATAACGGGATAGCTTATGTCGTTTTCTCAAGAAACCGAATAGTTGTTTCCTCCTATTTACGGGTAATGTTTATCATGCGAGCAACTGTAGCGACTGACTTAAGATGAAAAGGGCAGATTAAGCAGAGCCCAATACTGGTCGACACGGCAGACTGTAGTTCAATCGAGGTCAAACACAAATTATCTCTAGAAATGGGCCTTTTTGCTTTCTTGAGACAATGAAATAATTAACTTGTTATCATGAGAAAATGAGCTTCGCTATCTCAAGATAACAAAATAGCAACTTCCATTCCATGTACCGACATGCATTTTTGTTGTATCTTAATTACTTAATCAAACGTACATAAATGGCAGTTAATCTTTATTCCTAAAAACTACGACGGGACAAACTGTCTCATGAATCTTTGCTCCGAAAAAAACGTCAGATGATGACCACGGCTACAGCAGTCAGTTTGTTCCTGATCTCTAGAGCTTTGTACAGATCGATAAGTGGACCATAAGACAGCTCTGACTCTGAAATCCTGAAATTGCTGCTTCGGGGACCTGCTGAGGCTAAGTGACAGCCTCCACTGAGGGAGGAGGGGAGTGGGAGTGGGTGCAGGGGGGTGGGGGGGTGTGGAAATTGATTTTGTGTCCTCGAACTGAAGTGGGACAGACTGGGTGTTGTGCCTCCAGTTTCACTTTTGACTTCACACCTTCGCAGAACTTCTTTTATCAAACTATTATTCAGAGGCCAGTGATCAGTGGCATCTTATCAGTGGTGGAAGAAGTATTCAGATCTTTTATTTCAGTAAAAATACTAATACCACGTTGAAAACACTCCACTACAAGTAAAAGTTCTGCATTCAAAATCAATCAATATGTACACACTTTACATTATTATTGCTCATACATGAATGTAAAAACCAGAACTTTACTTTGTCCAAACCTCAAAATTATTAAAATACATTAAAGAGATTAAAATAATAATAATAATAATTAATGTATGGCAGGCTTTTTGTACACCTGGTTCATGCAGTTCTCTCAAATGACTAACAACCTGCAATTAGTGACAGACTTTTTAGTTTATCGACCATTAGTTGATTTACTTCCCAACCCTGACCTTTGACCTCTATTATAGTATCCTTATATTGATCCTAAAGTCCAAGATAATGTTTGTGCCTAATTCTATGAAGCTGTTCCTGAGACGCTGCAGTTTAAACACCTGCTAGAGATGCAACGTGGAAAAATAAAATAAAATAACTTCACATTTGAGAAGCTGGAACCATGACACGATTTTATATGAAAAATGTGAAAACTTAGCAGAATCGTTGCTACTTGTATAAACTGCTGGGTAGTTTAATTTATAACAAAACATATTTTGTAAAGTCTTCATATGCTTTGTGTAGAAATCGGACTTTTTTTCTAGTTAATGACCAGTTAATTAAAGTAACTAACACTGTCCGACAGATTAAAAAAAGGTTAAAAATAGTATGAAAGGAAAATGCTCGAATACTTCAGACTTAGACAGTGCTTGAGTAGAAGCACGAGTGGAATATATTCCTTGCATTCTTCTTTAATTCTGAATATCCTGCATATCCAAAACAACACTGAACCTGTTGTATTCAGCGGTGGATTTTATGCTTTATGTCAAACAAACAGTTTGAGTCTTGATCCTTGCTCAATAACATCCTAACGCTGCATTGCATCATGGTACTTTGGGGCTCCTCCAGGTTCAGATCTGTCTGTGAATGATGGATTTCTCACTTTATGACTGTTGAACCGTAGCTGCAAAACAGTGAGCTGAGAAAATACACCTTTCTCTACAGGTAGTGTTAGATGACACTTAATGACCATCTGTATATCTGCTGGAAATGTTAAGTTATTCCAGAGTATGAATTTAAATACAAAACAACATATGGGGCCAGGAGATACACAGGCTGTTTTCTAGCACTACTGAATAATTTTACATATTTTCCCTTTCTTTAAATACTTAACTCAAGGACACTTGATGGCAGAATCAGAGTAAAGATCAGCTCAGTCGCCAGAATAAAATGTTACCACTGCATGTTTCTGCGACAGATAGATATAGATATAGATAGTCAGTGTTTCTGAACCAAAAATATGTTTCATATCAACATTCCTAGACACGTGTTTATTAATGACATGGTCTTTTAACCGGTCATGGTGCTATTTTATAGAGAACGAGGCTATAATAACTTACATCCGTATGTAACTAAATTACAACTGCAAATAGGTTTAGTTGTAAATGTAATGCCATGCACATCGCGTTACTTCAAGTGTTCATAGTTGTTTCTTTTGTTTTCTGCAAAAAGAACTGCTGCCTCAGTTTACGATTCTTAAGGAAAGCATCATTAAACTATTTATGGTTATTGGAAAGATACCAGGCCTTGGTTTAAAACAGAAAAAGTCCAAACGTGATTAAAGAAAATGACTCACAGTGTATTTATTTATATTTAAACAAACGATGCTCTTTTCTGTAACTCTAACCAGCTTGTATCGCCTAAACCTGAATATGTGTTGGGATGCAAACTCTGCTCAGTGGCGTCAAAGTCTTGATTTTGTATATCCACCCTCCTGCCTTAATGAACCATATGTGCAGAAACGTGCAATATCAACATTTTATTCTGGTGACGGGGCTGTACAGATGGTTTAGTCTAATTATTTACCTGTACAGACTTTCTGTCACTAATCATATTTGCAAACACATCAGCAACAGATCAGGTCTGCAACCTTTAAGCGCGCTGCGTTGGTTTATTTGATTATTGTCAGAATCAGACTGATGATAAAAGACATGATTACTGATGTCCACAGGAAAGGTTGCAACCCCGATTCTGAGAGTGTAGGCTCACCTTCCGAGAAGGAAAGAAGGATCAGCTGCTTTTTTTCTTTCCCCAATAGACAGGAGGTGGATGGTGCATATACAACAGACGTTTAGATTTGGTCAGGGTTAGGAAAATATTGACTACATTTACATGCACAAAATATTCTGGGTTTTGCCCTTATTATGAAAAAGACAAACTTCCTAATAAGCTGCTTACGTGGCTAATGAAAATGAACGTTCTACAGCATTCCTATTTACATGCAGCCCTGCATACCCCGATTAAAAATGAGGTTTTCTTTTAAAGGTTTCCACTGGTAGCAGATGTTCCACTGTGTGAACACAGCCTCCCTCTTTCATTCCTTCAAACACCTTCTTGAAAAGGTCAGCTTTTCAATATTTGCTCTGATCCGAAAACCTGTTGATGTCCTCTTTTATAATGTTTAAAAGCGGGTGTGTGTCCTTCCGACCAGAAATGTGGCCTTTTCTTTGTAGCATCCATCTTTACCAGAGAGGATTTTTGTCTCTACCCTGGCTGACTGTAAACCTTGCCCTGAAACCCGCAAATGAAACACATATTCCCAATGCGCTCTACACGTGTCCAAAGAATCCCCATAAAATTGGAATCTTTCAGCACGTTCCTCATGTATTAGTCGGAAAATATCTAAACAGAATATGCTACACCTGTTAAACTGAGGATATTGTCATGTTCTGAATAACAGTGGAATATTAGTGTGCTTGTAAACATACTCCTTGTGGTTTTGTTATGTATATATTAAATATTAATGAATACAATGTGAGGATTTTTTTTAAATCACATCTTTGCGGACTTTGTATTAAACCAAACCCTGGTGTTCTTTCCTAACCCTAAATTCTGTAAGTTCTTAAATTTAACTATAAAAATCATTTAACAGTTACATATGAATGCAATTCCTGAGAAACACAGCTGAAAAGCACCAAGAGCGGCATCACTGATATACGTGTCTAGAAATGGGCAGATTATGCACGTCTGTGGTTTTCAGAAAACCTACAATGCAGCACTTTCTCGTGGCGAACGGGTTGCTTAAATCATGAACTTACTGTCGTCGTCGTCACATAAACACACGCCCACACAGACGCACGTGTAGCGGGGTTACGGTTTCCATATGCTGTGTATATGGAAACCTGCCAATTCATTTCACTGGCACATCATTTCACACAAGCTCACGGACGCACACTGGTGCATCTGTGCCTGGTGACTTCTGAGCCCACTCTTCCCGTTATTCACTCAATCAATTAAAGTGACTGATTGGCTGCACTGTGTGCGCGCGTACATGTGTGTATGCATTCATTTCCCAGTTCACTCCCAGCCACCGATCCCAATAACTCAGCGTGATTAAAGTGTGCTGGTGGAGATAGTGCCCACTCGGCCGGGCAGATACACATCTAAACTGATGCTGCCAAACTGCATATGAGCTATTGATCAGCGGAGAGCTGGGAAACGGGCTTTCTCTCTGCTCAGCTTTGCACAATCAGAAGGAGCTGGCAGCTTTGCAGTCCGTAGTTCTTATTTTTGAGCTGCAGCTGTTGAGTAGGACTTCAGATAGTGTTTGAATGAGCCGGAGAATAAAGGCATACAGTGGTCTATATTTGTTCTACTTATTCACACGCAGTTTAAAACTTTAATGTTAAATCAAGAAATCCTACTTCACCCCATATGCATTAATACTTGATGAGGCTGTTTGTCTCTGATTAAATCCCTCTCAAACCGAAATATACCCTCATCTCAGAGAGTCTGAATTGCTCCCCACTTGTCCAATTTGTTGCTGGTGTTCTGCCCAATGATGCCTCTTTTTTTTTTTTCTTTTTTTTTTTGTGCCTCTTGGAAAATTAACATATCAGACCTTTGCAGACGGATTGACGACAGGGAAGCCACTATGAAAAACTGGGACAGAAAATAGCCAGCGACAAGCAGCGTCATAAAATGTTGGATGTTGACTTAGAGAGAAAAAAATACAACAACAAAAAAAAAAAAAAAAAACGCAGTGAAAAGGCTTCAGCTGATCCGAAACGCTGCAGCGAGAGCACTGACAGGAACTAGCGAGACAGATCACAATTCTCCCATATTAGCTTCTCTTCATCGGCTCCCTGTAAAATCCAGAATAGAATTTAAAATCCTTCTCCTTCCATACAAAGCCCACAGTGACTAATTAGGCTCCATTGTACTATATTCACAACCTCACAGTACCATATAATAGAACTCAGAGTTCTCATTTACTTATGATTCCTGGAGTTTCCAAAAGGTAAAAGGGAGGCATAACCTTTAGCTATGAGACTCCTCTCCTGTGGAACCAGCTTTGGGTTCAGGTGGTAGACACACGCTTTATTTAAGAAGAGTAAAGGTGCACTGTGTAAGATTTGTGCCTGCTTGTGGGTTTACATGCATGTTTTCTTTGTGTTGGAGCCCATTTATTGACATTGGCTAACTCCATTACTAAGCTAATGGTGGTTTTGGTTTCCTCCATCCACAATAAGAGCCACAATATGCATATTTTTGTATGGAGGCTTCAGGTCGGATTTCCACAAAAATCCTCACATTCTTGAGTTCTTCGATGCCTCTCTACTGCTGCAACAGCGTGTAACATCTAGCTACTGTTTAGCTTAGAAATCCAGTCAGTACGACCGACTCCCAGCACAAACTGCACACATGTAAAAATACAAACACGCACAAATCTTACATATTGCACTTATAAAGCTTTCCTTATAGAGTTAGAGCTGGCTCGGGTGACCATGAACCATCTCTTATGCTGTTATAGAGTGCTATCACTAATGGGTTTTTGGTAAAATGCCTTTGTGGTCAACACAAGCTTGACATGTGTTTGTTCTACAAAGTAAATATAAAAGTAAAAAAAAAAATCTCCATTTGTGAATTGCCAAGCTTTTACATGTCAAAAGGTGTTTGTTAACAAGTGGCTAAATGAGACCACAAAGGTTTGTCGGGCACATTCAGTCATTTGCTCAGCCTTGTTGAGTCGTCTTCTTGAAAATTAGGTGTATTTTATTCTATACACTTGCTACATCAGGTCACGCTAAGAGGAAATGCTTTTGTGTCTTCTCTCTTCTGTAGCTTGCGCCTTCTCCTCTCCAGTTTTCTGCAGATATCCCTCCCCTCCCTTCAGAGCTGTATGTTTCTGATGTACAATTACTGACCTCTCCACTTGCCTCGAGTTTGTTTATTCTTAATGCTCTGCTTTTCTTTCTCTGCTCCCCACTCACTCCAACCAGTCGAGGTGGATGACTGCCCTCTGGTTCTCTCAGAGGTTGCTTCCGTTAAAGGGAGTTCATGCCTTCCCACTGTTGCCAAGTGCCTGCTTCAAGGGGGATTTGTGGGTTTCTCTCTGTTATGCAGAAAGGCAAGGATAGTGAAACTTGCTTTGCCTGGGGGAGACGTTTGCAAAATGACAGGAGGCCAAGGGCCAGATAAAAACAAAAAACTATATCAAACAAAACAAATGAACAAGGACCAGAACTCATCTTTGAAACTGTCTATTTCCAGAGTAACTAAATTAAAGCTGCAGTGCTTGATAGTTTTTTGGCGTGACTGGGCAAAAAAATTCCATAATTACCTACAATTACCTTTCAGCAAATTGTAATTCAAGTGGCCTGACAGGAAACAACAGAGTTTTCTGTAAACTCTGTTTGAGAGCTGTGGAAAACCTACCCTGTGACGGGGTAGTTTTGTTTGATCATAGGTGTTTTCAGACAGGTAGCTTAAATATGTTGATTGACAGCTGTAATTACTGATCAGATTCAGTCAGACGTGACTGGTCTACTCAGTGGCTCGACACAGAAACTCGAAAAAGTGGCTTCGCTTTTCCATAGTGGCGAAACACAACATCGGGTCATCTATCTTTATAATTAGTCTTTTGATTTGGAGCGAGAGGAGAGAGCTGCAGAGGGAATGTGTGCAGCTTCAAGTTCTGGCATTTTTCCTCCCCCTTATTTCAGCTCCTGCAGCTTTAACTTGGTACAAAGATTGACACTAGGCTTATATGACCGATAAATCTTTTTTTTGGTTGACAGATGTGTGTGACAAGTCGCTCGTCTGCTGACAGCTTGACTATGGTTGTGGTTAATAGGTTCCACTAACAAGACTGTAAAATGACTGTTTTCAGAGTCAGTAAGATACCGTTTAGCATTAGCTCACCCATGACCCCATGCAGGTAGCTCTGACCCCTTGCGTTCCTGCTGCCCTGCCCCTTTTGTCCAAATATGGTCACTTCCAGCTCCACAAAGCCAACATGGCCACAGCCAAATGGCAAACTGGCTTCAAAATGGCAGATCAGAAACCAATGGCTGACATCACAGTTCCTCCATCCACTAATTATATACAGTGTATGGTTTTGACCTTACTGTTTAAAGTGCCTCGAGATGGTTTTTTTTGCAATTTGGTGCCGTATAAATGAGCCTGAATTGAACTGAATCCAGCACCTGCTTCTATGCAGCTCTCATGAATGGCTCGAATGGACTCATCATTTTGCTCTTGCTCTTTTAGGATAAAACAACACAAGGTGCTTTCTCTATAAAACACAAATAGGCTACCTCAAATGCAATGTCAGGCCAATCAAATGCTAAAAGAAGCCATTTCATTCTAACTATCAAGCTTGCTTTTTCTGGATTATGTACGTTGAATCGGTGTGACCATATTTTAGCAGCAGCTTTCCTATCCTATTTATACTCTGCGTCGTCTACAAAGATCATCTCATCATCAATTTGTTGTATGATTTATTATGTGTTAATCAGTTTTCATAATCTGAGCTAGTTGATATAAGCTCAGAAAAGGTCCATGTTTAAGGTAACTGCAGACTCAGAATTCTCAACATCATGCTTTTTGCTTCATCTGTCTATGTGGAGAGATCACGCATTGTTAAGTATATGATTACTAAGATCTAAACAAGCTTACGATCTGTAAAGACCTTTATGCCTCATTAAATCTGGCAGTCATGATTTATAAGCCATATTTGTATTCAATAGATCAGCGAAAAACCCTCCCTTGCGTGCGCAGTTTGTCTCCGTGTCTTTTGCTATTATGCTGATTCTTGGACTGAACTGTTGATTTACAAAACAAAAGCTCAACACCAGCAATTGTTTCACTTTGTGTATGTGTGTGTGTCACTAAGTGTTTTCTGTTGTTCACTGATACACAGTGTGTTTGGGTCTAATTGTCTTGGCCCAGCCGCTTTGCCATTAGCATTCCCCAGCTGGACGAAGAGGAAAGGGCAGCCTCGCCCTGACGACGAAAAGAAGGATTGAAAGAGGAAAGGCAGAGCGCGAGGTGAGAAAATAGATGAGCTAAAACAATAGAGCTTCTTGGATTTGGCTGCTCCCAGTGATTGTCTTTGTGTGTGCGCGCGCTCCAAACAGTGGAGAATGAAAACAAGCAGCACGAATTCGAATGCAGTGGATAAAGCCGCAGAGCCGATGGATACATCATCAGAGACAGTGTGTTTAAAAATGTAACACTACCTTAAAAGGTCACTTTAATACTGTTTAATGGGTAAGACAAACACTGCTGAGAACCAAAGCAGAATAAAAACATCTTTATTTTCTGACACGTGTAATACAGATCTTCACCTTGTAATGAAAAAGGCTCAACAGAAAGAAGGTACAAATACAGAATTTTTGGAGGTCATAAACATTAATGCCCAAATGCATTTATAGAATAACAGAACAGAATGGAATAATGTCTTTATTATCACTGTTAATAGAGCAATGGACATATGAAAATGCTCCACTATCAGTAAAAGGTCTGCAGTTAAAACTACACTTAAGTAAAAGTATGTAATTATTCTCAGCAAAACGTACTTTAAAGTAAACGTCATGATCGTGCAGTGTGGAAGTGTTTCTTTCTCCGACAGGATTCTGTAGAAGCATAACCAGGCTTGTCTCGTCATCAGTTAACGCATCCTGCATTTTATCTAAATAAACCTGTAAAATAAATGGTGGCCAGTGGATGAAAGCCTTGCTTTACCCTCCAAGAGGACGTTACTACGAGTGCGTGACGTCACATGAAAACTATGAATAAACAATACACATAACACACTTACACAGGGAATGCACAAAGTGTACGTTTTACCCTTTGGTTTTTATGCTCTGTTCTCTCGCGTGTGTTTTATACTTTGCTTTTTTAATTGCAATGATGTTCCGGACAGATGGCCATTAAAAATTCATGGTGACTCTTTATATAACGTTAATTACAAGAAACGCATTTTTTAATATATTTTATTAAAGGAAAGAATGTTTAATGCTAGTAACATGCATGTTTTGAACACAGTGAATCACTCTAACTTCAACATTTTATTGATTTGAAGTAACAACATTTTCATGTTGTTTTTCACAAGGCATCTGTTCACAAATGTAAAGTCCTGAGGTGCAAAGAGGCTGACAGGAAGACGAACAGGAAGACCACTACTGTGACTCCACACACAAAACATTTTCACTCTTTTAAACCCCAAGTAAGGCTTTCTCCCCTAGGAGTGCTTAAACATCAGCTGTAAACTGTAATTAGCCAGCGCTGAGACAGTACACGATGCATGTACTACACCAGATAGAGTAAAAGTTAAAAGTACTGCATCCTCTGCTTCTCGTGGTAAACAAGTTCACGTTCTCGCTGCCATAAATGAAAAAGCAGTTTTTCCCAAATGTTTTAGAATAAAATGAACACTACCTTGTGCCTACATCAGGCATGAGCAACCTTTATTCTTTCATCTAAAATGTAATTTTATTCTGTTGCTATTCTTTTTTAATCACACTTGCATTTATATAGATTTAAAAATGACAATATCTTAAAAATATGATCATTGTACATGAACTTTAGATAAGTTTACGTGAACTCTGACCTACTCTAGTTCAAAGGTCAGTATTGCGCGCGTGACAAAACCAGCGCTCGTGGAGGGTAAGCTAACGGGCGTAGCTTACTCTCTGAATGCAGTTTCTTACCCCAAAAACATGGCAGGAAAAAAAGAAAGAAAACTTAGCACTTTCACAACGAATGGGAGGAAGAGTTCTTTTTTACGACTGTGAAAGAAACCCGCCTGCGTCTCATTTGCGGGGCGGCTGTGGCAAAGCGGCACAATGTGGAGAGACACTTGACTACGTGTCGCAAAAGCTAGCATGCTAACTACCCACCGGGAAGCGCACTACGGACAGGAAAAGCCCGTGAGCTGAAGGCCGCTCTGGGTAAGCAACAGTTTTTTTTCACGCCGTAAAAGTCACAAAAAGCAACCGAAACCTCGTTTAGAGCTACACATTTTCTGATCAAGAAGAAGAAGGCATTTTCAGACGGAGAAGTTGTCATAGAAACAATGATGATAATTGCTAACACAGTAAAGTACCAGATGTTGTCAGTGCCAATATGTGGCCGTGGATTAAATTAAAATATTGAAGAATTAAAAGTGTGTTCGCGACATGTAACAGTTGTAATTTGGGCATTAGTTCAAAATGTTAAAAAGTTGATTTTTCTTTAACATTACGTAATTGATAATTTTTTGAAACATGGTGCAACATAGTTCATGATTTGTTAAAAGGGTTTGTAAGTGGCTCGTGAAAATGGGACATTTTTCCTATGAAATGTAGTGATGTAAGTGATCATCTGAAAATTGAACAATTACTGAGATTAATAGAGATAAAGTGCTGAATATTGATATGTTTCTCAACCTGTTGTCATTGTTGATAATTATCGTGAGAAATCATTAACGTGATCAGTGTCTTCACATAGATGAGTATCTTTAATCATTATTAATAATGTAGAATTAGAGGCAAACTGAGCAAATTTGTTATTTCAGAAGAGCGTATCAAAGTGGTAGCTCTTTGTAGCCATGAAGTAGCTCTCACTTTCAAAAAGGTTGGTGACCCCTGATCTAAAGAGAAAAAAATCTGTCTGGAGCTGCAAAAAATATTTAAATCCTTTAACTGCAGGTACCACCATGTAGTCACATGAACATGCCTGCAAAGCAATGCTGTGTACTGAAACAGATCTGTCCACACACATTGTAGATTTTGAATCCATAGCTAGCATAGGAAAATACCCACTCAAGGCACTGCTACGGAGTTCGGCAAAAAGCTGCCTATTGATTGCTTTTAATATTCTTTGTAGTTTGTTGAAAGTTAGGCTTCTGTTCATGTTCGATTTTGATTGGCTATGTGGAAAGTTAACATCCAATTACATTCCTGCGGGTGTACTGCGCAGACATTTTAAATGCACCCTCTGCTGATACTCTGATCTGGTTTTTGTTATTGCAGTTTGTAGCTGCAGCTCACCCTCATTCCGTCTGTGCTTTTGATTTAGAGGATTAGATGAAGGTGGAAATAATGGCAGCGCACCATGTGTTTTCTGCATGCAGAGATGGTGGTGAGCTGGCTGTCAATCATCCGTCCTGTGTGTTTTCACTGGATTTTGACTCTCCATTATCCCAGCGTCCAAGGTAAGTAAGTGCTGCTGCTTTCATTCATTGTTGGTGACATGGCTAATATAGCTGTGTTTGCTCATGTGAGTCTCTGTTTTTGTTGGTGGCAGCTCAGTTAATCCTTGCTTGAACTTTCTGTGAGTATGTGAGTACTGGACTTTTTTGCATGTGTATATGGGATCTTTTACAGGCTGCTCTACTCTATTCATCCCTGTTGGTAAGAAGTAATATGTAGCAGATTTTCACTTCTTTCCCTGTGAGCCAAAAAAGTCTTGTATGTTCCACTTGTAGGTTAAATATGTTTTCTGGGCTTTTGTAAACTCATGCATCATTTAGTCCAGTGGTTCCCAAATAAAACTGGGGGAGGCCCGGAGTTACAGGAGGGGGTACACGGTGAGACTAAACATAAATAATGCATGGTTCTGCACTGCTAGCAACGTTTCTGATAGGACTGCCAGGTAAATGTAAATTCAGATGATGAATCGACACCAAGCGTCACACCTATCAAGTCAGTTCTTACAGAGAAATCGTTCAGGTTTTTGTTTATTCAGTGCTATTTTTGTGCAGGGAGGCAATTCTGATCAAATCTGTTGACAGCAACGAATGCTGTTAACACAGTGTCAGTTTTAATGATTCCTCTCTTAAAGTGACTTAGTGATTTAGTTTACTTAGTAAGATGTCCACACTGAGGTTGCAGTTTTGTAATAATTACAGTGTCAAAAACGTTTCACACAAAGGACATGTATGAGAATGTGTTTAGGTGGGGTCCTGAGAATATTCTTTAAAAAAGGGGCCCTGCAGAAAAGGTTTGGAAACCACTTGCTATAATGGTGCTTTTCCCAAAACTTAGGACATAAAAAAAAGAAACTTTCAGATACTCACCAGAGTCTTGTAATGGTCCAGTGTGTTTTAGTGGGATTTAGGAGGATCTAATTGCAGAAATATAATATTCCTAATTATGTTTTCAATAGTGTATAATCACATAAAAATGAGAATCATCGCGTTTTCGTTACCTTAGAATGAGCCGTTTATATCCACAGAGGGAGTGGGCCACCTTAATTTTTCCGTTTAATAGTGGAGTTAAGTGCTTTACGCTCACTTACGATGTCTGGAGTGTGGACTGAGAGTTAATATGCCCTTAACTAAAGAGGCCTTAACAGACAAAACAAACACTGGCTGCAATGAGCGACTTCGTAGGTGAGGGTGGTGGTGGTTCAGTTGGTCTAAAGATAAAGAAGGAAACACAACCTTTTCTCTTTTACACTATTTCAGTGTAATACCGGTGTCTGTTTCAGCTCCTTAACCATTTGAAACATTATGCAGCTTAAATCACATGGTGAGTTACCTAAGATTAGGTACAAATGACCCCCTCATGTCAGTGTTTTATGCAGCGCATCCACACAGGATAAGCTAAGTCTGTGTTTTGCTTGAATTTACTGACATCATCCCATGGGTAACATGCTTAATGTCACTATTAATAAATTGCTACATAGTAAGTGTTGAGCCTGTTGAAGAATGCTCATCACCGCGTGGTGCCTGCATGTCATCCATCTCATTATAATTCAAGATTTCGCTCCTCTGGTGGATTTGAGCCTTCAGCTTTCCGTGAAAGGGTCTCCATGCTGTGTAGTGACATGACATAAAGTATTGCAGCTCTTGTTGAGTGTTTCATGCGAGATGGATTGAGTGTTCAGACCTTTAGCTCTACATCGATGTCTGCTAATCTCAAGTGGGCAATTAGTTTCTCTGAAGTTACCAGGCCATGGCCACTTTGGGAACTTTTGCAATCAGGTCCTTCTGGCTGGAGTGACACGGAACATCTTGAAGAATATATAAAGACCCTGATCTGGCGTAGGTTATTTTGAGGTTGACTTGTTGATTGAGAAAACTGCTGTGGACGAAGTTGTATTCCCCCGATTCCGTGTTGATACAGTGTTTACATGTTTAAATTACCTCCCTCTGACTTAATATCCCTCTGGTCGTCGTAGTACTTTATTAAATACATTTTCACGCATTATCTCGTAAAATGTTTCATCAAGATGTAAAATATCTGACGTTCTCTCGGAGAAAGTCATTCTGCACATTCCCCGAGGATTTTTTTCTCCTGCAGAAAATCTAATCATCTGCTATTGCCACTTCTCTTTACCAAATCTGGGTATTTCTTCTCATTTCTCACCTCTGTTGTAACTGCCCCTGGGAGGTTATTCCATCTGTGCACCCGGACGAATTCCTTTACTGTCATTTCTCACTTTTCTTTGTCAGATATGTCCTCTATCACGCATCTTATTTCGGTTGCACTGAATTTACATCAAAGTGTTCTTGCTCTTGCATTTTCAGTCATGCAAAAAAGGATGAGAGATCTAGTCATTTTTAAAACCTTTCAAGTGTTTCTGTCTACCTTGCAACGTTCTTCTATCTCCTCAGAAACTGTTGCCACAGTAGGTGCCATTGTTCACATACTACTTTCGTTTACTTACTTAATTTAAGTAGCTCCTAAAACGTTTGCTACTCTTCCTTTTCAAATACCTTTTTTTAAATTTAGTGACTCTTGGTGCTGTATCCATAGCTGTAAAATATCCTGTATGTTGTTTCCATGAATGTTTCTCAATAGGTACTTCAAGACAAGGGCTGCGCAATATGATTTTATTTACCGCGCAACAATGGAAAAATGTGTCGTTTTGTGTTCTGCTCTATGTTTCATGGCTTCGTCACAAAAACAGTCTGTACAGCAATAGTTTTTTGGAACACAAACAAACATGGAAGAGAGTGAACGTGACACAGAACGAGGTAATTCTGAACAGGAGAATAACTCAGACCAGCTGAGCCAAAATGCTTGCATCTGAAAGAGCGTTCTCTGTTGCACTGACGTGGTTGGAGTATGAAAAGTCTGACTCAAACACTGCTAACCTCTTTTACCACCTATGAAGAATCCTGTCAAACAGTACTGGGAGAACCACATTTAGGGTCTATATTTATTTTGTTTACAACCACTTCTATTTTATATGTGCCTCTTTATATCTGATACATTTCTATATTTTGTTTGCATGGTTTGTTGGCATTTTGCACAAATGCTCAAAATGAAAAGGGAGAACAAGAACGCAAGTTCAATGACACTTCCACATTCCATTTGACATCACTTACATTACACGCGTAAAATTTTCATGTAAGCTGAATTACAAGTAAAACTACTTACTTACCAAGTTTCACATCGATCTGACTTGAAATTGAAAAATTCAATTGACAGAAAACTCTCCCGAAATTGCAATAAACATCCCATTGCTCTACATCTCACAACTACTACTAACGTTACAGTTTGCAGCAGAATAACGTAAGGAATAACGTAGCTTGTAGTACCTCCCTGGCATGTCTTTGAATTACTTGAAACAATGCTGTTGGTAATATCGATGTAGAAACAGTCCGTGATAGTAGAAGCCTGTGTGTGTGTGATTGTGAGAGAGAGTAAGAAATTCAATGCAGTCTTGTTTTGTTGCAGGGAAGTACGCTGAGATGAAGGCTGACTAGCTTTTAGCATAACATTAGCTCGCCGGTCCTGCTCTAAACGCTCTTTATAAGAGATGCTTCTGAGTCTAGGAACTCCATGCACTTCTGGAGCTATTTGTTTTCTATTTGTTTGGTTAAATAAACATGCTTTAGGCATTTAAACAAAGTTAAGTGTTTGTATTATTCAACATTTTTACGCCAATTTTTACACTTTTACTGCAAATAAATATCGGCTCCAAATATCGGTTATCGGCCTCCTTAAGTACTAATAATCGGTATCAGCATCGGTCCTGAAACACCCATATCGGTTGATCTCTAGTACATACACTACGCACACGTACTTTTATCTGTTCATCTATTAAAACTTTGATTAACAGATCAGTGAAAATTGAAATCCCTGTGCGCTGCTAAAATTACTTTGTCATTAATGTCCTTTCACTTTCCTTTCAAAACACTGTGTAAATGTTATTATACATCAAAAAAGATAAGATAATAAGCACTTTGGAAATTAATGCTACAAGTTATAATAGTTAATCATGTTATTATTAGTCATAACATAAGTTATTATGTTATAATTAATTATAAAAACCAGCCTCTTTCTTTCAAAAATATGTGACAATTAACACTTTTTAACAAACTAGCCTGTTTAATGAATGCTGCTATATTTACTTAAGTAATTGCAACACTCTGACTACTTGTAATTTGTTTAATATTTATTATAAATTTTGATTTAATGAGTAAAAAATGACTAAAACATTCATTGGTTTTGACAATTGCAACACAGCTGCCCTTATCGCATTTGGACTTCAAAAACGATGAGGTTTTGTCATCAATACCTACAGGTGTTTTGCAGTAGATAACGAGTTTGCTATAGCTTTGAGGACACAGACATGGTATAGATACTTGTGTTCCTCCCAGAGTTTGGTCATCACTTTTGCGATAGATGTCCCCATAGCGGTCTGGGTTCAATTACAATTTTCAAAGGACAGTATTTCAAAGAGTTCCTATCTTCCATCACTCCAAGACACCTTAGCCTTTATCATCTGTCAGGACCAACAATACATCTGGTGGCTGATCTTTTCCTCGCTGAAAAGAGCAGGTGTGTCAGTGACAAAGACGGTGAGTTGGAGCATGCGCTTACACAGGTGTGTCCCTTTTCTCAAAATTACAACCCACAGCCTAGTGTCGAGATACTGAGGAAGACAGTAAAAGGAAAATACACAGAGCACATCGTCTTACTTTGAGGAACCAGGAGCACTAACAGTGTATGAAACGGGATGTCACATCAGACCCTACAGGGAAATTATCAGAAAGAAAAACACACTTTTGAAGGCATAAGCTTTCTGAAATGTTTTTTCTTTTTTTTGCAAAAGCAACAGATATGAAAAAGGCAGCAGATAGTGGTTTTCCTTCTCTCATATCTGCTGATCTTTATTTACACCAGTGGTTCCCAAACTTTTTTCAGACCCCGAAAATCAATTTTATGTCTCCTCAGGACCTAAATTTACAAAAATACTCCATGATTTGCCATAATGGCTACATTTTTAGTGGCCCTTTCACTGTCAAAACAGCATTGAATTAAATGCACTTTGCTGGAATATTGGAACAAATGATCAACAAGTGATGTTAGGTAGGCAACAACAACACCGTCGAGACACAGGAAACAAACAATTCAAATACTAATGTGAACAAACACATGACTGTCTTTTCTGCTGCCAAAACACTGTGTTTGAAAGTCTCTTTTCTTTTTCATGTCATTTTCATCTTGTCTTTGGCATCGTTTTCATCTTTGGTGGCTGAGGAGCCTCTACATTTCACATGGGTTTGGTGAAGTCAACGTTCATAAACTCCAAAGAACACTCTTCTTAATTCACATACTTTATTATTAAGTATTATACTCTTGACAATTAGCGACCTGATACAAACAGCTCCGTGACCCATTTTTGGAAAGGCAGATATACGCATATCTATTCAGTCTGACTGTTGTTTTCTTAGCATTATGCTAACATATCGTCTCAGTGAGAAATCCCAATAGGGAAAATGGCACGGCTTCCAAATTTAAAATGCACACTGAACACATGTATAAAGCAAAATATAACAACAGCCTTCCCAAATGGATATCACTATGAAGAACTCTTAAATAAGGACGTGATTAAGAGGTGTTAATATGCAATATACGCCAGTGGTTTGCTTTATGATCTATGTTACTATGTTGTTGTCCTGCGATGTGGACAACAGGCAGCGTTTTAGCTGAGGCTTTCTTCACTTTATAACAGACAAAATAACCCACAGCAAAAGTTCACTGCATTGCATTACATCCTCCTGAATGTACTCCTCCTCAGAATCCACTTAACTGAAAGTGATTTAATCAATCCACTTTATCTGAAAAAAAGGATTTGCTGTCCTCCACACATGTTTGATGCTGGCATTTGCTGGGCCCTATTTTCTGCAATCTGGTGACCACTTTGTCTTTCTTTTGGTATATTTTATGTTTAATTCTTTTTGTTTCTGTCAGATTTTTCACCATAAACTTCATTTAAATGTGTACGAGTGAATTTATCTGTGTCTGAAAAAGGCCCGATAAGCTGTCTCATTAGACAGGCAATACCCCCTTGTGGTGAAAAATCAGAATTCAGCCCTAAAGTTAAACAAAAAGGAAGACAGGATAGTCACAAGTGACGTTAAAAGAATGAAATAAGAGGTGGAGCCAGACATTCTTATGTCACTTAATCAACTGGAAACATTACACAGTGATTTCGATGGGTAGTTGAAGTAAACATTTAACAGAATGTTAACTGACCTCTCTCTATTTGTTCTTGTTTTTGTTGTTACAAATGAAAAGCTCTCTGCAGAGTGCACTTTACTTTGTACACTTTTGACCAACAGGCTCTGACGTTTTTTGGATAATGTCGCATGTTCAGCGTGCTCTGGAGCGAGAGCTTGCATAAATGGGGGTGAATATAAACAGCGCGACGCATGGACACATTCCACTCAAATCAACATATTTACGCAGTCATCATAATTGTTGATGTTGATGCATTCTTCGCACAGTATTTTGGTGCATAGTTGTTGAGGCAGTCAGAGAGAATAAGGGCAAACGACGTTGTTATTTTAAAGGCCTAAAAGATGTCACCTGTCACTGTTTTGCTTTGAAATGTCCAAAAAGAATACCATTAATCATAATTAATATCATCAATAATGTGGCAGCTTCCTCCAATCAGACAATTATTGGCTAAACTACAGCACTTCTATTTCCTAGAAAGCCTTTCATCTCCCTGCTGAAAAGTGATGTAAAGGTACTGTTTTCAATCAACGGTGGGTGTATGGGGAAGTAATAAGACCCGCCATTTTCCAGGTCATGATTTGCCCGTTTTTGTGATTGCAGCTGTGGCCCTGTCATGTGGCTGAATTGCATTCTGGTCTATTTTCTGCTGCTGTGGGTGGAGAAATTGGTGTTTCTGCCTCCCTTGTGATGAATTTCAACCCTGTTTGACTGTTGAACGTGGCTGAATGAATCTAAAGGGGGGGTGACACTGAAGCCCACTACTACCTCTGATGTGAACATTTGGTCCGTTAGGGATAAGAAACCACCACCATTAAACAACAAATTGGGCTCCAAATTAGTTTGTCTTACTCTGTGCTCAGAGGCTGGGTTATTTTTAAGAGCTGGTGACATGCTTGAAAATGAATAAACACTCCAGGTGATAAACTCCTCCCCTAGGTGCTGTTTACGCAGGATTTCTGTGAGTGTTTGTGTGAAAATGTGAATAAGTCACACAGACAGATGTTGCTTTTCAAGTGGGATGCCCTCGAACATTCTGCAGAACAAAGCAAGAATGCAAAAAATCTGGATCATCATCTGAGAAGAACGACTTGTGGCTGCCCTAATTTTGTGCAAACTAATTTCTGCAAGCGGTGTGCTCTGAGCTCTGAGGCTTATAGCTCGACATAGAAGAGTCGTGACTTTTTTTTTAATCCATAAGTAGGCAGTGAGGCCAGAGATTTCATATCTTTAAATGTCCTTTTTAAAAAAGAGCTGAGCTACAAAGCAGATCTTTCAATTTATCGGTCAGTCTTCATTTTGTCCCTTCCTTATGGTCAGTGACTGAAAGAGTGAGATTGAAGATACTAGAATCAGCTTAAATGAGGCTTCCCTGGATGGATGGCATCACTCTTCGTGACGGGGGGGGGGGCTTACAACCCCTGAGTCAAACTGCTGCTCCTTCACATCGACAGGTGCCACATGAGGTGTTTCTAGGAACAGCATGTTCCTTGTATTTTTGTGGATCATTCTTTAATTTTTAAATTCCCTCTTTTTGCTATTTCGTAATTTAGAAATAGCGGCGATCATGCGTGATGCAAACTATAGGCTTAGCATAGAGGAAGACATTAAATCCTACCCTTTTCTCTCTTTTCTTACACTTCTGTTCCTTGCTGTCTTGTTCACCCCATCCTCATGTTTGTCCCTGAATGCTGCCCTTCATCTCTGTTCTCCTTCCTCTCATTTGTTCAATTTGCTCTTCTCAGTAGTTTTCATCGCAGCCAACTGTCAGATCTTGCTGGATTTTGGACATAAAAGCCAAAGCATCAAACAGCTTGATATCAAGCATCTTGACTGATGAAGCTGTATGTCGCCAAACCTTCGGGGCTCTGTGGAAAACGCTTGACTGAAGTCTGACGTGCAAAGCAATGGGCGCTTGGGTTAGGCACTAAAGTGTTGGTTTCTGTTGGTAAATGCTTATGAAAGTGGATTATAAAACAAAATAAATAAATGTGTAACTAGCTTTCAGTGACTAAAAAGGTTACTGTCTAACCTGAAAACGTGTCAGCTTTTCATTCGGTTTACGTACTCCGTAAGGAGTTAGACTTAATACGTGTGACAAATTATTCATATGAACACATGTGAAGCAAAAACAAACACTAAAAACAGGAAAAACATTTTTTTCTGACCTCACTGTGGGTTCACCTTCAAGTACTCCTTCCCACAAACCATTAAAAATTGGATTCCCTGCTGTTTCAGTTTGTTTTCCTCTGACCACGCCAGCGTATGTCATTTCATCCTCCTCTGAGTTTTTCCTTAAAACTACAGAGCTGTCCAAGCACCAAACAGTTGGAAATAAATCATACTTGGTCTGTTTCAAACAGCACGCCTCTTCATTCATTCTTTTGCTTTTGTTTTGAATCTAAATAGGAATGAATTTTGTAAGGCAAGGCTGTTACGATCAAATCAAGAAATGCAATTTAATGCAAAACCTGACACTTTGATCATTTTGAATATATGAATCTATCCTGATGCAGAAATTTTATGATCCACCATCTAATCCTAACACTCAAACCATTATAAAAATAGCTGGCTATTAATTCAATTAATCGTTGCAGCTCTTTGATTTTTGAAAAGACTAAGCACTGTTTTGCAGTGTGGCAAGATAATTGTGATGTTTTGGGTTTTTTGTGTGTGTTTTCGTATTTGTGTTTAGAGATTTAAAAAAAAAAAGAGCACTAAGTGTAAGAAAGACATTGAAGTGGGATTGCAAATACCTGAGTTCAGCCTTTTAAAATGTTCAAGTGAAATGTAGCTTAAAATTTTAAAGCTGCTTGCTGAACACAAATGCATTTAATGTTACCTCAAGGACATTTCAGCATAACGTCAGAACTATTTATTGAATTCAATTACATTTTATTTATAGAGCCCAATATCACAAATCAAGATTTGCCTCAAAGGGCTTTGCAGTCCATACAAAGTACAACACCCTCTGTCCTTAGACCCTCTCAAGTTCAAGTGAGGAAAAACTGCCCAAAAATCCCATCTGGGAAAAATGGTAGAAACCTCAGGAAGAGCCACAGAGGAGGGATCC